>JAVXUP010000173.1:0-695540 GCA_033070095.1 Escallonia herrerae | reverse complement strand
TCATAGGCATTGCTTGAACTTTTGGATCAAGTAGAAGATGCACTTTCTGTTGAGGAACCTTTATGTAAGGATGCGAAAGCCTTACACGAATTTCAAGACAAAACCGATGTGAAATGTATCCAATCTAATCCTGCTACTAAAGGACTGTCAAGGGATTTAGCAGAAGATATCAATACTGAACCTTTGAATCTTCATTTCCTTGTATTAGAGGTATGCTCCTTACTATCTATTATAGTCCTTCTACCTGAAAGGAAAGGTCCTTGCTGGTTTATTATGTTATGTCCCGTCTCCGCTACAGGTTTCCGAGAAGCGCCCATTTGATTCATCTAGCTTGCAGTGCCCTGTTAAGGTATATGGGTTGCCAAGTTTCCGAGCCACCTAAATTAATCCAAGAAAGCTAGTAAGTATTCTTTATGATAATGCTTCAGGTTCTGCGCTTACTCAATGAGCAAAGTGGAGAAGAGCGGGCTGTGCACTTGTGCGACGAGTGGTAAGTAGTTCCACTGACATTTTGTGACAATTCATGTTTTACTCGATTTAGGTAAAAGTGTAAAACTATGAAAGTTTTGGGTTGTTGCACTTTGCTGCCCATTATCCTTTTATATATACCAAGACTCAAGACCCTCAAAGTCTATTTAGTCAATACTTCATTAGGTTGGGGGAGGGACCAATTTTAGTGAAACTTTTCGATTAAAATTTCACTGAAGCTTTGCACCTTAAGCGACATCTTTGTCCCAAGTGTTGTAACTGCCGTGATAAGATGAATTAATTGTTTTACAAAAGTGAAAATTTTCAAAAATCTCAGGTTACTTCGGTATTTATGATAAGATTGGTGGTAGATAAGATTAACTTTTTACATTTCAATAACTTACAATTAGTTGTTGCTTGTACAAAAGTATTAGCTTGATATCTCCAATCCCTACGATTTTTTTGTTTTACTCCTTCACGATGAAGTTTGAGCTTCTAAGATATAAATATTTTTGCACTTTTGGTTTTCATCCTTGGTTGCTTGAAGTTTGTATGCATTCCTGTACGAAAAAAATGTAATCTACAGTGTATAGAGATATCTTAGTTTTTATGTTCTGGGGATGGCATCCACTTGGTTAGATGTCACACTAGGCACGTTGTTTAGGCAATATAGTCAGTTTTTAAAATTTTCCTTGTAAACAAGAGTGACAGTAAATTACATTAATTCTGTACTTTTCTGCTGTCATCATCAATATCTAAATGGTCTATACTTCTAGATGAGTTTTTGCTCTCACAATTGTTTGTTACTTTGTCTGATTGTTTGTTGCAGTGATTTATTAAATGCCCTACGAGACATGGTCTTAGTGTCTTGACATGATAATGTCACCTTTATTCCAGGTTTTATAGCACCATTGCACCTGGAGACACTGTCAATGTCATTGGCGAATTCGATAGGCAGGGAAGGTGTGATGTGAGTCACGAAAGCAATTTTCTAATTGTTCACCCAGACACCTTGGTGTCTGGTACTCGGGTACTCTTTATGGGTTCTTCCTTCTTTGTCTCAATTTATGTCTTGCAATTGGGGCCGACTGTTGAACGAATGGTGTTTGTTAAGACCGAGTCCACATCATCATGCATGTTTACTAAGTTCATGCATCTTAATTTCCTAGCTGTTCTTACTATTGCTAGGTTGCTGCTGCAACTTTCAGCTGTGCACGGCGGACCGTATTGGACGAGAGGTTAAAAAGCAGTGAGCATTCAGCTGCAGCTTTGATTGGTACCTTGCTGCATCAAGTTTTTCAGGTTTCATAGTTTACAATTTTCTTTTCATGGCAAAACTTTAAAGTATTTCATATCTTTGCTTCTATATGTGCATAGATATACATAGATACATTGACTGGGTGACTTTGGTGTACTTTTCCAGGCTGGGCTCATGAGGGAAAATTTAACGAAAGAGCACTTGGAAGAATATGCCAGAGTGGTGCTCCAGAAAAATTTTGAGAGCTTGTATGCATGTGGAGGTGAAGCCTTATAAATTTTTTTGTTATATGCTCCCATCTCTCACTGGCAGCATCACTTGTGAAACCTTTCTGTCATTTTTGTTTGAAAAGCACAGTCTCGTGGTACTTTGTTTCATACAATGAGTCTGTGCTTCAGAACATTTACAACAGTAGTATTGAAAGTTTTGACATTCTTCTATGTCGGATACTGCAGTAAATGAAAATGATACTCATAGAACGTTGATTGAGGCAATCCCAAAACTATTAAACTGGATCCTTCTCTTCCGAGATTCACAGGTATTAGTTGGAAATAGTTTTGGTGTTTATCTTTTGGTACTTTTCCCATCCTGCATAGAGATCGGTGAAGTTCAGGGGTGCGAGAAGCAGTGGGCTACTATAGCTCCTTTGGAGCAGCTTTAAGCAGCCCCCTCCATCGACCATTTTTGACTTTTGATAACCCCTTCAAGGCTCCAGTTGTCATAGCTACCAGGGATTCAACAAGTAGCGCACTATGGTCTAGTTTAATAACATATGATGGTTAAGTCATGTAACCTCGAGCGGGCCAGAGTCTGCAACTACATAGGAGTTATGATGAAGGATTTCAATGAAAAATATTCACTACAAAAGGTGCAATTGTTGGTAATGGTGTGGGATAGGTAGTGAAACTGTAACCTGCTTGATTTTTGATTAGGGAATGAATCTTTCAAATGTTTATGTTTAGATAGGTGTGGTTGGATAAGAGACATAATTGCTTTATAGACAACGTGAGTTGTGCACAAATTCCACTCAATTTAATTGAACTAACCCTTTGTCGCAAAGTAGCTGGGCTAATCTACACGAGTCCTTCTCTTCCGCTTTCTTCTACCCTAGCACATATTCAGTGCTATATTCTAGCAATATAGTCCTTTCTTACTACATCTACTTATGTTGTATGCAATCTACCTATCAACTTTGCAGTCTTCTTGTCACATTTGGATCGGGGCATCTAAAGTCCTAAGCTGAACCATAAGCTCCCTCGTCTTCCCCTCAATTTGTACAGAATAACATCATTTGTCGCTCTATCCTTGTGCGGCTTCTCATTCACCTGAGCGCTCACATTGCAACTGTGCTCATCGCTTGATGTTTTAAGATACCCAGCATGAGGAACCATAGAACATAGCTGGCCTTTAGGAGAGAACACAAAACTTTAGAAGCACTTATCTACTTTATCTAAATATCTCACGTCCAATGGATATCAACTTTGTTGGTTATTCCCTAATACAATACTTAGCGCGGATACTGAAATGTGCCTTTAGGTACCTCTTGCCCATCTTTATTTTGCTGTCATGAATTCTCCTCTGAGCTGTTTCATGTAAATACAATAGAGAAACACTCTTGGACAAGAATTTACCGACATGCCAGAGTGATTGTGGTTATGTGAATCTCTCCAGAGAATCTGTTCCTGCTATCATCCCTTTTCTTTGACATGTTCATGCGGAGAATATATATTATCTATATACTAGATACCTGTATACTTTTTCGCTTTGCCATATTGGAAACTTGGGTTGTGCTTCCAATTAATCTGCTGAAGAGAGCCTGTACTCGGTCAGTATTATGATGCATTAAATATAGAGGTTAATTTTTCATAACTTGATGCAGGGTCCCAAAATGCCTAATGTTGATTTTGGATCTGATGATGGAGTTAAGAACGTGAAAATATCTGAGGTGAGGTCACATGGTGTCATTTACTTTTTGGTGCCTTTATGGATATTTCTCAAATCTTACGAGGCTACTATATGGTAGACAGATTTGATATGGATACGCATACACATTTCCTACATGAGTACAAACCGCTGCATGCAGTTTAGACAAGTACAATTACCCGCTGCACTTGAATGTCTTCCAGAAATTCAAGATTTAGCTATTTCAGAAAGTGCTTCACAGTTATCTATGTAGTCACTAAATGCTGTAATGTGTTAAAATATGAAGTCACTTGTCTTCACGATTTTACATACAATTAACCAGTCATAATTATGTTTTGTCGTATATTCTCTTCAAATTGTAGGTAGTTGATATTGAGGAGATGGCATGGGCTCCAAAATACGGCTTGAAAGGAATGATTGATGCTTCTCTTCGAGTACAAGTTGATTCAAATGCCAGTGAAGCTGATGAGAAGATTATGCCTTTAGAATTCAAAACTGGGAAAGGAATCAGCGGCCAGGCAAGCTAATATTTGAAAAGTTATTTTTGTGGAAAGAGACGCAGGGATAGTATCAATCTATTCGGACATCTCTTATACACCACTCTGCAGAGTTTTCCTTTTTTTTTTGGTATTATTGTTAATTTTACTAATACCACGCCAGTTATTCAGACAGCTATGGAACATAGCGCCCAAGTGATGTTGTACACTCTCCTTATGTCAGAGAGGTGTCCGTGGTCCAGCCAATTTCTGTACATATTATGTCTAAATAGCTGGGATATACTGAAACATCATTCTTAGTAACTTTTATTTTTTGTCTTCTTTCGCTACTTCCTTTCAGATACCTGAAGAGAATTGATTCTGGTCTCCTATACTATCTCAACACAGATCAGACACAAGTAAAAAAAATCAAATGCTCTGAGTTCTGCCTCCTTTTTCCTTCTGCAAGTCTTTATTTTCTTGCATGTAGTTGAATGCTTTTACTTACTCCGTGAAGCGAATTGCGGTTCGAAGATCTGACTTGGTTGGGCTAATCATGCGTCGCAATGAACTTTCAAATGATATTCTTAAGGCATCCACGACACAGAGGCTGCCACCAATGTTACAAGTATGATTATCTATCGTGGCTGTAACAAGTTTGATTGAATCCTTGAATAATGTCTTGTTAGTTACATCATTCCTTTGTTTTCAGAGCCCAAGCATGTGCAGAAGTTGCCGCCACCTTAATGTTTGTACCATCTACCATAAGGTAATGTTTTGATCCTTCCATCATGCAACAAGTTTGCAAAGGTATTAGACTCGCTGTCTAATCAGTTAATTGCTGTATTACATCTAACTTCCGTCCCTTGTTATTATGGATATAGAGTATTGTGCAGATTGTACTACTCATTGGTTTATACTTTTTGTTCAACAATTCTGCCATAGGCAATAGCCGACAAAGTGCATTGAATATTGTTAAACACCAGATGATGTGTGGGGAGCAATGTTTTATTTTTTGCAGTACGAGGAAGCTGCTATTACTAGTCCATTATTAAATTTATTGCTATACTACTCGTCTGGTTCAATTTTGTAAATCACAATTACAATTCAACAAAAATCGTGCCTGTTCCTGAGTTAAAGACCTGCCTACTACTGTCATCAGAAAAAGAAAACAGGTTACGCCCTGCTTAATGTTGTCTTTAGATGCTACTTCTACCCTACATGATTGCAAGCAAACAATTGGTTTCAGATTGTGTCTATAGGTCCTGTTACATTTTCCTCCAAAAATATTGATTTGAATAACTTGAGAAAGTTTAAGGCAGCATGGATCTAATCCCGTAGGTTGGGAAAAAAGGTCAGTTATGTCCTTTGGTACTAGCTTTGGATGGATGGAGAGGATTATGTTCTCTGCAATTTTTGCTTTTGTTTCTATCTGCTTCTGATATTCTCATCTTGACAGTATACATGAGCATCTCTCTCTCTCTCTAATTTGGTGGGAGTTGATGATACAATAGTCAACATGACCAAGTGTAACATCTGAAGAACATGCATGTTGTATGGGTAGATAAGGACCTGACAAAAATTTTGCACCTTTTGTCCTAGTCGTCTTCTATAACTTAAACTTTGGTGCCACCGGAATGTATAGTTTTCTGCAATTAAGCCTGTACTATATATATTGTAAAGGCAAGTTGCAGATGCTCCTTTTAGAATCATTATTTAGCAAATAGCGTGAGTTAGTGACTAGCCTTTCTTCATTTGTCTAAATGAGATAGGTCAACTGTCCTCAGAAAGCTAGAGAATCCTCATCAAGAGCACATGTACATATGCACCTCATGTCTGTGAGTAGTCGTTGAGCCTCTTTCGTAGCATATCCCTTTTATATTGAGAACCTTAGTTGCAGAAAGCGTGAGTGGGAGCTGAAGCAGGTGTGGGTTTCCGGAGCAGGGAGCATCACTAGTCTAGTGGGTTTGGGGTGGCAGCGGGAGCGTTTGTAACATCTGAAGAATGTAAATGTAGTTGGAGAACCATGCAATTAATATAGCAGCATTTGAGCATGAAACTGTTTCTGCCCTTATGCTTCTTTTCATCCATTAATGCTAGCTACTAATGCACTCCCTTTTTGTATGTTGAAGGCGCATGGTGGAAGCACGGAGAGCAGTGGACTGGGTGATATGTTTAATCCACTTGTAGAACATTTATCTACGACACACAGTGTTTTCCTTCAAAAGTGGGATCAATTGATTGACTTAGAAGCTAAAGAACCGGAGGTGCGAATATCTGCAATAACGGGTTGTATAATGTTATGCTTACATCTTAAAATTCCAATATGTAATCTCTTGCCTTCTCTTTCTATTTGCAGACTGTTAAGAGAGGAATTTGGCATTCACGTGGTTTGAGGAATGAGCGTTCAGCTAGTTACTTGTCCTCTTTGCTTCTTGACACCTCAGATGTACTTCCAGAGTGTTTTTCTAAGGACAACCGATTCACTTACCGCTTTGTTCGACAAGAATCGGTTCCATCTGTTATCAAGGCACATGATGGGGATTCTTTGAGTGCTACGTCGTCTCTGATAAACAACTTGGACTGCTCACTTAAAATTGGGGACTATGTGGTATGATTCTTTAGATGCGAAGTGTACCTCTGCATGGGTGGGTGTGATATTTTGATGCTGCATTAAGCTTAATCGTTGCCTCTGTTGCTTTCTATTACAAGCATCTACTCAATCCTACTTTTGGTAATATAAGAGAACCATGCTATCAGTATGTGCATATCATGCCCAAAATAGTAGAAGCCTGGAACTCATGAAACATGGTTTTTTTTATCAGTTTCTCTTTCAAGCATAGTAGCCTGTCTTCACTAGGAATTTGCAATCCACTAATGACTAGCGTGCAGAACTTGTATCTATCTCCATCAGTTTGCAAATGCAGGGTTCCAAAACCCCAAGGTTTGCCATCTATTGCAATCAAAGGATTTTACTAACAGGAGTTAATGATTCCATCAGCTTTTCAGAATATTTCTGTCTTTAGCTTTCTTTTTTATTTTTTTTCTTCAGCAATGAACTTTTTCCAGCCGATTTCAATGGATGAGATTGAAGCAGGGTAGGATGGTCATTTCTCCTTTCTTTCTCTTTCTCCTTCTCCTTGCCCTTCCCCATTCATTGCTCGCCTTTGCCGGAGCTCGGCTGCTCCTCCTCCTCGAACCCACTGCTAACCAACCCGCAAACCCACCGCCACGACCCACCTCCGCCAACCCACTGCTACAGCGACTCACCTCCACCGCTCGCCTCTCCCCTGCCACTCCTCCTCCGCGAATCCATAGCGAACCAACCCGCAAACGCATTGCCGCGATCACCAACCGCAAACCCACTGCCGCGAACACCAACCTGCAAACCCACCGCCACGACGATGGTGGAGCTGCTCAAGCTGGCACATCGTGGTGCTGCTACTGTGTGTGTTGTTCTGTAGTGTTCAAATTTTGGTTCAAATGTGATCTGCGTATGTAAAATTAAGACATTGAGAAATGGAGAGGCTGTAAGCGGTGGTTGGTAAATGTACAGGTGGACTTATTGTGGACATGGAGAATTGACTGGCAATAGTGATAGTGTTGGGAGGGGCAGGTGGTAGTTAGAGTGGGAGGAGGTTGTGGCTGGAGGAGGCTAGGCTGGAGGTGAGAAAGTAAGTGGTGGTGGAGGTGGAGGAAGAAGGGTTTGGCAAGGGGGAGTGAAAAAGACGGAATCACCCCTAAAAACTATCAGAATCGTTAACTCACATAAGTGAAATCTTTCGATTGCAGTAGATGACAAACCTTGGGTTTTTGGGTGCCTAATTGTAAACATTGGATTTTGTTGATTACGGATTTCAGCCAAGGTCAGGGTCTAAAGTAGGGTTTAAAGTGCAATTAAGCCTATCATGCAAAATACATTGTTAACCTTTCTTCACGAACTAATCATCTGCGGCATTTATTTAGATATTGAGCACTGAACCTGATAGGCTAATAGTTGCAAGCGGGGTTATAATGGATATCAGCCGCTTCCATGTTTCTGTAAGTATGCATTTGAAATATTACAGTTCTTTTGTACTCCGGAAAATGATTAGTTGTAAGCGTATCCCCGATTCCGAAGGGATCTAAAAATGTGGTATTGTTAGCGTACTGAAGTATCATAAATCATAACTGTTTTTCTGTGCCTTATTTACTTTCTTTCTCTTAGGTTTCCTATTCAAAGCGCTTGAGGCTTCCGAGGAGCCGCCGTTCTTCAGTCACACAAGATCTCATTCAAACAGTCTGGCGTATTGACAAAGATGAAGCAATGGTGTCATATGCTATCATGAGGTAGTTACATGTTTATGATTCTGTTTTAATCACCATGACTGTTTTGTATTTAGCATCTATTGTTATCGTAATCACTGCACACTTTTCCTGCGTTGGCCATTGTTGGTGAAGATTCAACCTTGTACAGCTTTTCCTACAAAGTGAATGGAGTTCTCATCTTAGGAAGATGATTGTTGACCTCGAGGTAAGTGCTCTGAAATATGTGAGACCCTCCAGGTGGCTGTTGTTCTCTCACATTTTATGATTGTCCTTGGGTCTTGGTGCACATGTACATTTCTTGCAGGCTCCTAGATATGACAGTGGGTGTACATTTAGTCAAGATCCTGCTGTATCATACATCTGGTCAGAGAAGAGTTTGAATGATGATCAGCGGAGAGCTATACTTAAAGTATGCATCAATAGACGAGTAGTTACAACTTTAGCTCTTGCCTTTGTTTCAATCATTGGCTTCTTTAGTTGGCAATGTACTGAGTAGTTACAGTCAAATGCCTGCAGTTACGTACTGAAACAGATATGTAATTTCAGATACTTACGGCAAAGGATTACACGCTTATACTAGGAATGCCTGGAACAGGAAAAACTTCAACTTTGGTGCATTCTGTAAAGGCTTTGTTGATGAGAGGTGCATCTGTGCTGCTTACATCCTACACAAACTCAGCAGTTGATAATTTGCTTATCAAACTGAAAGCACAGGTCATTTCTATATGTGATTGATCTTATTAATGGCCTCCAAAGGTTTATAAATCTCAAAGTATCATAACTGTTCTTTTGATGCAATCTTAGCTTAAAATGTTTCTTAGCCGAAGAGGAGTGCAGCCCTTGTTGAAACTTTCCTGCAGAGAATGTACTTTTGCATATCTACTACCAATTTGATAGAGCACATACTGGAAGTACAGCAGGAGAAAAAATCTTCTACAGTTTTACCCCTTTGATAGGAAACATGTAAAGAATATGACAAAAAGCTTCTTAAACATGGACTGGAAAGTACTAGTACAGCTTGGATGCTGATCATATTCAAACATTCCATTGGACTTGGGAGAAATTTATAAGATCTACAGTAGTTTCTTTAAAGATGTGTAGTTTCTGGTCTTTAAGCTGAAGGGAAAAAATATTATAGGATGGCAGTGATGCCAGTAATGTATGTTGATGTCCAGTACGACGATGTCATTTGTGCCAATTTGATGGGTAAGACTAAATAGGCGTAGGCCAAGAAAAACACGGGAAGTAGTGAGAAGAAACTTGATGTGCTAAAAATTTATCAGAGAGCATGTGCTTAGATTAGGGTGAGTGGAAGAAAATGAGTCATGTAGCCACCCCAAAGTAGTAGGAAAAATTGCATTTGGTCCCACATTGTGTCCTCAGCATGTCAAACGTTTCTTTAAAAGTAAGTGTTTTCGTGTTTGGCACGAACACTTTGATCTCTTGAGTTTCATGCTTCATAGAACATACTAACAACTTATCTACGAGTCTATTTATGCTTGTCATGTATGTGGCTGAGTCCTGCTCTTTAACTTCACGTCAAGAGGATCAAGTGGGTTGGGCTTGGAGATTTGAGTCAGTGATGCTCATGTTCTTTGGTTACTTTTGTAGGTCCGAATGGTTGAGTTAGAAAGAGTGATCAAGTTAAAGTATTGAAGTACGCTTTTGTTGAATAATCATAAGTGGATAGTTGATTTACAAAAGTACGTTAAAAGCATAGGAAATTTTAAGCATTTATGCCCATAAGCATTTATCCGTTGATGAGCTTTGCTGAAACCAAAATCCTCCATGATTATTATGATCCGTGCTACTGAGTTGGTGTTGAAAATGGGATTAAATATCTTTCATAGAGAAGCTTTCCGTGGTGAATATTCTCTTGGGCATGACTTGAAACTTATTTGTTGATCTTTTTACTGTATCTCGTGTTTTACTTCTTCTGAATTCCAAATATGTCTGTAAGTTGGAGCTACTGCATGTGCAGGGCATAGATTTTCTACGCATCGGAAGATCTGAAGCTGTGCATGAGGAAATTCGAGCGCATTGTATTTCTGGTTGGATGCAAGATAATTGACAAATTCTGTCTCCTTATGAAGTATTTTCTTGCTTTAATATTTTACCTTTTATAACAGCAATGGACATTCAAAGCATCCAAGAAATTAAGCTAAGGCTGCACCAAATCAAAGTTATTGCAGTGACTTGCCTAGGAATAACTAGTCCCTTGCTTGTCAACAAGAGATTTGATGTATGCATCATGGATGAAGCTGGACAGACTACCCTACCAGTACGTATTGCTTTTAGATGATTATCTTTTGAATCAACCAAAATGGTGTGCGGTGGGGCTCTCATTGCCATTTTTTTTAGTGTCGATCATGTAAGGTAGAAGATAGGATACGATAATTATGCGAGACAGGAAAGATCTTGAGGGTTAGTATTTGCATCATACATGCAACTGGTCTTTCATGGAAATTGGCATTGTGGGTTTTCAAGGCATGTTCTTTCATACAAGGCCTTGGGATTTGTCTACTAGGACTATGGTCGGAAAATTGGGAGATGATTTGCTAAAAAAGGAGAAAGTCCCATACAACCTGCTATAGTTCTCCATTAGCTTCTCTGTAAAGCATGAGCTGCTTTCTATATTCTGGTATTGGTCTCTTCATTTTTATTTTCCAACAACAGTGCCAAAGTTCAGAAGTAATGAGTTATATCAACTTTGTTTAGTAGGCCGGTTTCATTTGTCATGGAAAGTTGATGGCTGAAACCATGTAAACGCCACCCCCACCCCTGCTTCCTCTCTTGGCTACACAAGACACATCTTCTGGGTGAGTTCGCCCGACCTACCTAAGTGACCATTTTGGTTAGTTTTTTAGCTCTGTTTGGACTTTGGGTACAACTTTCTTTGTTTTCATTTTCTTGTATTCATGAAAGTGATGTTCATTTATCAATTTCAAATTTTGTTCTCGAAAACACTAGATTCAAATACTAATTACCAACTCCGCGCACATGTATTATTAGAATTGAGTGTTTTTAAATGGCATCCAAGCCAGTTTGCTTTTTTTTTTTTTTTTCCAATTTGGCTGAAGAAGCCTCTTTTCTATAGTTTCAGAAACATGAAAATTATGACAAACAAAACAATAATCAAATGAGGTGTCAGCTATTCTGACCATTTCTTGAATGATGAGCTCCACTGTAGGTTCGTATGTGGATGTGAACTGCTTAGATGCTTAAGCAACTTGACATCTTCAATGTGTTCTAGTTTCGCTGTATTTAATTTTTCCTATCAGGTATCGTTGGGGCCCTTGATGTTTGCATCAAAGTTTGTCCTTGTTGGAGATCATTATCAGTTACCACCACTTGTCCAGGTATCCATCACCTCTCTACTTGTAATTGCTCAAATTTTCCTGCAGTAAACTTAACGAAACTGTGGTATCATTTAATATTAGAGCACAGAGGCTCGGGAAAATGGAATGGGCGTAAGCCTGTTTTGCAGGCTTTCAGAAGCACATCCCCAGGCAATTTCAGCTTTGCAAAGCCAGGTGTTCAAACTTCCATCAAAACTCGTCTCCTCTCATTTCTTGGTATTGTCAGATACAGAAACTAATATTAGTGTTCCACTGGATGCAGTACAGGATGTGTGCAGCCATTATGGAGCTATCAAATGCCTTGATATATGGTAACAGATTACGTTGTGGTTCTCTGGATGTAGAGAATGCAAAACTTAAGTACACAAATTTAGCACCAGTATCATCATGGCTCAAGGAGGTATGGTGTCATCCAACTCGATGCATTTCATTAGCTGTCTAAGTGCCAATTTCTCGGTTAATGTGCTAATCCTATTTATCTTTGACGCATCCACGTGACCTCAAATGACATTCTAGGAATGTCATGTAAAAGACTGATGGTTTCACTCCAGTATTCAACAAAAAAACATAAAACGTTTTTTTTGGGAACTACTAATTGGTAGCATTGGCTAGATTCTTGATTGCTGCATGAATAAAATATTTAATTTAGATCAGGAATTATACTCTGCATTAGCTAAGTCATCTCATATGTAGTTTCTGTTGGATGGATCTTCGTGAGGTCAAACAAGTAGCGACTTTTTGGTGATCAAGTTTTGTACTTCCCACGTCACATCCATGTTGCACGTGCAGTGTTCAGGCTACCTTCAGTATTTTCTGATCACAAGAGTAGTTTCTATACGTGTGTATATTATTAAAATAGAATGACAACCACATAAGTGTCTGACTGGCAACATTTCTATTTGGAGCTGATGTTATAGTTAGTGACTAGACGTCATGACGTCAATAAATGGTTGCACTAGATGATAAAACTTTTTGCGATTGATTAAAGTTCATCTATTATTTGCAGGTTATGGATCCAGATAGACCAGTAATATTTATTAACACAGGTTCACTTTTGTGCCTTTATCAGTTAACTGGTGCTTTCGTAATTGTTACTTGTGCTGCTTTCTTACACGTTGCCTGCAATTTAGATTTGTTACCCGCCTTTGAGGTTAAAGATTGCAAGACAGTGAATAACCCAATTGAAGCTGATATTGTTGAAGAGGTTCGTTCTTTCCTCAGTATTGTCACAATACTTCTTGGCTTGCAAGTCCAAACTGGAAGAGTTTGCCTTCTAGTGTTGATGGTAGTCGATTCATTTTTGAACGTAAATAGGTCATGGACAAATTAATCCGTAAAGGCATCCAGGGTGAAGACATTGGCATCATTACTCCTTACAACTCGCAGGCAAATCTCATCCAGAGAACTGTTTCAACGTCTGTGGAGATACATACTATTGACAAATACCAGGTTTTGCTCTGAAAAAACCACTATTTAGAGTTCAATGCAGTGTGCTTTGAATGGAACCAAATCTTTTATCAGTTCAGGGGATGGCTCTGTGCGTTCATACAAATTTTGCTTAAGTCAAACGATATTGATGTTAAGATCAGTGCTTTCTCATAATTGCTTGGTTATTGTGTAGGGAAGGGATAAAGATTGCATATTGGTGTCGTTTGTATGTTCAAAAAAAGATCCAAGGAACTGCAACTCGTCGCTGCTTGGTGACTGGCATAGGATGAATGTAGCTCTCACGCGGGCTAAGGTGCGCCGCGTCGTTATCTCATTAGCTACTCTTCTTTGAGTGATTAGCTTTGGAGCATGCTACAACTGAATTCTCTCTTTCACGAAACCCGTTGCATCGTTACTTAAGACACAAAGGAATTTTACCTCTAAAACTGAAAAGATGCTCTATAAACTGGGAACTGCTCATGGAAAAAAAGATCTGTGAATAAGAAAGGCATTACCCTTGGACATAATGTGGTATGATTCCGGCAGTACAACTGAAACTTTAGTGTCCTTTAAGTTGGAGTAGATGCTAGTAACCATGTATGACGTTTGAATTCTCTTCCTTTTTGTTCTGTACAGAAGAAACTGATCATGGTCGGTTCGTGCGGAACACTTTCAAAGATTCCACTACTAAAGCTTCTCCTGGAGAAGGTGGAGCAGCAGTCAGGGATACTCAATGTATCAAAAGAGGATATTAACCACAAAGGAGAACTTAGGAGATGTTCTCAACTCAGATGAGGTTAAATCTTAATTCCTCTTCCGTGCCCCCCAATTTTGTTCTGTATCTACGTGGGAGTATTACAATGCAAATGAAAGACCAAAGTGACGGCCCATGCGAGTGCTACATTGATCCTATGCCAGTCACCAAATAGTGATAACCCGTCAGTTGGATGGACAACAAAATGTAAATGAAAGGCGATAGTGTAAATGCAATGCATACTTCAGCAGATATTATGGACTATATGATATTCTCCTATATAGCAGAGGTTCTTGTATTTAACAAAACAAGTGCTTGAAGTGGGACTCTTCTTTAACCAATCCCTTTTGCAAGTTAATTTTTTTTCTTCAGCATGAAATGCATATTGTCAGTTACCTCGCCTCTCTTCCGCTTACAATTCTCTATCATCTTCAGGCCCTATGCATCAAAATGACCGGCAATGGATTTCGAAACTTCCTATGCCATCCTGGATTTAAAGTTCTTTTTGGAAATGTCACTACGGCCTTCCAGCCCCCGCTCCAAACTACCGAATAAACTTTATCCCCACAACTGCGGTAAGCTCGAGACAATAGATTGTGCTTACGGCCTTCGCCAAAAAAAAGAAAAAAGGCTTGTACTATCGCTACACAAATCTTCCTTTCCGTCTTTGGTGCAAATCCCTATAAAATCATCATTCTGCTACTGGACCTCCAAAATATTTCGTGGCTCACTTTCTTCCGGTTTCAACTTTCCGTTGCTTGGAACCATAGAAACAAACTAGCCATCCACCAAACACCATTCCCAAACCGTAAGGAAATTATCCATGGCCTTGGCCAAAGACTAGTTTTTTTTGTAAACCGTTTGAAGGCCATTACTGCCCATTTCTCGATTCGGGTGGATGGGTCAAAATCATTAACACAGACGGAAGTGTCAACAAAAGGAACGGACGAGCCGGAGCGGCTGCTATAATCCGTGATCAGAGGGTGCAAAAAATATATCAAAGTTATTGCTACTGTTTCTAGGACTTTAAAACCATAACTGTGACTATGAACATAAGGAAACGTATCAAATTTGTGTCAATTCGAAGCACTGACCAGAAATAGTTGATGGTGGAAGTTTCAATTCCAACTAAATATATTAGTCAAAGTTTTGTTTTTGGGCAGTAATGGTAGAAATTATTGAGCCTACATGTTGTACCTTTAGTGCTTCTATATATGTCAAAACTGAATAACAAAGTTACACACCTCAAGTTGCCTATGCTATCACTTCTTGAAAAAATTTATTCACTCTGCACCGTTGTTAGTATAAATAAGTTATCTTTTAGGTGTAAAGAATTCACAAAAAAAAAAGGC
This sequence comes from Escallonia herrerae, assembly GCA_033070095.1. NCBI lineage: Eukaryota > Viridiplantae > Streptophyta > Magnoliopsida > Escalloniales > Escalloniaceae > Escallonia > Escallonia herrerae. The sequence continues at coordinate 680,214 of JAVXUP010000173.1, read as the reverse complement.
TATGTATTGCTTTATTAAATGAATATCACCAATTCATGACTCACGCATAATAAATCTTTATAATCGGAAATGTGAAACAATCAAACTTTTCTATGAGAAAGTACAAGTCAACTGTTAAAGTTTCAACTCACCACAACACTATGGTAGAGTGCTTTAGTTATAATTGTTGTTGTTTTACGTTGCATTGCAGAAGACATTAATTTATTGGTCCAATTACATGAAATAGAATACTTGTGATACGCTGAAATATATATATATGGGGGCCGATTCACATCTACCGATGGGAAAATAACAATTTTCCCACCGAACCGCAGGTAAGAGCAGCGGTTGGCCACGTGGACGGAAAAAGGACGAAAAAGACCAAAAAGGACCAAAATGGCACGAGAAATTCACCAAAATATCACGAGAAAATGAAAATCTCGCGAGAAAATGGGCATAATGCCCAACCGCGTGTGGGAGTTGCGGTTGGCATTAATGCCCAACCGCAACCCCTACATGCGGTTGGGAATTATTTGCCAAGTTGCATTTTTTTTAAAAAAAGGACACATATATATTATAATAATAATAAAAAGGACATTTAAAGGACACACATATATATATATATATATATATATATATATATATATATATATATATATATATATATATATATATATTATAATAATAATAAAAAAGACATGAAGGACAATGGAGAAAACCCCAACCGCCACACTTAGTGGCGGTTGGTATCATTGCAAATTTTTTTTTTCTGTCGCTAAAAGTGAAAACTTAATTAGACAGTTTTTCACGAATTTATAAAAAATAGCTAGAGCTAGATCTTGCCAAATTGCAAAAAAGAGACCTTAGTTATTTTTAAAAGATCTATATTAGGGAAAAATTTCAGATTTTTCCAAAAACTGGAAAGGGGTTAACTGAAATGGGGAACCTTGTAACTTTGCAGTATAATTTAAAATATCAAGCTAGCGCGATTTCGTGCGAAACTTTTATGAGAACCCTAGGATGTTAGGAAGTTCTATTTTCCAGGACTTCGGGCCATTCCGAAGTCGTTAGCTAATTGTTTGGCCGAACGGGCTAATTTTTTTAGGTCCATTTCCCAAAAAATTGCACCGTTCGGCCAAAAAATTAGCTAACAATTTCAGAATGGCCCAAAATCCGGGAAAATGAAACTTCCCAACGTCCTAGGGTTCTCATAAAAGTTTCGCATGAAATTGCGCTAGCTTGATATTTTAAATTATACTGCAAAGTTACAAGGTTCCCCATTTCAGTTAACCCCTTTCCAGTTTTTGGAAAAATCTGAAATTTTTCCCTGATATAGATCTTTTAAACATAACTATGGTCTCTTTTTTGCAATTTGGCAAAATCTAGCTCTAGCTATTTTTTATAAATTCGTTAAAAACTGTCTAATTAAGTTTTCATATTTAGCGACAGAAAAAAAAATTTGCAATGATACCAACCGCCACTAAGTGTGGCGGTTGGGTTTTCTCCATTGTCCTTCATGTCCTTTTTATTATTATTATAATATCCTTTCATGTCATTTTTATTATTATTATAGAATTTTTTATGAATTTATAAAAAATAGCTAGAGCTAGATTTTGCCAAAGTGCGAAACAGAGACCCTAGTTATTTTCAAAAGATCTGTATCAGGTAAAAATTTCAGATTTGTTCAAAGACTGGAAAGGGGTTAACTGATACGCGCAACCTTGTAACTTTGCAGTGTAATTTAAAATATCAGGCCAGCGCGATTTCGCGCGAAACTTTTATGAGAACCCTAGGATGTTGGGAAGTTCCATTCCCAAAGAATTCGGGCCATTCCGAAGCCGTTAGCTAATTTTTTGGCGGAACGGGCTTTTAAGCGCTCGATCCGGACACCGGTTCGGGATTTATAGGCGAAAAATCCTTAAAATACTTTTTAGATCAAGAATGAACTCAGGAAGCTTTAAAATAGCTTTTTAAAGCACTTTTGATATTTTCTCATGCCAGGGGGCATTTTGGTAATTTGCCACCCCGCGAGGGGTGTTTTGGTAATTTTACGGTGTCAAGTTTTTTAGTCCAGAAATGTAAGTAAAACATCTGAAAGGTTGTTTTGAAGCTGGTTTGATGGGCGTTAGGGTGACAATGAACCCCCGGGGGCATTTCGGTAATTTACCGCTCATCGGGGGCTATTTTGCTAACTGAACCAGCTTGAAAAATTTCCCGAATGATTTTTAGTTATAGGATAGGGGTGTAAGACACCCGGAAAGTTATTTTGTTCCAGTTGTTCTGAGATGTTTGTTGGGGCGATGGCTGTCAGGGGGTGTTTTGCATACGTAGCGGGGCAAAGGGGTTAACTGATACGGGGATCCTTGTAACTTTGCAGTGTAATTTAAAATATCAAGCCAGCGCGATTTCGCGCGAAACTTTTATGAGAACCCTAGGGTGTTGGGAAGTTCCATTCCCAAGGAATTCGGGCCATTCCGAAGCCGTTAGCTAATTTTTTGGCCGAACGGGCTTTTAAGCGCTCGATTCGGACACCGGTTCGGGATTTTTGGGCGAAAAGTCCGTAGAATACTTTTTAGATCAAGAATGAATTCGGGAAGCTTAAAATAACATTTCAATGCACTTTTGAGATTGTTCTGATGCCAGGGGCATTTTGGTAATTTGCCACCCCGCGAGGGGTGTTTTGGTAATTTTACGGTGTCAAGTTTTTCAGTCCAGAAATGTAAGTAAAACATCTGAAAGGTTATTTTGAAGCTGGTTTGATGGGCGTTAGGGTGACAATGAACCCCCGGGGGCATTTCGGTAATTTGCCCGCAATGACGGGGGCTATTTTGCTAACTGAACCAGCTTGAAAAATTTTCCGAATGATTTTTAGTTATAGGATAGGGGTGTAAGACACCCGGAAAGTTATTTTGTTCCAGTTGTTCTGAGATGTTGGTTGGGGCGATGGCTGCCAGGGGGTGTTTTGCATACGTAGCGGGGTAATTTTTGTTAACGCATCCCCTTTAAAATCTTCGGAGGAAATATTTGGTATATAATTGATGTGATACATTTAAAAAGTAGTAAGCAAAGCGGTTTTGAGACTACCGGTGGTGTAGCCGCCATATGGGGCGTTGGGGTGATAATGAACCCCCGGGGGAATTTCGGTAATTTGCCGCTCATCGGAGGCTATTTTGCTAATTTTACATTACACAAATTTGTGCTTAAAATAACTTTTAGTTCATGAAAGGGTGTGAGACACCTGAAAAGTTATTTTAAAGAGTGAATTCAGGAAGCTTAAAATCCCGTTTCCGAAAAAAGTTGTAATTTTTTTTGTCACGTTTTTTTCGCTCATTGCACCTCAGGCACGCTAGTTAGCCCATTTGTAAGAATTTTGGCGAAAAACGAGACACATTATTTTTTGGGTTTTTCTAGGAAGGGCCTATTCGGGCACACTTTAGGCCCCAATTGATAGCTTCCGAAAAAAGTTATAATTTTTTTGTCACTTTTTTTCGCTCATTGCACCTCAGGCACGCTAGTTAGCCCATTTGTAAGAATTTCGGCGAAAAACGGGACACATTATTTTTTGGGTTTTCCTAGGAAGGGCCTATTCGGCCACACTTTAAGGCCCAATTGATAGCTTCCGAAAAAAGTTACAATTTTTTTTGTCACTTTTTTTTCTCTCATTGCACCTCATGCACGCTAGTTAGCCCATTTCTATGAATTTTGGCGAAAAGCGAGACGCGTAATTTTTTCGAATGCGTCATATGAAAGGTATATTCGCGCACATTTTAGCGCCAAATTCATAGCATGCGAAAAATTATGTACATTTCTTTTTGGTACAGTTTTTTGTAACATCACAGCAGCTAGCCACGCACGTCAGGATAATGTAGTCCATGTACTTGAGGACGTAAATCCCGCAATCGTGACCGTTATATTGCTTTGGTCGGTCCTTTATCATCACGACCGTCCAAGGGTCCCCCTGTGGCCGTTCGCACGCTAGCGAGAGGACAGTAGTCTGCATCCAACAATAAAAACGAGAATCAAGCCTATGAAACAAGAACAATATACTATGAGCCAAGGTCAAAAAATAAAAACTAACCACTAAAGTGATGTACTCGTTGTACATCTGTGCCAGCAGCTGTCTAGGCTCGTCCTCCCTTAGGCTATCGTATATGTGAACTGTTCTGAACGCTGGATGGAGAACTAATAGGAACCAGTGGTTTGCATGATGACAAGGTATCATGATAAGGTTTGCATCAGCAGCGGGACATTGATAGTCTGCGTTCATCATGCCTAACACGTTTCGACCTGGTTTCCACTTACTCCTGCCGCCCCCTCGCCTCCATTCTGTGAATTCTCTCACCGTTAATTCCACAAAATGAGTGGGATACATGTTAAGCTTCAAATATATCCGACGTCCTCTAACGTAACAGTCATTTCACCAAACCGGAAGTGAAATGAGTTCGTCTCGCTCCTCCATCGTTCAACTAGAGCGGATATAAGGCAATCGTCGTGTCGAGACCATTTCCCGCAATCGGTGAACAGGGTTAAATTTTGACGGTGTAATAGCTGTATTTGTTCCTCGTTTAGTACCCACTCTTCAAGGTGCCTTGTGCTTTGAATTGTTTCCAAAACACCCCTATCGACACCGTCAAATACGTGCCTCGCGACGTGGTCATCGTCATCGTATAGGATTGATGTATCATGAGGTCCACGGCTGAAATTCATACCTCTAAGAACAAAATATAATTATAAACCAACTTAGCGTCCATAATATTTACATTCCAAAACTATAACTGGATCTTTAACCTAGCTTACCAACACATTAGCAATAGTAATTATTTCAATGTATTAAAACAAATCCTCACTTCCCACCACTCCGAACGCTTAATTACGCTAGTTCCCACTGAATTTAGCGCCAACGTGGTTATATAGCAATATACCCCCCGATGGCCCCTACACCCCCAACACCTCAAAACCGCTTTAAAGTCAAGTTTTTAAATGGGTCACGTCAATTATATTCCAAATATATCAGGAAAAATTTTAAAGGGGGAAGTTACCAAAACACCCGCTACTTATGCAAAATACCCGCTGGCAGTCATCGCCGGTGCGTCACAAGGTTCAGAACATCCGGAACAAAATAAGTTTTCGGGTGTCTCATACCCTTTCCTGAACTAAAAGTTATTTTAAGGTATGAATTTTAAGCTGGATCCTTCCTAGCAAAATAGCCCCCATTGAGCGGTAAATTACTGAAATGTCCCTGGGGTTCACTATCACCCCAACGCCCCCGAACCAGCTTCAAAATAACATTTAAGGTGGTTTACTTACATTTCTGGACTAAAAAGTCATTTGAAAAACTTGGCGCGGGAAAATTACCAAACCACCCCCCTCGCGGGGTGGCAAATTACCAAAATGCCCCTGGCATCAGGAAAAATCAAATAGCCTTAAAATGCTATTTTACGCCTCCTGAGTTAATTCTTGATCTAAAAAGTATTTTACAGATCTTTCGCGCAAAAATCGCGAACCGGTGTCCGGATCGAGCGCTTAAAGGCCCGTTCGGCCAAAAAAATAGCTAACGGCTTCGGAATGGCGCGAATTCCTGGGGAATTGAACTTCCCAACATCCTAGGGTTCTCATAAAAGTTTTGCACGAAATCGCGCTAGCTTGGTATTTTAAATTAGACTGCGAAGTTACACGGTTCCCCATATCAGCTAGCCCCTTTACAGTCTTTGGAAAAATCTGAAATTTTTACCTGATACAGATTTTTTGAAAATACCTAGGATCTCTGTTTTGTACTTTGGCAAAATCACGCTCTAGCTATTTTTTATAAATTCGTGAAAAAACTGTCTAATTAAGTTTTGACCCCTAGCGCCAATTACGCCCCCGAAACGTAAAATTACCAAAACACCCCTCGCGGGGTGGCAAATTACCAAAATGATACCTGGCATGAGAAAATATCAAAAGTGCTTTAAAAAGCTATTTTAAGTTTCCTGAGTTCATTCTTGATCTAAAAAGTATTTTATGGAGGTTTCGCCCAAAAATCCCGAACCGGTGTCCGGATCGAGCGCTTAAAGGGCCGTTCGGCCAAAAAAATAGGTAACGGCTTCGGAATTGCCCGAATTCCGGGGGAATGGAACTTCCCAACACCCTAGGGTTCTCATAAAAGTTTCGCGCGAAATCGCGCTGGCTTGATATTTTAAATTACACTACAGAATTACAAGGTTCCCCGTATCAGTTAACCCCTTTCCAGTCTTTGGAAAAATCTGAAATTTTTACCTGAGACAGATCCTTTAAGAATAACTAGGGTCTCTTTTTTGCACTTTGGCAAAATCTAGCTCTAGCTATTTTTTATAAATTCGTGAAAAACTGTCTAATTAAGTTTTCACCTTTAGCGACAATTACGTTTCGTATTCACATTAAACACACACAGTCATAGTGTTACACCCTAGGAATACACGTAGTGTTGAAAATTATTTCCTCCAGTTGTGTTACAACGTTCAGTTACCAAAATACCCTCGCTGAGCGACAAATTATCGAAATGCCCCCGGGATTCATTATCACCCCTACGCGCGCCAAATCAGCTTCAAAACAACATTTCAGTTTTGTAATTACATTTCTGGACTAAAAAGTCCGTCGAAAAACTTAGCACTGTAAAATTACCGAAATGCCCCTCTCGTGGCGGCGAATTACCGAAATGCCCCTGGCATCAAAAAATATCAAAAGTGCTTCGAAATGCTATTTTAGGCTCCCTGAATTCATTCTTGACCTAAAAAGTATTTTACGGAGGTTTCGCCCAAAAATCCCGAACCGGTTCCGGATCAAGCGCTTAAAGGGCCGTTCGGCCAAAAAAATAGGTAACGGCTTCGGAATGGCCCGAATTCCTGGGGAATGGAACTTCCCAACATCCTAGGGTTCTCATAAAATTTTCGCGCGAAATCGCGCTAGCTTGATATTTTAAAATACACTGCAGAATTACAAGGTTCCCCGTATCAGTTAGCCCCTTTTCAGTCTTTGGAAAAATCTGAAATTTTTACCTGAGACAGATCCTTTAAGAATAACTAGGGTCTCTTTTTTGCATTTTGCCAAAATCTAGCTCTAGCTATTTTTTATAAATTCGTGAAAAACTGTCTATATTTGGCGCCCTAAAAAATCGCTATTTTGGAATCTATAAATGTAATACGCTGATTTGTATAAACCTAACATTGAATTATAAGGAAATTCAAAATACTTACTTGTTGTGACTTGATGTATTTAAAGAAAAATCTACCGATCTTCTAGCGGTTATCCACCGATCTTCTAGCGTAAAATTTTTTGGTTTGTATTGTTGTGGAGATTATGTAGGTGAGATATGAAGTACGAAGGAAGTTGGTAAAGATGATAGAGTGCAGAAGAAGGGTTCGGGGGAGGGGATTATTAAGAGAGAAAAGTGAGGAAGAGAGAAGAAAAAAGACAGAAAAAAGTGAGGAAGAGAGAAGAAAAAAGACAGAAAAAAAACCCGTGATTGAGCGGTCAAAGGCTGCGGCAAAAAAAAAATTTGGCAGAAGGACAACACGTGGGGCATCATGGGGGGAGGGGGGCATCACCGGGGGGCGCCACGTGGCAGGGCCATCGCCCCCAACCGTGGGTTGTTTATGCGGTTGGGCCACGTGGCAAGGGGAGGGGCCGCCACGTGGCAGGGCCATCGCCCCAACCGCGGGTTGTATAAGCGGTTGGGCCACGTGGCAGGGGTGGGGGACGCCACGTGGCAGGGGCCATCGCCCCAACCGCGTATACAACCCGCGGTTGGGCCACGTGGCATGGGTGGGGGACGCCACGTGGCAGGGGCCATCGCCCCAACGCGTATACAACCCGCGGTTGGGGCACGTGGCATGGGTGGGGGACGCCACGTGGCAGGGGCCATGCCCAACCGCGGGTTGTATACGCGGTTGGGCCACGTGGCAAGGGTGGGGGACGCCACGTGGCAGGGCCCCATGGGGGTTGGGCCACGTGGCAGGGGTGGGGGATGCCACGTGGCAGGGGATATTAATGCCAACCGCTGCTTCTTCATGCGGTTGGTGTCCTTTTTCTCCTTTTCGCAATTTTCTCGCCATTTTCTCGCCATTTTCTCACCATTTTCTCATGCCTTTTTTGCCATTAATGCAGTGTCAGTACAACTTTTTCCCAACCGCTGCTCTTACCCGCGGTTCGGTGGAGAAATTGTTATTTCTCCACCGGTGAGTGTGGATCGGCCCCAAATAGTGATAACCCGTCAGTTGGATGGACAACAAAATGTAAATGAAAGGCGATAGTGTAAATGCAATGCATACTTCAGCAGATATTATGGACTATATGATATTCTCCTATATAGCAGAGGTTCTTGTATTTAACAAAACAAGTGCTTGAAGTGGGACTCTTCTTTAACCAATCCCTTTTGCAAGTTAATTTTTTTTCTTCAGCATGAAATGCATATTGTCAGTTACCTCGCCTCTCTTCCGCTTACAATTCTCTATCATCTTCAGGCCCTATGCATCAAAATGACCGGCAATGGATTTCGAAACTTCCTATGCCATCCTGGATTTAAAGTTCTTTTTGGAAATGTCACTACGGCCTTCCAGCCCCCGCTCAAAACTACCGAATAAACTTTATCCCCACAACTGCGGTAAGCTCGAGACAATAGATTGTGCCTACGGCCTTCGCCAAAAAAAAGAAAAAAGGCTTGTACTATCGCTACACAAATCTTCCTTTCCGTCTTTGGTGCAAATCCCTATAAAATCATCATTCTGCTACTGGACCTCCAAAATATTTTGTGGCTCACTTTCTTCCGGTTTCAACTTTCCGTTGCTTGGAACCATAGAAACAAACTAGCCATCCACCAAACACCATTCCCAAACCGTAAGGAAATTATCCATGGCCTTGGCCAAAGACTACTTGTTTTTTTTGTAAACCGTTTGAAGGCCATTACTGCCCATTTCTCGATTCGGGTGGATGGGTCAAAATCATTAACACAGACGGAAGTGTCAACAAAAGGAACGGACGAGCCGGAGCGGCTGCTATAATCCGTGATCAGAGGGTGCAAAAAATATATCAAAGTTATTGCTACTGTTTCTAGGACTTTAAAACCATAACTGTGACTATGAACATAAGGAAACGTATCAAATTTGTGTCAATTCGAAGCACTGACCAGAAATAGTTGATGGTGGAAGTTTCAATTCCAACTAAATATATTAGTCAAAGTTTTGTTTTTGGGCAGTAATGGTAGAAATTATTGAGCCTACATGTTGTACCTTTAGTGCTTCTATATATGTCAAAACTGAATAACAAAGTTACACACCTCAAGTTGCCTATGCTATCACTTCTTGAAAAAATTTATTCACTCTGCACCGTTGTTAGTATAAATAAGTTATCTTTTAGGTGTAAAGAATTCACAAAAAAAAAGGCTATGTATTGCTTTATTAAGTGAATATCACCAATTCATGACTCACGCATAATAAATCTTTATAATCGGAAATGTGAAACAATCAAACTTTTCTATGAGAAAGTACAAGTCAACTGTTAAAGTTTCAACTCACCACAACACTATGGTAGAGTGCTTTAGTTATAATTGTTGTTGTTTTACGTTGCATTGCAGAAGACATTAATTTATTGGTCCAATTACATGAAATAGAATACTTGTGATACGCTGATATATATATATATATATATATATATATATATATATATATAGGATCGTGATCCATTGCTAGCGCTAGCACTGTTGCTAGCGCTGTTTTCCCATCCGCTACATAATGTAGCGGACGATAACTTATCGTCCGTTACATTATATAGCGGACGGTGCTAGCGCTGCTAGCGCTAGCAATGGATCACGATCCATATATATATATATATATATATGGGAGCTGATCCGTTGATAGCGCTAGCAAAATAGGATAAGTTGCAAACGCGATCTGACCGTCCACGGGTGATCTGTGGACGGTCCAGATCTTTTTTTTACGTTTTTTTTAAGTCCGTCCGCTACATAATGTAGCGGACGAATTTTTGACAAAAATACCATTCAGCTCCGTCCGCTACATTATGTAGCGGACGAATAGACAGACTACTTTTTTTTTTCTCTTTCGCTGTCCTTTCTCTCATTGTCCTTCTGACATCTCTCTCTTTTCTCTCATTGTCCTTTCTCTTTCTTTCCCTTCTCTCTCTCTCTCTCTCTCTCTCTCTCTCTTTCTCTCTCTCTCTCTCTCTCTCTCTCTCGTTTCTCTCACTGTCCTCATTTTCCTGTTCTTCCTCAGCCACAGCAACAGAGGATCGAGAAGAAGTGGAGGTTCAGTTCCTTCTCTGCTTTGACAGAGAAACTGAATAGAGAAAGGACAAAATTTCCGCACAACATTCCAGGGACCCAAGTAATCAATTTTCATATTTATAGACAACTAGGCAACAGCTCCAATTTTCGGATGTAAAATGGAAGGTAGGGTGTGCAGATTTGTGCGGTGTGGGTTTATGTAATTGTGGAGTGCATGAGAGTGCTTGGGAAAAGAAAGAAAAATGAGAGAGAGAGAGAGGAACCACTGCCTCACGGCAGTGGGAGTGGAGAGGGGGAGTGTTGGTTGTGTGCATGTGTGGTGTGTGGATACATGGTAATACATGGTAATGCATGAGTGGAATGAAATGGGTCTGAAGAGTGTAGTGTGTCTAGTGCAGTGTGTTTATATATAAATGTGTGTGTATGTGTAAATGAAAGAAGAAGAGGGGGACCCACTGCCTCACGGCAGTGGGCGTGTGAAGTGATATAAGTACCTTTGGGTGGGTATTGAGGAAGAAGGAGAGAGAGAGAGAGAGAGAGAGAGAGAAGGAAAAGAAAGAGAAAAGACAGTGAGAGAAAAGAGAGATGTCAGAACAATGAGAGAAAGGACAGTGAAAGAGAAAAAAAAAGTAGTCTGTCTACTCGTCCGCTACATAATGCAGCGGACGGAGCTGAAGGGTATTTTTGTCAAAAATTTGTCTGCTACATTATGTAGCGGACGGACTTAAAAAAACGTAAAAAAAAGATCTAGACCGTCCACAGATCGCCCGTGGACGGCCAGATCGCGTTTGTAACTTATCCTATTTTGCTAGCGCTATCAACGGATCATCTCCCTATATATATATATATATATATAATGACTGAGTCATCTTGCTTGAATAGCAAGAATGTCTTCTATGTAGTAAGGCTTCCATCTGTAGTTTGAAGTTTGATGTGCGGTAAAAACCAAGAAAAGACTAATGTCTAGTTTGATTCTTTAGAACTAAAATATAATCAACATATATGTGCAATTCAAATGCACAAAGTAAGTATCTATTAATTACACCATAGAATAGGTATAGTTTAGAAGAAACTAGAAAGAATTGATTCACCCCAAATTACTTTTAAATCCTTCCTTAGCACCACTTACTTCGAGAGGTTTCTACCCAGTTGCCAACTCCATAATCACAACCCCGTGACTTCAAACATCTCGTTTCAGAAAAACAACCATCATATATGTATAGTAAATGAGCTGGAGGCCTCTCCGAGTCCTTTGTTACTGAATTCTGAGGCTTTGGTGATTGGGCCTTACTAATCACAGATGGAGCAATGAAGCTCATTTGCTGGAACTGTGGTGGCTTAGGTCAACTTGCCATGGTTCGGATAGCTTCTGGGTTGATCCACAAGCATAATCCAGATGTTGTATCTTTCATGGAAACCAAGATGTTGGTTGCCAACTTGGGTTTGCCAAATTGAGTGGTCTTTTTCGCCCTCTAGGCTTCATTAATTCTATAGGCATAGACCCGATAGGTTTCAGTAAAGGTCTTTGGCTTGGCTGGACCCCTCTACCCTTTTGTTGATTAGACCGGTGCACTTCAATTTTATTCTTACGTCTTGCAAAGGGTTAGATGGGTTCCTCGTTTATTACTGTTTTCTATACGGTCACCCTTGTGTCCAAAGCAGGCCTGGTATTTGGGCTTTCATCACCTCCATTTCATCCTCGCTTTCAGATCCTTTCTGTATTTTGTGGTGATTTTGACCAAGTGTTATCGCCCGTAAAACGACGAGGAGTAATTATGCGATAATCCCTTGGACTCAAGGGTTACAGGATTATTTTTTTTGGCAGATTTTGGCCTATCAGATGTTCGATGGGAGGGTCCTCTTTTTACTTGGGTAGGAGCTTGCCTCATAATGGTTTCCTTTATGAGATATTTGATTATGTTGTCGCTTCACCTTCTTGGATTGTCCATTTCTCTCATGCTATAGTCAGTAATCTGGCTATTCAACATTCATATTATGCACCTCTTTTGTGTGATACTTTTCCGCTTCGCCATAAGTATCCTCTTCCTTACCACTTTAAGGCTATATGGTTTTCGTCCCCCACAATTTTCTCTGAAATTAGGTATGTCTGTGGCTCTCTTCTTTTTCCACTCATGTTTAAGTTCCGACAGTTATCACGTGTGTTGCACCAATGGAGTGAAGTTAGTTTTGACAATCTTGGCGACCAGATTAAGAATATTCAGCACCGTCTTCGATTCACTTTGCAGGAATCCCAAAATTCCCCAAACTGTAACTTGCAAGAACATTACCTTCGACGCAGACTGGATTTTTTACTAAAATGAAGATCTCTCCCAGAGAAAGGAAATAGGATTTTTATCTGATTACCCTCGGGCTGCTGCCTTATTTGTCAAAAAAGAATTAGAGCTTTTTATCATCCTTGTGTCGAGCTATTTTTCCTTAACGAGCCAAAATTGGCTGGTTAGACAAAGGTGATCGTAATACGAAGCTTTTCCACACCTCAATTATCATCTTTCATCGATCTAACCAAATTATTTCTCTTAATGATGACAGTGGTATTGTCATCTCGGATGAGGATGTTATTAGAGACCTGATTGTCCAATACTTCACTCACTAATTCTCCCCTACTGTCAATTCCTTCCCAGTGGAGAATGATATTTGGGAATTTTTGGGGACTTTTTTCCTTTAAAGTCATTTCTGCATCTCAAAAGGCTAACCTATCTCATCCCTTCACGCCAGAAGAAATTCAAAAGGTAGTTTTTTAACTAGGAGAATCCAAAGTGTCGGGTCCAGATGATATTGTTCATACCCTATTCTGGTCGCACCCCGGGACCCGCTAAGGGACCCACTTTGCACGACACATCACCCAGTCAGCGGTCAACTTTTCAACACTCGAGGGCCGGTCAAAGCAACGCATGCTCAAGTCACGTGAACCATTCGTGAAGCGACTTCGGCGTGCCTTCCACCCTTGGGGGTCGGCCACCCCAAGGGGTCGGCCTCCCTCTGGGTTCGGCCACCCCAAGGGGTCGGCCACCCCAAGGGGTCGGCCTCCCTCGGGGGTCGGCCACCCCAAGGGGTCGGCCACCCCAATGGGTCGGTCACCCCAAGGGGTCGGCCTCCCTCTGGGTTCGGCACCCCCAAGGGTCGGCCTCCCTTGGGGGTCGGCCACCCGTGGGGGTCGGCCACCCCAAGGGGTCGGCCACCCTTGGGGGTCGGCCACCTGCCTTGAATACCGACGCCGTCACCTTTGACCTTGCTCCGTTGTCACGACGACCGTCGCTCGCGGCCGCGCTCCGCCATAGTCACGACGACCGTCGCTCTCGGCCGTGCTCCGTCGTCGCGATGACCGTCGCTCGTAGTCACGACGACCGTCACTTGTGGCCGCTCTGTCGCCATGACGACCGTCGCTCACAGTCGCGCGCCATCCACGCAACGACCCTTGTCGCTCGGAGATCACTCTGCGACCCTCGTCGCCCGCACTCAACCGCGCCCCATGCGCTGCAATCATGTTATATGCTCACGGGATAGGCTACTCAGGACACTATCTCCGCCGGGGTGCCTGCGTGACTGGCCTACGTGCTCTGGCACTGGGGGCTCGCGTCGGCACCCCTAAGGACTATGACCCCCGGGTCACTCCGAGATGGGAGCAGGTCTTCGGAAGGGCATCTTGCCTAGTCCACCTGGCAGCTGGGCGTCGGGTCTTCCCCACCGCTGCCAGGACCTGTGGGATTCAGTAAGGGCTTGGACTGGAGGCTGGGGCAACGGGCTACTCTGACCATGCTACCGCGGCATGATCAGTCTCCTCAGACAGGCAGAGAGATGTTGCAAGGGCAGGGCAGCACGAACTTAGGAACCGGCAGTCCAACGAAGGGTCAGTGCGTTGGCCCCCTGGTGACGTGTCGTTCCCAGGGGGCGACACATGTCAACTTATGACACATGCACATTTTTGCCTATAAATAGTGGACTTTGGAGCTTTTTCAAGGATCTTTTCTCTCATTTTGAGCTTTTCACTTTCTCTCTCTAAAAAGACATTCTCTCTGGAATTCTAGTGAGAGAAACACACTTGGCTCCCGTCCACGAACCCTCGACGCTGCACCCTTGACACGGACTGTAGACTGTCGGTCCTGTTCATCGTCACCCTGCCTGCGCAGCGCTGCCAGCCCTCACGACCTGTCTGGGGAGCCTTGCCCTCGGCCCTTGCGCCGTCCTTGCTGTCTCCCGCGTTGCCTACCTGGAAGCTGACTCAGACCGCATCCTTTGTGGCACCTCCACGTAGCATCGAACCATTTTTCCGCATCATCAGATATTCATGCATTAGTTTTTCAAAACTGTTGGTCGTTTATTGGGCCTCTTGTCACAAGAGTCGTCCTATCCTTCCTTAACTCTGGCTAGCTGCTTGCGGAGACTAACCGTACTTTCATCTCTCTCATCCCTAAGAAGTTTCCGACAGGAACTACCTAGTGACTTCCACCTAACCAGTCTTCGTAATGTCATCTATAAAATCATTTCCAAAGTGTTAGTCACGAGAATGTCCCTTATTATGACTGACATCATTTCTCACTTCCTAAATGCTTTTATCTCTGGACATTGTCTCTTAGATAATGTTGTACTTGCTCAAGAACTGACCGATTGTGTTAGGAAGCATAAGAAAGGAAATGTGGTGCTGGTTGCCCTTAAGTTGGACATGAGTAAAGCTTTTGATAGAGTCAAATGGTTCTTCTTGCATGAAGTACTTGTGAGCGTTGGTTTTCCTTTGTTTTGGTTAGAATTAATCTTTCGATGTGTCGTCGGTTTCTTTCGATTCTCGCTGCCACAAATCTTGGTAAAATTCAGGGTATCAAAGTTGGCAAGCGTTCTCCGGCTGCTACACATTTGATGTATGCAGATGATGTCTACCTATTCCTTCGACTTCGCAAAAATCATAATCGAGATATTGTTGAAGTTATTAAGGTTTTGAATTCTTATTGTGTGATGTCTGGGAAACTCATTAACTGGGATTATAAATTCAGCTTGGTTATCAGTCCTAATGCTCTTTCCGATGTAAGATGCTCGATTCAGAGAGATTTCAACTTTCAGGAAAAGCATGATTTTGGAAAATATCCGGGTATTAAGTTAGACATTGTTGTTAATAAAAAGGATAGTTGTAGCGAGGATTAGTGCAGCGAGTTCAAGATAGTTGTGCTCATTGGCCGGATCTTTTGCTTAACAAAGTAGGTTGTGCAACTCTTATTCATTCGATCCTTTCCTCCTTGCTCTGGTGGTTAGGGGATGCCTTGAAGAGATCTATCCATTGGGTTTCCTTGCCGACCGTATGCCTTCCAAAGAAACTGGGGGATTTAGGATTTAGGGATTTTAAATTGTTTAATCAGTCCCTTTCAGTTAAGCAGGCTTGAAAATTTTGGTCCTTCCCTGACAGCCTGCTAGCTCAATTCGCAAGGGAAAATATTACCCGAATTGTTGCTTCCTTAATGCCAGGAATCCTAAGCTAGGTTCATGGGTGTGGTGGAGTCTTTTGGTTGGTCAGAGAACTCTCAAACATGGAATATCATGGCAAATAGGAAATGGACGCTCAATCTCTGTTTGGACGGATTGGTGATGGCCTCAGCACATGCCTGCCAATTAATCGCTTATCGCACTGATCATAATCAGCACTGGCGCATTTTGAATTTGTTTATTCCTAATACTCGTTGTTGGAGCTTGTGTCTTTTGCTTAATACGTTCTGCCTCCAATCGTCTCCTTCATCCTCAGAGTTCGAATTTCGCCTGCTGGTGCTATTGATGTTAGTTGTTGTCCTTTTGCCAAGAGTGGGCCATTCTCGATTAAAAGGTTTTTAATAAGCTTGCACAAAAATCTTGGCAAAGGTCAGCTCTGGCTTCTATTGATCCCTCCCTCCCGTTTTGGAGCAATCTCTGGAAGCTGTCAATTCTTGAAAAACTTAGAATCTTTCTATGACAATTTCTACATCAACGACTTCTAGTTTCCTCCAACCTCCTTGTAAGGAAATGTTAGGTCTCTAGTAGATGATCCCTCCTTCGAGCTACTAATTGGGTTGTCCATTTTCTTTCTCGACTGCTATTTCATAATAGCCCTGACCTTGTTTCCTTAGTAGATGTTGCATTGCTCTAGACTATCTGGTGTGGCCGGAATGAGGTCATGGGAAATTCTACGCAGCAAGAGTCTTGGCTCAAAGTAAGAAATTTGTGAGAGGCGTCAGACACTCCACGCTTCCAACGGTGCTTCCCGAAAATTAATTAGGAAAAGCCTTTCCATCTGCGCAGTTCCGTGCAAGCTAGATCATTTTTAGTACCCATTATTGTCGTTATGGTTTTCAAGTCACTGTGATTGTTCCATTCTGCCTAAAACTGTATTTTGTGCTATTTCTATCACTTTGTTTTCAATAATTGTGATTCTGGACTTCACGCTTCTACCTCATCAGTCCCCATCTCCTTGAGATTTGGTATTAAATGGTGGTCTTTACCACAGCATGGGTTCCGTCTGGAGCTTGTGAAGATGTTATATCCTCGACTAGTGCCATTGAAGCGTCAATTGCAGCTGTTTTATTTCCCCTTAGATTGGTTGGCGCAACAGCTATGCTTTCATCTTATTTTTCTGCTTGACGAGTCAAGACTTGCATTTACAGATGCACACAACCGCTAAACAAAGTGTATCGGTTCAACATCTTTTGCATTGCATAGCTAACTATATACGGGAGGTGCATTCTTTAAGGCACTCGTTTTTAACTTTCTTCGGCAATGTCATTTTTTATTCGAACTCTGGTCATGGACTGAAGCAGGAGTGGCTTGGAGCAGCCTGTTCTCCTCCCAGACTGGTGCAATCGTAACGGTGTCACTCAACTTTCATATAGTTCCCGTTTTGTTGTATAATCTCGTCTGTTGTTTCCGTCATGGAAATCTGGTTGAGAGTTTGGTATATATTTCTAAAACTCCCTCCAAAAAAGAAAAAAAATTACTCGTCCATTATAATTACTTCCAATGAAAACTCAAAACAAAATATAAATTACGAAGAGGTATATTCATCATAAACAAAAATTTAAGGCCTGGCATAACACAGTGAATAAATAGCCTTAGTTACAGGATACAAGTTGGGGGGGGAAGGGGAAGAGAAACACTAAATTACACTCACTCGTCGAAGGAGAGCACCTCCTCGGAAACGTCCAAGAGTTCCTCCACTTCAACCTCTTTGGCCTCGTATTCCTCTTCTTCGTCACTGGCTTCACCGTCTCTAAGCCTCTGCCTCTCCGGTTTTTCTTCTTCATGCAATCGCTTCCACTCATTGATCCACCAATTCCAGCGGTCCTTCAACATTTTGCGCTTCTCCCGGTCCTGCTCACTTAATAGCAAGGATACATCTTGATCCTCTGCTTCATACTTCTTGCTATACTTCTTGAGATTCTTAGCAATCTCTTCCTCTTTCTCAGGACTCAAGAAAGATGGTGGCCGAGGGCGCCACAAGAACTGTAATGATAAACAGCAAACATAATTTGTACCGAAAGCAACATCAAAAAATAAGTATTATAATACTCCTGACAGCATGAACTTCGCATTCGTAAAACTTTCCTAATATTAGTGCCGCAACCAACTCAAGTATGATACAAGCATAAAATAACGAAGAAAAAGTCGACATCTCCAAGCAACGTAGAGCTAAAATACAAATACAAAACTTAGCTACTCTACAACATCAGCCCAACAATTATGCATGTCTGCCATGTGAGAAAGTCACGAAGGGGCACTAAGAATACAGAACTTGAAATTCATATACCATATTTTATATGACAAAAATAAGCACACATCATTCAGCATCTTACCTGCCAAAACTGATCTTTCGGCACCCGATATAGCAGCTTTCCATTGAAGGACCATATATTAAATCCATTTTCCATCTCATGAACTGTGGTAACAGCAGTAGCAACATACCTGAATATGGAAAGTCAAAACAGTAATCCTACTTTCACAAACCAAGGTCCATTTTTCTCAACCTCAATTCACCTAGAGTTAAGCAATCTAGAACATCCTCGATTGCTTTTATAATGACACTACGTAATTCATATAAATGAAAATACCTTCCAGTAGGATCCCATTCTACATCTGTCGCCATGAAATGTTCAGTTGTAGCCATCGTCTCAAGCTCATCCACATTGTAGAACTCCAACTGTCCATTGAAATTCTTCAACCCAGCCAGAATAATAAAGCGCCCCGACGGGGACCAATAAAGAGCATTTGCTTGCTTTCCCTTAAGGGTTGTGAGCTTCGAAACTCTGCCTGTGTGATGACCACTTCGCATCGAGTAGAAACTTACATCTGGCCTTGGGCTATCACCATGAATAACCGCAAACCTGTGGCCTTTTGGCTCCCAAGCGAAAGCAATTATCTTGTCGTTCTTGTTCTCGAGTTCCAAAACTTCGATGGGTATATCCCGTTCCTTGATCCGGAAAAGCTCAAAGCCAGTGTATGTACTCTTCTTCGTTTTTGTGTATCGGTCAACCTTTACAGCAAGATATTCCCCATTGCTTTGCCAATACATTTTACAATCACTTACACTGAAAAGATTCTTCTGCCTCAACTCTTCTTTGCCTGGGACTTGAATGAGACTCACCTATGTATAACAAAAGGCATGTTAATCAAATTTTAACTGCCCAATTCAAATACTAACAACAAACTCTAAAAATCTGGACTCACCCTTGCAGGTTGGTTTCCGCCACCAAGCTCAGGAACAAAGAGTGCGAAAATGGGATCAGTAGGCGACCAACAGAAGTCTACCACATTTTCAACCTTAATAGACTTTTTGTCAATAAGAGCAAAGGTCTCAGTTTCGTAGACAGAGATGACATTTTTCCCCATTCTGGCAAAGTATTTATCATCTTTTCCACCGCCCCATCTGCCAAAATATCAGGAGAACATATATTCAACACCAGACATATAGCTGCCAAATCGAGATACGATATATTGAAAAGTAGATCATCTTGCACCATAAATGTAGTCTAATGTCTCGAATACAATGTCTAATACAAAAGACCAGTTGTTTATTGATGTAGACGGTGCAAATGATGCAATGAGAGCCCGCAAAGTTTTAACTACTTCACTTGTAGCTAGAGTTTACAATATGCTAGTGTATTGTAGGATACATATCACCTCTCGGAACCTGTATCGCTAGAATACTAACAGTATTTACAGCTCATAAGTTCTATTTCATTAAGAAAAAACTCCACTATTGGTCTTCACGTTCTTACTTGGAGTAACAACTGTAGGATAAGTATGTTGTCAGATAAAAGCAGACTCTACAAATCACAATATGCGTGTATCAAGAAAAGTGAGGCATAGACTTTGAAAAACATCAGAGCTAGAATCCTTACGAGGCAAATGACCTACAAAAATGTTTTGATGGTCAAAAAAATAAATTTCAACTGAAAACAAATTTGCCAAACCGATGGTGACCCTCGCACATGAGGCATAAAGTCTTAAGAAATGGGGTCCTGAAAGACCTGTAAAAATACAAACCCCATGGGACGAGCAAGTGATACATACATCATGTTAGTGCTCTATGGACCATAATACATAAAGTGTGCGCGCACGCGCACGTCTGTGTGTGGGCAATTAAATACCATTAGTATGCCAAGGTTGCTACTCATCATCGTATGAAGTCTCAAGAATGGTACTAATACAAAGCATTTAAATAAACAAAATTTGGAAGGCAGTGGAGACAACAAAAACCGTTAGAAGCCCTTAGACACCACGAGGAGTCATCAAAAGTATACAGTTCTTAAGTATGACACTAATAAAGCATTCAAATAGACACTAGTTGGGAGGCGATGGAGACAACACAGTGCTTACATGCCTTCTGACTAGTCATGAGGTCTTTTGCCATGGGCTCAGCATTTGCCAGAATCACGAGGCATCATCCAAGGTAAAGAGTTCTCAAGAATAATATAAAGCACATAACTAAACACTAGTTGGAAGGTAACGAAGACAACATTCAGTGCTTACAAGCCTTCTAACTAATGAGTTCACGTGCCTTATGATAAGCATGTGAACTAAATAAATGCGTTACTGCAAGGATCACCTGAAAACAGGCCAAGGACTCCCTGTAAAACCTCCGGTTCCTCCAAACTCATCTGCATTTCCCTTGAAATCTCTCATTACTTTTCCCGTTCTCACGTCAAACACGTTTAGCACAACCCTCTGAAGTGTAAACCAGCATAAGAGATACATCCAGCAAACCTTTTCTTAGTAAAGAACGTAGCCAGAGTAAAAAATCTTACATGAGTGTCACGGGGATTGCTTGGTTCATGGCTGCTGTAAGTCACCAAAAATTTTTCGCCAGGAGAAAAATCAATAAATTTTACCTGCAGTTGACACCAGCAAGTTTAAAGTATATGAAAATCGAACTTGATAAAAGTTTAAAAGGAGGAAAAATAACCTGTGGATGAGCATAACGCATAAGGCGATTGAAGCCAGTAGCACCACCCCAAACTGCAGCACCCTGCCTGTGAACTGTGGCCAAGTAGGTCCCTAGTGGGGACCACTGCACATAACTTTCAGTCCAAAACTACATGAAGGCATTATTGTGTTCCGTCAGAAGTTACATGAGAGGCTATACGGAGTGACTGACTGATATGGACCAGTGACTATTCAAGAGTAAACTCGATAAGTCACGCATACACCAAATTAGAGAAAAATGAAATGAAGTCTACTTACGGGCCGTTTGTATACAGATTCAGCCTTCAATTGTCTCGCATCATTCCAGAGGACCTCCGTGTCGTTACCAGCACGAATAAGAAACTGATCTCTAGCTTTCTCATCAGTAAGCCAGTGCTGCAAATTCTCCTGTATACCAATCCAGATATATTAAGCTTCCTCTATCTGCATTTTTTGTGTAGATGTGTGTACGTGGGTAGCTGTGTGTGTGTGTGTGGGGGGGGGGGGGGGGGCAGGAGGAGGAGGAAAGGGAGGGGGGGGGGGGGGCGGGAGGAGGAGGAAAGGGAGGGGGGGGGAATTGGGGCTAGAACAATCATAACAAAACGGGCAACTGAAGAGAAAATTCTCAAATATATCAAGTGTAAATTGTTTACATTAAAAACTACAGAAAAAATAAAATATGACCATTCAAAGGCCGAACAACAAGCAAAAAGCTACCACATGATTGCTAATGTATCCCTGAAATGTTACAAGAGGTTATGTAACGACCCGGTCCACGGCCCCACCACAGGGCATTGCCTCTCTCAAAAGGGCTAGCCAAGTAAGTACTTATGAGTTCATAGGCAGGGTCTTATAAGGCCAATCGCAAACTCTCCCACAACCGATGTGGGATATTACAATCTCCCCACCTTATTCCTTAGCGTCCTCGCTAAGGCTCGATCGTACATAGCCCAGAATCTTCCTCTCTAGCCAATGTGGGATATACCCAGCTCACCCTTTGTTGCCCCAACCATCCTCTTGATGTGGGATATACCCGGGCTTGCCTTCGTTTCCCCCAACCATCGGCAACCCGACTGGATACCCTAGCCCGAGCTTTCGAGAGTCGGCTCTGATACCATCCGTAACGACCCGGTTCACGGCCCCACCACAGGGCATTGCCTCTCTCAAAAGGGCTAGCCAAGTAAGTACTTATGAGTTCATAGGCAGGGTCTTATAAGGCCAATCGCAAACTCTCCCACAACCGATGTGGGATATTACAGGTTAGCCATCCAGGAATAGTGAACAAGTGTGGAGAATAAAATGCTCCAGTACCAGTGAGCCCCAGAGAGCATTGCAAGTATCCCGATCTTGTGACAATTCCCTCGCGAATAACTTATTCGACAAAAAAAAAAACATACAAATCAAAACAGGTTTTTGTCGATACCAGATATGGCAGCACAGTGCTGCTCTGTTCAGAGCACACAGCCGTCTTGTAGTCTCTTTTTTAGTTCTCTTAGCATTCCATTTTGTGCTCTGGAAAAGTGAACATTGCCACTTTTTCCTCAATCATACATCAAACAGATAGTTTTCCCTCCTCTTTTTATGTCTATCTTGTTACATCTCCAACTACCTACAGGAATGCTAGTAAAAGCTGTCTACACAACAAAAGAAAAACTAACCATCTACAGACACCACCACTCATCCTCTTAAGGAAATAGTACTACATAGCCCACTATTGCCCAGAGACCATAGCCGAACAACCCACAACTACCTTGCGGTTAAAAACTCGTACATTGAATTCAAAAAACCAGAAAAGCATTCATGGTAGGACACATAGTTATTCAAGGCATCTTTGCACGCAAAGCGCGAAGGGTACCTGCTTTAATCGAAGCAAGTCACTCGATTATAAAACACAAAATATGGCATTACACTCATGTAAGATGGTATTACATTCAAGTTCAACAACGTAAAGCATTACTTTCACAAAATATGGCATTTTGCAGCAGATTTCAGAAAATTGCATATCAGATTATGTTCAACTTCAGTAATTTCCCTAAGAACCATCAAAGCTTTCAAGCAAAAAAAGAATCTCTCAAATATTCCAAATTAAAAAATCCCTAGTTAGCACCAATAAGGACACCGCGTCCGACACCAACCACCAACCGGCAGCAATTTCCTAAAAACAACAATTCGAACACTGCAAGATTTTGGAAATTATACACACCCACAGGGTCGTGATCCATTGCTAGCGCTAGCAAGTTGCCAACGCGATTTGGCCGTCCGCTACATAATGTAGCGGAAAAAATGGCCATCTAGGCTCCCGATCTGACCACCACATCTCCGCATGGACGGCCAGATCCCGCTGCAACTTGGGTTAAGTTGCCGGATCACGACCCAAATACACACACACACAAATGTTTCAAGCACATTCTAACATTGCACAAGTCAAGTTTCCTCCACCTTGTGCAGCCTTCTTACAATTTGTTACAAACCTCCACAAATGTCTACATGGGTCATCTGCCCTAGTCGAACCTACTGCGCACTATTAGCAGCGCTCAAATCCATTTCCATAAATCAAGAAGTAAATTTCAGCATCTACTTTGAATGACATTCAAGAAATGAGAGAAACTAAAAATTGAAGGAGTTAATTGAAACGAAATTAGAAATGTTGTCCTTGGTTAGAAAAGAAAGGATAGTGAGAGAAAGGAAAAAATAGAGAAGAAAGAAAAAAAATATTAGAAACAAGAAAGGTGATGGTCCTTTAGAAAGGAAAAGAGAAAGAGATTGAAAAAAAGAAAAGAGAGAAGAAGAAAGCGAAATCCTCCATCTCATTTGTCTTGGTCCAGCCAATAAGAGCGAAGTAAGGGATATACAATATGTTGATACGTTAGAGAGTGGCTGGTTTCATATTCCTAACAGACCCCCAACTTTTCCTAAAATTTCATCATGACCCCCATAGCAAGTTTCAAATATCCAATTCAGCCCCATATGTATCAGAACTTCTTCATAAAGGGTCCAACACTTGTTGAAGTGTTGGACACAGTATCTGGTAATTAAAAGAATAACATTTGAACATCTCTCAGACATGTTTGACAAGTGCCCGGAGGTGTCGTCAGGAGTCGGGATGTCGGCAAATGTCGGACATGATACCTCCACCCATAAGAGGTGTCCGTGCTTCATAGAAAGATCCCAATCTAATTTTACACTCAGATATTGACAACAGGAATTCTTAAAAGTTGTTGATTAAGGTTACAGAAGAGATTAATCACCTGAAAAATAAAGTGAGCTGATAATCTTGGATCTTTTCATTCAATGTTTTTCAGGGGAAACCTCATATTCTCAATTTTTACCTCTTTCTTTATGCCCTCTATCCTTTTTTTAATCAACGATAAAGTACGTCAAATTAGTGAGCCCAGCTAGAAAATTTGCATTCAAACAATTAGTTAAGAACCATGTGAGCCTTGCTCCCTCTGCCTAGGCACAACCATCGCATTGTGCCTAGACACGCTTTCCATAACTATGGTGGGGAGGCGCTAAACCAGCGCATTGTGCCTAGAAGCTCTTTCCATAACTATGGTGGCACACCACTCTTGCTTCCTCATGAACAGAAAAAGGTTCGGCCATAATATAACTCTTCACGGGTAGGTAACTAAAACCACAATAAAATCCTTCAAATCAAATCTTAGACAATTGCCAACTAAAAACCAAATCCTTATGCAGTCACCAAGCATTTTAAGTTGACCTAACAAACCCTTGACATACAGAATCTGTATGTTGACCTAACAAACCCTTGACATAAAGAATCTGTATGTCTTTTGCTGAATACCTCCAACACCCCAAGAATCTCCAAATGCATAGCACAGAATCTGTAGGTTTTTGTTTCGCTAGAAAATATCCAAAGCCATTCCTTGTATGCCCCAGCAATTCTCCCCCACAAGTAAAGAGCACCTTAAAGTCCTGATCCATTTTCTCCAGAATTAATCCTCTCTAGGTAGCAAGAAACTTACAAATTCGTGTTGGCATGTGAAATTGACTCAAATCAATTTCACTCAACTACACTACTCATACATTTGCTTAGATGAAGCTGACACCATACCCACCTCCAAGTTTGAAGAAAAAGCCTTAATGAGATCCATTAATAATGGTAGAGATTCATACAGAACTTAAGGTTATCCATTTGAAAGCAAGTGTCTTCACCTAGATGCATTTGCATTCTTTAACTGTTTCTCGTTCATACACCCGGCTTGCTCATAAAGTAACACAAACAAGCTCTTGACTTTAATGCTCTTTAGTTGCCTACAATTTTCTCATATACTATGACTTCTTTAGAGAAGCTATTTTCCTTGTATTTATATAAAACACCTCATAATTGATCTTCCGGAAACTGGAAGAGTTATACAAACGTTGTTACCTACGAGAAACCTACAAAGCAACACCGGCTCTCGAAAACACTGCAAGGAGCTCCAAGTAACAACCTGACTAATTTGTGCAAGGTTAGTATATCATCAACTGCAGATATAATCCGAACTTTGCAAGTCGTTCGTGTGGAAGGTAAAGAGTCCGAAGTCATCTTCATCAGCAATTGTGGTTAAGAAAATATGATTTTTAAGTTCTACGCAGGCATTGCTATCCCATAATTTGAAGGAAAGGTAAAAAAGAAACATACTATAGGTGCAAAATTCAAACATATCGGATCTCTTGTGCTTTATATAAATCAAACTGTTCACTACAAAAACTAAGCAGATGCCACCACAAAAGACGAATTGTCTTGTTGTCCTATCATGACATTCTGTAATGTATGTTACCACAGAACAAAAAGAACAATAAGAACATTCTGTAATATTCTCTAACATGCCATTTCTTGGTGATAACATTCCGTAATGTAAGGGAAAACGAAGAACAAAAACACACTGAAAAGCATACCCCTGGTACATATGGTTTGGTTTCTGGAGGGGCCCATTCATCCGGAACTTTCATGAACTTTTCTATGTCATCAAACATGTTGACAACAAATATGTGTGACCTGTCTAGCTTGTATCCATTTGTCTTTTCCTTGGCAAGTTCAGCTTCCTACAAAGATTGCTTAATATTTCATTAACAAGGATAAATGCAATCTAATCATGTTCCACTTCATAAAAATAAATAGATCTCGGGAAAACAGGCTAACAACACAACTAGAGGAGTGAAAAATGTGTTATCGCTCTCTGCCTTCAATTCTCTAGAAGACCTTGTAATACAAATCATTCACTGCAATTGGATTTCGTGTTATACCATGTACCGAATACTCAAAAACTATATCATTTCGATGAATGTTGCCAAACTAAATGTGAATTACACAAGAAACTCACAAGGAATACAATACTTGAAATCTAAAGCACATAACAAGTATTGTGCCTTCTATGCACAAAATTGGCACTCAAGGGTCGAAGTCCAAATTCAACAGGGAGCATATAGTCAAGCAACCATTTCATGTTAGAAACGGAGAAATTCATTAACGAGAGAAAGACGATATAAGCCCCACAACAACCTCACACCACTATCAAACTAACAACCCAATTAATCAAACCACATCTTGTGAAGCAATCCTATCATATCAAGTACGTGACAATTGACAACTATGCCCTCTACCCGAAAAGAACATAATCCCAAGAAATCAAGCAGTTACTTTCATACTAATAATGCACAACAAATTATGACAACATTTTATAAAAATCACATAACAGTCAAAGAAATAAACTCCCTCTTGCAATACCTGAGGAGTATTGTACTCAACAAAGCAGTAACCTAGGGTTTTGTATGTATCGGGATCGACAGGCATCCACAGTCCATCCTCTTTAATCACGCCAATCTGGCTGTAAATTTTACGCACAACGCCTTCTAGCTTGTCAAACTTCTCCCTCGGCACCACCGGCAAGTTATCCACAACGATAATATTGCCAAAGGCGGCATCGAACTCCAGTGTTGCCTCCTCATCAAGATCTTCGTCGTCGCTACAATCACATACGCACAAAAGGTGAACTGCGTGTTAAAAACAAATAACACTGGGGCGCATAAATTAAGGAATGGTAACTTTAGGACCCTCGTCATCACTACAATCACAACAGGCAAGCACAAAAGATCGTCGTCATCACTACAATTACAGGCACGCACTTAACGTGAACTGTGTACAAAACGAAGAAGTTGTTTCGGTTCGGTGATTGTTTACCTCTCGATGCCAAAGGTCTGGCCGGGAGGAAGGTGGACGGAGGACCAGTCGATCTGGTCGAGGTCGACGCCGAGTCGGAGGGCGGCGGCGCTGATAGCCTCCGTGGACATCACGTCCGCCATGGTTGCCGCGGCGCTTGGCGGCGGGGACGCGGCGGTATTGCGTAGAGAGGGGCAGCTAGGGCTAGGGAATTAACGCCCGCCTTGGCTGATTTAGAGAGAGAGAGAGAGAGAGCGATGTTGTGTCTTTGAGCGCTCAATCGTAACGGGAAGTGTGCGCTTGTGTGTTATTAGGGTTTTGATGGTACTGTTGGGGTCTCGACTTGGATGCGAGTTAGGTGCCACGTCGTGGATTTGGTCTGAGATTGGGCTTTTTAGCGTCACTGAACCTGGAGGTGAGCAGACAGCATGCGAATGAAGTCCCAGCTTCGGGCCAATTATTGGGCCTACTGAATCGACGCTCATGGTAGAGTCTCATTCGAGCCTGCCTCACTCTTTTCCTAGGGATCGCAACATTGGCAAGTCCCGTGCTGCCCGTCCCAATTCAAGTTGCCTCCTTCTCATTTACGCGTATTTTTTATTTTATGTACCCAATTCTATTTTATATGGATTCAATCCGCCTTATTTAACATGATTCAATGCAAGATGACCCTTTTATTTTTAATTTTTATTATTTTAAACTAATTAGATTTACAATAAATATATATTTATTTTTTTCTCTACAAGTTGTTGTCAACGGTGGCCAACAATGATTGCCGGTGGTGGCCCGACCTGAGGTGGCGGCAAGAGCTGTTTGCCGGTGGTGTTTGCCAGTTGTGGGCTTGTGTGTGCGTGAGATAGGAAGGAAGTAAAAACATGTATTTTGATAAGGTCTGAAAATCTCTTTGGGTTATGTTGGGGATAAAGAATATTCATATAGGTCCAGATGATTAGATTCTCATATATCTCATGCCCATTTGCCCAAATTCCATTTATAGCATGTTTGAGATTGAATTGAAACCAAACTTTGTTTTAAATCTTAATCAACTTCTAAAATCAGCTTTAAACTGTTCTTGGCAAAATTGGCTTTAATTGTTGTTTGGATAAAAAAAAGTACTAAAAGCAGTCTCAATGTGTTAAATCGTTCAAATTTTATTATATGAATAAGATGTGCTAAAGGTCTTTGTAATTGATGGGGGTATTTTGGTAACTTTAATTAATGATTTGATCAGTTTTTTAGCTTTTGAAAACTGGTTCAATCATTTATATATGTTTGTCAAATACTTGACAACCTGATTTAATTCAGATTAAGTTAAGTTTAACTATCTCATAATAAATTCCGAACAGACTCTTATAACCTCCAAAACAAGTACCATAATGGACAGGGTGTGGTGTGGCTCCAATTAAGCCCCTATATTACGATTCATATTTTTTTGCTATAATTTGGTGACGGAACATGATTAGTTGAAGCCTTATGCCGTGAAATTTGGAATGGACTAGCATACTAAGCATGAGAAAGGTTCGGTTTCACTTACAAACCTTCTGAGGCTATTTATAGCTACGTCACACTATATCACATCTGGGTCGAAACATCACCAACGAATTTTCATGAATGGTCCAATAGGATTACGAAATGAGCCTTGAAAATGAGGTTGATTTTAGAATTGGACCTTAAGAATTATAATTCTGTTGTTTGGACAGCTTATTAAGAAATAAAATTCCATTAGATGCCCAATTTCAAGAAATTAAAAATATACTAGAAGGTTCACAGTTCAACTCTTAAGGCTCAGCCTCAAACTTACAATGCCACAGTATTATATATTGTCACTTTTTTTGTCTCTTGGCTCGAGATTTTCTACTCGATGTTTTGTTCAGTCTTTGAGCTCTCGCCCTTATCTCTCATCTTTGATTCAACCTTACTATGGCAACGAAGATCTACTGTGCTGAAGACAGCGGCAAGGATATACTGGTTTGATGGCGTCGGTGACAATGATCTACTGTTCTGACGTTGGGACGGCGATCTAGGTTCTTGACAGCAGTGACAACGATCTAGGGTTTTGACGAGGGTGACAGATCTAGGGTTCGCACAATGATGACACTTTTTTCATGCTATTGATTAGCATAACACGTGCCCAGATTTCGCACAATGATGACACCTTTTTTTTTTTCCTTCGTTGCTGAACTTTTCCTGTCTTCCCTCCATCCCCTTTACCAAAAATTCTTCTTTATTTTATAAGCCCAAAGAAGAGACCTAACCCTTGTATTATGACCCATTTAATAACCTTTGGCTTATCTTTTAAACCATCCTTTCCTCCACGTGCAAAATCCTTGAGTTCAAAAACTTTTTCCTCTCATCCAATAATTAAGCCACCATTTCTAGTTTGTTTCATTTCCAAAATTGTCAAGCACTTTATTTTCACTGTACTTCTTATTTGGATGGAATATGTGTCTTGGTTCATACCAATTGATTCTTGAGTTAAATTATCGGTTGACCACTGTACTATTAGTCAAATTAAACATTGGTCACTGGATATCGATTTATGTCAAAGCGAACATTGGACTCCTTCTTCTTTCTCCCCAGATTCCCTTTATTTTTTCTTCTTCTCCCAAGTCCAACACCACCACCACGATGCCACCACCACCACGGTTCCATCACCAACTAGAAAGCATTTTTCTATCACACACGCACACACACGCACGCATGCACGCGTGCGCACACATACACACATGCACACACAACATAACACCTACTGTCACATACACACCTCCCCACCCTACACACAACCACGCACTGCCACAAAATACACACCCCCCTCCCCCTCCCCCAACCCAAAACCCACTGTCACACCCCCCGGGTCATGGTGACAACCCTAAATGCCACTCCTAACGTCATTTCTTGCTTGAGACAAACTAGGGTTGAAGAAGTTCCTTTTCATTTTTTAGTTGTATTTTGTGAATTGGCCTAGGAGGTTTAAAATTACACCCTTTTTATTTTAGTTATAGTTGATAATTTAGAATCCATTTTTATGTTGGGTTAAAATTCACTTAATGTGCAAAACTATGTGGTAGAATCTTAAATATGTTTGCCCTTGTGTGTGCAGGACTGTTTGCCCATTTATGTTAGTAGTACTTGAGTGTCCTTAAAAGTATCTATTATATAGATAACACTATGTTAAAACCCGTTTCATCAAATAAAAATGACAAGGATAGAATATGCGAGCGGGTTGCATAACGGATGTATATCTCATGGATATTCTTTGCTGCAAGATGTATATCTCATAGATGTCTTATTACTATGACCCATCTTATATCGTGTAAAAACAGTTCTGCACCCTTAATGTGACTGAGCCAGGAGGTGGGCAGACAACATGCGAAGGAAGTTCAGAGCTCTACTTAAGCCCGAGGTCAATATATAAGCTTCAGGCCAATTATTAGGCCTACTAAATCGAAGCTCATGGTCGAGTCTCATTCGAGCCTGCCTAATTCTTTTGTAGGGATGGCAACATTGGCAAGTCCCGTGCTGCCCGTCCCGATTCAAGTTGCCTCATTCTCCTTTGCGTGTATTTTTTATTTTATGTACCCAATTCTATTTTATATGGAACTAGCCCGCTTTATTTAACCTGATTCAATGCAGAACAACCTTTTTATTTTTAATTTTTATTGTTTTAAACTAGTCAGATTTACAAAAAAAAAATATTTCCTCTACAAGTTGTTGTCGATGGTGACCAACAATGATTGCTGGGGATTGACGGTGGTGGCCCGAGGTGGCGACAAGAGCTGTTTGCGAGTGGTGGTGGCCAGTTGTGGACTTGTGTGTGCGTGAGATAGGAAGGAAGTAAAAACATGTATTTTGATTAGGTTTTTGAAAATCTCTTTGGTTATGTTGGGGATAAAGAATGTTCATATAGGTCCAAATGATTAGATTTTCATTTATCTCATGCCCGTTTGTCCAAATTCCATTTATAGCATGTTTGAGATTGAATTTGAAAGCAAACTTCGTTTAAATCTTAAGCAAATTTTAAATTAGCTTTAAATTGTTGGTTCTCATATATATCAACTTTAAATTGTGTACACACACACACACACAATACTTGAATTCTCAGTTTAAATACTACATAGTTGGTTCTCATCCTTGGCAAAATTAGCTTTGATTATTATTTGGACAAAAAGTACTAAAAGTAGTCTCAATGGGTCAAAATCGATGAAATTTTAGTATTTGAATAAGACGTGCTAAAGGTCTTTGTAATTAATGAGGGTATTTTGGTAACTTTAATTGGTCAAACATAATTATGAAAAAGTAGTTTACACATAATCCTTATTTTCCTGAATAATGACTTGAACAATTTTTTAGCTTTCCAAAATTGGTGTTCCTAACCTACTTTAGTCTCACCCAAGGGCCCACGGCGGGTCCCTTTTTGCGCGACACGTCACATAGTCAACGGTCAATTCTTCAAGGCACCATAGACGAATTTGTTGTGCCTTTCCCCTTGACGGGGTCGACCACCTTCCCCATGAGGGAGTCAACCACCTTCCCCTTCGAGGGGCAATGAAACACCATATCGTCCGCTATCGCATGCGCGTCATCTCCGTGATGCCCGTCACCCGTGCGTCGACTCCGCGACCCCCATCGTTGGCGCCCATTTTCGTGATGTACATCGCTTGTGTACCGACTCTGTGACCCTCGTCGTCGTCGCCCACACCCCCGTGCCGACTCCGTGACCGCCGTCGCCAGCGCACCGACTCTACGACGCCGGTCCCCCGAGCCCGCGTATTGTCTTCGCGTCACATGCCCTCGGCATGACGCCTGTCTTCATACACACTTCGGCGCCCATCTCTGCTAGGATGTCTACTTGATTGGCCTACATGCTCCGGCACTGGGGGGCTTCATCAACACCCTTAGGGACTATGATCCCCGAGTCACTTCGAGACAGGATTAGGTCTCTAGGACTAGCAGTTGGGAGTCAGGTCTTCCCCACCGCTGCAGGCCTATAGGACTCTACAAGGGCCTTGGATTGATGGCTAGATCAAGGGGTTCTCTGACCACGCCGGCATTGTAGGAGCCAGTCTTTCCAGACAGATAGAGCGACACTGTGTGGGGCAAGCCAGGTGAATATGCGATCCGACAGTCCATGGAGCATCAGCACCTATGGACCCCCTGGTAACGTGTCACTCACGGGGGCACCACGTGTCGCTTGATGACATCATCATCCCAACGTCTATAAATAGAGGTCTTGAGAATTCATTTGGGAGACTTCAACATTTTTACTTTCTCACTCTAGAATTCCAAAGTTACAAAATTCTAGAGAGAAACATACAGGACCTTGACTCTGGACCTAAGCATTGGACTGTGACTGTTGTCATGTATTCACCTCGCGTCATCGCCCTGGCAGCACTGCCACCCTTAGGCTTTGTCTAGCCCTTGGTCTCTGCCCTTGGTCCACCTTTGCTGTGTCCCACATCACCTTACTTGGCATCTGACTCGGATTGCATTCCTTGTGGCACCTCCACGTCGACTACGAACCCACTTCCTTAGCATCAACTGGTTTAATCATTTTTGTATGTTTGTCAAATACTTGACAACTTAATTTAATTTGAATTAAGTTAAGTTTAACTATCTCATAATAAATCCTTAACAGACTTATAACCTCCCAAACAAGTACCATAATGGATAGGGTGCAGCATGGCTTCAATTAAGCCCCTATATTACGGTTCATAATTTTTGGTATAATTTGGTGACGAAACATGATTAGTTGAAACCTTATACTACGAAATTTGGAATGGACTAACCTACTAAGCATGATAAATCGATTTCATTTGCAAACCTTCTAAGGTTATTTATAGCTATGTCACACTATTTATCACGTTTGGGTGGAACACATGACCAACAAATTTTCATGAACGGTCCAATTGGATCAGGAAATGAGCCTTGAAATTGAGGTTGATTTTAGAATTGGACCTTAAAAATTATAATTCTATTGTTTGGATGGCTTATTTAGAATTAGAATTCCAATAGATGCATGATTTCAAGGAATTAAAAATATTCTATAATATTCACTATTCAACTCTCAAAGGGACAACCTCAAACTTATAATGCCACGCTATTATATCTTGTCAATATTTTTATCTCTTGGCTTGAGATTTTCTACTCGATGTTCTGTTTAGTCTTTGAGCTCTCTCCTTATCTTTGGCTTTGATTTAACCTTACCATGGCAAAGAAGATCTAATGTGCTGAAGGCGGTGGCAAGGATATAATGGTTTGATGGCGTCGACGACAATGATCTATTGTTCTGACGGCAGGGACAACATTCTAGGTTCTTGATGGTAGTGACAACGATCTAGGATTTTAACGAGGGTGACAGATCTAGGGTTTGCACAATGATGACACTTTTTTTGTGCTATTGATTAGCAAAAAAACGTGTCCAAATTTCGTTGTATATATGACGGCATTCATTTTTTTTATGAAGTGGACTCATATTCCCAATTGGCTAAAAATTCAAAGGTTACTTACGTCTACGACAACTTTCGATTAAAGAAACATAAATAAAATGACAAACACATAAAAATATAAGAAACTTTCATTTCTGCATGAGGCTTAATACATCATAAAATAATTTGGATTTACATGAGGTAATAAGAAATGGAAAGAATTGTAAGATTTACCTTGACCCATTTCAGGTGCCGAAATGGACTGCATATTTCTTTTTTTTTTCCCTCTTATTGCTGAACTTTTTCTATCTTTCCTCCCTCCCTTTTGCCAAAAATTCTTCTTTCTTTTATAAGCCCAAATAAGAGATCTAACCCTTGTATTATGGCCCATTTGATAAGCCTTGGCTTATCATTTAAACCACTTTTTTCTCCACATGTAAAGTCCTTGAGTTCAAAAACTTTTTCTTCTCATCCAGTCATTAAGCCACCATTTCTAGTTTGTTTCATCTTTAAAATTGGCAAGCACTTTATTTTCACTGTACTTCTTATTTGGATGGAATATATGCTTAGGTTCATACTATTTAATTATTGAGTTGAATTCTCGATTGACCACTGTACTATTAGACAAATCTAACATTGGTCACTGGACATTGATTTATGTCAAAGCAACCATTGGACTCGTTAATTTGTCTAATTAGGTCATTATGTTAGCTTCTATAAATCCAAACCATTAATCTAGGGGTAAATCTGTCCTTTCTAGATTCTCCTTCTTCTTCTTTATCCCTAGATTCCCATTCTTTTTTCTTCTTCTCCCAAGTCCAACACCACCACCATGATGCCACCACTAACCACCATCACGGTTCCATCACCAACCATAAAGCATCTCTCTGTCACAAACATACAACACAACAACCACTGTCAACACACCTCCCCACCCTACATACAACTACACAGTGCCACACATATACACACTCACCTACCCACCCAAAACCCACTGTCACACACACACACACACACACACACCAGTCGTGGTGACACCCCTACTCCTCTTTTGATGATATTAAGTAATGTCATTTCTTGCTTAAGATAAACTAGCTTTAAAGAAGTTCATTTTCCTTTTTTGGTTATATTTTTTGAATTGGCCTGAGAAGTTTAAAATTACACCATTTTTAATTTAACTATGCATGATAATTTAGTATCCATTTTTATGTTGGATTAAATTTACCTAATGTGCAAAACTATGTGGTAGAATCTTAAATATGTTTGCCTTTATGTGTGCAGGACTGTTTAACCTATTTATGTTGGTAGTACTTGAGAGTCTTTTAAAGTAGGGATGGCAATAAGATCTGCAACCCCTGACCCGCCCAGGTCCGATAGGAGCGGGTCTTTTTGACTTTGATCTGGCCACGAGGCGGTTATGTTTTTTTTATTATTATTATAAATCTGCAACGGGTTAGGGGCGGGTATAGTATTTCGTCTAACTCGCCCCGGTAGCCGCCCAGCCCCGCGACCCATTCCTGCCCCTGTATATTAACTGCATACATCATTTTATCATAGCCATCCATCCCAACATACAAAGAGATTTCCTTATTCCTCCCCAACCCTAATTTCCATCTTCTCTCAATCTCTATCGACAAAGGTGCTGTCGTTGCAGTTCTCTTATCTTTCCCCGCCGGTCATCGCTCCTCCTTCTTCTCTCCCTCTCCCTCGTACCGTCGGCGACTCAGAAATACCTAACGGTTCACCAAAGCACCAAAGTCGTAAACTTCCACCTAGGCTGAAAACCCTCACCAACACCTCTACCGTCTATCCACCTCTACCTCGACCATTCAATGTCACTGCAGCGTCACTACCACCTCCACCTTCATCACCAGGCCAAGAAGACTGTAGGGATTGACTTTGAACCTTTGAAGCCCAGATCAAGAAAATGGAGCATTCAAGGGCTTGAAAGAGGGACTGGGCGGGGCGGGAATGGGTTTTCTAAAATATTTTAGGGTCGGATGTGGTATTGAAGTTATATAACCCGGTGCAGGGCGAGTGCGGGCTTCGGTTTCAAAGATAGTGGGGTGGGTAAGGATCTTACAAGATCCACATCCGACCCACCCCATTGTCATCCCTACTTTAAAGTATTTGTCATATAGATAACACTATGTTAAATAAAAATAACGAGGATAGAATATGCGAGTGAAAAGGACAACTGCTATGGATAGTATTTGTCGTATAGATAACACTATGTTAAAGTATTTGTCGTATAGATAACACCCTTGTAGCTTTAGCAAATGAGAAGGTTAATCCGGTAGATGACTTTGAGATGTTAAGGGAGCAAATATTAAGCCGTTTATAAATAGAAAGTGACGATAATTGTTATGGATAGTTATGTGCAATGAAAAAAATAATTGTTATAAACTTTGTGATATCTTATGTAGGAAAGGAGGGTTACTTTATTGCAGACATTAATGTGTTGAAGAAGCAATAGCATGTGTAGACACTCCAGTTTTGTAGTTATTTTTAATTAAATAAATTTTGGAGTTTATTATTAATTATAGTGCATTATTGAGTTTAGGGCAAGTAATGTGACTTAATTAATTTGGTCAAAGTCCAGTCCAGTTGTTAAGATCATAAGTCTAGTAGTCCAGTCTAGTGGTCTTGTCTAGTCCAAAAGTTATCCAATCCAGTCAATCATTTTAGAAGTTAAGTGGTCTGGTCCCATTATGTCAAGTCCAGTCCAGTGTCTGGGTACTTACTTTTATTATTTAAGTTTGAATTTTCTAGATAATTTAGGAAAAAATTCTGTAAATTATCTCTGATACAAAGATTAAATCTATAATTTATATGGTTAGAGATGATAAATCCCAAATTTAGTATATCCCATCTGCAAAATCAAAGATAATTATTGGAATTAGAGTCAGATAATGCCTCAAAATTCGAATAAATTATTTTTAAATGATGGGATAAACCAACTAGTTTTCGCCAAACCGGCCGATTATTTGACTTTTGTCAATATGCGATCTTCATCCAATATTCTGACCTATCTTCAGCTTATAGATTAGCATCAGATTCTGCACCCAGGAGTTTTATAAATAAAGCTTTTGGCTTTCATTTTTAGGGATCTGAATGAGCTTATTCTCTTTAGAGTTTGTGTACCATTTCTCTGTAAAATGATACCCCTCTCTCTCTCTCTCTCTCTCTCTCTCTCTCTCTCTCTCTCTCTCTCTCTCTCTCTCGAATTTAGCCATTCATACTCATCTTAAAAGTCTTTTTAATCTTTGTATCATCAATCGTTCGAAGAACGTCCCTAAGTCCCCCAGACAAGCAACTTATCAAGGTAATTTTTGGTAGCTTTCTAGCTTAGCAAAAATCATATAGCATTGTCTTCCATTGCTATGATCATATTTTCATTATAAATCAAAATAGTCTTTTACATTTCTGAATCTAAGTTTGGGACCTAAATGTAGATTACTTCTCGTAGGACAGAGTTGAATTATAACAATTTTGATTCCGGTTAGTCCGAGTACAAGCCAAATATATAAAAGTAAACTTAGGGTTAGTTTTATTGCATTTTACATGTTGCATGTTTTAAAGGTAAAAAATCAATAGAAGTGAAGTAGAGACCGAAAGGGTACGGCGGGTGCCTAACACCTTCCCGTTGCATAGCCACGTCCTTGAACCCCTCTCCAGGTTTTCGATAGACTAGTCCTCTTTGGACATTTTAGAGTCATTTCTTTGAATTTTTCTTTTTTTATTATTATTTTTTAAATAAAATAAGGTGGTGACTCCCAAAATCTCTTGTTAAAGGGTTTTTTGTATGTGTCGATTCTCTACACCATACTTTTACGTGTTCTTGCTCACAATACTAAACTTTGGGTGATAACAAGATTTTAAATTTGTTCTTAAAAAACTATTAATTGGCAGTTTGTTAAAGTCTTGGAAGTAGTTTTTAAGTTGAATGACGATTATATCGAAATCGTGGATGCGAACTTAGAGGATGTGGAAGAGGATAAAAGAAGATGGTTTAAGGTGGAAAGACAACCAATACTGTTATGTATATTTTGTATTGCTTTTTTTTTTTTTATCTAATTAAGATGTAACACCCCAAAATTTTAGAGGGGTTCAAAATATTACTGGTTGATTAAGGGAAAAATGATAATGATTTTAAGTGACCATTGGGATTGACATTATCGTGGTTATTAAGTGTTATCTGCAATTGTGACACCTCGTGCTTATTGAGGAGTCATTGTTGATTACTTCTCTGATCGATACCTCATGCTACCTATCATCGTCGTGCTTATGATGTGTTAACATAGCATTGTGACACGTCATGCTTCGAGCCTTGTCATGCTTGCTAGGTGGCTCAATCTTGTCTCGCCACCTCGTGCTTTGAGCCTCAATGTGCCTTGCTTAGCCTTTTTGTGCTTGCTAGGTGGCACAGCCCTGTCTCGCAGCCTCGTGCTTCGAGTCCTGTCATCCTTTGGTTAGCATTGGCATACTTGCTAGGTGACACAATCTTGTCTTTCCACCTCGTGCTTCCAGCCTCGTCATGATTTGCTTAGCCTTGTCGTGCTAATTAGGTGGTATGACTTTGTTTTACCACCTCGTGTTTTTATCCACCTAGTGCTTCTTAAATTTTTTTTTATAAATAGGCTTTTGATCTTTTTAAATTATTTTAAGTTATCTTTGACTTTCTTTAGTAGATAGACAACTAAAGAGTGAGAGAAGAAGATTAACAGCTAATATGAAAAAGGAATCATAGGGCCTGATTGCGAGCAATTGTATAATGGATTCTTCATGAATTAGGTAAGAAGAATTCCATATCACTATTCTTTTATGCCACGTGATTATTTATTTCTTGACGTTCATTGTACTCTTGAACACTGTTGTTCTGAAAACTTGCTCAAATGCTTTGTTTTGAATATTAGTAAATATCTTGTTTTTAAAATATGTATGCGGGACATGGCTTTGTCTATGTGCATGATATGTTATGATACATCTGATCTTTGGCGGATCCCTCTGAGGATACCGGAAGCAAAATGTTGAAGTGGTAGGTTTGATGTACAACTTGGGTATTGAATTGGTTTACTACTTGTTCAGGGTATTAAGCCACGGTTTTGTTGATGATTTGACTGTCAAATATATTGACTGATGCTGAATTGTTTAGCGTGTTTGATTCTGATTCTACGGTGCTATGATTATTCCACTTACTGGGCTACCCGGCTCACCCCCAACCATTTACCTTTTCAGTACAAATGATTATTTTGGTGAGCATATGCAAGCCGGGATGTGAGCGAGATTTACAGAATAATGAATTGGGTGATTAACCACTTGGGTCGTTACATAAGATGACATTTTATGTGCCTTTTCTCAAAAATTATCTTGGAGCCTTAGACAGAACATATGTTCCTCTTATGGTTCATCACCAATATCAAGGTAGATACAGAAATGGAAGCAACAATTCACAACTAATGTTGTGGGAGTTTGTGATAAAGACATGAAAATTGTTTATATATTACTAGGATGGGAGGAATGTGCATCAAATTCTTGGAGACTTAGGAATGCTCTAACTTGAGCGCGCATTTTTGTTGTGACACATGGTATGTCACTTATTCATGATTTTTAAGACTAGAGAGATTTTAAATGAATCAATTCAAGTCCTTGAATGCAACTAGCACAATGTAGGAAAATATTATTTAGTCAATGCTAGATATGCAAATGGACCTAGTTTTCTAGCTTTACATCGTTCAACACATTACCATCTTAATGAATGGGCAACTAGTGAAATAAACCAAGTACTTACAAGGAATTGTTTAATCTTCCTGACTCAACTGCAGAATATTATTCACAGAGTACTTGGGTTGCTGAAGAAACAGTGGGCAATTTTCAAAACTGCGTAATTCTTTAATGTAAAAACACAGGTGACATTATCAGCAGCAGGTTGTTGGTTTAAAAATATATGTGATGCATATATAATATACAGTATAACAAAGTAATAATATGATTTTTTTTGTCATTGGTACTTTGTATTCTAAGTTCGAATAGTCTATGCATGTTGCATTTTACACAATTTCATACGAGATGAGCAAATTAGACGAGAAGCAAGATTATTAGGTAAGACTGATGCAACATTAGCAATTGCTCCGATACGAGATGACACAAGCAATGAGGAAGTGATAAGATCTGTTTGGCTTACACGTGAATGGACAACATTTAAAATTTAGTTAATGACATGTCTGCTACATATCAAGCTAGGCATGGATGATGAGTTTGACATGATTAGCTAAACACCTATCTGAAATCTTATTCCCTTAAGAGCTATTTTGTAATATCCCACATCGGTTGTGGGAGAGTTTGTGATTGGCCTTATAAGACCCTGCCTATGAACTCATAAGTACCTACTTGGCTAGCCCTTTGAGGGAGGCAATACCCTGTGGGGCCGTAGACCGGGTCGTTACAGATGGTATCAGAGCCGACTCTCGAAAGCTTGGGCTGGGGTATCTAGTCGGGTTGCCGATGGTTGGGGGAAACGAAGGCAAGCCCGGGTATATCCCACATCAAGAGGATGGTTGGGGCAACGAAGGGTGAGCTGGGTATATCCCACATTGGCTAGAGAGGAGGATTCTGGGCTATGTGTGATCGAGCCTTAGCGAGGTAGCTAAGGAATAAGGTGGGGAGATTGTAATATCCCACATCGGTTGTGGAAGAGTTTGCGATTGGCCTTATAAGACCCTGCCTATGAACTCATAAGTACCTACTTGGCTAGCCCTTTTGAGGGAGGCAATGCCCTGTGGTGGGGCCGTGGACCGGGTCGTTACAGATAATATCCCACATCGGATGTGGAATAGAATGAAATGACCCTTATAAGACCTTGCCAAGGAACTCATAAGTACATACTTGGCTAGCCTTTTTGAGGGAGGCAATGCCCTGTGGTGGGGCCGTGGACCGGGTCGTTACAGATGGTATCAGAGCCGACTCTCGAAAACTCGGGCTGGGCTATCCAGTCGGGTTGCCGATGGCTGGGGAAACGAAGGCAAGCTCGGGTATATCTCACATCAAGAGGATGGTTGGGGCAACGAAGGGTGAGCCTGGTATATCCCACATTGGCTAGAGATGAAGATTCTGGGCTATGTGTGATTGAGCCTTAGCGAGGACGCTAAGGTATAAGGAGGGGAGATTGTAATATCCCACATCGGATGTGAAATAGAATGAAATGACCCTCATAAGACCTTGCCAAGGAACTCATAAGTACCTACTTGGCTAGCCCTTTTGAGGGAGGCAATGCCCTGTGGTGGGGCCGTGGACCGGGTCGTTACATATTTTCTTATTTATTGGTATAGATGTAAAATGTTATTCTCTTGCTAGCTTTGAGAACCATTTCTTTTTGTTAAGAAAATTTGGTTTTGGTTGCCATGTCTACTCATTTACATTGTGAATTTGACACTGGAAAGATCTGATGCTAAGGGAATTATACTACTTTGAAAGGCAACAACGGTTATTATCCTAGACAAGGTGAAAAAGGCTTGCATAACGAATGTATATCTCATGGATGTCTTATTACTATGACACATCTCATATTGTGTTAAAATAGTTCTGCATCCTTATGTGTAAAAATGCCTGGCTAGTGTTATTACTTTGTTACCTTCTAGCTTATGTCATTTATCTTCTATTTGAAAATGTTGATTTGGTTGAGCTGGTGCAACTTATGCTTGTAGTTTATCTTTTGCTTTCAATTTTTTAAAATGGATGAGTACCGATATATAGCAATGTGTTGCAACTTAATCTTTCTTGTAAAATAAAGAATATCGTGATTTGAAGACAAAATCAAGCCTTAGATGGATTGCGGAAATGGGACCAATATCTTAATATTGTTGTCACGCCCGAACCCACGGGCAGGCCCGCGAGCTAGGCATGTGACCGGCCGCAAGCCCATTCAAACACCTGTCAGGGCTATGCTAGGCCTTACTACAATCCTCTGACTCCAAATTAATTCTAATTTACGGACCTCCAAAACATTAATTACACTATCATATTTTAATTTGAATACATCACTTATACTAAAACTTTTCATAACTCTGATTGTCAACAACTAAAGCTAAACAGAAAATCTAAAATTTAGCGACTCATTTCATGCAGTCTCCGAAGCTCCGCACCAAATTTTCTCCTCCTATGCTCCTCACCATCACCTTACTTTCAACCTGAAATGATAAGTAAGGGATGAGCTTCCACGTGTTCAATAAGTAACCAATGATCCAACTAGCTGGACCATAGCATGTCAGAAAATAACTCAATTATTTTATAGCATCATTAAGATATCTAAAAATCATAGATTTGATAATCATCAGGTAAAACAAAATAGAGTACATTAAACCAAATTCTGAAACATAAAATCATTAGCGCAAAACTCATGACAACCAGTTCGATTCCAACATTAGCTCAAACGATATGCTGCGGTCAGCGTACAGGCCCCACTGACTAGGGCCCGAAATCCCTCCTCCATCCGGGATAAAATTCTGTGGACGCATGGGCGAACCACGAGCAACAGTACTGTGCATCAACGTACAAGCCCCGTTGACCAGGGCCCGAAATCCAACTTTTCCCTGTGGATATAGGGCACAGCAATCGAGTAAACCAAAAACCCCCTTTGGGTTCATCGTGAACAAAATCACTCATCAATTGATTCTCAACCATCCTCACATCCTTTCAATAATCCTCAACATGTTCAATATTCACAATAACGTCAATACAATACATTTCAAATCCGAGTTCCATTTCAGTTTCTAGGCAAAACATCATTTACATGCTAGTCCGGTTTTTCTTTGACGAGAATAAAACACTAAAACCTTTTTTTTTGGTAATTTAAGCCAGAGCAGTTAAACGTACTTAAAACGATCAATGCTGAAAAACACTACATTTTTAACAGTAGATAAACATATACGTTGTATATAAAAACACTAATTGAATCAAAGGGTCACTTACCTGACGCTACGCAAATCCCACATCAATGTCTCTGGAGCGACAACCTCGCTGCTACATCTTGCTAAAAGAACGGTTAGGGCCATTCTTTTTTATTTCCATGTTCCCAGCTTTACTATGACATGAAGGCATCATTGATGATTCCTGTTAGTTATTTCCTCAAACAACTCTGATGCCGCATCTGACCGCCCGCTACACAATCCTTCCAAAATCGTGCCCAGTTCACCATGCCATTCTCGGCATTTCATCACCGGTGTCGAGCCTCTCTCAACTAACTTGATGTCACTAACCCATCGAGCATGCCCTATTGCTACAATATACACAACCGCACTCCTCATGCAATAGTGTCCAACATGCACCCCTGTTACACCTTATCGTTCACAACCACGCCTACACAACCATGCCCTACAAACACCCCTTGTTACACACTATTGCCCAGCATCAACCACGCAGCATGCACCTTGTATGCATAATAGACACAACACCGTCATTAAACCACAACCGGAACCAAACCAATATCGCAACTACACTACCAAACCCTGTTTCATAGTCAGTATCATCAAACCCAATATACCGGCTGCTAGATCCCATAACCAACCAACCACTACATGTGCCTTTATACAACCCACAACTAGTCCACCACCATCATCACTACAATTCTACACCCAAAATCAACTCCACGCTGCACTCCACATTATGCACACAAACATATTGTACCCTGTTAGACACACTATGTATGCACACATTGTACACAGTTCACATTCATGCACATACAAACATGTATACACACTCACACTACACATACCCATCCAACTCGCACCATCATGCAGACACGGTATCCCCATACACATCCCCTTACACACCATCGTCCAACAACAACCACCCCTGGATACTTGCCCAAACTCAGACATTGTACACCCACCGCACTATACGAACCCGTCTACCCACAAACACTCAACACATGCAGAACCTGTATATGCAGACATACACAACCGCACTCTTCACCAAATATACTGTAATGACCCGATTCACGGCCCCACCACAGGGCGTTGCCTCCCTCAAAAGGGCTAGCCAAGTAGGTACTTATGAGTTCCTTGACAAGGTCTTATAAGGGTCATCTCATACTACTCCACATCCGATGTGGGATATTACAATTGTCTTGCTCGATCAACTTAGTATTGTGAACACAAATTGTAATGGATGGAAACCAATTGCATACAATGTAACGTGTAAGTTACAAAAGAGAATACTGTTGGTCATCTGAAAACATGGGACAAGCATTATGAGGCAGTGTCTAAGTTGTTGACCCAAAATGGCTTTTTGTGGGAGTGTTATTGTCACGACCCGAACCCACGGGCAGGCCCACGAGCTAGGCACGTGACCGGCCACAGACCCAATGGACTCAAATCAAGGGCTCTGCCAGGCCTTATTTAAACATGTCAACAATTCTAAAATCATGCATTAACTGACACCGTAATATGACTCCTAAGAGGTCCTTTCAGATCTCCCCAAAATTATCTCTACTGAATTCCTCTATAATGACTGATATAATTTATTTAAAGGAAATCTCATGGAGTTACGCTACAAACAATTCTAGAAATAAACCAGCAATATCATAATTTTTTAAGGAACTTAATTCAGCCTCCCAACGAGCATCTCTCGTGGCTTCATTCTCATTTCCCTCGCAATACTC
Organism: Escallonia herrerae; assembly: GCA_033070095.1. Taxonomy (NCBI): domain Eukaryota; kingdom Viridiplantae; phylum Streptophyta; class Magnoliopsida; order Escalloniales; family Escalloniaceae; genus Escallonia; species Escallonia herrerae. The sequence continues at coordinate 636,307 of JAVXUP010000173.1, read as the reverse complement.
ATGTTCATCTAGTTGATCACCTGAAAATATTTATAACAAGGGGTGAGCATGGGGCCCAATAAGTACATTTACCACATTCCTAAAATAGGTTTTGAAATTTATAAAAGCATGCCATGGTTTCTCTTCAATTTAAAACTGGCAAACATTTTCACAGAAGATACAATACATATATACTTTATGAAAGCATTTCATCCAATATTTTCATAACATAGGCATGACATTAAGAAGGCTCATTAACAACTATCACAGTTCATCATAACTTAGGTATGTTGCGGTCAGGGTATACGCCCCCTGACTAGGGCCCATAATCCCTACCCCTTCTTGTGATAAAATATTATTCGCTCAGGATATACGCCCCCTGATTAGGGCCCACAATCCCTACCCCTTCCTGGGATAAATATTATTGTGGATGCAAGGGCGAACCACGAGTAATAGTACTGTACATCAACGTATCGTCCCGTCGACCAGGACCCATAATCCAACTTTCTCCCGTGGATATGGGGCACAACAACCAAGTCAGAAATATCGTCTTTTTTCAACATAAGCCAACTTTAAAACACTACTCATAGAAAACATTCTATGACATTTTGATGTATTTTCACATCAAACAATTTACATAAAAGCAGTAGTGTGCGAAAGGCTTTAAACTTTTAATTGAACAATTCATTTGTACATATACATAGACGGGAAATATGGTATACGGAGGAATATGGCAGGAGTACTTACCTCGATAGTTAAGCGGTTCTGGTTCTTGTTCCCAAACCTGCCCTAACTCTTGTCTATCGAAACCTTAACAATAAAGAGATGTTATTTATTTCCGCTCAATCATACCTAAACATTAAGTTTCTCTCAAGTGAGTAAAATTACCAAACCGCCCCTCGACTTTTGTAAAATTCCTATATACCCCCGACCTCTAACGTACCGTTACATACTCCAATATAACTGAAAAGAATATTTTAAACAGCTAGGGGTGATTTTCGAACCATAATGGCCTTTCGGGAAATTTTCCACTCGGAACCCTAAGTCACTCCTAGATTTGAGCACTAATGTTTATGTTTTCAAAAATATATCAAACGTTGCCAGAATGTCACAAAATTTTATACACTTAAGCCTATCAGTACTTTTAAGCCACTGTAAAATTCTAGGCTAAAAATAATTTTGTTTACTATGTTAAATAATTCAAAAAACCAATTTTGAAGATAAAATTGTTCGAGACATTTTCCATGTCTAGAAAAATCTAAAAAATTTCCACGTCGAAGATTTTCCAAAAATAATGGGAGTTTTAGTTTTGTACTTTGTCTAAATCTACTCATAAGAAGTCTTTATAAATAATTTAATAACTATTATAATAGTGAAGCGTTACGCTATATCCGATCGAGCGTTACGCTGCTAATAACACTAAAAATAGCAAACGAATTTTTAAACTTTTGAAACTATGGAATAAACTCCATCATACATACATAAGACTGTTTTAAAAGTATCAAAATTTAATAACTTAATTTAATATTTCAATACGAATAAAATTAGTTAGCACGCTTCCCAAGATCTAAAAAAATCTAAAATTTTTTACTATGCATAGATCTTGCAAAATTATTATAAGTTACAAGCTTATAATAAGCTTTGACAATCCCAAAGCTTACAAGATCCCTTGATGCTATGCCCGCATCAAGAAAAAGCTTTGACAATCCAAAAACTCCAAAGCTTGACAACCCTAAGCTTTGATACAAGAAACTTTAGATGAAGAAATATGTACAAGATTTCACTCTCTAGAAGTAGATTAATACAAGTTTAAGAACTAGAATAAGAGAGATAAGTGTATGATGACTTATGAAAGTGTATATCTCTCAAATATAAGCTCACAATAAATGCTCTCTTGAAATGGATGAGAAATCAATGAAAAATAAGAGAGATTGAACAATTGCTTTGATCTTTGAGTATAAGAGAGATAAGAGAGCTTTGAATGCAATTGATGAATCAAAACTATGCCCAAGATGAGTATTTATAGAAGTGGGAATGAATATGACCGTTTGGAGTTAGGTGAAGCATTAAATACGCCAAACGGTAAATACAGTTGACTGCAATGTGCCATTGCAGTCGACTGTAATCCCAAAAGTAGCCGTTGGAAATTCAAATTTCCAACTTGCAGTCGGCTGCATTCCAATACAGTCGACTGTAACAGGCTACTGGAAGTATTGCAGTCGACTGCATTAGAATGCATTCGACTGTAATACCTCCCTACCCAACATGCAGTCGACTGTATTCCAATGCAGTCGACTGCATTCTTTCCTTGTTTTTAAAGAATGAAAAACTTTTATGCATGCAAGGGAAACCTATGGGCAAGTTCTAGGTTACAGTCATCGATGCGATCATCTCTCCATGTCTAGTTACAAAGAACGGAAATTAAGCGTTGTAAAATTCAATCGACGAATTCCTTCTTTGATGCGTTCTATTGAGAGTCTTTGAATGATTTGCTCATCTAATAATCCGTTTGCATGAGTCTGAGATTGTACATATTGCTTTATCAACTCAATGCATGTTAGACAACATAATCATTAATATTAGTTATCATCAAAATCAAATATAATCCTAGGTTAAATAACCGTAGGGTTATCAACGCGTTCTTTATAACGGGCATTGTTATAACGATAACATTTTTTTGCAGATATTTTATATAGTAAGATCGTCCGTTCGCCGCCAAGTCAGCTACTGGACACTCACTACTCACCAATCCCCACTAAATTTCAGCCTGCAAGTAAGTGCACGGGCGTGGACTACCTCTCTTTCACTACTCATCATTCTTGTTTTTCTAAATTTACATGCAGTCGGTCTCAAGCCCGGATAAAAGGAGGAGAGCCTATCAAAATTTTTTTTTTGTGTGTTAATGTTTTTGCAATACAAAACAGGAATATATAAAAAAAAAAAGAAAAGAAAAAGGGCTCGGGTCGACCCTAAAGTTAGGGCCTAGGGCTTGGGCCTGGCCCGATTTCCAAGGCCCGAAGCCTAAATGGCCCGACCTTTTTTTGGCCCTCTGGGCCTGGGCTAGGTCGGCCCAAGCCAGACCCTTTGACACCTCTAGGCCTCTTCTAGGATTTTTTTTATTGGGTTAGGCAACCTTTAACCGAACCTAATGGGTATCGGATGTGAAGGGGTGGCGGTAGTGACAATGGTTGGTGGTTGACGATGATAGGCACAATAGTGGGGCTGAATTTGGTGTTCTTGGATTTAGTGTGGCTGTGGTGGTTATAATCTAGATCTAAGTATAGCTAAGGTAATGATATTGGGGGCTTCCAGTGCTGGCGATGGATGAGCTCATATTGTAGAAAATAGTGGTTAGTCAATGTTGTGCATAGTCGTGAAGTTTTGATTAAGGTGTTGACGGTAGTGAGTGGCCAGACAGTGACAGATGTGTGATACTAAAGAAAGAAAAAGGAAGGAGAAGGGTAGAGAAGTCATTATATTGGAAAAGTATTAGGTTAGCTCCAGTGATTTGCACGCTGCATTAAAGTTTGTTACTCTCATTAAGTGTGTTATATTTCATAAAATGCGAGAGAGTTTAGTACATTACATGTAAATGGAGAGGGTAAAATTATCCCAAAGCATACTATTGGGGGTGAAATGCTAATTTCTCCCTTTTTAAGAAGTTGATTTGCCCCACTCAAATCAATAACCTCTCTAACTGTAGCTACCATAAAAGAAAATAACGGCCTTCGGAATTGAGGAAACAATTTTTACCCCCTTCCCAAGAGATCAAAAACATTATCTTACACCTAATGGACAAATGGAATTGGCCCCTTCCCCCCATATTACCTTTGAAGCCCAATTTGGGTTCGATATTGTAACCCAAGAAGAATCCCTTCTAGCTTCTACAGTAGACAATTAGAATCAATTTGGAGAGCAAAAACTACCCCTTGGACCAAACATGTAACACCCCAAACCTTGTTATTACCTAGCCGCTTAATTTATTGTAAAGCGTGACTTTCATACCAAGTTTAGCGTAGATTTTAGTGAGCGAAATTTTTATCCGTAACCTTAACGACAAAATTTCGCTAAATCATATAAATTAAAGATCACAAATATAAGTGATATTAATTGAGGTATCAGTGACATCTAGCGAAACGAAATTTTTAAGAGCTTTTAGCGACGACCTTTCTTTTATTTAGCATCAATATTTTTATTTAGTAACTTTTAAAGACACTTAGTGTAGCAGGGTTATGTAACAATCTGGTAAAAAATTCTTAATGCACTAATTTATCATAAATAGTTAATTCGGGTTTTCGATAATAATAATAAAAAGTTTTTGAGTGAATTTTTTAAATAACTAATGAAATTTGGGGGGGGGGGGGGGGGTGGCTTTTGCTAATTTCCCTTTTAGGGTTTATATATATATATATATATATATATATATATATATATATATATATATATATATCCTCATATTTAAGGGAACATCCATCCCCCATATAGTTTATCTGAAAACACGAGTGAGAGAGATTTAGAAAGAGAGAGAGAGAGAGAGAAAACGAAGGAAGGGGAAAATAAAGGAGATTTTTTCGGCGATCATGTTATTTTTCCCAGTGAGTTTTCTAGCTTTTCTCCCTAATTTTTTTTACTGAATTATGGGATTAGGGCTGTAAAGGGGAATCCGCGAGGTGTTTATGGGTCTAGAATGGGTTAAATTTCAGCCATGAGTGGGGTGAATAGGGATGGTTTGAACAAGTCACAGCCATGGTAGCTATGACTTTGTACCTGTGTTGAGGTGTTAAGGGAAGAAAAGATGACTGTGAGTTGGTATTAGAGCTTAGGTATATGATTCTGTAAACTTTAGAAGCAAGTGAGAGAAAGCCTAAGTTTCAATAAGAGAGTTAGGGAAAAACTTTAGTAACCTAGTTGAAACTTAGTAGCGGCTATATATCAAAGTGCATAGTGAAAGCATAATGGTTACATCCTTTGATTTGAGGCATTGATGTGTGAGTGCTTATAGGAATTGGCTAAATATTTTGAGGTTGAGTAATGATATATGGTTAGTTGGGTTATGAAATCCTAGGTTATAAACGGGATAATGCTCCCCAAATAAATGGGATAATGCTCGAGTTAGGTGTAAAGAATGAAATCTTAAAAGATTTTTGGGACAAAAATGTAAATTTCAAAACTTTTGGGGCCATTTTGTAATTTTAGAAAACTTTGGGGGCATAGATGTAAATTAATATTTTTAGTTATAAAAAATAATAACATTAGTGATAGTACATATTTTAGTGACATCTAGTTAAATTAATCGAGATTAGAATTTAATTAGGGCCTAAATATAATTACACAAAGTTTGGGAGGCCAATTTGTAATTTTGAAAAGTAGGCACCAATGTGTCAAAATTTTAAAGAAAGTTCTTTTAACGTGGCCACCTCCTACTAATTAGGTGATGACTAGTGTAATTATAGTATAAACTATTGGGCGGATAAGTTTTAAAGGAATAAATGGGGAAAACTAAAAAGAAAAAGAAAGGGGAGGGGGATTTCAGGAAAGGAAAAAAAAGAAAAAGAAAAAGAAGAAAGAGAAGAACAAAACAGAGAAAAGAAAGAAGCAGTAGTAGGAAGAAAGAATAGAGAAGAAGAAGGACAACAGTTCGAGAGAGAGAAAAAAAGGGGGAGGGAGGGAGGGAGAGAGAGAAGTGGGTGGAAAATTCTTAAGGGGTAATCTCTCTACCTTTTTGTCTGTGATTTTAGTGTGTGTATTGTGTGAAGTGGGTGCCATGTGTGTGAAACCGTGTGTGTTTTGGTGTATGTAATGTTTGGGTCAGGGGTTTTAGAGGTGAGGTTGTGTGTAATTGTGTATATAAGGTGCATATATGCGTGTGTTCTAGAGTAATTCGTGAAGTTTGTGTGTGTTTTCATGGTGTTTAGTGTGTGTTTGCTTTGTGTGTGTCTCGGGTGGGTGTGTGCGTGTGATAATATGCGTGTAATTGTGTGTATATGTGTGTGTTTTAGGTGTATTAATGTGGGTGTAGATGTTTAGTGTGTGCTTAGGTGTGTAGTAGTGTAAGTGTGTCATGAAAAGTGGATTTTGTGTGTGTGTTTAACAAAGAGGAGTGGGCTGCCGAGAACAGGGATGATGAACAGTAACCAAGCTGGGTTTAATTCTTGAACTCAAAAGTGTCGCTAAAGATTATTTTTTTCTAGCAGTGAATTTTTAAAATTTTAAAACATATTTAAAAATTTATTTAGACAAAGTCCAAAACAACAACCTCATTATTTTTACGAGATATACGCTCTAAATGTTTTTGAGAATTTTCGGTGTCAGGTATTGATTAGGGAGAATTATCGAATTATTTAGCATAATAAACCAAGCTATTTCAATCTAAATTTTGTAGAAAAACCTTAATTTACTGATATGTTTCATTATCTAAAATTTTTTGCCATTCTGAAACTGATAGGTAGTTTTAGCGAAACTGACTTCTTAGCAAAATTGACTTCTTAGCGCTCGGTCCGGACACTGGTTCGGAACTTTTGGTGAATTTTTTAAAATATTTTTTAACTCAAAAATGACTTCAGAATGCTTAAAATAGTGTTTTAAGATGTTTTTGAGATTTTTTCTGTGCCGTGAACCCCCAGGGGGTAATTTGTCACCCAGAGGGATATTTTGGTAATTTTATCTCTAAAAGCTATTTTTGCATAAAGTCACATATGGTTAGGATGTATTAGTGATTTCACTAACGAGAAGGCCGTTTTGGTGATTTAAGTCCGAGAGGGGCATTTTAGTAATTTTATAGTTGAGGGGCATTTTGGTAATTTTACATACCCGGTGAGGGGGAGCCGTTCTGGGAGTATGCATGAGTCAGTATTGAAGTTGAAAAATCTATTAACCTAATCTATGGAAGGGGGGGGGGGGGGTATTGGGCCAGGAGGGATTTGATATTTTTGGGTGAAGCTCATTTTCCAGTCGTCCACTCCTATACTAGAATTTTAGCGGATTTCTTCTTTGAAAGCGCTGTTGTCCAATCCATCACAATTTTCCTATCTCCGTATGGAATCGTCGTCGCTCTGTAGCATTTTCCTAGACCTCGCAGAAAGAGAAATAAATGGACCAGGTAAGAAAAATACTTACTTGTTTTAACTTGATATATTTCAAGAAAAATCCACCGATCTTCTAGCGACTATCCACCGATCTTCTAGCGTAAATTTTTTTTGTTTGTATGTAGGTGAGATAGGGAGAATGAGGAGGGTGGAAGAAATGATTCGGGGAGGAGGGATTTTATAGAGAGAAAAGTGAGAGAGGAAGAGAAGAACCGTGAGTGAACAGTAGGGAGGGGGAGGGGGAATGACACGTGGGGGTGGGGGGTAGGGTGGTAATGACACGTGGGGGAAGAGGGGGTTCACGGCTGGGGGAAGGGGGGTTCACGGGTGGGGGAAAAGGACATAGGGTGGGGGCCACGGGGTGGGGGGCAAGGGGGGTGACGGGTGGGGGGCAAGGGGGTGGGGGTCACGGAAGGCAATAATGCCAACCGCAACTCCTACATGCGGTTGGCATTATTGCCACCATTTTCTCACGAGTTTTTTATTTTCTCGTGATATTTTCGTGAATTTCTCATAGTATTTTCGTCCTTTTTCGTCCCTTTTCGTCCCTTTTTGCGCCACGTGGCCAACCGCTGCTCTTACCTGCGGTTCGGTGGAGAAATTGTTATTTCTCCACCGGTGGGTGTGGATCGGTCCCCTATATATATATATATATATATATATATGGGAGCTGATCCGTTGATAGCGCTAGCAAAATGGGGTATTTTGCTAGCGCGATCTGACCGTCCATCCTGAAAGATGGACGGTCCAGATCGCGCCTTTTTCCAAAACTGATCCCTGTCCGCCATACTGTCTCGCGGACGGCAGTTTTACCTTTTTGCCCTCCTCCCATGTCCGCGAGAGTGTCTCGCGGACGCCTTTCTGTTCCTGACATGTGTCAGGAAAAGGGCGGGCGATCTCTAGGCTGACACATGTCAGGGCCTGTCCTCTCGGTCGCCTATAAAGTCTCGGGCGTGAGCCCCGAGAACTGTCCCCTTGGTATCTGTATGGCGTCAACAGTGTCCCCTTGGTATCTGTAGCGGATGGCGTCCCTTCGTCAACTCTCTCCTGCTATAAATATTTAATCAGATCGGGGTATATATATTATTGTAACGGACGGCGTCCCCTCTCTCGAACATCTAACCTAAAGCCGCTACCCCATCTACGGCGACCCACATCTCCGGTCACCCACATCTCCGCCGACACCACCGTCCTCCCCTCAACGCCGATCTCGATGGCTTCTGGATCGGAGACCACCTACGCCTACGATTATATTGGCAACTTGCACCTGGTAGGCAAACACTTTTTCAAAGTCATGATGCCGGGATTTGAGCATGAACTTGTAGGCTATCCCTCTTTCTCTTTCTCTTTCTCTGTATTTTCGTGTGTTAAAAGTTTGATCTTTTGTTTTTCTTAACCAAAACTAACCTATTTTTTGTATTTTGTGTTTGGTAGGACATACCGGAAGCATTTACCAATCAATTTACAACAATTCATGATAGTGCAAGATTATATAGCCGCAAGGGGGCATGGCAGGTTGAAATCAAGCTGAAGCCCGGCCGATCCCAAAAAAAGGAATTCGCAGAGGGTTGGAACGTCTTCGTGCGCCAGCATGGCCTCGAACTCGGGGACTTTGTAGTGTTCGAACACCTTGGGTGGTGGGATTTTCAAGTTGTAATCTTTGAACGGAGCGCTTGTGAAAAGCTTTCGTACCCCATTTGTGAACCATAGTTTATTATAATAAAAAATTTTATGTTCTTGTTTATTATGTTTTCAAATTTTTTCTTGCTTAATTGTGCCTTTTTTTGTTGCCTTGATATATTGAGATCGTTGATTATGAATCGTACATTATTTTTTGGAAAAATTGAGATTGTTGATTCCGTCGCTAAAACAAGTCTTCGGGCGTCAGTTTATTAAAATAGCATTAACGTACTATGTCGCTAAAACAAGTCTTCGGGCCAATTTATTTCAATTTATTAAAACTGCATTACGGGCGCCAATTTATTACATTACGCTACATTGTATAGCTCTATATATATAGCGGATATAAGGCCCTCCGCTTAGGCTGGGGTTCGGGAAGGCCGGGAACTAAATGTCTGGTCCGTGCCAAACTAAATGTCTGGTCCGTGCCAACCATTTTCTGCGGTAAGTATATCCGCGATACTATATAGTGGACAGTTTGGACTAAGTGTAGAAAAAACTAAGTGTTGGAGAGGTGGAATTAAGTGTAGAAAAAACTAAGTAGTGGAGAGGGTATTCTGCGGGGCCGTCCGCTACATAGTATAGCGGACGTAGAGAAGACAACCAAAAAAATTCTGCGGGGCCGTCCGCTACATAGTATAGCGGACGTAGAGAAAACTACCAAAACAACCAAAAGTCTAGCGTCCGCGATACTATATAGCGGACAAGGAACAGACCCGCGATACTATATAGCGGACGGCAAATATATATTGTCCAACGGACAGCAAATATATATATTCAAACCCAAAAGAAAGTCCTATAACTTCTACACTCTTCTTCTCCGTTCTTCCTACTCACAAATATTCCCAGCGGCGTTGGCAAGCAGATCTGCGCAATTTCTTCATAAGAGCAGCTTTAATACCCCCCTAATAGATCACGTAAGTTCACAAAATCAATCCTTTACATGTTTCTAATCTATAGTTGTGATCAATATTGCGTTTTATGCGTGGTTTTGATTATGCATTGAGCATGTGCTAGCGATGATGAGGATTTATATATGTATGTATTTGTTCATGTGCTAGCGTTTGTAAAATCCGATTCCATAGTTTCAGTTGCAAAAAATGGAATTTATCCCTGGACCAGAAGATCCATCCGTGTTATACGACCAAGCCAACCATATCAGTACGCTCATATGGGATGGTGGAGTAAGATACATTATTTATCAACTTTCTTATTATTACGAACGTTGTTTTACCGTTCATTTTGCTCAAATTGTATTTATTAATAATTCGTAGGAAAGAGAACTTCTCACCACCGTAGAAGTATCTCGCGAGTTCACGAGATGGACCTTGAACAAGTCCCAGAAAAGAATACTGCGTGGAATTGGGTTTGGGATTTTCACGCATGGGCAGATCTTTCAACAGCTTGACCGGGCCTTGATAGGTGCCCTTGTTGAGAGGTGGAGAAGTGAAACGAATACGTTTCACTTCCCGCTCGGAGAGATGACGATTACCCTAGAAGATGTAGGGTTCATCTTGGGGTTGCCGGTGACGGGGCGGCCGGTAATTGCTCCTCCGTCAGACGCAACGAATAAGAGAACAGCGCGAGACTTCTTCACTTCGATACCCCAGGATCAATTTAGCACTGGTGGTATAAAGTTGAAGTGGTTGGTAGATACCTACGGGGTTTTGCCGGAAAACTATACGGGCCGTGAGCTTGTGGTGTACACAAAGGCCTTCCTCTTGTGGGTGATGGGAGCAATTTTATTCCCAACGACGTCGAAGAACACGGTCAGCGTGAAATATTTACCGTTGTTGGGTAACCTGTCGGAGGTTGGGGATTATGCCTGGGGTGCAGCGGTTCTTTCGTATCTGTACCGAGCATTGCACAAGGCAACGAGGCCCAACTCCAAAGCCATATGTGCATGTCTCTCGCTATTGCAGGTATATCATATAAATCATGTCTTCGTTATTGTGTTTTATTTTTGTTGAATCGACGATATAAATATAATTTTTTGATGTTCTCAGGTGTGGTCTTACGAACACCTTGCTCCCGGTGCACCAACGCGTAGGGATGGAACCGACAAAGTCTGGCCTCGGTTGTGTGCTTGGGAGTACAGCCGGAGGGCTAGCCACTACAAGAGGAGAGTCGATCCCCATCACAACATTACGTACTATCGAGGGGAGTTCGACCGTCTATCTCCGGGCCAAATGCGTTGGGCACCGTACATACGTTTGGCGCGACGGGTGGGAGAGTCGTTCGTCTTCACGCTCTCCGGGTTGCAGCGCACACCCCTGATCCATTTCGAGCTCGCAGAGTGGCAGCTGCCCGACCGAGCAATGCGCCATTTTGAGTTGGAGCAGGGTTTGCCAGTCGATGCCCCGGATATGAGGGTTAACAGGAACCCACCGGATGTCGGAGTGTTTGGCACCGCCAATGCGTACGAATTGTGCGCGGCCGAAATAGAGCTTTGGACTTCTTGGCAGGACACACTGGCGGCCATCGTCTCGGAGCCAGACCCCGTTATCAGCATCGATCAGTACGATGAGTGGTACTACCGCATCACGCGGAGGAGAGTAGCCCCTGTAAACTTTGAACGTGGGGAGAGGTATGCGCCTAGGGGTCAGATCGATGAGCGTATGGCATACAATCTCGTAAGTTGCCCAACAAGTCTGACTTGAACCAAATTAGTTGAATATAAATGTCTGATTGAAGTTACTTAATTTTTTATCTCTTTGGATGTAGGTTAATGCCTCGCTTGCATTCTTCCAGAAGTTGAGTGAGCGGAGGGATCTGGTGAGCGCAATGGGCGAGGATCTTTGCCAACAGGCTGCGACATTGGCTTTAGGCTGCGGGAATTTTTTGCGCCAAGCATCGGGCCAGTCTTCGGGAGTAAGCCCGGGAATGGGTTATACGGGCGTCAGCCAGGGATACGGTGATCCCTCTGGACAGGCTTCAGGGGTGAGTCAGGGAGTTGGTGGTACCTCTGAAGCGGGGATGGGACAGGCTCAAGCGTCGTGGGGCGATTACAGCGGCCCCTCCTTCAATTTGTTCCCGGAACCCCTCTCTCAAGTCACGCAAGACTTTCCTTTCGGAAACTACGGTTTCTCCGAGGCACTGCCCATTGTCCCGTGGGCGGGACCAGTTGGCGGCCCCGGAGGGGAATATCAGCCGGCCGAAGAAGGAATTGGAGGCCAATATCCCCCGATCGACCCCCGAGGGCAATATCCGAAAGGGCATCCAGCCAGGCCCCTAAAGCCGCATAAATGCGATCTAATCCGAGCCCGTTATTTTAGCGGGGCCCCCCAAGACGGAGCGTCGTATGACATGGATCACCCCGAGGGCTTGGATTACAATGCCTCTTGGACAGAGATCGCCTCGCTGGCGCCGGGAGCTTGGTTAGACAGCGGTGTCATCTCGCACTACGTGCAAATTCTGAGGCGAAGGTGTCGGGAGCATCCAAACATCGGTCCGCGCGTGTTTATCTTGGATGCTTTTTTTCATCAGCTCCTAGTACAAGAGTGGCACGACTGGGGCAATGCAAGGAAGGGGAGAGGCATGGCCCAGTGGAAACCGTCCCCTAACCTACAAGCATATCTTGCTAGGGATAGTCCAGTGAGCGCAAGTGTTGCCGACGTGTTTCTAATCCCCTTTTTAGGGAATGCCCACTGGTACTTGGTTTGCTACGAACCATTACAGAGCACGGTTTCAGTCGTCGACAGTCTCTACGATGATACCGACGTGATGCCTGTGATTGATATGTACCGAGGCATAGGCCAGTTGGATGCCATGGTAAGATCCTGTTTCCTTCTTGTTGTAACTTGCATATTATAAAACTGATTAATCTTATTTTGCTAGCTATGTTTAATGCTTATTATGGTTCTCGCAGAATCTTTTTGCTGCCCTGGTCAATGGTAGGCGTCGGGAGAAGGTATCGCGCAGGCCGGTCCTCATTTTCCGATTGAAGAGGAGTAGGCCCAAGCAACATAATTCCTCGGACTGCGGCGTCTTCCTCTGCATGTACATGGATTACATTTGCCGGTCTGAGAGCCTCAAGAAGACTGTCTGGAGCGAAGAATGCATACAAGACTTTAGGTATAGGATTGCTTGGCAAATTATGAATGGCCGGCCTAGAGCTATTAGGTTTATTGTAAATCCGTGTAAGGAACATCATTCCCGCGAGAGATGATGTTCCCCAATTCACATTGTAACGTTACAACACTTTTTTAAAAAAAATTTATTGAATGCGATTGATTTTATTGACCGATATGATTTAACGGTGGGAAACCAAGTGTTGGATATCTGTCTGTTGGATATCTGTCTATCTGCAGGGCAAGTGTTCAAAAAATAACCAAGTGTTCGATAATCAGTGTATCTGCGGGGCCGTCCGCTACATAGTATAGCGGACGCAGAGAAGTAAACCAAAACAAAAAAAAACTAAGTGTTGGAGGGGGGGGGGGTATTCTGCGGGGCCGTCCGCTACATAGTATAGCGGACGCAGAGAAGTAAACCAAAACAAAAAAAAAACTAAGTGTTGTAGGGGGTATTCTGCGGGGCCGTCCGCTACATAGTATAGCGGACGCAGAGAAGTAAACCAAAACAAAAAAAAACTAAGTGTTGGAGGGGGGTATTCTGTGGGGCCGTCCGCTACATAGTATAGCGGACGCAGAGAAGTAAACCAAAACAAAAAAAAACTAAGTGTTGTAGGGGGGGTATTCTTTAATACCTTAGGTTTCTAATGTTGTGCTGCGCAGTGTAGCGGACAGTGTAAGAAATCACGTATAAAAAAATGATTGTAAAGGTTATTACAAACGAGTCATTACTAAAATATTATTACAAAATGTCCGACACTTTTGATGGCTCATAAAAGATTATTACAAAATATTCAGTACACTAAAGTTCCACTGCAGCTTGTTCGTCCTCATCCTCGGCATCATCTTCTTCCCCGTCTTGCAAAGGCACTGGACTTATCCCCAGTGCCTTGTAATGGTTCCGCTTGTCGTGGTCTGTCATTTTGTTGCACAATGCACACCTTCTTAGCTTTTTTGGTTGAGTTGCCGTCTCAATAGAGCTTTTCATCCGCGTAGATCTCTTGCGGCCTTTCGTTTGCGATATAATTGGATCCGAAGGCCGGATATCATTGTCGGCTCCCTCCCCCGGCTCGTCATCTTCTGATCCCGTCGTAGGCTCGGTGTCAACCGCATTGCTGACTGAAGCTGCTTCCAATTGGTCGACGATGGGCTCTTGCTGCTGAGCTACCTCGAGGAGATGTTTATATCCGACCATTGTAGCAGCACCCTTTACGGACAAACGGGTGAACATCGTCACCAGATGATTATACCGCAACGTCTCTGATTCTTCAAAGTCAGTATACGGGTGCTCCGGAAAGGAAATGGTACCGTGCAACCTGTTTGCACCTTTCGTCCAACGTGGCAGGACGTATTTATCGGGGATTGTCCTGATATTCTTCTGTGTGAAAAACCGCAGAATGTGTCTACACAGGATGCCATGGAACTCAAACTTCTTACAAACACATGTCACCGAGTCCGTCAATGTGTCGTGGGTCACCGTATAAATTCTGCGCAGCTTCTCAGGGACGAGGTCATTCACGAGCGAATAAACCTTGTACTCACGCGACGACTTTTCTGCCACCTTATATATACTGTATCGGCCCGATTTTTGCAGCTCTACTTGGTATAGCAGGAAGATCTCCTTCGTATAGACTTTGGCACCGTTCAGCTCCAGCGGGGTCTCAAGCAACCTTCTCCTTTGCTTGTACGTGGTTGCAAAGTCTGCAGCCCTTTCTTTCACGAACAACGACGCAACCGCTTTTTGTGCTGATGTGACGAAACTCTTCAAATTGGTAGCTGTACCCACATAATTATCGAACGTGGCATTCATAGATTCACTCCTGCCCGTCGTTTTCATGCCCGCAGAAAAATGACTTCTCGTGTAAACACCAATCCATTGCTCTTTGAGCCCGTACAAGTGCTGGAGCCACTCGTTGTCTTGCAATGAGTAATCCCGAACAAGCTTTTCCCACCTCTCCTCGAATTCCTCAATCGTTAATGACTTGAGGACGCATTTGTCAAAATCCTGTTTAAAGTCTGGATACTTTGCGTACATGTGATGCAGACGTTCAGGGTATTTGTTGCTTATGTGCCAAGTGCACAAGTTGTGTCGAGTATCTGGGAAGACGGTAGCAATAGCCTTCTTCATTGCCAAATCTTGATCGGTGATGATAACAGTCGGTGCTTTGAAGTTCATTGCTTCCAGCCACACCCTAAACAACCATTCAAAAGAACTCTCGCTCTCGTCCCTTAACAAGGCGAACCCGAACAGGATGGAGTGATAATGATGATTGACGCCCGTGAAAGGAGCGAACGGCATCGAGTACTTGTTGGTACGGTATGTGGTGTCGAAAGTCACGACATCCCCAAAATGCTTATAAGCTAGCCTCGAACGACCGTCGACCCAAAAAATTGTGCTAACTCGATGCTCGTCGTCAAGTTTATAGTCGAAGGTAAACTGCGGGTCCTCCATCTGCATCCGTTTCAATAGGCTCATTGTCGCTTGCGCATCATTGAGGTCATACGCGGCTCGTCTATGGGTTCGGACCGCGTTACGAACGTCTGTCGTGTTAAAGTTTAAATTTTGAATTCCCCCAGCCTGTTCAGCAAGAACATTAATCATGTCGGTAGGTCCTAGCCGCGCATCGCTCATTGTGTGAATTAGGCTCCTCGCGACCTTACCCATCTTCTTGTGTTGATGCATCTGACTCACCTTAGAAGGGGTTACTAACGGGTGATTGTGTGCCAGTTCCAGGCTGGTAATAAGCCAATGATCTTGTTTGGCTTTATAGCTTACGAACATCTTGACCTGGCAATTCGTGCGCGCAAAGCAATCCCGTCTTCT
The DNA here is from genome assembly GCA_033070095.1 of Escallonia herrerae. Lineage (NCBI taxonomy): Eukaryota > Viridiplantae > Streptophyta > Magnoliopsida > Escalloniales > Escalloniaceae > Escallonia > Escallonia herrerae. The sequence continues at coordinate 620,669 of JAVXUP010000173.1, read as the reverse complement.
CCGCGCATACCCTATTTCGTCATCATCACTGTCATCGTTGCCTACGCGTGTCTCATTTTGCACTGGGTTTCTGCCCCTATGACACTCGTATAAGCGAGAGCATATCCTTTTCGATACGCTGCTTGTTCTTGTAGTTTTTATTCTAATGCCAAAACCAACCCTCAATGAATAAGCTCGAAAACATTCTCCAGCTTCTTCCAACGTTTGAAAGGTTCGTCCTAGATACGGATCACTAGCATCTACGGGGGTGCTGGAGCTCGACACGAAATCAGACATTGTGAAAAAGACCTATGTAGAAATAGAATACGCTTATTATCTCAAAATTATCTTGACGATTAGACCGATTTAGGATACCATATACATAATCTCAAAAGTGTCTCCTATTTTGCTAATTATATATTTACTGAACATAACAAATTAAAATTACTAAGATAAACGGTAGCAAGATCACAAACTTTACCTTGCTTGAGTGATGCTTGAACCAAGTGTGTTACTCCAAGAAGCTTGAAGGGTGCTGAAAATGGAAGCAAGTGAATCTGAAAGCCCCGCAAAAATTTTGCTGAAAGAGCCGAGAATTAGGGAGACTTTCTAGGCGACCGACGGGACAGTTCTCGGGGCTCACGCCCGAGACTTTATAGGCGACCGAGAGGACAGGCCCTGACATGTGTCAGCCTAGAGATCGTCCGCCATACAGTATGGCGGACGCCTTTTTCCTGACACATGTCAGGAACAGAAAGGCGTCCGCGAGACAGTCTCGCGGACATGGGAGGAGGGCAAAAAGGTAAAACTCCCGTCCGCGAGACAGTATGGCGGACGGGGATCAGTTTTGGAAAAAGGCGCGATCTGGACCGTCCATCTTTCAGGATGGACGGTCAGATCGCGCTAGCAAAATACCCCATTTTGCTAGCGCTATCAACGGATCAGCTCCCTATATATATATATATATATATATATATATATATATATATATATATATATGCCGAGGAGGAGCCACGGACATCATACCTGGAGGGACGAATATTCCACATGCATTGATTTAGCATTCATCCTATATTAATGAATAGCAAGACTTAAAATAACTAATGTTTTAGTGTTAAGTGTACAGTATTATAGTAACCCTGCCATCGCTGCATGCAGCAGCTCATTATATGAACAGTTACTTCTAATTTTGCTTCAATAAATTAAAATTGTGCCTACCACATAATGTCAAATACCGTCGTCAGATCATAGCTATAATTAATGCAGTATCTTGTTAAACTAACATCGCACATGTACTTGACCATAGATTCAAATGCTTACTAAGTAAGGGCTCTGTCGACGTAGTAGAAGATCCAAGGCTATTGCCTGCTGAGTCATGGGCATGCTGACAGTGCGCACACGTTGCTGTTTCACGCCTTGAAATGTTGATGTTGATGGACCATGTTACTAGAGATATCCCACGCAAGGTTACACTGATCAAAATCGCAACTAACATATTGAGTTGCTTCCGGCCACTCAATACCCTTACAATTTGCGTGGCGGAGATGTTCTGATCTGTATCTCTTTCTCCTTTTTTCTCCATAAGATTCTCTCCTTATTATTCCTTTTGTACATTTCTCTCATAATGGTATGCGTGTCGCATTGGACTTCACTAGATATATACTTTCTCTTTTGTTCCAGTGGATCGCTGTATATAAACTGTTAGAACCTAGAAGGAATCCAGGGGAGTATTCTATTACTCGTTGAATTTCCCTTCAGAAGTAGGTTCACGTCTATAGGTTGGAGTTTTGATTTTCTTTCAACTATTGCACACCTTATATAACAAACGTATAGAAGAAAACTCTCTTATTAGTTGTTTGAGTGATGTTCATCAATCATCAACTCTTATAAAGCTATCACTTTTTGATAAGTAAATACATACCAGGATATGAATACGTCATTGTGTTCCATAAAAAGAGCAGCTAGTCTTCGTTCTCTGGAAATTTATGTATCACTGCACAACTATGTTAGGCACTCCTTTGAGGAGTTGATATTTGCGCTTCACTCTTCACTATTTAAGTTCCACTCTTGTTTTCAGTTACGTATATCACGACTCTTTTGCAGCATTTAGCGACAAAGATGCAGTTCAAAGAACAAAATTAGAGTTTAACTATCATATCCCTAATTTCGTTTTCAAGTACAAACCCGACCGCCGGTCTTCTTTTCTTATCTTACTACTGTACTATGAACAAAGAAACAAGGCCTAATCCCAAAACTGTAACCTTTACTTTACCCTCAGTACAACTTTAGTACTCATGTTTGAAGGTGTGTATGAAATGACAGAATTTGTCCACTTGGCTCCTTTTAACAATCTTGCTCTCTCTCTCTCTCTCTCTCTCTCTCTCCTTTCCTTCCTCTTTTTTTTCTTGATTCGCCACTGGTTAATTTGTCTCTCCTCTTTATTTCCTCTTTTTATTTCATCTCTCTCTCTCTCTCTCTCTCTAATTTCCTTTCCTTCTTTTTTTTTCTCGATTCATCATGTCAGATTTGTCTCTCCTCTTTAATGGAAGAAGAGGGTGGTTTTTTTCTTGATTAAATGATGGGTGGTGATAGGATTTGTATGGCAGCGACGGCTGGGAGTAGATCGGCAGCGACGTGGTGAACGAAGTTGCGGCGGAGTAGTGGACAGTGGCGTTGTTTGGGTGGTGGTGATTGAATGGCAAAAGCAAGTAGGAGGAGATCGACAGCGAAGTGGTGACTGCAGGGGTGTTGTTGCTGAAACCATGACCACTTCACAAAACCAACCACCATTGATAGCACGAACCCATCGTGCCCTCTTCTAAAATTTAAAATTTTAAAAAGGATTCATTATTTTGAATTAAATTTGTTCAATTGGGAATATTTAGATTAATCGTCAGTGAATTTCACAAATTGGATGTTTTGCGGCATGATGGATGGTGTGTCGCCGGCATTAGGTTGTCGCTATTTCTGTGATGTGGCAGGAGGAGAAAAGGCCGGCAGGAGGTGACAGAGATGATGGAGGATTGCCCGTGGCAGAGCATAGAGAACTGGCATAATTTGATTCCACCGAGGAGGACCGATCGGAATTGGTGGGCCTAGTAGAGGCGGTTATTCGTGAGGGGGTTAGGGTGGTTTGCGGTGCAAAGGTTGGCCGGCGACGTTGTTGGGTTGCGATGATGCCCTGATGTGATATATATATATATATATATATATATATATATATATATATATATATATATATATATATATGAGTTTGGATTCCATTCACAAAGAAGTTTCTTAGAATAAAATGAGCTTTGAGAGAGAGAGAGAGAGTGTTTTTGTTTTTCAGTGATTAAATTAAGAAAAGAAAAAATCAAATGGCTGTCACGTTGCCACGTTTCTTTAAGAAATTGCGAAAAGGACGGCTCACGTGGACAGGCTTTATGTCCTTTTTTAAAAATGACAGTCATACATCTTTGACTTTCTAACCGCATCCGTCAATCGGGGTGCCGATTTGGTACGTTTTTTAAAAGTTAGATATTTCTTTGGCACACCTTCAAAGTTGGGTATTAAACTGTATTTTGGGTAAACTTAAAGGTACAATTTTGGGATTAAGTCAAGAAATAACAGGTGAAAAGGCTTTAATTGAGGTTGTAGCTATAACATAGTTATCAATACCGTACCGGTACCGGCCAGTACGTACCATTTTTGCCTTTTACTGGTACGATATCCCTTAAATTTTGTACCGGCGGTACACGTGATACCGGCCGAAAACTGCGTACCGGCTGAGATATTGTATTTTGTACCGGTTCTATTAAAAAATGTAAAAGTAACAAATTTTATTAGAAATTTTGTAAATTAACCATATAAATACTAAATATAAAGACACTCTAAGTTCTATTATACTAATCAAAACCTCTGTAGCCTCCTGCTCATAAAATTCATTACAATTTGCAAAATTATTCCTAATAAGTTTTCAATATTCATTTATCTTTGATTGCTTCATACCTGTAAACTTTGATCATATTCTTTCATTTATATGATGTACTACTCTTTACACACACCCGCTCGCGCACACACACAAAAATAACTTATTTTTGAACCCAAAGACATTATTATTTAACAAACTAGTTTATTTGAAAATTATGAAAAATCAAGCTCTATAAGATAAACAGTTTATTTTAGAGGAGCTGTAAGTAAAAATATGTATGTATATATGGTTAGTTCGCCAGTGAATAAATAATACAAATAGATATTGTTGATGAAAATCTTGAGACGGTACCGAGACGGTACCGGTACCGGTACGTACCGTTTCGTGAAGAAAACGGTACGCACTCCTGTACGGTATTCATAACTATGAGCTATAGGACACAAGACCCTTTCCCTGGAGAGACAATTATTGACTGCTAAATACGATAAGTGATATTTAATTAGTGAGTAATAAAAATTCTGCTAAAATTTGTAACCCAGTGTTTACTCAAAAAGTCACTAATGATATACCATTAATTTCACTATAAAGGGGTTATAGCCAAAAAAAAATGTCCAAAAAAATGAAGCTTAAAGCCATATATACGGGAATTTACTTAGGGTAGCCCATGTATTGCGTCTTTTCTTGTTGTCACATGGATAACTCGTCTCACCAAACTCTTGGCAACGTTAACTACTTAATTAGAATTTATTTGTGTACATATTTAAAGGTGGTAGAGAGAAAAGATAAATGCCAATATTACGCTGTTATTAACGGATGGCCAGGTTCTAATGTAGTGTGACTGAGAGACATGTCAATTGTGAGGCAAATATAGTTGCTGGCTGACTTGTCAAAGTGACTTCCTACGAGGAGGAATCTTTGTTATAAGACTAACACCTTTAAATAATGTTATTGATATTTTATTTTGGATGCGAGCAGTGAAATCACCCCGCATTATGATCTTAAAGGATGCTAAATTAATGGTATCCCCTTTTCTTTTGCAAAGATATAAAAATCAACATTCATCGTTGTTGGTCTAATCGTTTTTGTCAGATACGGCGAGGCCGTGAGGCTACTGCAGACCGACTTTTGTTGGTATAAGGCAAATGGTCTCTTAGCACCGCCAATTGGTCTTGGCAGTAAAAAAAGGGTTCTCTTGACATCGTGAAATTGGTCATAGGAATCATGTTGCAGAGCAGAGAGTAAACAGAAATCTGCCAATATCTGGCAAAAAAAATTATATGCTCCGAAAACATTTTTTGGTTCCAGCAAGAATGGGACCTGATAGTCCATGATTAGGCTAAGGTCTTGAGAGAAATGGAGCTAGCAAAGATCCATTTACCATGCTGGAAATTAAAAGTTGATGCATCCCATCAAGGATTTTGGTCTGAGACTTACAACCTAGACACATGAAATCATGCACCCCAAAAAGTGATTATGCATTAACACCACCCCCACCCCACTCCACTCCACCAAACAAAACACCCACCCACACACCCCTCACCCACCACCAACCCCACCCCTCAAATAGGTACACTGCCCTGGACTTTTGGCTCCTTTATACATAACAAATTCTATGATTGACATCATTAAAGTAACAGTTACACAACTTGTGCTCATAATTTCTGGAGATGAACTATAAAATGAAAGAAACTTAGCAAATTCATTGTAAAAATGTGTTGATTATCCTTCTTAATTAGTCCTTAAGTGCGTGCATACCCATATAATAGCTGATTGAAAGCACGAGGGTAAAGCACAAGGGACATATATCTTTAATCTCCACAAGGACGAATATGACACGAAAAGGATCCGAGACCTACATGGTTTTAGCGGATCCCGTGAAAGAGAGTAACATACTAGGGAAGGTCATTATACGGTCCTGGGACTCGGGTTAGTTCATGTAAAACATCTCATTATTTCTTTACTAGCAATTCACGTTCTGATGTTGTTGTCTCCATGCATATTTTGTAGACAAAGATAGATGGACATCACCAAATTGGAAGCTTGAAATCACTAAAATATGTTTGTTAATTGCTTGGAACGGTACATTGCAGCTGTGAGTATCGACCTTACAAAGTTTTGGATGGCACCACTTTGCGGGATCTCCTTCAATGGATCCAAATACCTCAAATTAGATGGGGACAATGATGCTTCAAATGATGCTGTAAACCTACCACTCAATACAGAACCACCTTTCAACTACAACATCACTAAACGATATTCTGCGGAGCAGAGTGATTGGTTCTTGTCAAATGTTGCCAAGGTTAAAAACAATGGACACATGCACCCTTCAGGGTACTAGAATTACTGTTTCATCCACTGGACTATTAGCAACTCCCCAACACTCCAACCAGATTAGATCCTTACAGCCAATTTTGAGAAACCAACATTCCTTGACTATACTAGAACTTCAGTTTCCAGCATAGTTTAGTGAAAGTTATTCAACAAATTTACTGGACATGTTCTATAGCTTTAGAGCTAAATTCCTTCAGTATCTACTTCCTCAGCAAGTAAAATCTTTGTAGCCAAAATCGTTATAGTGCGTTGGTACGATGAGGAGTTCAACTCTCAATGCTATGGTTAACATTCCTTAGAAAGGAGAAAGAAAAGGGACGTACAGCTCTACCATGAAAAGTAAATGTCGCCTATGTAGGTATTATCTTCATCATAAAGTGCCGTATAATTTCATCGTAAAGCTTCTTCGAGAAGTTCTACAAGATCAGCCTTAACGTGGTTTGCATTCCCAACTTTCAATTCTCTTGGGTTCTCCATCGACGGGGACACGTTACCGATGAATTCTACCTGAATGTAAACTGCAAAATGTCGATGAATGTAAGGAAAAATCAAATTGATGCCACCTTTTTCTCAGACTTGAGGGATTTGGAGGCTAAGGCTTGATAAATATACTTCCTTAGTAGTACATAACCCACTCATATATTAGGACAGAATTTCCAAGTATTGAAGTCCACCTATCCAGTATTGTCTTCCACTAAACTTTTTATCAAACTCAGACACCACTTTCATTCTTTATCCCCGCAGCATATACTAGTGGTTTATTAGGTCTAAAGCACAAGAAATCTAGTCTCTTTTTCTCTCTAAATTAAACTATACGAGACCCATCACTTGGCTTTATTTGCTTTTCACATACGTTCACCTACTGGCATCACACTAGAAAACATTTTACATAAAGTTCAAGCATGAAGCAACCAGCCAAAAGATAGTCCTTAAACATTCCATCACGTGATAACGTCTCTTTGATTATGATGACAGCGTGCATATACATACAAATCCCCCCTGTGCAGTAATATTCTTGTGCCGATACTCCTACTCTTAGTCACAAACACGCACTTGTCTGTGGTCAGGGATGATCCCAAAACTGAACATATGACGGCTTCGACATGTTGAAGTTTACCTCCCTAGCTTGCTATATCAATCACAGACTCGCTATATATTTTTGCGTTGTCATATCACATACTTGTGCGCTCGCTAGCATGTAGGCACACTCAAAAGGAGCGTCGTATATGTAAGCTGAAGAAGAAAGCATGCTCTTGGAAGCCATGTCCAGTTCCAGAAGCGAATCAAGTAAGCTTTTTTCACCTTCAGAAAGCACAGACACGCGCATGCGCACGCACACACATACTCACAAGGCAAAAGGTTGTAAACATCGATATCTACCGTCATCAACAGGTTTAGATGCTCACGAGGTACTTTGTCCGCCGAAGATAATGTTTACACCGTGACAATCATTCTTCCCATTTTATTTCAGTATAAGACACCTAGATGCTCCCTAAGTACATAGAAACTAAACGCAAAAGAGCACTAGAAGAAATAGCTCTTTCCTCTTGATTATGTTTTGATTTCTGTAGTGTTAAACTTTTGGTGTTAGATGTGCAGCGTCTTGTATAATTTCAGAGCAGATGCACAAAATTGGGGTATTATCAGTAAGGAAATCTTCATTTCAATGGAGAAGGATATCCCCCGTTGCTATACAAGTTACCTAAGATTCTACTTTCATAACTTCTGCGATAAAGTTCTTAGTATAGCGCATTTTTGGTTATATTCAGGGACAAAGCTTCCTCTTTTCCATTTTTGCGTCATTCTGGGACAAAGTTTCCTATTGTAAAAGGACCATTTTGGTTTCCTTTTCTTCGTTTGTGCATTTTCATGAATCATGAATTGCATTCCGAACAGTTTTTAGAAAAACCATTAAAGCAATGGCTGCCTGTATGTTGTAGGAACCATTATAGCAAAGCAATAGCTACGGTATGTTCTCTTCATTCGTTACTAGTAGCTAAATTAGATAAAAGAGAGAATTAAAAAAAAAATGAAATTTACCTGTTATAGATGGTGGTTATTAATTCTTGCCTTTTTGTTTTAAGTTTTACATTTCAACTCACGGGCGCCAAGTGGCGGCATTTACATGCGTCAGTTATTATTACTTCAATGAGTTTCTGTGTTGCATTAAAATTGGCATTACACCAACTAGACTATATTCCCTTTAAATAGTAAAAAATTATAAGTAGATGCTGCGTATTGCATATTTAATTACGTCAAGAAAGTAGAAAAAGAAAGGAGATAAAGTGAGAAAATTTCCCTTATGTTTTCCAGTTCATACCTACTTCCCCCCGATCCTTCTTCTGTCCGATTTCCCATGACAAGAAAATGGACCCTGCAAGACACAGCTCATTTCCGTGCCAAAAAGCATGTATCTTAATATCTGCCCTTTCATGCACATGAAATTAATTTGAATACCGGATGGTGTCATGAGGTGAGAATGGAGAATCTCGATCTGAGAGTCTAGAATATAAGGTAACTGCTGGCATTCACTTCGGTGTAAAAGGCCCCCATTTTGTTAATGCCTCGCCAATTACGGTGTGATATGAATGAATTGTTGAATTCTTACGCCTGTATTTAGTTAAGACTTGCAGTATTTTAAGTTCAATAAGCAAAACTAAATAAGTTTTTTTTTTTATTTATAGAATGTTGAAAGAAATTTGATTTATAGGGAAGAGCTCTTAGGATTTGTTACCCACTTGTGATTGGCTTAAATTTACAAGATAGTCCATCAACTTAAGTAGCGTTTGAAAAAGCTTTCAGTTTTGATTTTCTGTTTTCAAAAAAACAAACACAAAAATCAATTTATTAATTCATTTTTTTAACAAAAATAAATGAATTTTTGATTACCCAATTTTTATTTTGAGTTTTTTTCTTTTGAATGTTTGATTACCCAGTTTTTATTTTGAGCTTTTTCTTTGATGGTAGTTTGCGGTGGCAGTGATGGGGCGTTACAGTGGACAGCGGGGTGGCGGGCTACAGTGGCTACCAACGGTTTCAAAATAAAAACCAAAAATAAAAACCCAAAACTCTAAATGTGAGTTTTCAAAAACTGTCCCGTTTTTAAAACAGGTTTTCAAAATCGAAAGGAAAAAAAAAAAACGAAAACCGTCACCAAACATATTTATTTTTTTCAGTTTATAAAACTGAAGAAAAAACTGACATCAAACAGAGCCTTAAATTCCAAGATCAAGGATTGCACTACATATGCATAAGCAATAATGTCGGATCACCAGAGATGCTCACAGTCCGAGCGGATTGCGAGACTTGGAAGAAAAGGTTACAATGTGCGAAAACCCAAGCAATAAACAGGCAAGATAAACGTATCTTTTGGGAGAGAAGATACTAAATTTCACATAGATGGGAAGTTACGAAGCCAGTCAGCCCTCAGAAGTTTTCTTTACCCGAGTTCTTCAAGGTAACAACATGGCCAAAAGCTCAACATTTCAACAACTCATAAACCGATATTCAAACTTCACCAGAGTAAAGGTTTTATATACACAGAACGCAGAGAACAAGTTCACCGTAGGACTGCGTGTGACATATCCTCCCTAGACGGTACAGTTTCTAGAGAAAACAACCAAGAAATATGCAGAATCCATGAAAATGTTTAGACTATGTGAGCAGTTGGATCTAGATTAATTTTTATGCAGCTATTAAGTTACACAATTGGACTTACAAGTTTACTGTGGCAAAGGTAGCCATATTGCAGAGAAACATACTGGAACATATGAAAAAAGATCTAGCAACATAATGGAAAGAAGTTACACGCAGTAGGATGGCAATGAGGAAACTTTAGTTTCCAAAGACATTTCTGATATTTTTGTTGCTATGCACGACAGGTTTAAATTTCAAGCTTCCAAAAGCATGGCCGCAGCTCAGTTCACCCTGCTTGTGGGAGAATGCCAGCATTGTGCTGCAACTCGGGTTCCTTGGATTCTTGTTACTTTACTTGATAAGAAAAAGTGTGGAATCATTTAGCAAGAACAGAACAAAAGTAACGAGTGGAGAAAAGTGCCCATATGGTGTCAACATTGGCCTCTCTTACAAAGTCAGCCTAGTTTGCTCCATTACACTGCTTGGAACTCATTTCATGAATCTACTGATGCTGGAAAGTAGAAGTGCGGCGCACTGCAAATCAACATTCCCAATTTTTTCATCAGAGATCATGCAAGAAATATCATGGGCAATCACATTGATCACACTATACATGATTCTCAAAAGCAAGTACATCAAGTTGCCTTGGATTCTAAGATCCTGGTGGCTCTGCAGTTTCTTGCTCTCTGTTGCTCGCGTGACTCTTGATGCACATTTCATAGTTACAAGTCAAGACTACATCCGAGTACATGATTATGTCGACTTACTTGGTTTTCTGGCATCCACATGCCTAGTGGGTGTTTCGTGCCAAGGGAAGACCGGCATAGTCCTCAGCCTCCCAAGTGGTATCACTACCCCACTTCTGAATGAAAAATCCCAAAAGCATCCCGAAGGAAAAAGGGACTGTCCCTATGGAAAAGCTACTCTTCTTCAACTAGTTACTTTCTCATGGCTCAACCCATTGTTTGCCATTGGGATCAAGAAACCCCTAGACCAAGATGAAGTCCCAGATGTCGATAACAAGGACTCAGCTGGATTTCTATCCTGCTCCTTTGATGACAGCTTAAAGTACGTTAAGGAAAGTGATGGAACCACAAACCCGTCTATTTACAAGGCTATCTATGTGTTTGTCAGGAGGAAAGCAGCAATAAATGCACTATTTGCAGTAATAAGTGCTGGAGCATCATATGTTGGCCCATACCTTATTGACGACCTTGTGAATTTCCTCAGTGAAAAGAAAACCCGAAGCTTAAGCAGTGGCTACCTACTTGCGCTGGCATTTCTTGGGGGAAAAATAGTGGAGACGATAGCACAGAGGCAGTGGATCTTCGGGGCTCGCCAGCTAGGCCTGCGGCTGAGAGCAGCTTTGATATCTCACATATATAAAAAGGGCCTCGTATTGTCAAGTCGATCCTGCCAAAGCCATACAAGTGGGGAGATTATCAACTATATGAGTGTGGACATCCAAAGAATCACAGATTTCATCTGGTACTTGAACATTATTTGGATGCTGCCTATCCAAGTTTCCTTAGCCATATATGTTCTGCATACGAGTCTAGGATTGGGATCCATTGTGGGATTGGCGGCAACTTTGATTGTAATGGCTGTCAACATACCTTTGACTAGGATTCAGAAAGGATACCAGTCGAAGATTATGGAATCCAAGGATTACAGAATGAAAGCCACTTCAGAAATTCTTCGAAATATGAAGACCCTCAAACTACAGGCATGGGACAGTCATTATCTTCACAAGCTAGAAAGCCTGAGGAAAACCGAGCACAATTGGCTTTGGAAATCCCTTAGACTGTCCTCATTCACAACTTTTATCTTCTGGGGATCACCAACCTTTATATCTGCAGTGACTTTTGGAGGATGTGTTTTAATGGGGATTCCCCTCACAGCAGGACGAGTCTTATCTGCATTGGCTACATTTCGCATGTTACAAGATCCTATCTTCAATCTACCTGATCTACTTTCTGTGATTGCACAGGGGAAAGTATCTGCAGACAGAGTTGCTTCTTACCTCCAAGAAGATGAAATCAGGTCAGATGTAGTTGAATCTGTTCCTCGAGATCAAGCAGATTTTGACATTGAGATAGAATGTGCCAACTTCAGTTGGGAATCTAAATCAAGAAGCCCAACTCTTGATGGAATACAGTTAAAAGTGAACAGGGGAATGAAGGTTGCAATTTGTGGAACTGTAGGGTCAGGGAAGTCTAGTCTGCTCTCATGCATACTCGGAGAGATCCCAAAATTGTCCGGGACAGTGAAGATCAGCGGGACGAAGGCTTATGTTCCTCAATCTGCATGGATACTGACAGGGAATGTGAGAGATAATATTCTCTTTGGGAATCCTTATGATAGTGCCAAGTATAACAGGACAGTCGAAGCATGTGCCTTGATAAAGGATTTTGAGCTTTTCTCCACGGGTGACCTAACAGAGATTGGAGAAAGAGGAATAAATATGAGCGGAGGCCAGAAGCAAAGAATACAAATTGCTCGAGCAGTCTACCAGGATGCTGACATATATCTGCTCGATGACCCTTTCAGTGCCGTGGATGCCCATACAGGCACTGAACTCTTCAAGGTTCGAACTTCTGTTACATTTCTGTTTACAGATCAACTTCATGAGGGCTGAGCACTAACTTTTTTTTATTTTTTTTTAATGTAATGCGAACAGGACTGCCTCACGGGGATTCTTAAGCACAAAACTATACTTTATGTAACCCACCAAGTTGAGTTTCTTCCAGCAGCAGACCTGATTCTGGTATGCACTGACTGCAGCGAACTTTCCACTTTATTATTCCAAATTCGGTGGTATTCTCAAACGAGAGGTGGAAGATGGTGACACACATTAAATTAGAAACACGAACGAAAAAACAGTTCAATAGTTGATAGAATCTGCATTTATCAAGATATTTGAGTACAGAGGTTGATTCACTATATTTTCCTGAACTTTGAGAAATTTAAAGCAACACATGATTGCAGTTAATAGGAAATGTATCAGAGTATAACTAATGAATGTCAACAGGTGATGCAAAATGGAAGAATAGCACAAGCCGGTACATTCGAAGAACTTCTAAAACAAAACATTGGATTTGAAATCCTAGTTGGAGCACATAGCCAAGCCCTAGAATCAGTCCTAACAGTCAAAAATTCAAGTAGAGCTCAACATGCAGAGGGTGAATCGCTTACAGAACCTGTTTCGAATGAAGATTTTCCACTCAGTAAGCAAGATTCAGAGCACAATCTTCCGGTGGAGATAACACAGAAGGAAGGGAAGTTGGTGCATGATGAAGAGCGAGAGAAAGGAAGCATCGGAAAAGAAGTTTACTGGTCTTACTTGACCGTTGTGAAAGGTGGCGCCTTAGTCCCAATCATACTTCTGGTACAGTCATCCTTCCAAGTGTTACAGATAGCCAGCAACTACTGGATGGCATGGGCATGTCCAACAGATGACCGCGAGCCAATAGCCAGGATGAACTTCATATTACTCATTTACATCCTTTTTGCTGCTGGAAGTTCACTTTGTGTACTGGTCCGAGCCACTCTAGTGGCTAAAACGGGCCTTCAGACAGCAGAAAAGCTCTTCAACAACATGCTGCATAGCATCCTCCGGGCTCCTATGGCATTCTTCGATTCAACTCCATTCGGAAGAATCTTAAATCGGGTGAGTAAGATACAGCTTGTCATAAACACCATTTTCTTATAATTCCCTACTAAAGTACTTTACTTGTCAGAGTTTGGTAGTACAACATGAGGATCAGGAGGAAAAGCAATTGGTATTAGATGCTAATGAACAGTTTAACCATTGCCAATAATGAATGCCTCATATAATGTGTTGAGAAGTCCACAAAAAATTACTACCATCTAGAAAACTGTGTTGACAACTCTTAAGTACCAGTAGTTCACAGAAGCTACAATTAAACTTAGGTTGAAGTATGGTAGTTTGCAAGCAGGAAGAGAAGTCCACAAGGTGTAGCCTCAATTTATACACCGGTGCAAAGTTTGACACTTTGACATATTTTTGCATGAGGGCAGCAGCCCAAGAAGTAAGCGAAATGTATGGCTTGACAGACTCAAGACACTTTAAAGTCCATTCTTGAACTAAGCGAAACATATGACTTGACATAAGACTCAAACCTCTTTGAAGTCCCTGAGTGGACTCGTAACATTTGAATCAGAATTTTTGTGATCCGAGAAAAGATGACGCATTTCCAGAATTTAGAAGGATAGATCATCAATTTATCTGGAAGTTTTCCATCAAATCCTTTCTTACTTCCTGTATCTCCAGCCTCCTGCATCCCCATCCCCAACCCCAACTGCAGAAGAAACTGAAGAACAATACTCATCCAAACAAACACTGGCCCATGAGTAGGTAATTATTTCCCTAGTACCTCCAATTTGACCTTGTGTAGTGCCTAAGTGAATATTTGTTCCAGACTGCTTTTTATCTTGAAATCAATTAAGTGCCATATATAGATACTCACATATACGCATACTTATTACGCATATGGGTGCGCGTGTGAAGAGCAGTATAACTTTGGTTTCCTGCTTTCAGCTCGAATATCAAGATGGTGTAAGCTTTGCTCATTGAGAGAGACCCTCTGTTTTGATTGTTTCTTCATGCATTGTCTTTTTATGTGAAACTATTTCGTCACCCTTTTAGTCTATCTTTGCACCCATTTGTTGCTAAAACTGCATAGGTAACAAAATTCTAGCTAATAGTGGGTAGGGAACTAGCCATATCGGGCGTTGAGACTTGAGATAGCCAAAACCTCTTTCTAAAATAAATTCACAATTTCCTGAAGGCTCATGACAACTACTTTCTCTATGCACAGGCATCCACAGATCAAAGTGTACTAGACTTGGAGATGGCAAACAGATTGGGTTGGTGTGCATTCTCAATTATTCAGCTTTTTGGTACCATTGCCGTCATGTCACAAGTAGCATGGGAAGTGTTCGCGATATTCATCCCAGTAACTGCAATCTGCATATGGTACCAAGTAAGACATCTCGCGATCTTCGTTGCTTACCATCCAAAGTCACAACAAGATAGTGCCAAAAAAATCAAAATGATATGATTCGAAATTGAAAAATACTTAAGTGCTCAAGTTCAGTAAAACAAGGGGCAAAGCCAATTATCCAAAATGACTAAAGTAACACAGAAAGTATTCAATGAAACACCTGGAGAATGATTTTTATTGCATAGTCAATTGATAATGTGATGTCCCCGAATGGAATATTTTAACCTAGCAAGGCAGTCGAGAATCTTTGCAAGCCTCTTTGCAATCGCCAATTGGTTTTGGTCTAAATGCTTTAACATAGTAGCAGCACAGCTATTTCAACAACATTGTGACCCAATTTAACTTGTCCAGGCTTTGCCCACACACATGAGAGGCATGTTAGAGAATCTATATGTCCCCACATGGGACATGTTAAACCATAAAATCAATAGCCAGGGAGTGCGGGCCTCTCCACCCATTACAGTGGGGTTTTGTATTAGATGCTATAACTATTATCATTTTGATACTCGACATCTAATTATTATTGGTCATATTTCAGCAATATTACATACCAACTGCAAGAGAACTGGCGCGCTTAGCAGGGATAGAAAGAGCTCCAATTCTCCATCATTTTGCAGAATCACTTTCAGGAGCAACAACAATCCGTGCGTTTGACCAAAAAGATCGCTTCATTGATGCAAACCTCTGCCTTGTTGACAACCACTCAAGACCGTGGTTCCATAATGTGGCAGCAATGGAATGGCTCTCTTTCAGACTCAACCAGTTATCCAATTTCGTCTTTGCATTCTCACTGGTCTTACTTGTGACCCTTCCTGAAGGAATTATCAACCCAAGTGAGAAATATGATTAACTTAACTTGATTATTATTCAATGTAACCTAGACCTAAGCAGAATTTCCGATTTAGAATGACCATAGAGCAAACATCTCAGGAACATGCATTATGCATAATGGTGTCAACCACGCAATGAATCTTAATCTACAACTTGAAACTCCAATGGAAAAACTAGAACTAGCTTCAGTTGAAAGGAAAATCATTGCATACTGACATTATTTAAGTTGTGTTGTTTCTAAATCACAGGCATTGCAGGCTTAGCTGTGACATATGGCATTAATTTGAATGTTCAGCAAGCTTCAGTTATATGGAACATATGCAATGCAGAAAATAAAATGATATCAGTTGAAAGGATTCTTCAATATTCAAATATCATTAGTGAAGCACCTCTTGAGATTGAAGATTGCAGACCACCAAACAATTGGCCGGATACTGGAACAATTTGTTTCACAAATTTGCAGGTAAGCTTCTATAGTTTTAATCATTAAAACTCATTCAGGTATGTTAATACTTTAGTTCTTTCACTGAAGAATACCAAAGAAATACAAGTCATGAAAGAACTTCAAAAAAGATACAAAAAATTTAACTTCAAAAACTTGACCCAATACATACTACTTGTTTTGACTTACTGGTTTGCTATTATTCTTTTCCCTGTTTCTTAAGGAACATTATGACTTGGAACTCAAGTTCCAAATTCAGAAGAAGTAACGACAAATAAAAGAAGATTACACCTTTTCCTGGTCATTTGCTTACGCCCAAAGTGCCTCTCTTTGCAGATCCGGTATGCTGAACATCTTCCATCTGTTCTGAAAAATATTACCTGCACATTTCCAGGGAGGAAAAAAGTTGGTGTCGTGGGAAGAACAGGGAGTGGTAAATCAACCCTCATACAGGCCATCTTTCGGGTTGTGGAACCCAGAGAGGGAAGCATTATAATTGATGATGTGGATATATCCAAGATAGGCCTCCACAGCCTGAGATCAAGGCTTAGCATCATTCCCCAGGACCCCACTATGTTTGCGGGAACAGTTAGAGGAAACCTCGACCCACTGGAGCAGTATTCTGACAGTGAAATTTGGGAGGTAAAGTCTGTCATTCTATGATAGCACTAAGTCAATCAGATACAAGACGTAGTTACGTTGTTATTTTGGAATACGATTATATGCAAAATAAGTACACTACATTGTCTGCACATAAAATGATCCAAACAGAGGCATGTAGGTAATGATGACTAAGTGCCACAAGACGCTACTTGCCCTTAAATGAGGCCCTATGGTCTATTATCTTGTCTGTAGCCAATTCCACTGGTATATTCATCAGATTAGACCTAAGCTAGTTGAGCTAGAATAATCAGTAGCTATACATAATCTCATTAATGGTTTGATATTATTTTCACTTCAGAAGCTATACTTTTTTCCAGGCTCTAGATAAATGTCAACTAGGTGATGTAGTCCGTGCCAAGGAAGAGAAGCTAGAGTCTACAGGTAAAATATATCAGACTTTCTAAATATGGTTTCCCTGAAACTTTTGCTAAAGAAATTACTAATATAAATGGTCATGCAGTGGCTGAAAATGGAGAAAACTGGAGTGTGGGCCAAAGGCAGTTATTCTGTCTTGGAAGAGCCCTGCTAAAGAAAAGCAGAATTCTTGTTCTGGATGAAGCAACAGCATCGGTAGATTCTGCGACAGATGGAGTGCTACACCATATCATAAGCCAAGAGTTTAAAGATCGAACAATAGTCACAATAGCTCACAGGATCCACACCGTCATAGATAGTGATCTCGTCTTGGTCCTTAGTGAAGGTAAGTGTATAATCATACATTTAAATATATAGGCCTGTAACCTATAGTATCCTATGCTTAAAAAAAAGATGTTGATGCTTACCTACTTACGTATGAGCAGGAAGAGTAGCGGAGTATGACAAACCAGCAAGGCTACTGGAAAGAGGAGATTCTTTCTTCTCAAAACTCATAAAAGAGTACTCCATGAGATCACATACTTTCAACAGCTTCGCAAGGTTACAAGACTGAGTTCTGATACTCATCATTCCAAGATAACTAAGTCGTGCAGGGTCATTCCAAGAAAGAGATCTCATAAATCAAGGATAGCTATAAACCACATTAAAACCGAGACAAGCATAAAAAGGCTTGGACGACCTCTCAATGGCTGAATAGCACCTGCAGCACACTCCTGTACACGAGCAGCCCTCAGTTGAACAGCATTAGCATTTTGGTAAACGACGTCTGTAATTAGTCTTCATGTTCATGCAGCATGGATGCCATTTCAGATAATAAACGTACTGGAAGAAATATACACTTAGAGCCAGTATAAACTTATTTAGTGTCTACTTAGTTAATGAAGTATCATGAAACTCATGCAATTTACTTTGCCCTGATAATCTCTATGATGCTGCCTGAAAACTGCTACTGTGCTACGTGAATCCTCAACCTAGCCTTACTTAGTGAATTCCAACACACAGATTGCAGTCACTTGACAACAAAGATGGTAAAAAATGACTTCACCAAAAATCTATTCCTACAAGGCTCCCAGGCTAATTTCAGAATTTCATTAAACCCCTAAAGCATTACTGAGCATCAACCTGAGTTTTAATAGTCTAGATCAGACGTAAATCCATTCAATTGTAAGTATGTAATCAAAGGCCTTGAAACCACCATATAAGAAAATGGCTTAAATGCACAAAAAGCAGGGAACAAGCAAAGATTTAATGCTAAAGGATTCCAGTACTGATAATATGGGGATACAATGTAAGTTTCACGATACAACAAACAAATCTAGATAAGAAAACAAAACATAATATGCTAAGTGATCCTCTATCTTGAGCATTTAGACATAATTTAAACATGTGTCTAGCGCGTGTGGATGTATAGGACTGTCTATTACCTGAAAAGCAAAATATTGTTTACCATCAACATAACCAATGTTGACGGTTAATAGTTGTTGCAAATACAATTAGTAGCATTTTAGAAATAAACTTTAGTGATAAATCTTACCGGCTCTTTTTAGCATCACTAGTTAAAGACAACTAACTATAGCGGTCAGTAATTCTTGCCGTTTGGACAGGTGTAGCTTCTTCGATCCAGGTTACAGGGTAGTCCTATTGGCAATTGCCTAAATGGCTAATGAAACCGTCTCTAAGCTACACTTTCATCCACGT
Source organism: Escallonia herrerae (assembly GCA_033070095.1). Classification (NCBI taxonomy): domain Eukaryota; kingdom Viridiplantae; phylum Streptophyta; class Magnoliopsida; order Escalloniales; family Escalloniaceae; genus Escallonia; species Escallonia herrerae. Next base: position 601,774 of record JAVXUP010000173.1, on the reverse strand, counting down.
AACTTGTCAACCATACACCCATGGAAAGCAATGCAGGGAGTCTCATTAGACACTTGGGGAGTACTCTATGGCCTAAAAAGAGGTAATGTTTATTCAACTTCATTACTCTTCACAAATTGGCTTCTAATGGTTGGTTAGAGACAGGGAAAGGAAATTTCCGAAGTTGTTCTTATGATTTTCTCCATCAATGCTCTAATTTATTCCTAAGAAAGTGTTCCAAAAATTTCTCAAAGTTTCTAAGTTTGTGGAACACCAAATATTACAAGTTTTGGCCACCAAGTCAAGACCTTGACGAAGGCTTGTAATACCAAACAATCGAGTGTCAGTTCGAACATGCATGTACTGAAAGAGATACCATGAAGGATTGGTTACCTTATCTTTGTCCCCAGCCAAAGCCTTGAGAGAGGCGCGAGACAGAGATAATGAACCCCATAGTCTCAATTAGAGATACACGGAGTACTCGGAAGGATTGTTTTATCTCCTATGTGCGTACTTTGTGAGTTTTTATCAGGGAAGAACCCAAGAGAAAATAGAGGAAAGTTCCTTCCCTCAAATATTTCAATCGGGAAGAAAGGGTTAGTTGCACATACAATTCCATACTTTGGAGCCATTTATACAAGGCATCCCAGCCTTTTTCCTCTCGTTCTACCGCCCCAAAGTCCTATTTTGGTGTCCCAGACACTGATTAAACGGGGAACCATTTTTTAAATTTTGTATATGTTACGAAATCGCTCTATATATTTATGCATAGAACAAGATAACTAAAAAAGAAAATATAAAAAATATGAGAGAACTCAAAAATATGCACAAATCAGATGTACAACGCTCCCTCACGTGTATCTCTCAACTGTTTTCCTACTCAGAGAAGGACTCTTCTATCTTGGCCTTCCTGTTAATAAATTGGGTTAGTGGACCCATTATCCGCTCACTAACAGATAATGTGTATTTGTTAGTCTGGATAATTACAGTTAATTAGAGGATATTTATCTCCTAAGTGTTTGAGGTAAATACATCTTTATCTCCTAAGAGTTTGAGGTAAAACTAGTCTCTAATTGTATCTCTATATAAAGGTTAGAGATATACCAATAAATATACAAGTCATAGACTATAAGTCAATAGTAATAACCTTCTCTCTATAGCACTCTCTCTAGAGCAATCACCAAGCTCTAGAATTTGGTTCGTGGACGAAGAACTCGACTCTAGTAACCGTTTTCGTACCTGCGAAAAAGATCAAGCGTATTGGAGGCTCGTAACAACAAGGATCCTACGTCGGAATATTCGGAAACTTCATACGGTATATTTCCGAACTCACTACGTGTTAGTGGTAGCGCAATAATTGTTGTAGTCGTTTCAACATTAGTATCAGAGCATGATTACTTGTTTATTCGCCTTTAACATGCTAGATTAAATTATGTGCATGTTGCGATTTTTTCCGAATACATGATCGAGACCCATTACAAAAATTCGAAATTTATTGAGCATGTTTTCTGAAAAATAATTATATAGTTTTGTTCTCCTATGGTGGAGGATGAACTCTGTAAAATTTCATGATTATTGGATGCATGATTTGTGAGAAATCACGATTTTATTTTTTAAGAAAATTGTGATTTTTTCGAGTTTTGGGACTCAAATTCGGAGCATGATATTCAGTTTTTATCATGATCGTTTGGTACATAATTAATCTATGTCACATAAGCTTTCCAACGATATATCGTACGCATTATTTGGCTTAAAAACGATAGAGATATGGCATTCGGAAGTTGGCATCGTGGCATGGCGGCGGCTGAAGAATTAGGGTTTTTAAAGAAGAAGATAAACAGTGCACGCCACGCTCGTCACCCGCTAAAGCCGAGCCACAGTTGCGCCCACGTGCCAAGGACGCGAGCCACGCACGAAGGTAGCTAGCTGCGCACGACACACGCGCGCCAAGCCGCGCCGCCACTCGCTTCCACGCGCCAGCCGTGGCTGCTACCACGAGCGCGTGTAACTCACGCGCCTGTTCAAAAAAAATTTCCAAACACAGCCCCACGCGTAAGGTGGCGCGTGAGGTATTTTCTAGAGGTTTTTTGACCCACCACCGGCGCGTGGAGCTCTTTCTTGGTTTCTCTAATTTTTCTATGGTATTAAATTTACCTCAATACCCTCTGTGTGTATTATGTCTAATTTTTAAATAATGTTTTCTAGAAAAATTAGCTTTAAAATTTTGTTTTGATACACTTAGAATTTTTCTTTAATTCCAGAGGGTATATTAGGGATAAATTTACTGTTTGCCAATTTTAAGAATTTATCTCTCATTTTTAGGCCATTTAGAAATATTTTTTGTGGTACTTATGTGTTCCCAAAAATACGAATAATGCGCAAATATTAATTTTTGCACTTTGTGAGCAGAAATAAATATTATGGAGAGTTATATGACATAGATGAATTATGTTTTATTTATTTGCCTTGATTAGTGTTATGGTTTAAATATGTTTTTGTTGATATATTTGTTGAGCTTTTGGTAAGCTCACACCTCTTTAAACTCAATTTCAAGACATTTACGCCCGTTTTCCTTGGAAGGAGAATGTGGCCTATTCATCCATTTAAATTACCCTTTAACTTATTATTTGAGCATGCTAGTTTTAGGTTAAATGGATGGATACTAGATTGACATTCTAAAAAAACTTATGTTTATGTGTTTACTCTTGTTTTAAGAAAATTCTTTTGAGAATAATGTGCTGTGCGGCATCTCCATTTGTTTTATTGGAGTAGTTTGTAGTAGGATTCTCAAAGATGTTGTATTCTACTATTTCCCTGTATATTTCCAGAAAGCCTTGTACGGAGATGTAATTTCGCACGCACATTATTCAAGTCAGAATTTTCTTAGCATAAGTTATTAGAATGCCAATGGGGCTCAATGGAGTCCTTGCACACTTTATTGCATGGTGCAATTTTATATTGTTCTAAATTATCATGTGGATGATTTATTATATTGTGGCTTATATAATGATGAAATTTATTGCGAAAAATTACTTGAAAAATATTTTTCCCAACTCACATACATGGGAGATGATTACGAGCTTAGCAAATTTTCGATTTCATGATGTGAGGAAGGATTATGTTTTTCATTTGAATTTTTTAAAATAAATAGAAGGATGTATAATTAATGTCTTTTCCTTGCGCAATCTAATGTAGTGAATATAATGGCCACCAAGAATGTCATAGCTGATCTCGTTAAGGGTGAGAAACTTAACGGAGATAATTATGACGTTTGGCACAAAAAGATGAAATTCATGCTGAACGAACAAGAGCTCGAGGAGCACTTGACCAAGGAGATGGTCGCGCCAACTGAGGTGCAACCCCTAAGAGACCACACTGCCTACCAGAAATAGAATCAGAAAGATCGTAGTGCGCGCTACACCTTGTTGAGCAGCTTGCAAAATGATCTAATAGGGCAGTATGATGAACTTCCAACTTGCAAAGCTTTATGGGAGCAGCTCAAGTTCTCTTTTGGTGGAACCTCAACTACGCGGCTTCGTAGCCTTGTGATTAAGTTTGAGGAGTACACAAAAGACCCTAAACATACCATGAGTGAACATCTAAGGATGATGTCCAATATGATTGGTAAGCTGAGGGATGCTGGCCATGCGCTCACAGATGAGCAGCAAGTCAGAGCTGTCATAAGGTCCCTTCCTGCCTCTTGGGCCAATATGAAACAAATAATGACTCACAGTGAAAACATCAAGAACTTTTCTGATGTTTCACAGCATGTCATCCTTGAGGACGAGACTCGAGATGCTGACAAGACCCTTGCTTATGTCGCCCAAGGGGGATCGCGCAATGCAAATGGCAAGCGCGGAAGACAAAGTAAGAAAGGTAAGAAAGGCGAGGCTAGCACTTCTGCGCCAAAGGAAGGAAAAATGAAGAAACGCAAGAGAGGAAAACGTGGTGGGAAAAAGGATCTGTCTAAAGTTAAATGCTTCAACTGTCAACAGAAAGGACACTTCGCTCGTGATTGCACTGAGCCGAAGAAGGTACTTTCAGAATCTCTCTCTCAGTTATATGTTTCCTCACATGTGATGGTTGCTCATTCCCAACCTGTGTGGTTTGTGGATACAGGTGCAACAAAACATGTAGCACGTGATCGAGAGGGGTTCGTAGATTATCACCGGATTCCAGCGGGTAGCAAACATATCTTCATGGGAAACAATAGCTCCGAAGAGGTGCTAGGGGTTGGCTCTTACCAGCTCAAGTTGCGCACTGTGCGCACATTGATTCTTGAGGATGTGCGATATGCACCCACTGTTCGGCTTAATCTACTTTCAGTTACTGCTTTATTAGACAGTGGTTTTTCCTTTATTTTTAAGGGTAATAAGTTGGACATCTTTTTGGATGATGTTTTGTTCGGACATGGTTTTCGCATGGATATTCTTTTTCAATTGGATTTAAATGATTCTCAGTCCTCTTATTCTTATGTTGTGAATGATAATATTGTGAATGATTCTACCACCTGGCATGCAAGACTGGGCCACATAGGCCAAGATAGGATGACTCGTTTGGCTAGAGAAGGCCTTTTGGGCCCACTCGCAAGAGTCAATCTACAAACTTGTGAGGCTTGTTTGGCCGGTAAAGCATGCAGGAAGCCTTTTGGAAAGGCTGTGAGAGCAACTCAACCACTTGAGCTAGTTCACTCTGACATATGCGGACCTATGAGTGTAAAGGCACGCCATGGCGCCTTTTATTTCCTTACACTGATAGACGATTATACGCGATATGGTTATGTGTATCTGATATCTCACCGCTATAAGCTTTGGATTGTTTCAAATGCTTTGTAGCCGAGGTTGAGAATCAGAAAGAAAGGAATTTAAAAACTCTTCGCACTGACCGAGGACGCGAATATTTGTCAGATCACTTCAAGAAGTTTTGTGAGAAAAAAGGGATACGCAGGCAACTTACTATTCCTAATACTCCACAACAAAATGGCGTTGCGGAAAGAAGGAATAGAACATTGTTAGATATGGTTAGGTCTATGATGGCGCAAGCAAACCTCCCAATATCTTTTTGGGGGATGCTCTTTTGACTGCAGCCTATATACTTAATCGAGTGCCTTCACAATCAGTCAAGTCCACCCCATATGAGCTTTGGAATGGCCAAAAGCCAAATTTGGATAACTTGCGCCCATGGGGCTCAGCAGGTTATGTTCACAGTACTTCTCATAAGTATGGGAAACTAGGGCCTAGAGCTAAAAAGAGTATCTTCTTGAGGTATTCTGAAAACTCTAAAGGCTATGTGATGTATGGTGAACATCCAAATGGTGAAAAGACTGAAATAGAGTCTTATGATGTCGATTTCATAGAGAATGATTTTCCTAGCATTGGAGACGCAAGTAAGAATCTTGACCTCTATGAGTTAGAGGAAGTTGAAGCCACTTTACCATCTCCAAGCGAAGGTGGGGGATTAGTTCCTCATCCTGTTGTCGCTAAAGATAGTATAAGTGATCTTCAACCTAGTGGGAGCACACCATCAGGACCATCAGGTCAACAAGATTCTCAACTGCGTAGAGGTGCACGAGGAAGAGTTCCACGTCGTCGTTTTGAGATTGACGGTGAAATTCTTATGTGCACTCCAACTGATGAAGATGAGCCCACTTCTGTGGAAGAAGCCTTATCTTCACCTGCTAGTAATGAGTGGATGGCTGCAATGAAAGATGAGTTGAGCTCAATGGAGAAGAATCAAGTCTGGGAGTTGGTTGACCTTCCGCCAGGGCGCAAGACTGTTGGAAACAAGTGGGTTTTAAAAGTCAAGCGCAAGGCAGACGGGTCAATTGACAAGTATAAGGCACGTCTTGTGGCGAAAGGCTATACCCAACTGCGGGGTGTGGACTATGAAGAAACTTTCTCCCCAGTGGTGAGATTTGCTTCAATTCGCCTGATCCTAGCTATTGTCGCCCAGCAGGATTTAGAACTTTTTCATATGGATGTTAAGACTGCGTTTCTCAATGGAGAACTAGACGAAGAGATTTATATGGCTCAACCTGAGGGTTTTGAAGTCAAGGGACATGAGCGCAAAGTTTGCCGGCTCAAACGTTCTATATATGGTCTCAAACAATCGTCTAGGCAGTGGTACTTTAGGTTTCATCATGCCATTACCTCTATAGGTTTTGAAATGATTGAACAAGACCATTGCGTTTACGTAAAACGATCCAAGAAAAATATTCTGATCCTTTCTTTGTATGTGGATGACATTCTTTTAGCTGGGAATGACATGAGTTCCATTGTCGCCACTAAGCAGTGGCTGTCCTCAACTTTTGAGATGAAGGACATGGGAGAAGCTAATTATGTGCTCGGGGTTAAAATCATACGTGATCATCCAAAGAGACTTCTCGGTTTGTCTCAAGAGACATATATCAAGAAGGTCATTGAACGATTCCGTATGCATAACTCAAAACCCATAGACACTCCAATGGACAAGGCGTGTACTTTAACAACAGACCAATGCCCAAAGAATGATGAGGAAAAGAATCGGATGTCCAAAGTGCCTTACGCGGCTGCAGTTGGGAGTCTGATGTACGCTATGTTGTGTACGCGTCCAGACATCTGCTTTGCCGTTGGAATGGTGAGTCGTTATCAGAGTAATCCTGGACCCGCTCATTGGAATGCGGTGAAGAGGATTCTTCGATACTTACGTGGAACCGCTGATCTCGTCCTGTGCTATCATGGTGGAGACTTGAGATTGAGAGTATACAGCGATGCTGATTGGGGCGCTGATAGAGATGAGCACATATCCACTTCAGGTGGAGCTATCTCTTGGTACAGCAAGAAAAAATCTTGCATCGCCCTATCCACGATAGAGTCGGAGTATGTTGCTTGTTCAGCAGCAGTCCAGGAAACTGTTTGGTTGAGGTCATTCTTACAGGCTTTAGGGGTTACAGCTCATGCAGACGAGTCTGTCACTGTTCACTGTGACAATACAGCTGCCCTAGATTTTGTAAAGGACCCCAAATATCATGGGAAGGCCAAACACATAGGCCTTCGTTATCACTTCATTAGAACTTTAGTTGCGCAAGGAGAGGTGACCATGAAGCATATACCTACTGGCAGAATGGTGGCTGATCCTTTGACCAAGCCTATTGCTAGAGATGTTTTCCTTTCTCACATTAGGAGTATGGGACTACGTAGGTTTTGATATGTTTATGGCATCTTATGTACTTGACATTATTTATTACATTAAATTTTTGTTCCTTGATTTGAGTTTATTATGGAATGAATGGATAATCTTTGTGATTACATATACATCCTTATTGAGAGTGTCACCAGGCTCGAATTGACCCACTCACACGGGTAATTCACCTTGGCGCTAAGATAGCGAGCAAGATGAGACATAATTGTCTTAAGCGCCAAGTGGGCGAATAAGATGATACAGCTTATAAAGCAAACATGTCGCCTTAGTTGGAGCTAAGATGAGACCTAAAAAATGTAGGTCGATCATAGAGTATCTCCACAACTCTATGTAGCCTGTTTACAGCCGAATGTGAGATTTCAGGCAGGCACTATGAGAGTGACTGGGCTGAAAAACTCAGGTTAGGCGCTTGTACAGCGACTAGACTTAGATTCGTATGGCGTATTTTATTATACATTTATGTGACACGCCCTTGCGGGTTACGCCATAGCATGCAAATCATACTGCATGTGCTAAATGCAGACCGACAGTGGGAGTGACGAATGAATCCCTGCTTCGTCACTGTGTGAGCCACTTGGATCGAAATTTTTGATCCTATATGGTACCCTTTTCACCTTAGACTATGTCATGAAGAGGATACTCAATGTCGCTACTTTAGCATGTACCCTTGGATCATGGATGATGCGGTCTCGCGGGGCATGTCTAGGAAAGCGGTTGGGTCTAATTGGAATGACATGAGGGCTTTGGGAAGAAAGTTCAATATTACATCATGTTGTGTGATTCATAGCCCGGGCGACTTTGTCGATTTTCGTTTCGATATGAGTCATGAATACATAACATATGAGAGGTTTAACACTGCTCACTATGAGGGATTTGAGAGTGTTTAATCTGGTGTAGTTGAACTATCTGGGGTACATACGAGATTTTTTTGGAGTGATGTATTGTGTTAGTTTGGTGATAACTTAATACAATACTCCTCAACTGGACATCCTTTCTCGTAGGTCGCACGTTCCATTTCCTGTATGAGGAGATGAGTGGACGAGAGATAAAGAGGGACTGTACGATTTATTTGCCCTGTGTGTGGGCGAGTGGGAGCTGTTAATAAATTGGGTCAGTGGACCCATTATCCGCCCACTAACAGATAATGTGTATTTGTTAGTCTGGATAATTACAGTTAATTAGAGGATATTTATCTCCTAAGTGTTTGAGGTAAATACATCTTTATCTCCTAAGAGTTTGAGGTAAAGCCAGTCTCTAATTGTATCTCTATATAAAGGCTAGAGATATCCCAATAAATATACAAGTCATATACTATAAGTCAATAGTAATAACCTTCTCTCTATAGCACTCTCTCTAGAGCAATCACCAAGCTCTAGGATTTGGTTCGTGGACGAAGAACTCGACTCTAGTAGCCGTTTTCGTACCTGCGAAAAAGATCAAGCGTGTTGGAGGCTCGTAACAATAAGGATCCTACGTTGGAATATTCGGAGACTTCGTACGATATGTTTCCGAACCCACTACGTGTTACGTGGTAGCGCAATAATTGTTGTAGTCGTTTCAACACTTCCCAAAGAAGGACTCTTCTTTGGGAAGGCCAGAGAAGGACTCTCCTCTCTTGGCCTACTCAAAGAAGGACTCTTCTCTCTTAGCTTACCCAAAGAAGGACTCTTCTCTCTTGTTTGCCTACTCAAAGAAGGACTCTCCTCTCTTGGCCTATCCAAAGAAAGAATATCCTCTCTTTCCTACTCAGAGAAGGACTCTTCTATCTTGCCCTTAAACACAATACAAGACACCTTACTTATACTTGGAGAAAGCAGTGATCTTCTCTCCACAACCAATATGGGACAAGATGTCTTATATACTAAGGCCTAGTTGCAACCTTCTTTGAGTAACCGATGTAGGACATAAATACAAGAGATATATCAATAATCTCCACCTTGGCTTGTATTAACAAACCACTCCATGAGAAAAGTGTAATATGTCTTTAATACCTTCTTTATGTACTCCACCTTGCATCCCCTTTAAAGGTAGGAATGCACTCCACCTTGAACTCAGCAAGAAAGAAGATGAATCAAGTTCAAGCAAGCTTGAACTTCTCTATCGTGATCGTCTTTGTGAGCATATCAACCGTGTAGGTCCTCGGCCTCATCTGCCACTAAACGTAGCATAGCGTCAATCCCTCGTCCAGCTGTAACACAGTAATCCCCTTACGTGCGTTAGCCCCATCCTTGGACACCAACGGGATCATCCACTCCGGTTGGCCTTCTTTACCTACTATCATCCATCATCACCCTGCAATATGGATTAAGCGCAGTGCTCAACTTATTCATGAAGTCCATCCCAAGCACCACCCCAAGCTCATCCATGTCAATGATGTTGAAGTCCTTCTTCCCTGTCCATCTGCCGATCCTCAAATCGACATTCTTGACGACTCCCTTGTGCGGGCAATACCTCCCGTAATGATGACCTACACCGTAAAAGCATCCTCCTCTAGGCCCCCCATGAGCCTTGTAGTCACGAGAGTCACCCTGCTTGCAACTTCCCTCATACTTCTTCTCCCTTTTGTAATGGCGGCGATGTCCTTCGTCCTCACTCTGCTCATCATCGGTTACCTTGGGTGAGCCACTCTTCGACCTACCATGTCCCCCACCTTTGGCACGCTGGTGCCTTGGAGATCTCGGCCTCTCACGTTGCTTGAAGTCTCCTAACCTCTCGACAATTGCAATGGCGGAAGCCAAGTCATGAGGTTCCCTTCGCTGCAACTCTGTGGCAACCCAATACTACAATTCGTCAACGAAGAAGCGTAGTCACTGCCTCTCGGACATCTCCAATATTTTGAGCATTAAAGCCGAGTACTCCTTCACATACTCGCGGATGCTCCCTTCTACCTCAGCCGTCCAAGGTTTATCATTGACGCTATCCAGATAGAACTGCCTTTGTAGTTCACGCTTGAACTTCTCCCACGTTTTGATGTCGCACCCATCTGTATAGCGACGCCTCCACCGTAAGGCAGCTGTATCGTTAAGGTACATGACCACCGTCTGGACCTTCTCTTTCTCGTCGTTGATGTCAAGGACTTCAAAGTATCGCTCCAAGTGCCAAAAGAGGTTATCCACCTGCCTCGCCTCTCTTGTTCCATCGTACGATCTTGGCTCTAGCATTTTCTTTCCCCCTGGCTGCACCGTGATACACCCCTGCCTCGTAACTCTTGTAAGATCCTTCTTACAAGTAGCTAGTTCTTCTTAGAGCTCCGTGACTTGTCCCTTGAGGTCCTTGTGCTGTTGCACCTCCCATTTGGTGAAATGGGCGACCGTCTCCTTGATCAAGTCATCTAACTCCTTCGCGAACACATCGACTTTCCGTTCCAGCACAGTTAATCGACTGTCTACCTCCAAGTCATCTAATCTATTGAAGATTAGCTCCACCTGACTTGTGACAGTCCGCTGTACATTCTCCTCGTCAATGTCGAGGGCTTTAAAGTACCGCTCCAAGTGCCAAAAGAAGTTATCCACCTGCCACGCCTCTCTCGTTCTATCGTACGATCTCGGATTCGGCATTTTCTTTTGTCTTGGCTGCACTGCGATACACCCCTGCCTCATAGCTCTTGTAAGCTCCTTCTTACAAGCAGCTAGTTCTTCTTGGAGCTCCATGAGTTGTCCCTTGAGGTCCTTGCGTTGTTTGCACCTCCCACTTGGTGAAATGGGCGACCCTTTCCTCGATCAAGTCTCTAGCTCCTCCGTGAACACATTGACTTTCCATTCCAGCACAGTTAATCGACTGTCTACCTCCAAGTCATCTAATCTACTAAAGATTAGCTCCACCTGATTTGTGACAGTCCACTGTACCTTCTCCTTGTCAATGTCGAGGGCTTCAAAGTACTGTTCCAAGTGCCAAAAGAAGTTATCCACCTGCCACGCCTCTCTCATTCTATCGTACGATCTCGGCTCTGGCATTTTCTTTCGCCTTGGCTACACTGCGATACACCCTTGCCTCGTAGCTCTTGTAAGTTCCTTCTTACAAGCAGCTAGTTCTTCTTGAAGCTCCGTGACTTGTCCCTGGAGGTCCTTGCACTCATGCACCTCCTACTTGGTAAAATGGGCGACCTTCTCATCGATCAAGTTATCTAGCTCCTCTGCGAACACATCGACTTTCCGCTGCACAGCCAATCGACTATCTACCTCCAAGTCATCTAATCTGTTGAAGATTAGCTCCACCTGACTTGCTGCAGTCCACTGCAAGTGCTCTTCAAGTGCCTAAAGCTCGCTCCTCTTGCAGGCATCCCCTGTCGCACTGCTCAAATCCTTTACCATGCTCTGCCATATGCCAAAATTTGTCTTCCCATCGAATTGTCACAGGCATACTTCATGGTCGTGTTGTCTACATATTTATCCTCTCAAATCGATTTCAATTTTGCCCAAAAAATAAACCTAGAAGTTCTGATACCACTTGTTACGAAATCGCTCTAGATAAATATGTATAGAACAAGATAACCAAAGAAGAAAACACAAGAAATATGAGAGAACTCAAATCCACTATGCACAAGTCAGATTTACAACGCTCCCTCACGTGTATCTCTCAACTGTTTTCCTACTCAGAGAAGGACTCTCTTCTATCTTGGCCTTCCCAAAGAAGGACTCTTCTTTGGGAAGGCCAGAGAATGACTCTCCTCTCTTGGCCTACTCAAAGAAGGACTCTTCTCTCTTGGCCTACCCAAAGACAGACTCTTCTCTCTTGTTTGCCTACTCAAAGAAGGACTCTCCTCTCACCTTACTTATACTTGGAGAAAGCAGTGATCTTCTCTCCCCAACCAATGTGGGACAAGATGTCTTATATACTAAGGGCCTAATTGCAACCTTCTTTGAGTAACCGATGTAGGACATAAATACAAGACGTATATCAACAGTATATCTGCCAAATTTTGAGAGATAAATTAGATATTTCAAGCAAAAACTATGTGGGAACCACATCATCCCTGTTTGACTTTCACCTTGAAAAACACCCACTTCCCTCTGCCCCTCCCTCCAGCCCACCACCACTTCTCCCTCTGAAATCCCTAAAAAGAGTCCAAAAGAAATATTACATCAAAGAATTAGGTTCCTATAATGGTGGGTTTTGCTGACTCATCCTGGCTATACACTTTTGGACAGCTTTTGAGCCCCACTCTTGTGGCAGATCAACGAATGTTTAATGGCCAAGGTGCTGTGCAACAAGCCGGTGAACCTATGTGGTAAGTGTTGCATGATGTCGGTCTCCACGATACCCGTCATCACGCCTGAGCGCCATCTCTGTATCTCGTGCCTCCAACATAACGCCCATCTTCGTAACACCTGTCGCCGCACCTGAGTGCCATGATGCCCAACCTATCCGAGCGTTGTATCCGTGTCACGTGTCCCCGACACGATGCCCATCTCCGTAACACCTGTCGTGCCCATGCACCACACCATTTATGTAGTCATGCCTCCTGGAACCCTATCATAAGGCTTAACCCTAGTGTTGATAATTTCACTCGGCTCAAAAAATAACTTTTTCTCTTACAGTGTTAACGAGGCAATGCAAAAAGACATGAATGCCCCTCACACGATGTTTTTTTGAAATTTGGAGGGAAAACTTGTTCTTTGGAATTGAAGGGAAAATAGATTGGCAGAGAGGTAGGTAGGGGGTCACTCTGCGACCGAGAGAGGGAGCATATGCACAAGAGTGAAGCCTCCGAGCAAAATCAAAACGAAGCATACACAATCCTTAATCTCATCTTAAAGGCGACGCATCCATTTCTGGTGTCACTGTGCTGTGGGACGAACTCTGGCTCTCACTTAAAGGTATGTTTTCCTAACTTTTTCACATTTTACTCGTTACTTCACCATCTGTGGTCTCTCTTTTGCATGATTTTCCTAATTGAAACCCCAATTAAAATCCATAATTGAAAGCCCCAATCGAGTTTGTAATTGAAAGGCCCAATTGAACCTGTAATTGATGTATAGAATGGAACTCCTAATTGAAAACCTAACTTAGACCCGTAATCAAACCCTAATTGAACCCTTAATTGAATGCCCTAATTGAACCTCTAATTACACCCCCAATGTCTTTGACAGAGTGTTTTAGCAATTTGTATGCACACTGCAATTTGATGCAGTTTGTTTGTGAGCACACTGCATTTTGGGGCAGTGGTTGTGGAGTTTGTTGCAGTGTGTTGGTGCACACTGCACCAAAGTGCAATATGTTTATCGAGATGTGTTTGAGCATTTGTTTTGAGAAGGGTGTTTGATCGGGGGTTTGCAACTTATTTTGTGTTTGTGTGCACTTGGTTTGAGCCTTGCTTGGGCAGTGACTTTGTGCATGTTTTTTTAGCAGTGTATCACTCCAATCCAACCATTAATTCAACGGGCAAGTTACATAAAACTCTCCTGATGTTTGTCCTAATTACACTCAGATCCTACTAACTTTTATAATTAGAGAAGGCCAAATAGAGAACCCTAGAAAATCACATTCATTCGCCTTCATTCAGAGTCATTACAAAAGATTACAAAAGAACCCTGAAAAATTACAGAAGCCCACATTACTTGCAATACACAAACACACACTCAAATCCCTCATTTGCGGATAACAAAAATTATCACCATAATACACATCCATGAGGAAATTATAGAAGAGATAACCAACAACTTCATCATTGCCTGATTAGCTTCCATCAATTGTAATTTCTGTCTGGTTACAATTCAATTTCCATCAAAAAAATTGCATCTTTGCTTTTTCATTGATGTTTGACCTTTGAATCTCTTCAGAAAACTCAGCTATGCATTTCATTGACCTTCCACTTGGCTTCATTGTTGCTCTAACAGGTATGCACCAGCTGAACATTATACATCCACCACTTGCACAAGAGAAGAACAACTTACCCTTACTTGGCTTCTCATCAGATTCAACAATCCTCAAGTTTGCCCTCTTTCTACACCAACAATTCATGTACCTAAACCTCATATCCAACCATTCTTCACTATTTTTTACCAAGACATTGTTACCTCCTCAAGCAAATAGGTCTGATGAAGGTAATAAATAGAAAGATTCGGGCAGAAGTTGAACGGGAAGAAGGGTCTGTGGAGTTGTTGGCTGAATTTTACAAAACCCAATAAGACCACATAGGTGTGGAAAGAACAAATTGAGGGTATTTTGGGTATGAAAATTGCATAAAGTAGTGTGTCAAGAAATCTTCAAACGAAATTGAGCTTGCCGTCAAAAGTGTGTAGTTATGTGTGATGCGGGTACAAACCTCAGGGAGCAGAGTGTAATTATCAAAGTTAATATGATCTGAGTATAATTAGGACAAACCTCAAGAGAGTTTGTGTAATTTGCCCTAAAAAAAATTACTACCACTTAGGATTTCTTATGAAAACTGTTCGCATCATCAACCCACAACCCACATATAGGATAAAGGTATACATTGCCTTAGCAAGAAAAAAAAAATTGACTACAGACTGAAAAAAAAGAAATTGACTACGGACTGACTGGGATTAATTGCGAATGACATCAACCAGTAACCCTCAAATTGGACAAAATTGTACAAACTCCTTTTTTTCTTCAGGCAACACTTACATAAATTATATTATTATATTATTAAATATCTGTCGTGCGCGGGTGGCTGCTTGTTATAAATACTTTTACCGAACGCCAGCTTTGTAGATTGCACTCTCTGCGCCCAGCGAAGCGCCGGCTACAACTGGGCAAGGATTAGAGGGAGATTATTGAAAACCCGCATCTCCTCGCCGGCGATTTTTGGGGTCGGCGGTGTTTCACTCGAAAGAAATGGCAGTTACCAGACCGCCCACTCTGCTGCGAACAACAACCATCAGATTCGAAACCACAAGTTCAAGCAACGGTGCACCCCCTCCACCCAATCAAAACCCACTTGCGCTGCCTATTCTCTCCGTCAGAAAGCCGTCTTGGATTGTCAGAACCGAGGCAAGTCATTGTCTATTTCTTTCGGTCTTGCTCTTCTGTGTGAAAGTGTGTGTGCAGTTGATGCTCCGTTCCACTCGATTCTCTCTCTCTCTCTCTCTTTTTGGGGACTTTTTATGGATTCTTACTATAGATACAGTACATATTAGCATTCATTTTCACCTAGGGCCTGACCTGTCAAATGATGCTTAATTAGTCTATGATTGCTATTTCAGTTCAATTCAATGTTTACTCGCTACTAAATCTATCCTAGGAATTCCAACAAGTCAAAGGAAAAATTTTAATGGAACGGAGGGAGTATCACATTTGTTTTGTTAAAGCGCTGCTTGAAAACAATCTAGGATTGTCTTTGTCCAGAATTTGACTCAAATGGTTAAACGCTAGCATGATTTCGTTATCTTTATCATAAGTTGTCTCAAAATACATACTAAAGTTTAATTGCCGTCTGAGTAAAAATGTATTTATCCTATTAAAATGAAAAATTTTGGTTAAGAAGGTAGGACTGATTAATTTTCTATTTCTCTAGATTATGTAGGGCTCCAGTGGAGCTACAGGACTCGGACACAGTCGGAGTAGTGACTGCTCCGAAGATAGGATTGTCAATTTGAGCCTTGCAACCTACCTTGATAGGACTGTTAGAACTGGGGCCTGATGGGTTGCTTGAAGTTGTTCCATAGGAGCTATAGCAATCATCGCCTCTCGCAAGGATTGAACCCTGCTCACCCATACGGCAGGTTAGAAGAATACCAGCAGAGCTTTGAAGCTTACTGGTTTCAGTAGGCTAAATTATTGGGTGGAGGTAGGCGTTTCTCCCTCTGAAACAGGTAGAGACAAATCACTGCCCCTGGATCAATATCATTGAGGATCCGGAAGCAGGTGATGGTGCAGTCCAGAGGCCTACACCCATGCCCATGACAACTAAGCTCGATGAGCCCCCCGAGTACCGTCTAAAACCTATGATTGCTTCAAGGCAAGCGTGGTTGACTGGTTGTTCTTTTGGAGGAGCATTCTGAAGTAACACAATGAAACAAGTTGCCTGTTGCCCTTAATGCCTGTAGGTGTAAGTGAGACAGTTAGTATAGTAGTGTTCTCTTTTGTTAGAGTGGATACCCCAGGACAATGCGGGTATCATTGAGATGGTCAGGCTGCAGTATCTTTTTCGAGTGAATGCACCTCAACATGGCAAGGAGCTCATGCAGGGAACTCGTACTGAGCTCGCGAAGCTTTTCTGCAGGTCCTCAACTGATTCTGCACCCCTGGCACGACATCTATGTGCAGTAATTTACCCCCTCAATTTTTGGATTCATAGCTCCATTGGGCTGTGGCAGTCTTCATTGTGTCTATTATAGCACCTCAGGTTGGCTAACATGGCGTTTTGCATTACTTAATGATATAAGGCATGAGCAGTTGAGGATAGGAATGACAAATGGAGAGCTCCATCTAGCAATAAACCATTCCCATCTCCTTATGCCCCGTTGTCGATCATTCATTGACCCAACAGCTTCCAAGTAGTCAAACTATAACTCTGTACAGGGTTTTTTTGCATCAAGATTGGTGCATGTTATCTTGGTCGTTTCAGGACTTACGGTCCCAGTTTAGGTGGGTGACAGTCAGTATATTATGCGGTATCTGTTCCATGTGGCAGGGTGACAATCATTTAGCACTTTGGCTATAGGAAATGCACTTGGGAGTTATGCACGATTCCTTTGTACCTGGGATCAAAGGGAAATCATACTTCTCATTATGGTAGATAAAAGTAAGAATACAACTAGATAAAGAGGTTAAAGGAACCTGAAATTATTCAGGAGGCAAAGCTACCCTTGTATAAAATACAAGGACTTAGATCCCATGCGGTCCAACTGAATATGAAGAGTATTAAATCTATCTTATTTTGGTGGGGGGTGGGGCAGGTGTCCAAGTTGGTAGCCCAGTTGCCGTTCCTACTTGTGAGGCACGGTCAATCCAAGTACACAAATACCATGATTACAAAATTCATGTCCCTTCTTTTGCAATTTTGTAAGGTTCAGACTTTCTAAGTCAATTGTCTATACACCTGTGATTTATTAGCCACTTTTTGTTTAGTCGAAGAAGTAGTAACTAGCAAGATCCAGAGCAAACATGGCACCTTCTTAAGCGTCTATTCTTCTTGAGTGAAAGGTTGAAAGCAAGTAAACATGGCTCCCTTTTCACTTTGCTTTATTGGTTGCATCTGTTTTTGTTTGCTTTCTAGAATTACCTTGCGTTAAGTGCTTCCTCATAATTCAGTAATGAGTTATTAACAGAGGGTGCTTTAAATTTTGCCATTCCTCGGTAATTAAAAAACAATTGTTGCAGTCAAATGTCAACATAGAACGGAGAAAGAATCCAGATCCTCCTTGCGTGGTCTGCAGAGGGAGCGGTAGAGTTGACTGTCTGGAATGTCATGGAAGAGGTCTCTCTCTCTCCCTCTCTCCCTCTCCCTCTCCCTCTCCCTCCTTCCCTCCCTTTCTCTCTCTCCCTCTCTCTCTCTCTCTCTCTCTCTCTCTCTCTCTCACATACACACACACACACACAAACAAAATGAGCGCGAGTACACACAACGCATGCCCCAATAATGCCTAGCTCATTTTGGGATCACATTGCCCCTCTCATAAAGAAGAGATCTCTCTGTATCTCTAGTCAACTGTAATGCAATTTTAAACTTCTGCAAAATTCTTATCCGACTTTCTGAGGATGCATCTGATTCACACAAGGCAAACAGTTGCATTGCTCCCATTTTCTCTATGTAAAGCCAGTTCTTAAGAGCCTACTCAATGTCTGAACCGAAATGAGCCGGCCTTATATTATGTAAGGGCCACATAAGGGTCTTCTGCCATGAAAGTAGAACTAATTTTCGCGTTTTTCTCCTCCTGTGATCTTTTCCTTATGTCAACAGGTAGGAACAACTGTCTTGAATTAGCTATGCTTCCAAAAGGGGAATGGCCAAAATGGTAAACTGTCATGCTCTTTGATGCTTTCATTCAAGAAGTTGAATCCATACCGATTCACTCGTTTTTGTGCTCCCACCAATGACTCCCCAATCACTTGTTGCAGGTGCAGGACCTGCGGTGGAAGTGGTCTTGGATACTGCTCTCGCTGTCTTGGGACTGGAGAGTATAGGTATTTGATGGGCTTCCATTTTATGAAGAGGGATACAGACGAAAAGTATCAGGCGAGGGATAACTCTAGGAGCTAACTACGAACAGTCAGATTGAAGGAAGCGGGCTGGAGGAGATTGGGTTTGGGCATGGAGGTCGGCCATACTGTTTAGGGGGCTTTATACCCTGCTCTGTTGCGGATTGTGTTTGCGGCCTGCAAAGTTCTGGCTGTTTGTCAAATGCAGCCCATAACGCAGTCAGTTTGTGTCCTATAGTCATGACATGCATGAATATATTTCCGAATGGTTATGCCAGGAGTAGCTGCATGCTTTTCTACTCAAAGTGCAGTTTGGTTCCTAGTCATGTAGGACTGTTGTGTTCCCCTCGTTTCTGCAGGCACTGTTTTATGTAATCTCGACTTTCGACCGGTTCGTGATCTTATTTGTCTAAACAATCGATCAATATAAATATATAAAAGACGAGTTATCCTTTGGTTATGCAACACATCCTTTTAATTCTCTCTAATCTGGTGAAAAATTCAACTTTTATAAACTGTGTTATTTTCTTCAGTTAATTTTTTCATAAGTTGTATTATGACCTACTATTATCACACTAATAATCATACTTATTGATTACCTTTATTATTACATTATTATAATGGCCAACTAAGGTGATTGAATGCGTTATACTGGAATAACACTTGACTAATTATACAAGGTTTTTACTTACCGATACTCGCCCCCCCCCCCCCCCCCCCCACACACACACACACACACACACACACACACACGCAAAAACAAAGTGTCATTGGCAAGTTGGACACAAAAGCATACACTATTTGTAAAGGTGCACTAGTTATGAGGAGATATGTTATCCTCAATATTTCTTTTGTCGATGAAAACAGTTTCATGACATTAATTTACTTGTTTAGCAAACCAAAAAGTTAATATACTGTTACGATTAACAGTGCAACTAGTTATCATGATACATGCGATACGCATGGCAAAACTAAGTTAAAAATATATAATTTGTTGAATAATCAAGCATGACATGTAAGTGTCTATTGTGTGAAAATCAAACATGTCCTTATAGGTAGTTACTTATTATTTTTAATTTTTGATCTTGTCATCCTTTAACAATATTCTTTTTAGTTAAACAAGAAAAATCTCATATCAATCGTTTGCCTTCTTAGTTACACGAGTAGTTAGCCTACTTTCTAAGAAGATCGAGATTACATAAGAGGAAACTATTACGACCAAATCGAAACAGAAATTAATACGACGCTTTGAGCATATCTCTTTGTTATCCTATAAAACCATGCTTAAACAGTTCTTCAAAGGAAAATCAGTATCAAACTAGAATTGTTTGGTTGTCCAGCAAGGGAAAAAGCATGCTTCTTTTTTCTTTTGAGCCCTATAACCAACCATCTAAAAGGAAACTAAATTGCTCTAATGAACAATACAAGTAACATTAAGAAAACTTAGCTTGATGAATCTAAAAAACACAAAATTAGCACCCCTTTTCTTGTTCTTTATTTTTTTAATATTTTGTCCTTCTTTTGTATTGGAGATTAAGAAAAACAAAAACGTAGTCTACAACCTACCCTCTAAAGTCAGAAAAAGAGAAAAGCAGCAAATCTACCTAATCGTAGTGTAAAACTTGGAAGATACTCTTTCAGACCTTTTCGTATACACAAAAAAGCACTGTTAACCCTATGGTTATTTAACCTAGGATTATATTTGATTATTTGATTTTGATGATAACTAAAATTTGATGATTATGTTGTCTAACATGCATTGAGTTCATGAACCAATGGGTATAATCTCATATTCATGTAAACAAACAATTAGACGAGCAAATTGATCAAAGATATTCAACAGAACGCATCAAAGATAGAATACTTCGATTGAATTTTCTAATCCTTTTTATTCCTTTTGTTTGTAGCTAGACATAAGAGAGTTGATCATATCGATGACTGTGACCTAGAAATTGCCCATAGGTTTTCCTTGCATGCATAAACTTCTTCATACTTTGAAAACAGAGAAAATTGCAAGTTGGGCAGTGAGGTATTACAGTCCAATGTAGTCGACTGCAATGACTTCTAGTAGCCTATTACAGTTGACTGTATTGGAATATAGTCGACTGCAATTGAAAATTTTGAATTTTCAATGGCTACTTTGGGAATACAGTCGACTGCAATAGTGCAATACAGTCGACTGCGTTTATAGTTTGGTGCATTTAATGCCCTACCTACTTTCAAATAGTGATATTAATTTCCATATCTATATAAACTCATTTTTGGCATAGTTTTGATTCATCAATTGCATTCAAAGCCCTCTTATCTTGCATATACTCAAAGCTCAAAGATATTATTCAATCTCTCTTGGTTTTGATTGTTTTCTCATCCAATTTAAGAGAGCATTTATAGTGAGCTTACATTTGAGAGATATACACATTCACAAGTCATCATACACGCATCTATCTTATTCTAGAGCTTAAATTTATACTCATCTACTTATTGAGAGTTAATCTTTGTACGCAATACTTCATCAATTGTCAAGATTTAGAGCTTTGAGATTGTCAAAGCTTATTCTTGATGTGGGCATAGCATCAAGGGATTGTAAGAGGTTTGATCTTGACCCGTAAGGAAGATCATTCTAGTAGATTTTAGGGCCTTCCAAGGGACTTCCTTGAAGGGGTGGACGTAGGCTTGAGGGTAATTCGAGTCGAACCATCTAAATCTCAAATGTCAAGTATCTCTAAACATTTCTTTCTTTACATTATTGCCTTATATTTGTATTGAGATTGGTTAGCTTGCTCATTGGAGATATTGTGTTCAAGGTTTGGTGTTTGAGCTAACTAAGTGTTCATCATAGTTTCTCAAAATTTGTTGTGATTATTTGTTAATCTTTTAAAGTAGTCTTAAAACCCTATTCACCCCCCAAGGGTTATTTTATTGGTTTCAAGCACCATTATCATTAGTAGGCCTAAGGGTAGCACTTCTCCTCACGTAACCAAGAAATCATTTCTCGAATGGAGAGCCCAACCTCTATGCGGCGCGTGCATATCATGCTAAGCCATCAAATTATAAGAGATATTAACAGAAGAAAAAACAGGGATAGAAAATGCATCAGTCAACAACACATCACTGCCAAACCACCATATACATGTATTTCGATGCCAGAAAACATCAATGGACTCCTTAGGATGTGCAAACAAGGGCATCTCGTTACCAACAGCTGATTTCGTTGAACACCAGAAAAATTGAAACACATTCCTATTGAATTCAGTCAAAAAACTTCTTCGAAAGATACCACGCACCGACCAACTCATGGAAACGACCTCAAAAAAGGGGAAGGGGAACATCCTAGAAGGGTGGGATGGGGGAAAAAAGGGATGTGTGGCGAACCGCCTTGAAAAAATCCCCTTGAGGAAAAGAGGATTTTAATGGAGTCCCCATCTTATTTAATTAAAGAAAAATAAGAAAAAAAGATAAAAATGACTCTTAGGTGTCCAAAAGGACGATTAGTCTATTAAAACAAGGAGAGGGGTTCGAGGACTAAGTTACAGAATGAGAAGGTGGTAGGAACGCGTCTCGCCCTTTTGATCTCTACTTCATTTTTAATGAATTTTGGCCTTTAAGAACAATTAGCATGTGTTAAAACTAACCCTAAGTTAATTTTTATGATTTTTTGGCTTGAACTCGACATCGGATAATCGGAATCAAAACCGCCATAGTTCGACTTTGGTCTTACGGGAAGTATTCTACATTTCAAACTTTTACTCTAAACAAAGAAATGCAAAAAGACTCTTTTTGTTATTTTGGAAATGAAATGCAACTACGGGGACAGGAGACAGTATAAATGATTTTCTAACCTTGAAAAACTAGTAAAGATTACTTCTCGACGTTGCTTGCCTTGACAACTCGGGAATGTTCTCCATAGGAACCACGATGCAAAGGGCAAAAATATATTTTAAGAGTGGTTTGAATGGCTAGACTTCTCAAGAGAGATAGTATGTCACAATGGTATGCAGGCTCTAAAAATAATAACCTTCTAGGCCCCTTAAAATGAAAGTGAACACCTCTTATTATAGTGCTCAGGGTTGGAGAATCTGATAAGACTGGCGATGCCAATCTGTAAGGCTAGAAATAAGTCAGAATAAGTGATAAAATCATAGATTGATAAAAGTCAACTAACCGGTCGATTAGTAAAAAATTGACTGATTTACCCCTCAATTTTTTATGTACTTTTTTACAAATTTTTGAGACATTATCATGTCTGAAAATAGGTAATCATCTTAATCAACTGTTAGGAATAAAACCAGATTCGAGATTTCTTCTCATATTCACACCAATCACTTTGTCTCTCAAATTGATCCCCAAGTATCCAAGTCAAACTTAACTTGTTGACTTTAACCTAACTTGAGTAAACTCTAACCAACTAGGATAGTTATCCAATTGATCGGGCCTAAAAAATTTGGGCTAAACTGACTGGATTGGATTGACACGTTGATTATTTGACTGGACTAACTAACTATGCTCCCTGTTTCTTTCCCTTTTCGGCTGAGAGAGAGATTAGAAGGCTTGGAAAGCTCTTTTCGTATTAAGGTCGTGCTTTGAGATTTTTCCTTGTTCTAAAGCTTATTGAGGTAAGGGATTTTATCGCTTTTTGGTGTGGGAAGGTACTTTCAAAATTTGAAAAATTCGAAAGCTTATGCTTTGTCAAATTTTTTTCATCCTTATTGGTTCACTTTTGTTTTGTTTAACTCTTGCCTTCGTCTATTACATTATGTGCCCTCCTCCATTTGTGTCTTGATGAGCACATCTTTACAATTGTACATTTGCGGTCGTCAATTTAAGATTGACATTGACTATGTGGAACAACTCTCAGATTGAGAGGGTCATTTGAACATATGTTTGAGATGTTAGCGAGCAATAGACTACCAGCATGCTACCGGTAGCACACGTTTGACGTTTGTTTATTTGGTTCGATATTTGGGTCTTATGACCATCAGAGTCATCCTGTGTTTATAGCATACCCTGCATATAAATGACATTTGTTTTGGGTTAAATACTTAACTTTGTTGCTTCAATATTCGATAGTAAGACATAGTTTGCTCTCTTCCATCTAATATTGCCATTCGTTTCTGTTGGTTCTGCTTGATATCTAACTATTCAGCTACCTTACTGGGCTATTTGAGCTCACCCCTATTCTTTCCTACCTTGCCTTTGCCACAGGTGAAGAGAGTGACAATTGAATGTTATGGCAGCCTTGGAGTTCTTCGACTTTTGCTTATCATTGAAATTTTTGCATCCGTACTTTGAAAATCTTACCCGAATAGGGTCATTCAATGTAAATGTATTGGAACGTTTGCTTAGCCGCTGCGCATAGAAATAATTTTGTAAGGGAATATTTTGGGAATGTATTGTAACAGACTTTTGTTATATATATGGAAATACTTTATGTTGGAGACCTTTAATGCTCTGTTTATCCTGAGGGGGTGTTGTTAAGTGGACCAAATGGTGAGATATTTGAGCAGAAAATTGAATATGAGTGGTTGCCAGTCCAGTGTGAGCACTGCAAAGTCTTTGGACATAGAATATTACATGCTACAAATACTTATGCGAAAGAAAATATGGCAAAAATAAGGAGGTTTGGAGAGAGCAATACAGCAGCAAAGTACATAGCAAGGCAAACGAGGGAAGAATGATTAATCAAGAGGAAATGAAAAGAATAATGCATCATGACTCTGGGAATTCCCCTAATATAATGCTATACGGGTAAGTAAAAGATTTCAAGCTATTGATGCAAAATATGCTAGATGATGATTTGCTGTTGAGCATACAAAATCAAAAGACTGGACAAAAAGGAACTAAACGACAGACGAAGGGGAATAAGTAGAGGGAACGGGATAGGAATACTACTTAGAAAGGTAGTGGTCTCAGCACTTGATAATTATCATAGCAAGTTGGAATATCAGAGAATTCAATGACCCTGTAAGACAATTTGATGTTGTAATACCCCAAAAAATTTCCTTTTTTCTTGTGTGAAATTATTATTTTAAGTAAATAAGTTTGTGGTGCTTTTGATAATATTAAGAAAATGGTTGTTAGCATTTTTGAAATTTTTGGTCGAATGAATAGTGTTTTCATTCGATTTAAAATGGGAAGGGTAAAGATGTTTTGGAGTTTCTGAATGTTCGGTCGAATGAAAGCATTTTGCTTCGAATGAAAATGAGTTTGCTTCGAATGACAAGATTTTTTTTGCTTTGAACGAAAAGTATTTAGAATCATAGAAAGTGAGTACTGAAGTTTTCATTCGAATGAAAAGTTTTTTTTCGAATGAAAAGTTTTTTTGGAATGTAAACAGTTTTCGGTCGAATGAAAAAAAACGTTTTCCTTCGAATTAAAAAGTTTTCACTCGAATTAAAAGTTTTCCTTCGAATAAAAACTTGTTTTCGGTTGAAGGAAAAAAAATAATTTAGAAGCATTTCACCTTTGCTGGATTCGGTCGAAGGAAACTCTTTTTCCTTCGAACGAAAACTTAAAAATTTGTCTCATATAGATAGTTGCCTTATTTCCGTTTTAACCTTTTTGGGTTCTCTGTTCCTTTTGCTCGCTGTTTCTTTCCCTTTTTAGCGGAGAGAGAGAGATTAGAAGGCTTGGGAAGCTCTTTTGGTATTAAGTTGGTGCTTTGAGATTTTTTCTTGTTCGAAAGCTTATCGAGGTATGGGATTTTATCGCTTTTTGGTGTGGGAAGGTACTTTCAAAATCCGAAAGCTTATGCTTTATCCAGTTTTGTTCATCCTTATTGGTTCACTTTTGGTTTGTTTAACTCTTGCCTCCGTCTATTGCATTATGTGCCCTCCTCCATTTGTGTCTTGATGAGCACATCATTACATTTGTACATTTGTGGCCTTCAATTTAAGATTGACATTGACTATGTGGAACAACTCTCAGATTGAGAGGGTTCTTTGAACATATGTTTGAGATGTTAGTGAGCAATAGACTCCCAGCATGCTACCGGTAGCACACGTTTGATATTTGTATGTTTGGTTAAATATTTGGGTCTTATGACCATCATAGTCATCATTTGTTTATAGCATACCCTACCTATAAATGACACGTGTTTTGGGTTAAATACCTAACTTTGTTGCTTCAATATTCGATAGTAAGACATAATTTGCTCTCTTCCATCTAATATTGCCATTCGTTTTGGTTGGTTTTGCTTGATATCTTACTATTCTACTACCTTACTGGGCTATTTGAGCTCACCTCTATTCTTTCCTACCTTGCCTTTGCCACAGGTGAAGAGAGTGACAATTGAATGTTATGGCAGCCTTGAAGTTCTTCGACTTTTGCTTATCATTGAGATTTTTGTATCCGTACTTTGAAAATCTTACCCGAATAGGGTCATTCTATGTAAACGTATTGGAACGTTTGCTAAGCTGCTGCGCATAGAAATCATTTTGTAAGGGAATATTTTGGGAATGTATTGTAATAGACTTTTGTTATATATATAGAAATACTTTATGTTGGAGGGCTTTAATGCTCTGTTTATCCTGAGGGGATGTTGTTAAGTTGACCAAATGGTGAGACATATGAGCAGAAAATTGAATGAGTGGTTGCCAGTCCAGTGTGAGCACTGTGGTGCTTTGAGTTTTTTCCTTGTTCTAAAGCTTATTGTGGTAAGGAATTTTATCGCTTTTTGGTGTGGGAAGGTACTTTCCAAATCTGAAAGCTTATGCTTTGTCCAATTTTGTTCATCCTTATTGGTTCACTTTTTGTTTGTTTAACTCTTGCCTTCGTCTATTGCATTATGTGCCCTCCTCCATTTGTGTCTTGATGAGCACGTCTTTCCATTTGTACATTTGCGGTCGTCAATTTAAGATTGACATTGACTATGTGGAACAACTTTCAGATTAAGAGGATCCTTTGAACATATGTTTGAGATGTTAGCGAGCAATACACTCCCAGCACACTACTGGTAGCACACGTTTGATGTTTGTATGTTTCGTTCGATATTTGGGTCTTATGACCATCTGAGTCATCCTGTGTTTATAGCATACCTGCATATAAATGACACTTGTTTTGGGTTAAATACTTAACTTTGTTGCTTCAATATTCAATAGTAAGACATAGTTTGCTCTCTTCCATCTAATATTGCCATTCGTTTCTGTTGGTTCTACTTGATTTCTAACTATTCAGCTACCTTACTGGGCTATTTGAGCTCACCCCTATTCTTTCCTACCTTGCCTTTGCCACAGGTGAAAAGAGTGACAATTGAATGTTATGGCAGCCTTGGAGTTCTTCGACTTTTGCTTATCATTGAAATTTTTGTATCCGTATTTTGAAAATCTTACCCGAATAAGGTCATTCAATGTAAGTGTATTGGAATGTTTGCTAAGCCGCTGCGCATAGAAATAATTTTGTAAGGGAATAATTTGGGAATGTATTGTAATAGACTTTTGTTATATATATGGAAATACTTTATGTTGGAGGCCTTTAATGCTCTGTTTATCCTGAGGGGGTGTTGTTAAGTGGACCAAATTGTGAGATATTTGAGCAGAAAATTGAATATGAGTGGTTGCCAGTCCAGTGTAAGCACTGTAGAGTCTTTGGACATAGAATATTACATGCTACAAAATACTTATGCGAAAGAAAATATGGCAAAAAGAAGGAGGTTTGGAGGGAGCAATAAAGCAGCAAAGTACATAGCAAGGCAAATGAGGGAAGAATGATTAATCAAGAGGAAATGAAAAGCACAATGCATCATGACTCTAGGAATTCCCCTAATTAATGCTATACGGGTAAGTAATAAATTTCAAGCTATTGATGCAAAATATGCTAGATGATGATTTGCTGTTGAGCATACAAAATCAGAAGACTGGACAAAAAGGAACTAAACAACAGCGAAAGGGGAATAAGCAGAGGGAACGGGATAGGAATACTACTTAGAAAGGTAGTGGTCTCAGCACTTGACGATTATCATAGCAAGTTGGAATATCAGAGAATTCAATGACCCTGTAAGACAATTTGATGTTGTAATACGCCGAAATTTTTCCTTTTTTCCTGTGTGAAATTATTATTTTAACTAAATAAGTTTGTGGTCTTTTTGATAATATTAAGAATATGGTTCTTAGCGTTTCTGAAATTTTTGGTAGAATGAATAGTGGTTTCATTCGATTCAAAATAGGAAGGGTAAAGATGTTTTGGAGGTTCTGAAAGATTCTGTCGAATGAAAGCATTTTGATTTGAATGAAAATGAGTTTGCTTCGAATGACAAGATTTTTTTGCTTCGAACGAAAAGTATTTAGATTCAAAAATATCGAGTACTGAAGTTTTCATCGATTGAAAAGTTTTTTTCGAATGCAAACAGTTTTCGGTCGAATGAAAAAAAAAAATTTAGAAGCATTTCCGCTTTGCTGGATTCGGTCGAAGGAAACTCTTTTTCCTTCGAATGAAAACTTAAAATTTTTTGTCTCATATAAATAGTTGTCTTATTTCCTTTTTATCCTTTTTGGGTTCTCTGTTACTTTTGCTCCCTGTTTCTTTCCCTTTTCGGCGGAGAGAGAGAGATTAGAAGGTTTGGGAAGGTCTTTTGGTATTAAGTTGGTGCTTAGAGATTTTTCCTTGTTCGAAATCTTATTGAGGTAAGAGATTTTATCGCTTTTTGGTGTGGGAAGGTACTTTCCAAATCCGAAAGCTTATGCTTTGTCCAATTTTGTTCATCCTTATTGGTTCACTTTTGGTTTGTTTAACTCTTCCCTTTGTCTATTGCATTATGTGCCCTCCTCCATTTGTGTCTTGATGAGCACATCATTACATTTGTACGTTTGCGGTCGTCAATTTAAGATTGACATTGACAATGTGGAACAACTCTCAGATTGAGAGGGTCCTTTGAACATATGTTTGAGATGTTAGCGAGCAATTGACTCCCAGCATGCTACCGGTAGCACACGTTTGATGTTTGTATGTTTGGATGGTAGCACACGTTTGATGTTTGTATGTTTGGATGTTTGGTTCGATATTTATTTCTTATGGCCATCAGAGTCATCCTGTGTTTATAGCATACCCTGCATATAAATGACACTTGTTTTGGGTTAAATACTTGACTTTGTTGCTTCAATATTCAATAGTAAGACACAGTTTGCTCTCTTCCATCTAATATTGCCATTCGTTTCTGTTGGTTCTGCTTGATATCTAACTTTTTAGCTACCATCCTGGGCTATTTGAGCTCACCTATATTCTTTCCTATCTTTCCTTTGCCACAGGTTAAGAGAGTGACAATTGAATGTTATGGCAGCCTTGGAGTTCTTCGACTTTTGCTTATCATTGAAATTTTTGTATTCGTACTTTAAAAATCTTACCCGAGTAAGGTCATTCAATGTAAACGTATTGGAATGTTTGCTAAGCCGCTGTGTATAGAAATAATTTTTGTAAGGGAATAATTTGGGAATGTATTGTAATAGACTTTTGTTATATATATGGAAATACTTTATGTTGGAGGCCTTTAATGCTCTTTTTATCCTGAGGGGGTGTTGTTAAGTGGACCAAAATGGTGGGATATTTGAGCAGAAAATTGAATATGAGTGGTTGCGAGTGCAGTGTGAGCACTGTAGAGTCTTTGGACATAGAATATTACATGCTACAAAATACTTATGCGAAAGAAATTATGGCAAAAAGAAAGAGATTTGGATAGAGCAATAAAGCAGCAAAGTACATAGCAAGGCAAATGAGGGAAGAATGATTAATCAAGAGGAAATGAAAAGCATAATGCATCATGGTTCTGGGAATTCTCCTAATATAATGCTATACGGGTAAGCAAAAGATTTCAATCTATTGATGCAGAATATGCTAGATGATGATTTGCTGTTGAGCATATAAAATCAAAAGACTGGACAAAAAGGAACTAAACAACAGCCAAAGGGGAATAAGCAGAGGGAACGGATAGGAATACTACTTAGAAAGGTAGTGGTCTTAGCACTTGATGATTATCATAGCAAGTTGGAATATCAGAGAATTCAATGACCTTGTAAGACAATTTGATGTTGTAATACCCCAAAAATTTTGCCTTTTTCTTCTGTGAAATTATTATTTTAAGTAAATAAGTTTGTGGTCCTTTTGATGATATAACAAAATGGTTGTTAGCGTTTCTAAAATTTTGGGTCGAATGAATAGTGGTTTCTTTTGATTTAAAATTGGAAGGGTAAAGATGTTTTGGAGTTTTTGAAGATTCAGTCGAATGAATGCATTTTGCTTCGAATGAAAATGAGTTTGGTTCGAATGACAAGATTTTTTTTGCTTCGAACGAAAAGTATTTAGAATCATAAAAAGTGAGTACTTAAGTTTTCATCCGAGTGAAAAGTTTTTTTGGATTCTAAACAATTTTCGGTTGAATGAAAAAAAAGTTTTCCAACGAATTAAAAAGTTTTCATTCGAATTAAAAGTTTTCCTTCGAATGAAAACTTGTTTTTGGTCGAAGGAAAAAAAAATTCGGACGCATTTCACCTTTGCTGGATTCGGTCGAAGAAAACTCTTTTTCCTTCGAATGAAAACTTAAAATTTTTTGTCTCATATAATTAGTTGTCTTATTTCCTTTTTAGCCTTTTTGGGTTCTCTGTTTCTTTTGCTCGCCGTTTCTTTCCCTTTTCGGCGGAGAGAGAGAATAGAAGGCTTGGGAAGCTCTTTTGGTATTAGGGTGGTGCGTTGAGATTTTTCCTTGTTCAAAAGCTTATTGAGGTAAGCGATTTTATCGCTTTTTGGTGTGGGAAGGTACTTTCAAAATCCGAAAGCTTATGCTTTGTCCAAATGTGTTCATCCTTATTGGTTCACTTTTGGTTTGTTTAACTCTTGCCTCCGTTTATTGCATTATATGCCCTCCTCCATTTGTGTCTTGATGAGCACATCATTACATTTGTACATTTGTGGCCTTCAATTTAAGATTAACATTGATTACGTGGAACAACTCTCAGATTGAGAGAGTCCTTGGAACATATGTTTGAGATGTTAGCGAGCAATAGACTCCCAGCATGCTACCGGTAGCACACGTTTGATGTTTGTATGTTTGGTTCGATATTTGGGTCTTATGAGCATCATAGTCATCATTTGTTTATAGCATACCCTGCATATAAATGACACGTGTTTTGGGTTAAATAGTTAACTTTGTTGCTTGAATATTCAATAGTAAGACATAGTTTGCTTTCTTCCATCTAATATTGCCATTCGTTTCTGTTGGTTCTGCTTGATATCTTACTATTCTGCTACCTTACTGGGCTATTTAAGCTCACCCCTATTCTTTCCTACCTTGCCTTTGCCAGAGGTAAAGAGAGTGACAATTGAATGTTATGACAGTGTCGGAGTTCTTCGACATTTGCTTATCATTGAAATTTTTGTATCTGTAGTGTGAAAATCTTACCCGAATAGGGTCATTCAATGTAAACGTATCGGAATGTTTGTTAAGCTGCTGCGCATAGAAATCATTTTGTAAGGGAATATTTTGGGGATGTATTGTAATAGACTTTTGTTATATATATGGAAATGCTTTATGTTGGAGGCCTTTAATGCTCTTTTTATCCTGAGGGGGTGTTGTTAAGTGGACCAAAATGGTGGGATATTTGAGCAGAAAATTGAATATGAGTGGTTGCGAGTGCAGTGTGAGCACTGTAGAGTCTTTGGACATAGAATATTACATGCTACAAAATACTTATGCGAAAGAAATTATGGCAAAAAGAAAGAGATTTGGATAGAGCAATAAAGCAGCAAAGTACATAGCAAGGCAAATGAGGGAAGAATGATTAATCAAGAGGAAATGAAAAGCATAATGCATCATGGTTCTGGGAATTCTCCTAATATAATGCTATACGGGTAAGCAAAAGATTTCAATCTATTGATGCAGAATATGCTAGATGATGATTTGCTGTTGAGCATATAAAATCAAAAGACTGGACAAAAAGGAACTAAACAACAGCCAAAGGGGAATAAGCAGAGGGAACGGGATAGGAATACTACTAAGAAAGGTAGTGGTCTTAGTAATTGATGATTATCATAGCAAGTTAGAATATCAGAGAATTCAATGACCCAGTAAGACAATTTGATGTTGTAATACCCCGAAAATTTTCTTTTTTTCTTGTGTGAAATTATTATTTTAACTAAATAAGTTTGTGGTCTTTTTAATAATATTAAGAAAATGGTTCTTAGCCTTTCTAGAATTTTTGGTAGAATGAATAGTGGTTTCATTCGATTTAAAATGGGAAGGGTACAGATGTTTTGCAGTTTCTAAAATATTCGGTCGAATGAAAGCATTTTGATTCTAATAAAAATGAGTTTGCTTCGAATGACAAGATTTTTTTTTGCTTCGAACAAAAAGTATTTAGAATAAAAAAAAGTGAGTACTGAAGTTTTCATTCGATTGAAAAGTTTTTTTTCGAATGTAAACAGTTTTGAGTCGAATGAAAAAAAAATGTTTTCCTTCGAATTAAAAAGTTTTCATTCGAATGAAAAAAAAAAATTAGAAGCATTTTAGCTTTGCTGGATTCGGTCGAAGGAAACTCTTTTTCCATTGAATGAAAACTTAAAATTTTTTGTCTCATATAAATAGTTGTCTTATTTCCTTTTTAGCCTTTTTGGGTTCTCTGTTCCTTTTGCTCTCCATTTCTTTCCCTTTTCGGTGGAAATAGGGAGAGAGAATAGAAGGCTTTGGAAGATTTTTTGGTATTAAGGTGTTGCTTTGAGATTTTTCCTTGTTCGAAAGATTATTGAGGAAAGGGATTTTATCGCTTTTTGGTGTGGGAAGGTACTTTCAAAATCCAAAAGCTTATGCTTTGTCCAATTTTGTTCATCCTTATTGGTTCACTTTTGGTTTGTTTAACTCTTGCCTCCGTTTATTGCATTATGTGCCATCCTCCATTTGTGTCTTGATGAGCACATCATTACATTTGTACATTTGCGGCCTTCAATTTAAGATTGATATTGACCATATGGAACAACTCTCAGATTGAGAGGGTCCTTTTAACATATGTTTGAGATGTAAGTGAGCAATAGACTCCCAGCATACTACCGGTAGCACACGTTTGATGTTTGTATGTTTGGTTCGATATTTGGGTCTTATGACCATCATTTGTTTATAGCATTTTTCCTTCGAATGAAAACTTAAAATTTTTTGTCTCATATAAATAGTTGTATTATTTCCTTTCTAGCCTTTTTGGGTTCTCTGTTCCTTTTGCTCCCTATTTCTTTCCCTTTTTGACTGAGAGAGAGAGAGAGAGAGATTAGAAGGCTTGGGAAGCTCTTTTGGTATTATGGTTGTAACACCCTGATATTTTTAACAAATTAATAACTAAAATTCTTATTTCTATTTAGCAATGAATAAATTTTTAGTGTCGATATTTTCAATTAGCAATTTTAGCGATGAAAAAAATATATATTAGTTAACATTAATATTTTAAGTAGCGACTATTAGTGACAAATAGGAAAGCGGAGTCATGTAGCTATGCCATAATTATTATTCTAGCACAAAAAATTTATCATAAATACTTATTTGGACTTTTCCGTAACAATAGAAAGTTACGAGTGAGTTTATAAATAACTATCAAATTTTGAGGGGGGGTTTTGTTTATTTTTCAACCGAGTTTTTTATGTATATATATAACTATGGGTCAGCCGACCCTAATTTTCCCCATACCTTCTGGGAACGGCAGAGGCAGAGAAAGGGATTGAAGAAGAAAAGGGTTTCCGGCGATCGAAGCCACCTTTCTGCTAAGCTTCTTTTAAGCCTTTCTCTCTATTTATTTTTTTTGGGTTACGATAGTAGAGAGATCACCGTGAGGGGCATGGCTATGGGTGCATTGAGAAGTCACAGCCATGGGGCCTGTGATTGGGTATTCGTGGGCTAATTAGTGTGGTCTATTCTCTGTGAGTATTTTGTGGGTATGGTTCCGTGCCACCATGATTTCAGCGAGTGAGGGGTTGGTTATATATATATAGCGAGCTGATCCGTTGAGAGCGCTAGCGAAATAGGAGATCTTGCTAGCGCGATCTGGCCATCCATCCCGAAGGGATGGATGGCCCAGATCCTTTATTTTTACGGCGCTGTCAGTCGTCCCCTACACAGTGTAGCGGACGAACCTTTTTACCATCTTGCCCCTGCTCCCCCGTCCGCTACACTGTGTAGCGGACCACTTTCTTAGCCCCACATTGACATCCAAAAAGTCGTTCGCTACACTGTCTAGCGGATGACTGTTTCCGTCAAATCAGTTGTCACATCAGTCCTGTCGATGCATGACTGTTACTTTGTCCTTATCCCACCGTCCGCTAGACAGTGTAGCGGACCATTTTTGCTTTTCATTACTTCGAAACCCTTATTCATTCCTTCTAAACTGCTATTCATTCCTTCTTCTCACAATTCTTCTAGCGGCGTTGGCAAGTAGATCGGCGCAATTTCTTCTCAAGAAATCCTTTAATCGACAAATCAATCACGTAAGTTCACAAATCAATCCTTTATTTGTTCATAATCTAGAGTTGTTATTGCGGCTTATGCATGATAATGTGTGCACGGTGCATTGTGCTAGCGTTTGTCAATGTGTGTGTGTGTGTGTATATATATATATAGATTATATATGTGTATTGCGTATTATTTGTTTATGTGATTTCACTTGTAAAATCCCATTCTGTGTTTGTTTGTATCATGTACATTGCATATACACATCATGTGAACTTATATGAGTATTATCTGATCACATGCTAGCGTTGACTGTGCTAGCGTTGTATGTTTGAGAATGTTTACGCTTCCAACCTTGCCGTTTTTCCATAATTTCAGTTGCCAAAAATGGATTTCAACCCTGGACCAGAAGATCCGTCCGTATTATACGACCAAGCAAACCATATCAGTACGCTCATATGGGATGGTGGAGTAAGATACTTATTTTATCAACTTTGTTATTCTTGGGAACGTTGTATATCGTTTATTTTGCTTAAATTGTATTTATTAATTCGTAGGAAAGAGCACTTCTCAACACGGTAGAAGTATCCGATAATTTTAAAGCATGGAAATTGAACAGAACCCAGAAAAAATTACTGCGTGGGATTGGGTTTGGGATTTTCACGCATGGGCAGATCTTTCAACACCTTGACCGGCACTTAATAGGTGCCCTTGTTGAAAGGTGGAGAAGTGAAACGAATACGTTTCACTTCCCTCTCGGAGAGATGACAATTACCCTAGAAGATGTAGGGTTCATCTTAGGGTTACCGGTGACGGGGCGGCCGGTAATAGCTCCTCCGTCGGAAGCAACGAATAAGAGGACCGCTAGGGACTTCTTTACTTCGATACCCCAGGATCAATTTAGCACTGGTGGTATCAAGTTGAAGTGGTTGGTAGATACCTACAAGGTTCTGCCGGATAACTACACGGATCAGATGCTTGTGCTGTACACACAAGCTTTCCTCTTGTGGGTGATGGGGGCAATTCTGTTCCCAACAACGTCGAAGAATACCGTCAGCGTCAAATATTTACCGTTGTTGGGTAACCTACTGGAGGTTGGGGATTATGCCTGGGGAGCCGCAACTCTTGCGTACCTGTACCGAGCATTGCACAAGGCAACGAGGCCCGACTCCAAAGCGATATGTGCATGTCTCTCGCTATTGCAGGTATATCATACAATTCTTGATTACGTGCTCATTTCTTTTTTTTTTGGTTGAATCGACAATAAAATTTGACGATACTTTATTTAATTTGTCTTTGCTCTCAGGTGTGGTCTTATGAACACCTTGCTACCGGCGCACCCAGGCGTAGGGACGGAACCGATAATGTGTGGCCTCGGTTGTGCGCCTGGGAGTACAGTCGGAAGGACAGCCACTACCCGAGGAGAGACGATCCCCATCACAACATTACGTACTATCGGGGGGAGCTCGACTCGTTATCTCCTGGCCAGATGCGATGGGCACCGTACAAACATTTGGCGCGACGGGTGGGAGAGTCGTTCGTCTTCACGCTCTCTGGGTTGCAACGCACACCCCTGATCCACTTCGAGGTCGCAGAGTGGCAGCTGCCAGATCTCGCTATGCGCCATTTTGAGTGCCTGCAGGGGTTGCCAGCCGGCGCGCCAGATATGAGGCTTAACAGGAACCCACCGGGTGTCGGATGGTTTGGCAAGGCGAATGCGCACGACTTGTGCGCGTGAGAAATTGAAGTTTGGAATTCCTGGCAGGACACGCTGGCGGCCATTGTGTCGGAGCCTGACCCCGTGATCAGCATCGAACAGTACAATGCATGGTACTACCGCATCACCCGGAGGAGAGTAGCTC
Organism: Escallonia herrerae; assembly: GCA_033070095.1. Classification (NCBI taxonomy): domain Eukaryota; kingdom Viridiplantae; phylum Streptophyta; class Magnoliopsida; order Escalloniales; family Escalloniaceae; genus Escallonia; species Escallonia herrerae. Next base: position 566,248 of record JAVXUP010000173.1, on the reverse strand, counting down.
CAGTAAGGTTTGAACGCGGGGAGAAGTACCACCCTAGGGGTCAGATCGATGAGCACATGGCATACAATCTGGTAAGTTGTGAAACCAATGCCTTTAATTGAACTTGATGATTCTAACTGTGTATGAAGTTACTTATTTATTATCTCTCTGGATGTAGGTTAATGCCTCGTTCGCTTTCTTCCAGAAGTTGAGCGAGCAGAAGGATTTGGTGGATGCAATGGGCGAGGAGCTTCGCCAACAGGCTGAAGCGTTGGCGTATGGCTGTGGGAATTTTTTACGCCAAGCATCGGGCCAGCCTTTTAGCGTCAGCCCGGGAATGGGTTATCCGGGGTGGCAGCCCCCATATGTGAGCGAGGGATACACCGATCCCTCGGGACAGACTTTGGGAGTGAGCCAGGGATATGGTGGTCCCTCTGTACCGGGAATGGGTGGTGATTGGGGACCGCCAAGCACCATGGGACAGGCTCAAGCACAGTGGGAAGACTACAGTGCGCCCTCCTTCTCTTTGCTATTGGACTCGGAACCCCAACCCCTCTCTCAGAGTCAAGTCACGCAAGACTGGGGTTTCGGACACATCAGTCTGTCGGAGACACTGCCCATTGTCCCGTGGGCAGGACCATCTATTGCCAAAGGAGGGCAATATCCCCCGGTCGACCCTCCCGAAGGAGTGCAATATCCCCCCGTCGACCCCCGAGGGCAATATCGCAAAGGGCATCCAGTGAAGCCCCTAAAGCCGCATAAATGCCAAATAATCAGAGAGCGTTATTTTAGCGGCTTCCCCCGGGACAAAGCGTTGTATAGTGTGAATCATCTGGAGGGCATGGATTACACTTGCGAGTGGGGAGAAATGGCCTCCCTGGCTCCGGGGAGTTGGTTAGACAACGGTGTCATCTCTACATACGTGGAGATTCTGAAGGAAAGGGGTCGGGAGTGGCTGAACGGGTATCCGGCCATGTTTTTGGTGGATGCCTTTTTTCATAGCCTCCTAGTGTTTGAATGGCAGGAGTGGGTCGAGCAAAGGCGGAAGAAAAAGTTGAGCCAGTGGAGACCGTCCGCTAACCTACGAGCGTATCTTACTAGGGATAGTCCAGTGAGCGCAAGTGTTGCCGACGTGTTTCTAATCCCATTTTTAGGGAAAAGCCACTGGTACTTGGTTTGCTATGAACCGAAAGAGAAAGTCGTATCGGTGATCGACAGTCTCCACGATGATACCACCCACATGCCTGTGCTGCAGATGTACAAAGCCCAGTTGGACTCAATGGTAATATTACGATTGTTGTTTAACAGTTATTGTAACTTGGCATAAATGTTAACTCGTGTCTTACGCCGTTTTGTGTTTCTCACAGAATATATTTTGTGCAATGGTCAATGGTATCCGTGGTAACCCTGTACCGGCGCGGCCAAAGCTCGATTTACGATTGAAGAAGAGGAGGCCCAAGCAACGTAACAGACTGCGGCGTCTTCCTTTGCATGTACATGGATTACATTTGTCGGTCTGAGAGCCTCAAGGCGGCCGTCTGGAGCCAAGCAGAAGTAGACACCTTTAGATATAGAATAGCTTGGCAAATTATGAAAGGCCGGCCTAGAGCGGTTAGGTTTATTGTAAATCCAGCTAATGACGAGAATCCCCCCCAACATGAGGACCCCAGTTGACATTGTACCATTACAATAATTTTTTTAATAAACCATGATTATTTAGAAAGCTCTCATTGGTGTGATTTGATTTATGTTGAAGATTATTGATCGATTGATTTGTCTGATTTGCGTTGAAGATGATTGATTGATTTGAGTTATTTTTTGGCTCTCATTGAGAATGATTGAAAGGTGGATTGAGAATGATTGAAAGGTGGAAAACAAAATGTGTAGTGGACAGTGGGGAAGTGCAAAAATTTTTCAAGTGTTGAAGATTAGAGTTTGTGCTGCGCCGTCCGCTATACAGTGTAGCGGACAGTGGGGGCAACATAGGTGCAAAAATTTTTCAAGTGTTGGGGTTCAGAGTTTCTGCTGCGCCGTCCGCTACACAATGTAGCGGACACAAGGGGTAGTGAAAAAATTTTCTTAGTGTTGGAGTTTAGAGCGGACAATGGGATATTCCAGGTGCAAAAAAGTGTAAAAAATTTGGAAGTTGTGCGCCGTCCGCTACACAGTGTGGCGGACACTCGGGGAAGTGAAAAAAAATTTCAAGTGTTGGGGTTAAGAGTTTCTACTGCGCCGTTCGCTACACAATGTGGCGGACACTTGGGGAAGTGAAAATTTTTTCTAAGTGTTGGGGTTAAGAGTTTCTGCTGCGCCGTCCGCTACACAATGTAGCGGACACAAGGGGTAGTGAAAAGATTTATTAGTGTTGGAGTTTAGAGCGGACGGTGGGGTACTCCGGGTGCAAAAAAGTGTAAAAAATTTGGAAGTTGTGCGCCGTTCGCTACATAGTGTAGCGGACAGCTGTCCGCTATACAATGTAGCGGACAGTTGGGCAATTTTTTTTATTTAGTTCTTGGTATTTTTAGCTGTTGGTCAGACTTTGTTCGAGTTGGTAGTTTCTGGCAATGGAATAAGTGCTTTAGCAGCGGATTAAACAATCTCAACATTCTCAAGCACATGATATTCCATCAAAAATTTGACACCCTCAAATCATCAATTGACCATCACAATTCTCAAATGCACAATTAAGAACCTAAAATTATCAGACACAAATTTATTAACACAAATTTAGGGTTCAACATTGGGGGAATACTTTTTCACAGGTGCTTTGATCAAACACGGATACTTGAAACCTAAATAGCCCCTTGTGTTCAAAGATTACAAACTCCCCTTCATTGAGGTCGTGCTGCTCGCAGAAATTACTCCAACCCTCTGCGAAATAAAGTTGCTCTTGGCCGCGCTTCTTCTTGATTTCAACAAGCCATGACCCCTTGCTGCTGGTTAAAGTTGCTTCGACCCAAGTGGCTTCGTGCCAAAGTGTGGTAAGAAATCTGCAGAAGGCTACCGGTATGGCCTATCACATTCATTATAAGACAGGTAAGTTTTTAAGCAAAGATAAAATTAACACACACGAAAACACAGAGTAAGAGGGATGCCTACAAGTTCGGTATGAAACCCAGGCACCATGACCTTGAAGAAGTGCCTGTTCACCGAAGCAGAAGCCATGCGGACGGTCGCCGTAGAGGGGGTCACGAGTGGGTGAGACGTTGAGAGAGAGAGAGAGAGAGAGAGAGAGAGAGAGAAACGGGTGGAAAAAGAGAGGCCGTTCTGATTGGTGTTTAATAGGAGTTTGATGTCCGCTACATTGTGTAGCGGACAGAAGGCATGCCAACAGTTTTATGTCCGCTATATTGTGCCGCGGACACTTTACAATCCCAATAATGTTGGTCTCTGGTGCGCCGTCCGCTACATAGTGTAGCGAATGGGGCAAGCCAAATTTTTTTTTTAAGTTAATCTGTGAATGGGTCCATCAGAAATAACCTTCCAGTCTTCGGTAAGAAGATAATCTCATCAAATATTACGTATTATTACAAATGTCAAACAATCTTGATGGCTTATACAAAAAAACTAAAGGTCCACTGCAGCAGCTTCTTCCTCATCTTCGGCCTCATCTTCTTCCTTGTCTTCCTCTGAACAACATTCCAAATCAGTGTGGAGAAAGTGCAAGAGAAAAAAGAGTTGTCTCTAGTTTCCCCTGGAAGCCTACAGACATTACACAGGCCATCATAAAGTAAACTTATGCTTATAGACCTGTGTTTAGTACTTAATCTCTTTTACACGCCAAAGAATAGAAGAACAAGGATGTTATCCCTGTGCCACGCAAGAGATTGCCAAGCAACATGTGGTGCGGTATATCGAAGCACTTCATAAGTAAAATCGGGACTAACAATCCTTGGAATACTTAGAAAAATCTTAGCTAAGCTGATAGCCATGAGCTCATCAGCAAATTGGGTGGAAAAGAACTACTAGAGATCATAGATGCAACTTTGGAGTTGGAATAACTGGCAGCAGCATACATCACCTCTTACCCAAAAATGTCCTTCAAGAGGCCAAGAGATTGCTAGTTATCAGTCCCCCACCACGGTGGACAATAACCAATTAGCCATCTCATAAACTCTTATATTCCTTCTCTCCGCTGCAGGAGCTTCCTCGTGGTTTGTGAGGATTTAGCGGAGATCTTAATGTCCCCCAAAGTCCTGTCTCTAATCACATGAATATGACGCTATTTGATCGACGGTGTGTATTTTGGCTAGCTAGGTCCTACAAATTCCAGTTACAAGTTAAGGCCTCATCTGAAAGTTGTTCGAACAACAAAAGCGGATAACAATCTCTCTTTGACCTTCTAAAAGAAAACGGTAAATCAGTGTACAAGGCTCTCGCCAATTCAGGGTCTGGAGGGTCGAGTATGCACCCTCCTTACCAGTTACCCCCACTATTGTAAAGAAACTTTCAGTGTTTAGGACCCATGAGCTCCAGGTAAATGACCCAACATTACTAACGCTCAACCTATAAGCAAGACGTCTATAAGTCTATAACGTACATCCAAACGCGTCTCAACACACCACCTTTTCACCAAACAAATGTATGAATGCAGTCAACCTACCAAACCTCTGCTTGGAGGGGCTTGTGGGGGGGGGGGGGGGGGGGAGATATGCAATATACGCTTACAGATATAATAGTATTTGATTATTTAAATGGCAGCCAATAACTGTCACCAGCAGAAAGTTATGCTGGGCCATAGTTTACATCGAGAAATGACCTAACTGTTCACCTTGAATTACAATAAGGTGCAAATTTCTAGAAAAAGCAACCATAATATAGATGAACTCAGTTCTGAGAAAAACGATGTCCTAAGTATCCCATTCTGTTCTTAGTTGACATTCCTTTATTGCAGTGAAAGGACCCTGTTCCTTCTAATCGTACCAAAATAATCATCTGGGGCTTGTCTTTCTCGTTTGAAACACAGTCCAGCAAGCATCTGTGTTTAAAGGGTAACCAAACTGGTTCTTTCACAAGTTATGAATGTGGCAGTGACGCTTGTAGTCTTACAATCACCCTATCACTTGATTTCAATACAGAACGAATTGCAAGTCGCATCATTTACTGGCGTCATACAACGTTTGACAATGAAACCTCTAAGCAAGATTAACCCTCATAAAGAGCTGATTTTTGGCAATTCTCTCCATCAGAAGGCAATCCTCATTGTCAAATTCTAATTCTGTAGTTAAAAATCTTTCAACATGTCGTTACAGCAAATGAGTGAAGCATACAATGTATTGGAGTGAATACACAATGTGCATCCTGCTGTGTTTTAAAAACGCACATATAACATAACGACCAAAGAATCACAAAACGCAATCCTACACGTGCTTACATATGCATATACGTACGTACCTGAGAAAGTGCAGGATTAGCGGTGCCAGAAAATAGCCGAAGCCTGGTTTCGTTTTTGTTAAGCGCATTCCTGTCCAATTGGTTCGAGGTAAGAAAGCTAGGCAATGTCGCTTGTTCGCAGCTGAGGTTTGGCACCCATGGCTTTCCGTTGTCCTTAAAGTTCATCGGCTCCAACAAATTACTCCTCTACAACCAAAAACAACACACGCACCAAGTCATCTACACTACCACACGCACTATGCTAGTTTCCAGACTTCATTTGTCGCAAAAGGTTCTATAGCAAGGTAAGATTTATACGTTAAACAACACATGGATGTTAATACTCAGTTAAATTTAGTAGAAATTAAGATTGATACACAGCAGTTGGAGGAATTGGTAAGCAGTGCTCACAACGACGCCGATTAGGGGAGGGACTTGGCAGCGGAGCTTGTTAGTAGCTGCTAGGCTAGCGGCGAAGGCCAAGGAAGCCATTTCTTGTGGATGAATTAAAGAGTGTGTGCGAAGTAGGGTTTCAGAATTTGGAATTCGCGCTGCTTGTGTTTGAAGACATTTCGGAGCTGCAAGGAAGCCAATTCAACTGTACATGTACACTCCTCCTCCCCGGCCGGACCCCCTGTACTTTCACTATTTTGTCGAGTTTGACGCTCCATGCCCCGGTTTTATTTTGGGATAATTATAGCAGTATTTTTTAGGTTAGGATAAAATTATAATCAATGACACAATGTTTTAAAAGGTAATAACTGTATTCTTCCGTAATTGATCCGTTAAAAAATATATGTATTTACTTATGTCATGAATAAATATTTTTTAAATGGCATTACTACCCTCATTTTGTATATGCAAAGTATATGCCATATCTCATTTCTAAATTAGGGTTTCAACCTAATTCTCCTCCGCTCCGGCGCCGCCATTTCCCTGGCAACCACTCACCCTCAAAGTTGGCAAGACATCCCTGAATTCTCTCTTTCCCGACCTGAAACAGCCACCACCATCACTCCCCCGATGCTGTGGCCCCTTAAGTCCCCCTACCCCGTCGCCACCCTTTCTCTCACCCCCCGCCCCCCGAAATCCTACTTAATCGGTGGGACTAATCTGTCACCGCCTACGGCCCACTGGCACACTCCTCGATCCAAGAAACGAGGCAAAAGCCCTAATCGCCAAAGCCGAAATCCAAAGCCAAAATCCTCCGCCGACAACCTCCTTGCATTTGGAGAAAAATCCTCCACCTCGAAGAATCGAGCACCGGCGGGGAGTGAGTGAGCTTAGCTTGGTGGTCCTTTTCACAGACAACCGACATGCATGCGGCCGCTGGCCACGTGCACACCATAGACGACGTCGTCGCCATAATCCCTTATGTGTATATGTATGTACTATGTGTATTTGTAGCTACAGCTACAAAAGAACAAGCAAGAAGAAGAAGAAGTCCGGAAGAAATTATTCAGTGTGATTGGGATTAGGATGCAATTTTTTTTTATGTTTGATTTTAGGTCTGAATCTGAGAGAAGGAGGCAAACAAGGGATTGAATCTAGAAAAGTTGGTTTCATGTTTAATCTGTGGCAGTGATGGAGACTGGGTGTTGGATATTTGTGTAGTCCATACATTATTTTGCCAATATCAGAACAATCACTTAATTGATTGCGCACGCGCGCATACACACACAGAGAGAGGGAAATGGCATTTGAAGAATTATATTACAAAGTGATGGGCATTATGATCGTTGTATCTAAAACGTTATGTATTTTAGTATTTTTGTTTAGTCAACGGACATAAGTGTAATTTGTCTAAACTAAGAGACACGCCTGTTATTTTACCCTAATCTCAGGGATACTGCTGTAATTATTCCTTTTATTTTCATTTCTTACAATTTTCTGAGGTTGTATCGTTTATAAAGTCACGAGAGAGCTTGTTTGTCGCTTTAATGAGCGAGCCAAAAGTAAGGGTGACAATTAAGATCCAAACCCGTTCATCCGTATAAATTTGTTCACTTTAAACTGACTCAAACTCATTCAATTAATAATTGGGTCTTAAATGGGTCAATTATTTTACAGTCCAAGTATCCCAAGTTTAAGTGAGTTATAAATAGATGCACATGTAACCGTATACATAATTTGACTATTTACGACACTTTGACAAATAGTTTGTCCAGGCAGGTAAAACAATAAAATCTACAAACATGCGTAGACACCCCATTTTTGTAGTCATTTTTAATTAATTATATAATGAGCTTCATTATTAACTAAATTTGAGTGTGGGCTTAGTAATGTGATTTATTTAATTAATCCAGTCCAGTGTTATTTAATTAATTTAGTCTAGTTTAATTGTCTAAGTCCAGTCCAGTCCAGTTGCATGTCAAGTCGAGTCTAGTCGTCAGTCCAATCCAGTTGCATTAATCCAGTCCGATCCATGGTTTAGAGTGTTCTGATTTATGCAATTTATCTAGATGATTAGGAGAAGTAATCTATGATTTGTCCTTGATATAAAAATCAAACAAATCTATTTTTTTGGTTAAGAAGTGACTTATCCCAAATCTAATACATCCCATTTGTGATTTTAGAAGTAATTACCGAATATTGAGTCAGATAATGGCCTAAAATTCGAAAAACATTATTATCATTGGGGTGAGCTGGCCAATTTTCGACTAACTGGCTGGTTAGTTGACTTTTTTCAATCTGCTATTTTATCACTTATTCTGACTTATCCCTAGCCATGCAGATTGGTATTGCCAATGCTATCAGATTCTGCGACCTGAGCACTATAAAAAGAGGTCTTGGCCTTCATTTCCTAGGGTCAATCTCTAATAAGTCCGGAAGCTTGTTCTCTTTAGAACTTGAATACCATTTCTTAAGTGGCATCCAAGCCTCTCTCGAGAATCTTAACTGTTCAAATCAGTCTAAAAGCTTCTTTTTTTATTGTTTGCATTGTGGATACTACGGAGAACATCCCCGACTCATCAAGTCAAGCTACAGAGCTAGGTAACTTTTACCAACTTTCTTAGGGTAGAAATCATATAGACTGTCTCTCATTTCCTGTAGTCACATTTCCTTTCAAAAATCACGAAAAGAGCCTTTTCAGTTATTTTCTTTGTCTAAATCTATCGTAGATTACTTCTCGTAAGACCAGTATTGAACTACAGTGGTTTTGATTCAAATTAGTTCGATCGGATACGTAAGCCACTTGACCCCTGTTGTCGAATTCAAGTCTTATTCTATTTTGCATGCTACTTCTTGTTCTCTAGGAAAAAAATCATTAAAAACGAAGTAGAAACGAAAAAGGCATAGAGGGTCATAACACCTTTCTCTTGCGTAACTTAGTCCCCGAACCCCTCTCTTGGTTTCGATAGATCAGTTGTCCTTTTAGACACTTTTGAATCAGTTTCAGGTTTTTCTTATTTTTCCTTATTAAATAAAATGGCGACTCCTAAAAAATTCATTCTTGCTAATTTTTCTCAAGGCGATGCGCTACAATGACGATTTCGCTGGGGACCAAAAACTAAGAGGACTAGAATTAAAAAGTTTTTTTTGTCGTTTTTAACCTTGTTGAGATTCTCTTGTACTTTTCTTTGGTATGTATAATGTAATGAAATTGTGGTACTTGCGCTTTTATTTCCATACCTCACACACGCGCATGTCTTACATCGACCCACCTGTTTGTGAGCGACACATTTGTTGGGCTCAAGGCGATCTCTCGATCAAGTTCTCAACTCCACATGCCTAGTACTAAATATTCCTCCTAGTTTCTTGGTATATTAAACGACTTGTATACCTATTGGTGATCACCCGTTATTAACTTCCTAGTTACTGGCGGGTATATGGTACAGTTGACCAGATAGACAGACCTTTACACCAGTATTATAAGGAGAAAAACTCACACCCGGACCATTCAATGTTCTGCCCTTTGTTGGGAGTATATCTGTATTGGCCTATGGCATGTTGGCAGGGAAACCACCAGCATTTTGTAAGCTAAATTGGTAATTTAGAAAAAAAGGGAAGAATATAACTAATCGGCTAGTTAATCACGCTCCCAACTGAACTCTCAGTCACTATGTGCATTTACTTGAAAATTTTGAAACTAGTTATGCATACCTTGATCCAACCAACTCACCAACCGGCTGGTTACCCAGCAGGATGGCCAGATGGTATGTCAGAAACCTTATCATCGGAACATTTCCAGAAAATTTCCCAAAAAATAACCCTCAACCCACTGACCAACCGACCGGTTATCCTCCCAGATGATCAAACGGTTAGTCATCACCTTATCCTCAGAAATATTTTCAGAAATAAACCATCTACCCCCCTAACCAACCGGCCGGTTATCCCCTTAGATGACCCGATGATTAGTTAGAAACTTCAACCTCAGAAAAATCACCAAAAGAAAATTCCCCAAGAATACCCTAACCACACTGACCAATCGAACGGTTCAGGGTTGGTTAGTCCTCCTCCCCAAAGTTTAAAAAATACCCCCAAAACACAAAAAAAAAAAAAAAACTCAATTTGCCCCTAGTAAGGTATGAGCCAGCCAACTCCATCTCTGTGGCCATTACATTTTCGACGACTTTTCCTATACAGTTAAGGCTAAGCGTCTCTAATATGGAGACTCGTCTAGAAAACTCTCCCTAACTCCAATGGCCAAATTTTTTTCACGAATCTCCGACTTGATCCGTATTATTAGTGAACTTCAGAAGGATCTTAAGAATGATTTTACTACCCTAACCAATCAACAAACCTAAACTGCCAAGGAATTGGATAACCTCAAGAGGAGAGGTAGAAAGTAACCAGAAGAGGATGGGAAGAAAGACGATAAAAAAGAAAGATCCGAAGTTTGATTGGATGTATGATTCCAAGAAAGAAGAAACAAAACCTCCTGATGTACCGGAATGGAAGGATAAGTTAGCTGCACTTAAGTCCCAAATTGATAGGATGAGGAGAGCAGATGACCCTCTAGACTTGAGTGCCCTAACCATGAACCCTAAAGATAGACTATCCTTCAAATTCCAGATACAGAAAATGGAGAAGTATAACGGGACGACAGATCCCAAGATTTATATGAATATGTATACGCGAGCATTGGCCTTATATGAGATAAATCAAAATCAGTTAATACAATTGTTTTATCGTACCCCCCACCGAAGCTGCTTCCCGATGGTACCTTACTTTGGATGAAGCCTAAGTCCGTACATGGGAAGATATTGTGAGAGAGTTTATAAAGCAGTACTAGTATAATGCAAACCTAGACATTACCCGAAGAGACTTGGAAATCACGAAGTAAGAGCCAAGAGAGTCGATTTCAGCTTTTATCGTGAGGTGGAACTTGGAAGAATTAGGCAGCCCAGGTTGCGAACCTCCGACAGAGGAAGAGGAACTAAACATCGTGAAGAGAAAGCTACTTCCAATCTACCATGATTACATCTTTGGCCACGACCACATATCATTCAACGCTCTCATGGGATCCCTCATACAGATAAAAGACGCAATCAACAAGGGAATCATTTCCGATGAGACGAAACCGTTAGGGGTATACCAAGCCAACCCAAGGAAGCCATCAATAGCCAATAATATCAACAACACCGTACAAGCACCACGAGTAGTGATATGAGAACCTACTACATAGCCTTGGAGAAATTTCACGTTGTTCAATACACCATTTCACAAGGTCTTTGAGCAGTTATAAGGAAGAGGGATGATATCTAAGCTACCACCTACCCAAATTCCAGTAGTGATACACAAAGGATATGGCATGAATGCCTTTTGTGACTATTATCAAGGAAATGGTCACTTCATACAGATGTATCACCCTCCGACACGCCATACAAGACCTCATTGACAAGGGCAAAGTTTGGCAATTTGTATCCAAGGTCACTTCAAAAAAATCTAAAAGTGGATTTTTGTTCAAGAATGCAACCTTACCAGAAAAAATAATATCTCCAATTATTGCCCGTCTTGCTTTTACTGTTATATCGGGAGTTACTTAACGTTTTTATACAGTGGACGTGGTTAAAAAAAGGAAATTGTCCATTTTTTGGGGTCTCGCTTGGTAGGCTAGGAATGCCTCATCAGACCAAATGTCCGGAAAAAATCCTCACTACCCCATAGGGTAAACTGCATTTATGATAGCCAATCAGCTATGGATCCAACCGTTTTTATTATTCCAGCCATATAGCCAATTAGGAAGTCAGTTTCTACCATGATTCTTTGCCACAATTTTGTGATGTGATTACTTGGGAAGGTTTAATGGAAGGTAAGACCTTTACAGTTGAAGAAGAATATGATGAAGAAACTGGGTTTATGTTCCGACCTAGTGCCAATGTATCCTACCTAACCCGGTCAGGCCGAGTATACTAGACCCTACCCTAGCTAGTCAAATCTGACCCATAATTCTCTGAAGACCATCCAGATGATGAGGTCCTTATGCAATTAAAGGCCTAAGCCAACATTTTCGTATGGGGATTACTGTCAACCTCATACTCTCGTGTAATATTCCGAACTTCAGGAGGCAGTTAAAAATACCATCGGTGCTCTGAAAAATAAACCGACGCTAATTTTGATCAATGCTCGGGTATTAGTACAATATTGGGGCTTAAAAATATTTTGGGGCAAAATTTTGGGGGCTTTTTTGTAATTTTGGAAAAACTTTGGGGGTATATTTGTGCAATTTTATAAAAGTAAATTAGAAACCATTTTTTGAGTTGGCCACCTCTTACTAGCTTAATGACTAAGCTAGGAAAAAAAATAAACAAACAAACAAAAACAAAAAGGGAAACCTTTCCCTTTCGGGAAAGAAACAGGAACCAAAACAGAGAATCAGAAACAAAGGACAAGGGGTGGCTCGAGCTGGAATTCAAGCAGAAAATCAGAGAAATTGGGGGATGATTTCTCAAAGGGTAATTCTTCTACCCCTTAGTGTAAGTTTTCAGGGTGTTCAGTGTGTGTATGTGTGCGTTTAAACTGCTGTGTGTTTTAGGTGTTCTGGGTGTGTTCTTGCGGGAATAGGGGCATGTTTTGGTGTGGGGGATTACGAGTATGGGGTTATTGAGAGTGAGTGTGTGTTCTCATGGGAGGCTCTGCGTGTGGAATTTCTGTGGAGTGGGTGCCTGTGCACAACCATGTTCATGGTTGTGCAGTGTGTATATATATGTGTGTGATCAATATAACTGTGTGAGGTTGTGTATCTCCAGGTGAGCAGATGGATTACAGTCTGTTTATGTAGGTTAAAGGGTTACAGTGTAATAGCAGCGAGAGTGAGGGTGAGGTCTGTGTGTCTTAGTGTGTGCGGTGCGTGTGTCCGTGACTGTGGGTGATGTGTAATTGCTGTGAGTGGGTTTCATGTGTGTGAGTTTAGGTAGGCTTTTGGATGTGATCGTGTAATCTATTAGTGTTAGGATGTGTTTATAGAAGTTAGTCTTATGCAAGTTTTGTTTTATTGGATTAATGACCCATTTGTGGGTGTATGTGTGAGTTGGAGGGGTTGGGTGCTTTGGCTGGAGGTTGAAGAAGACACTGTGTGAAAATAGGTGAGTTAGTGTGTGTTTAATTTGAATAGGAAGTGTAATCGTCGCTAAAAGTATAAATTACTTTAAATAGTTTCTTTTACAAATTTTAATAAATAGTTAAGGCCAAAATTGGATAAAGTACAAAACTGTAACCCCCAATATTTTTCCGAGAACTATGCTCTGGAATATTTCAAGAATTTTTGGGGTCCACGAAAGGCACTAAATCGGGGTACCGATTAAAAGAATTTATCATATTATTTAGCATAGTAAATCAAGTTATTTTATTCTGAACATTTTATGAAAATATTATTTTACTGACGTGATTCATATTCTAAGATTCAGGGCCATTCTGAGGCCGAAAGGTATTTTTCGCGGAACTGGCCATTCGGCGCTCGATCCGGACACCGGTTCGGGATTTTCTAGCGAAAATTTTCTAAAAGACTTTTTAGTACGGAAATGATATCGGGATGCTTAAAATAGCGGTTTAAGATATTTTTGAGATTTTTCTGTGCCGAAAACCCCCAGGGACATTTTGATAATTTGCCACCCCGAGAGGGGTATTTTGGTAATTTTACTCAAAGGGTATTTTTGAGTAAATTTACATACAATATGGATATCTTAGTGATGTTGCTTACGGAAAGGTCATTTTGACAATTTAAGTGTAACGAGGGGGTATTTTGGTAATTTATCACCCCTGAGGGGTATTTTGATAATTTGACCTAAGAAAGGTATTTTGCATAAATTTACATATGGAAAGCTCATTTCAGTGATTCTAGACCGTTTGGGTGATTTAAGTCCAATAGGGGCATTTTGGTAATTTTACCTCCAGAGGCGTTTTGGTAATTTTACATACCCAGTGTGGGGGGTTCATTTTGGGAGTATGTGTGAGTTCGTATTAAGTTATACTTTTGTTCAGTAAGCTGTATTCTAATGGTTCGATTATTCCGTTTAGGAGCTAAAGACTTTCGGTTAGGATAATTTAGCTGCGGATCCAGGTAAAGGATTCTATCTGAACCTTGGGTAAGGACTTCCGTCCGAACCCTTATTTTGATAATTCGTACTTGTAAGTACTCTTTTGAATTACTTATGACTAATGTCGAACTTTGAAGTATCCATTGATATCAGCATGCTCTTGTCCAGAAAACCTTAATATTGAACCTAAATCGATTATTTAGAAATCTTGTGATGCTCGCCTGTTATTATGTGCTGAGCAGATTTGACAATTGTTTGTATCTGTTCTTCCAGATTGTTGTGCTTAAAACTCGATAATTATTTGTAATAGTCTTTGTTATTATCTGTGATTTTTCTTCTGAAAATTCTGATATCCTCTAAAAATTTTGAATGCTGACTTGTGTAAGTATGATTATTGTTATTGGAATCTGAATTGATTTCGGTGATTGAGCTTATGTTAATGCTCATTGATATTGTTGATTTTTCTGTGCTGACCTGGGTTTCTATTCTGTGGTAGGGCGTAATAAGGCTGGTCTGAATCCTACAGAAAAAGCAGGCTAGTTCCCAAATGGACTAGTATTTTAGTACATCATGCATGTGTACACTCTGTTAGCATGTCGGCATGGCATTGCAATCGCCCATGATCAACATTGATTTTTTATTTTCTATATTCTGTATATTGCTGTGACTGCTACGGTAATGACTGGAAAGTATTCTCTAAAATAATTTGTGCTTGGGTTGAAATCCCTTGAGAAATTCAGTGTATTTTGAAAAGAGCTGTCTCCGATGATCTGTGTACGTTTGAAATATCTCGAGAAAACTCTGTTGTATTTTGAAGATGATCTTTTATTAATCGTTCTGGAACCCATCATGGGTATTATTGTCTATTTTGGTATCTATTTCTGTGAATTTTGATCATTTTGAGAATCATTGAGTTTTGACCGTTTGAAGTAATCTGGAAATCTTTGTCAGTTGGATTCTTGGAATCGTTTTGTAATCATGTTGGTAGTCTTTGTACGACCTTACTGAGCTCTCAAAAGCTCACCCTCCATTTGATTCCCGTTTGCTGGTGACGATAAGCTGTAGCAGATTCGGGAATGGGATAGAGTCTGTGTGAGCTTCCGGTAAGCCGCCACTTCCGTATAATGAGACCCCTGCGTGGGTCGGTACCATTACCTTTCTTCATAAGGACTCGAGTTTGTAAAGAACTTAGGCTTTAATAATTTAAGTTTAAGCCGTCTGGTAAGCCTGTATTTGAAGAATTTATGATGGTGTCGGATTAAATGTTTTGAAGTATGTGTTAGGGAATAGATGTAACAGGTTTGATGTGATCCGGTAGGTTAACGACCCGGGAGGTCGGGGCAGCAGAGCTCCGGATTTTTGGGGGCGTTACAGTTGGTATCAGAGCAATTCGGTCTTGTGGTATTTACCGCTTAAGTGTATGATTCTGTAGACACAGACCCATAGAGTATAGGTAACACGATTCTGTAGAATCTTATCCTGATTAATGAGAGTGGGGTAAGATGATGGTAATGTTAAGAAGTCTGCCTTTGAGTAGTTATTGTTTGCTCTTTATACCCGTGTTGGTATAACACTGATAGCTGCAAATTGTATCAGTATGGTCAGCCTCATAGCACTAGCAGTGGAGATAGTACAGAGGGCCTAGTGGTCCCCGATAAATAAAATTCCAATAAGAGTGTGTAAGACGAGCATGGATTCTTTTTCCCGGCATTGGAAAGACCTGACCAAATAATCACTAGATTTGGTATTGTACGGTGTGAAGATTCTAAGATTGTAGAGGGGCACCCCTATCTAATAGGGGGAAACAACAAAACCCATAACTGATAGTTATGATTCTAAACATTATGAAGCTGATTTCGATTTTGATGACATAGAATTTGGCAACTGGCAGCCTGGATTACGAATCTGGCCCAACCACAACCATAACCTCGAAATGAGAGTATCTTGGCGACCTTAACAGATGAAATGACTAGCTACATGGAGTTATTGAACCCTATAGAGACAATGAATTGGATTAGCAAAATAGAGAAAATTTTGAGCAACTGGTCGTATAAATTTTGAGCAACTGTGAGTAAAGTGACGAAAGATTGAATTTGTTGGATATAAAATGAAAGACGAGGTCGATCAGGGGTGGAAAGAGTACCGAAGGATCTAACTTATTAGAAATTGATTTATGTCATTTGAGAACCTTTTAGAGAATTATTTTCAACCGGTATTTTGCGAGATTTCGTGAACTGATGTGAAGCAGATTAAGAGTCAATAGATGAAGTTGAGATGAGGTTTTGTTACCCCGTTAAAATTGAGGTAAGGATGTTATTGATGAAGGCAGGTAGATGCCAGAAGTCTGAGAGGGGGCTTAGGCCTGGACTGAGAGATATAATGCTCTTAACTTGATCGACGAGCGATATGAAGTGTCTTTATTTGGCAGATGTTTTGGAATAGTCTAAGTCTGACAATGGAGGAAGACATAAATAAACACAGGGTAGATAGAAGAGAGATAAGTGGAAATTTTTCCCGAATAGATTTGTAAGAGCTGACAGTCCTCAGCAAAAGTTATACAGTCGGCATAGTTTGGTGCCCAAGGTTAAAGGTTGGGGCAGAGTTAGAGATTCAGGCCACTATGGTTCGGTGGTATTGAGATCTGGATAGAGTTTTGAAATCCTATTAAGGCACGATGTGAAATTTAGGGGAGCGCAGGGTGAAGGCGCTCAACTAGCTCAGAGTATTAGAGTTGAACCGTCACAAAGTTTCGAAGTTGGACCTACATAAAGTACTGGTCAAGGTGGAGGGTCAATTTTCCGGCCACCCCATGTGATATGTGAGACATAATTCAGAGTAGTGAGTTATGCAATAAAGTGACCGGATGATGTGTTAGGCATGGCAGTACAGAGCGGTAAGTTTAAAATTGTTTGTTTGTGAGAAATAATCAGTTGGGTACCTATTGCTAGTGTAATAGCGGGTTGTGTTCCTCGACAAGTAGAGGACAAAGTCAGTAGGGGCTGAGGCCCAGAATGTTAGTTAAAGTTTGTTTAATGTCTGCTTAGGATGTTGTCACGTCTGATGACGTCGTGCCAGGCACTTTACAGCCTAACCCATTAGATGCTTGTATACTATTTAAGTTTGGAGCGTCATATGTCTATACATCTGTTACTTTGGCATAGAGATTGTGGATGAAGCTGTCCTATAAGAACTGATATTGTGATAAGCACTCTGTTGGGAGAGTCTTCGACTGTTTTGTGGTTATCTGTGAATATACTATCTATGTTTGGATAGAAATCTTTCTATGGACCCCACTCTAATTGTTATTCAGGATTTTGATATCATACTAGGTATGAATTGGTGATTTGCTAATCACGTATCCGGTATTGTTAGGGGGAACCCTATTTGTATTTGGAAAGTTATACGGTATGCATAGTAGTTAAGTTGATGATTTGATTGATGAGTAAGAGTAGTGCCTTGGAAAATGATTGGTGTTAAGACCAAAAATTTTGGTTTAAGGGTACAAGAAGGGATTTGGAATTTTGCTCCGTCATTTCATTCATTCTTCTATATGTTGAATTCAAGGATGACTTAATTGAGTGTCAGCTTATGCTGAGACGTCAGAGAAGATGTCATTCATGCCGAGTCGTCTTATTCCTTTTGTAGATATTTATCTGTCCTTTTGAATCTATTTGGACTTAATGAGCTAGTCTCTGACCCACTGGCCATGGGAAAGTTACGAATCTTATTAAGGACCAATAACTCTTTTTGATTCTGATTGCTCCTAGTCATTGGGTTGATTTTGCTTCGTCGGACCTGTATTATTGTTTCTATGTCTGTCGTTTCTTTTGGAATGTCAAAAAATTCTGTTGTGAACTCCGAGAGCCAATATGCATGATTTTGTTAAAGATTTTTGTGTTTTGATTGTCTGATTGTGATTATTATTATCATTATTTGCATAGTTTCCCCTACCTGGATATGATGTTAGGTAAATTCCTAAGACTCAAATAATTGGTGAGCAAGAATAGATTCTGAGAATGTGGATTAAGGTTGGATAAGCTATTCGATGATTTGGTATATGATTGGGGTCTTAGTTGGACACATAAGAATAAACAGTATGTTACTTGCTTTGGAAAACCGAAAGGTTTTAACAGTTTAACTGAAACAGATGATTGAAGGATAAGGCTATAAGATTTTTGTAAATAAAGTTATTGTGAATCAGAGGTGATGTGATAATTTAGAGTTTTAAAATTTAGTGGAAGTACAAGACATGTGAGTGCAAAATTATATTTCGCTTTGTGTTAAGATAACACATGTCTCTGTAATGACTCGGTAATAGTTTGAACCTATTTGATTAAAGGCACCAAAGTGTGCAACGAACTCATAGTAGCTGTAGTTTTCTGTCATTCTGCAAAGTGTATACAGAACCGTAAGTATACAATACAAAGATATGTTAAGATAACATGCCTCTCGATGATGAACTTGGCAGTAATTTGGACTCGTTGTTTTGAGGTATTAAAGTGTGCAGTGAAAACCTAGTGGCTACACTTTTGTTGTCTGTTGTGATGTGTAAGTGCTTATATGAATTGGTTACCCCACCCATATTAGCCTTGGTAAACCGCAGGTCATGTGTGACCATCATTAGTATTTCAGTATGCCTTGATTTTAGAATTGAGCTTACAGTCATAAGTAAATTGTGCGACTGATGGGGTCTCTGGTGTAATATAAGCATAAGGTGGGGGAAGTCTGTCGAATTAGAGCTTGACTTAATCTGTTCGATATGCACGAAATTCAGAGCGGTGTAGGTTCTGCTCAGTGAGTTCTGTACCCGTTAAGTCATCGTTCGTGAAATTTTGAAATAGTTAGAGTGAAGTGATTCTCCGATAGGGTTTCAGTTCGATATTATAATTTGGATTTAAACAGTTGCGTCTGGGTATTCGTGGGACAAGAATCTGGGTACGAAAGTCAGAGATGGCGAAGCTACTATGAGATAATTATCAGAGTTCTGTAATGGAAGCGTGATACGTAAATGTGATAGGACATCCGAGAGCAAATTTCAAGAACGAAATTTTAAAAAGGGGAAAGAATGTAATATTCTAAAATTCGGGAGGCGGCTAAAAATACCATCGGTGCTCCAAAAAATAAACGGGCGCTAATTTTGAGCAATGCTCGAGTATTAGTACAATATTGGGGCTTAAAAATATTTTGGGGCAAAAATATAATTTTCAAAATTTTGGGGGCATTTTCATAATTTTGGAAAAACTTTAGGGGTATTTGTGTAATTTTATAAAAGAAAATTAGAAACTATTTTTTGAGCTGGCTACCTCCTACTAGCTTAATAACTAAGCTAGGAAAAAACAAACAAACAAACGAAAAAAAAAGGAAACCTTTCCCTTTCGGGAAAGAAACAGGAACCAAGACAGAGAATCAGAAACAGAGGAGAAGAAGGGGTGGCTCGGGCTGGAATTCAAGCAGAAAATCAGAGAAATTAGGGGATGAGTTCTCAAAGGGTAATTCTTCTACCCCTTAGTGTAAGTTTTCAGGGTGTGTATGTGTGCATTTAAATTGCTGTGTGTTTTAGGTGTTCTTGCGGGAATAGGGGCCTATTTTGGTGTGGGGGATAACGAGTATGGGGTTATTGAGAGTGAGTGTGTATTCTCATGGGAGGCTCTGCGTGTGGAATTTCTGTGGAGTGGGTGCGTGTGCACAGCCATGTTCATGGCTGTGCAGTGTGTATATATATATATATATGCGATTGTGATCAATATAACCGTGTGAGGTTGTGTATCTACAAGTGAGCAGATGGATTACAATGTGTTTATGTGGGTTAGAGGGTTACGGTGTAATAGCAGCGAGAGTGAGGGTAAGGTCTGTGTGTCTCAGCGTGTGCGGTGCGTGTGTCCGTGACTGTGGGTGATGTGTAATTGTTGTGAGTGGGTTTCGGGTGTGTGAGTTTAGGTAGGATTTTGGATGTGATTGTGTAATCTATTAGTGTTAGGATGTGTTTATAGAAGTTAGTCTTATGCAGCTTTTGTTTTATTAGATTAATGACCCATTCGTGGGTGTATGTGTGAGTTGGAGGGGCTGGGTGCTTTG
Organism: Escallonia herrerae; assembly: GCA_033070095.1. Taxonomy (NCBI): domain Eukaryota; kingdom Viridiplantae; phylum Streptophyta; class Magnoliopsida; order Escalloniales; family Escalloniaceae; genus Escallonia; species Escallonia herrerae. The sequence continues at coordinate 546,341 of JAVXUP010000173.1, read as the reverse complement.
GTTGGAGGTTGAAGAAGACACTGTGTGAAAATTAGGTGAGTTAGTGTGTGTGTGTGTGTGTTAATTTGAATAGGAAGTGTAATCGTCGCTAAAAGTATAAATTACTTTAAATAGTTTCTTTTACAAATTTTAAGAAATAGTTAAGGCCAAAATTGGATAAAGTGCAAAACTGTAACCCCCAATATTTTTCTGGAAACTATCCTCTAGAATTTTTTGAGAATTTTTGGGGTCCACAAAAGGCGCTAAATGGGGGTACCAATCAAAAGAATTTATCAAATTATTTAGCATAGTAAACCAAGTTATTTTATTCTGAATATTTTATGAAAATATTATTTTATTGACATGATTCATATTCTAAGATTTCGGGCCATTCTGAGGCCGATAGGTATTTTTTGCAGAACTGGCCTTTGGGCGCTCAGTCTAGACACAGGTTCGGAATTTTCTGGCAAAAATTTTTTGAAACACTTTTTAGTACAGAAATGATATCGGGATGCTTAAAATAGGAGTTAAAGATATTTTTGAGATTTTTTCAGTGCTGGAAACCCCCAGGGGCATTTTGGTAATTTGCTATCCCGAGAGGGGTATTTTGGTAATTTTGCCCATAAAGGATATTTTTGAGTAAATTTACATACGGTAAGGGATATCTTAGTGATGTTGCTTACGGAAAGGTCATTTTAACGATTTAAGTGTAACAAGGGGTATTTTTGTAATTTATCACCCCTGAAGGGGTATTTTGATAATTTGACCTAAGAAAGGTATTTTTGCATAAATTCACATATGAAAAGCTCATTTTAGTGATTCTAGACCGTTTGGGTGATTTAAGTCTGATAGGGGCATTTTGGTAATTTTACCTCCAAAGGCATTTCGAAAATTTTACATACCCGATGAGGGGGGTTCATTTTGGGAGTATGTGTGAGTTCGTATTAAGTTATATTTTTGTTCTGTAGGCTACATTCTAATGGCTCGATTATTCTGTTTAGGTTTAAGCTAAAGACTTCCGGTTAGGATAATTTAGCTGCGGATCCAGGTAAAGAATTCTATCTGAACCTTGGATAAGGACTTTTGTCCGAACCCTTATTTTGATAACTCGTACTTGTAAGTACTCTTTTGAATTACTTATGACTAATGTCGAACTCTGAAGTATACATTGATATCAGCATGTTCTTGTCCAGAAAACCCTAATATTGAACCTGGATCAATTATTTAGAAATCTTGTGATGCTCGCCTGTTATTGTGTGCTGAGCAGATTTGACAAATGTCTGTATCCGTTCTTCCGGATTGTTGTGCTTAAAACTCGATAATTATTCGTAATAGTCTTTGTTGTTATCTGTGATTTTTCTTCTGATTTCTTCTGAAAATTTTGAATGCTGACTTGTGTCAGTATGATTATTGTTATTGGAATCTGAATTGATTTAGGTGATTGAGCTTATGTTAATGCTCATTGTTATTGTTGATTTTTCTGTGTTGACCTGGGTTTATATTCTGTGGGAGGGCGTAATAAGTCTGGTCTGAATCCTGCAGGAAAAGCAGGCTAGTACCCAAGTGGACTAGTATTTTAGTACATCATGCATGTGTACACTCTGTTAGCGTGCCGGAATGGCATTGCAATCGCCCAGGATCAACATTAATTTTTTATTTTCTCTGTTATGTATATTGCCATGACTGCTATGGTAATGACTGGAAAGTATTCTCTGAAATAATTTGTGCTTTGGTTGAAATCCCTTGAAAACTTCAGTGTATTTCGAAAAGAGCTGTCTTAGATGATCTGTGTACGTTTGAAATATCTCAAGAAAACTCTGTTGTATTTTGAAGACGATCTTTTATTAATCATTCTGGAACCCATCATGGGCATTATTGTCTATTTTGGTATCTGTTTCTGTGAATTTCGATCATTTTGAGAATCATTGAGTTTTGACTGTTTGAAGTATTCTGGAAATCTTTGTTGGTTGGATTCTTGGAATCGTTTTGTAATCTTGTTGGTAGTCCTTGTACGACCTTACTGAGCTCTCAAAAGCTCACCTTCCGTTTGATTCCCTTCTACAGGTGACGATAAGCTGTAGCAGATTCGGGAATGGGTTAGAGACTGTGTGAGCTTCCGGTGAGCCGCCACTTCCGTGTAATGAGACCCCTGTGTGGGTCGGTACCGTTACCTTGGTTCATAAGGACTCGAGTTTGTAAAGAACTTAGGCTTTAATAATTTAAGTCTAAGCAGTCTGGTAAGCCTATATTTGAAGAATTTAAGATGGTGTCGGATTAAATATTTTGAAGTATGTGTTAGTGAATAGATGTAACAGGTTCGATGTGATCCGGTAGTTTAATGACACGGGAGTTCGGGACGGCGGAGCTCTAAATTTTCGGGGGCATTACATCTCGCCTCCTAACTCTTATCAGACTTTTTAGCAAAGCCCAGATACCGATCCAGACCCAACTTGAAGACATGTCCCAAGTGCTAGGGGCCATACATTATGAAAGTGTCCTTACTCTTTTCGAGTCTAATCTACCCAAATCAGGACCAAGCCACAATGACCCGTTCCATATCACCATGCGAGCGCTCAATAAAAGGATTTCATTAATCCTTATAGACAATGGTTCTACTTTAAATATATGTTCCCTACGTACTGTTCAAGCCCTCAGCATTGACCCGTCATAATTCACCCCTTCCAATCAAGTTGTCCAAGCCTATGATAACATCTGAAGACGGTGATTAGTACAGTGAAGCTTCCTATTATGGTGGGTACTGCGAATTTTGATGTTGAATTTCAAATATTGGGTATTTTGGCCATATTTAATCTTTTGTTGAGAAGACCTTGGATATATCGGTGAGCATAATCCCCTCTACTTTGCACTAGAATGTCAAGCCTATGTTGAATGATGTCGTTTTCACCATAATGGGAGATTCGCAACTTCCTTAGATTGGACAAGTTAAGAAGGAGAGTGTTTAAGTGCCACATGATTCTTTAGTGGATTAGGATGGATTACCCAATTCAGTGTCTCCAGTATAAGGAAGTTTGTCACGATGAGAACTTCCTCATCTTTGCCCCTATAGCAGTACGGCAGTGCTCTCCATGATAAGAAAATTCTACTACTTTTTTAGAAAAGGCTTAGACCCAAGCTGTCAAAGAGTTCCTAGCTTCCTAGATATGGAAATTAAAAAAAGACCAATTCAACTTAGGGTACAAGCCAACAAGAAAGGAAATGAAGGAAACTATCAGGAAGCTCACCCCATGCCAAAAAGGACGAGGAAAATGAGAAGTTCATCCCTACCATAAACGGACGCTTCAAAAAGGAAGGAGAGAGTGGGCACTTCTTTGGATTTCTAGAGCCAGTTTACAATGTTGAGACCGGGAAGCAGACAAATTTATGGGAGATATTCTATGACCATGATATTCTATGACCATGAGTGGGTCGAGGATGAAGAAATACCAGTACAAACTGAGTCGGGTATCGAAACAGTCTCAGATTGGATGGAATTGATGGAGCCAGAAATAATGACATCATGCTTCATATATATGTTTATCTCAATGCTTATTTGTGAAGTGGATGACTGGACCGTAGACCCAGCATGCCTCATTACTCCAACACAGGGCGACATGCAGAATTAGGTAATCGAGTATGGATTGAAGATTGTGGGAGAGATCATCAAAAGAAGTCCTACTACCAAAGATGCTCTGGAACCGGAAGACTTTGATGCTTATGTCACCTTGCCAATCCAAATTTGCTTACCTAATATGTGTTTTCATACTAATTGATTGATAATATCATGCTTGATTTTGATTATCCCTTGGTTACTGATATAGGTTATAATGAATTAATCAACTCGATTAATAACTAGTCACACCTAATGGATTTAGAAGAGAAAAATATTTAAAAGAATAATGAAAGAAATTGAAAATTGGGAATCTAGTCATGTCAAGCCAGTGGCTGAGGAAACTGTCAAAGTAAATATAGGCTCTCCCGAAAATGTAAAAGAAATTAAGATAGGGGCTAGTCTAGATGAGAGAGAAAGAGCATAGATGATTGAACTCCTTAGAGAATTTATCGATATACTTGCTTAGTCATATAATGACATGCCTGATATAGATCCCTCCATCATGGAATGCCACCTACCTATCCTACCCGAAGGCAAACCTGTCAAACAAAATATTGCAATTTGAGACCGGAGTGGTCCCTCAATGTCAAGGATGAGGTACTAAAGTTACTCCATATTGGCTTCATCTGAGTGATCAAGTATCCCACCTGGCTAGCCAACAACGTACTCGTCCCTAACCTTCCGGTCAAGTCAATGTAATATTCGGTACTTTTTGTAGCAGTTTAAAATAATTATTGATGACATAAAAAATAAGCGGGCGGTAAATTTGATTGATGCTCGGAGATTAGTAGAGCATGAAATGTTAAACTAATTTTGAGGCAAAAATGTTATTTTTGCAAGTTTTGGGGTCATTTTGAAAAACTTTGAGGGCCAATTTGTAATTTTAAAAAGTATGCATTAGGTGTCAAATTGTTGTAAAATTTTTCTTAAAGAGATGCCACCTCTATTTAATTTGTAATGAATTAGTAGTGTTTTGGATATTTTAAAGTAAACAACAAAAAAATAGAAAACTCGCGAGAAAGAAAGAACAAACAGTAAAGAAGAAAAGAAAATAGAGAAAAGAGAGAAGAACCAAAAAACAAAGGAGAAATTTTGGTAGAAATCATAGAGAGATAGAGAGAGGAAAGAAGAGGAAATTAGGAAAAGTTCTTCTAGGTAGTCTCCTCCTTGCATTTCAGTATGTAGTTTCAATGTGTGTGTGTGTGTGTAATTCCACTATGCAGTATGCGTCAGTGGCTATGCAACACCTAAAATTTGAACAATAGTGTGCATGATTTTCAGTGAGTTATGAGTGTTAGTGTAGGTGCAGTGTGTGGGAGTGTTTTAGAGTGAGTATGTTTTTTTGGTCCGTGACAGCGTGTGCTAGTGTGTGTTTGCAGTGTGTGTTTTGAGTGTGTGAGATTAGATTGTGATCATGGTGTAATTATGTGTCTGTTAAGTGTGTGATGATGTACAGTCTGTGTGTGTTTGTGTGTGTGTGTGTGTGTGTGTGTGTGTGTGTGTGTGTGTGTGAGAGAGAGAGAGTAGGTGTGTGATTTTATGCAGAAGTGTGGATATTATGCGTATTACGGATGTAATTTAAGGGTATAAATGTGTTTTAAGGGTTTTGGTATGGTTGGTAACATATCAGTGTGATTGTGTGTGAATTGGTTTTGTGTGTGTGTGTTCGACAAGGGAAATAGATGAAGTGTGTGTGTGTGTGTGTGTTTAGGCGAATTAGTGTGCGACTTAATTTGAATAGTGTTTGTAAGTGTCACTAAAAGGGGGAAGGGGGTGGCTTAGGTTAACAATTTTATACAAATTTTTACATATATATCTTCGATTAGAATTTGACAAAGTCCAAAATAGTTACCTCCATTATTTTCATGAGACATATGCTCTCGAATACTTTGAAGAATTTTGGTGCCCACGAAGGATGCTAAATTAGGGTATAGATTAAAAAGAATTCACGATTTATTTAGTATAACATACCAAGTTATTTTAATCTTAAAATTTTAGAAAAACCTTATTTTACTGATATGTCTCATTATCAAAAAAATTTGGGTATTCCGAGGTGGATAGTTATTTTTAGCAGAATCGACTTCTGAGCACTTGGTCCGGACACTAATTCGAAATTTTTGAAAGAAAACTTTTTAAAATAATTTTTAGCCAAAAAATGAATTCGGGATGCTTAAAATAGTATTTTTAAGGTGTATTCGAAATTTTTCTGGTGTTTGGAATCTCCAGGCGTATTTTGATTATTTGCCACACAGAGGGGGTATTTTTTGGGAATCTCCAGGCGTATTTTGATTATTTGTCACCCAGAGGGGGTATTTTTTGTAATTTTACCTGTAAAAGGTCTTTTTGAATAAATTCACATAAGGTAAGGATAACTTAGTGATTCTAATTACGGAAAGACTGTTTTGGTGATTTAAGTATGAGGGGGTGTTTTTGATAATTTTACACATAAGAGGCATTATGGTAATTTTACATACTCGATGAGGGGGTTGTTCTGGAGTATGTGTGAGTCAATATTGAATGCATAATATCGTAGTATATATTGTATCCTAATAATTGGATTGTTCTATTTAGGTTAAAGTAAAAGACTTTCCGGTTAGACTAGCTTAGCTTCCGATCCAGGTAAGGGTTTTTATCTGAACTCCGGGTAAGGATTCTTATCCGAACCCTATTTTTGATAACTTGTGTTCGTAAGTATCCTTTTAATTGAATTATGGTTATTGTTAGACATTTAGATATGCATTGATATCAGCATGTTATTGCCAAGGAAACCTAATATTGAACTTGAGTCAGTTATTTGGAAATCTTATCGATGCTCTCCTGTTATTGCATGCTGAGAAAATTCAATAACTGTTTGTATATCCTTTCTACCGAATTGTTGTGTCTAAATTTGATAATTGTTTGTATTTGTTCTTGCTACTTGTTTGAGACTATCCTTGAGTCCTGATTGATGAATTAATATCAGCATTTTTAAATGACATCGAAACACTAATTGATTTCAATTAATTGAATTCAAGTTGATACTCTTTTTTATTGCATATTAAGTATTGAATTTCTCGTTGATTCTATGATTGTTATTTTATGTGTGGACCTGGGGGTCTGTTCTGAGGGAGGCATTATATAGAAGGCAGTTACTACTTCCTACAGGAAACACAGGCTAGTCCCTTGATCGATAGAAAGGGCTAGTTATTATTGTACATCATGCATGTGTACACTCTTTGCATTGCCTGAATGACATTGCCTCAACCCAGGATCAATATCTTTGAATTTGTTTACATTATATCTTACAATGATTGTTTTGAGAATGATGATCAAGTGAATATCTTGTTATCTACTTGAAGGGGATTGAGTAAAACTCTTCCCTATATTGTGATCAAACTATTTATAATTATCTAAAAACTTTTCCGTATTGTCTTTGAAATATATGTGTTTGTTTTGAAATTCTTTGAAAAATCATCATTTCATTTTAAAATGATGACTTTGAAAATGATCTCCAAATGATTGTTTTTGTATTTGTTTATGATTGTTAATGCTCATTTTGGAAACTAGGATGATTGTTAATGTTTGTTTTGGTGTCTATCTATGATTGTCTTTGGTCGATTTTGTATATGCTTATGACTGATTATCATCGTTTTGGAAATTGTTCATGATTGTTGAAATGTTATGAGAAATTGTCCTCGGATGAACTTTTGAGTCGTTTTCTAATTCTTTCGGTAATACCTTGAACGCTCACCTTTCGTTTGACTCCCTTCTACAGATAATTAGCTGTAGAATGCTCACGAATGGGTTCAGAGTCTGTGTGAGATTCTGGTGAGCCCATCACTATTGTGTAGCGAGACCCCTACATGGGTCGGTATTGTTTACTTGTTTTATAAGAACTTGAGTTGTAAATAACCTAAGTTTTAATAGTTTAAGTTTAGCAGTTTTGTGATCTTGTATTTTGAAGAGTTTGAGTTGTTCTTGAGTTTGATGTTTTGAAGTATGTGTCAGTAAATAGGATTTGACAGGTTTGAAGTATATGTCAGTAGAATGCTCGGGAAAGAGTTCAGAGTCTGTGTGAGATTTCGGTGATCCTATCACTACTGTGTAGTGAGACCCCTGCATAGGTTGGTACTATTTACTCATTCTATAAGAACTTGATTTGTAAAGAACCTAACTTTTAATAGTTTAAGTTATCAGTTCTGTGATCTTGTATTTTGAAGAGTTTGAGTTGATGTCGAGTTAGATGCTTTAAAGTAGGTGTCAGTAAATAGGATTTGACAGGTTTGATGTGAAGTGATAGGTTAATGCTCTAGGAGTTCGGGGCGATGGAGCTCTGGATTTCAGGGATGTTACAGTGTGTTGACTACTGAGACATAAATCGAGCTTCTCCCAAAGATGACTTCTCTTTACCCATCATAGATCTGATCATACACAACACAACTGAACATGATTCGGTTTCGTGGATTATTTTGCGGGGTATAACCAGATAAAGATGGCTCCTGAGGATCAGAAAAGACAACCTTTACAACCTTCTAGGGAACTTTCTCTTGTATAGTGTTGCCTTCGGATTGAAGAATGTCGGGGCTACATACCAATGAGCAACTACCACTCTGTTCCATGATATGATCCACAAGGAAGTGGAAGTGTATGTGCATGACATGATTATTAAATCCATAAAGAGGGAAGATCATTGTACAGTGTCGACAAAATACTTTGAGAGGTTGAGGCAGTACAATGTGAGGTTAAACCCGCAGATATGTGTGTTCGGAGTCATAGACAAGAAGTTGCTAGATTTCATGGTGAGTAAACGAGGGATAAAGGTAGATCCAACCAAAATTTAGGCTATAGTCGAGATGCCCCCACCAAAAATTGAGAAGGAGATTCGAGGACTTTTCGGTATAATCCAATACATCAATCGGTTCATATCCTAATTAACCACAATCTGGGAGCCCGTGTTTAAACTATTCAAGAATGATTCGTGCAAAGAACAGAACTCCCTATGCCAAGAAGCCTTCGACAAGATCAAGCAGTACCTTAGCAACCCTCCAGTCCTAAGCCCGCCAATACTTGGTAGCCTTTTGTTGCTATACCTGATCGTAATCGATACCGCAGTCGGAGCCATGTTAGCCCATCATTTGGAGAATTCATTGGTTAAAAGGGCCACATATTACATGAGTAAGAAGTTGACCCAGGGAGAGGTGAACTATTCATCCCTTGAGAAAGCATGTGTGTTTTTGGTTTGGGTAACATAAAGATTGAGACATTACGTCCTCATGCATCCCATTAGGTTTTTGGCCAGAATGGACCCCACGAAGTACTCGTTTGAGAAGCCTATCTTGTCTAACCATACAGCCAAATGGTTTTTGTTTGAAATTACCTATGTGACACAAAAGTCGATCAAAGGAAAGGCCGCGGCCGACCAATTAGTCAATTGTGTAATAGATGATCCAGTCAATGGGAAACGAGGTTCCTAGATGAAAGAGTTTATATTATGGAAACATAGATGAGATGGCAGCTGTACTTTGATGGAGAAGCAAACGGTAAGGGTTTTGGACTAGGGATATTTTTTTATCTCACTAGATGGAGCCCATTAAACTATCACCATCAAGTTGACTTTCGACAGTACTAATAATACCGCTGAGTATGAAGCTTGTACCATTGGATTGGAGATGGCCTTAAACCTAGGAGTTTGGGAGATCCAGTGTATAGAGATTCCGCATTGATCATATACCAAATTCAGGGTATGTGGAAAACTAGAGATGAACGCCTCTAAGCATATCATGCCCACTTGGAGAAGATTGTAAACAAATTTAAAGATGTGGAATCCCATTATCTATCTCGAGTCAAGAACAAATTTGTCGATGCCTTACCCACCCTTGCATCAATAATGGACATATCTGAAGGACAGGAGGTAGAGCCATTTGTCATATAGAAGAGAGACCGACCAGCCTATTAATTCATGATAGCGCTTGTAGAAGAGACCGAGAGGTCGAGCCTTGGTATATTGATACACAAAATCTTATTCGGGACGAAAATATCCCAGGGGGTGTTCCATGAAGGATCGAGTAACTTTAAGAAGATGGACGGTGCAGTTCATCATGTGTGACCGAAAATTGTATAAGAGACATTATAATGGAGAAAACCTGTTGTGTGTAGACAAAAAGAGAGTAGCCAAATCATGGAAGACATACATGTAAGAGAGTGTGGACCATACATCAATGGCAGATGTTAGAAAAGAGGTTCTCCAGCAGGGATACTATTGGAGTACTATGGAGCAAGACTGTCATTAGGTATGCACTACCTTGTAACATCTTCCTCCTCGAGAGTTATACAACACGACCTCCCCTTGGCCAATTCTGTTTAGGGAATAGATGTGGTAGGGAAGATCAGTCCCAGGCTTTTAATGGACATGAGTTCATACTGGTAGCCATAGGTCACTTTACAAAGCGCGTCGAAGCCGCTTTGCACGCCGTGTTCAACGCTAGAAGGTGGTTTTATTCATCTGCCAATATGGAGTACCGCGGGAGTTAATCTTGGATAATGGGCTACATTTTGAAGGCAAAGTCTCAGACGTAGCCGAGGAGTATGGTATCATTTGACATCATTCATCGCCAGACCGACCACAGAACAGTAGGGCCGTTGAAGCCGCCAATAAGAAGAGTATGGTGAGTAAATGACGATTCCTGTAAGAGTTGGCCGGATAACCGGATAAGCTTGCCCATGCACTCTGGGGTTATGGGACATCGGTGAGAACGTCGACCTGGGCTACCCCATATTCTTTGTTCTACGACATGGAAGCCATGCTCCTAATAGAATTGGAAGTTAACTCTCTCAGGGTACTATTAAAGAACCAGATAGCCACGGGAGACTGGGTGAGACACAGATTCTAAGAATTGGCCTAGGCAAACGAGGAAAGGTTAAAGGCGCTGTATCACATTCAAGGTTATCAAAAGCAAATTGCCCGAGTATTCAATAAGCAAGTAAAGGGACACGGATTGAAAGAAGGAGATCTAGTGTTAAAAGAGAACATTAAACAAATTTGAAGTCGCAAGGAAAGATTGAACCCAACTAGTTAGGCCCCTATGTGATCAAACAAATCATGACTAGGGGTGCAACATTGTTACTCGATTTAGACGGGATTGAGTTGTCTCAGTTAGTCAATCTAAATCGATTAAAGAAATACTATGCTTAAGCAAATTTTGTAATTGAACTACGAATGAAATGATCCTCCTTAAGAACATTTTCCAGCCCATTGACACCTCTAGGCCAGACCACCTCATTGTGACATACTAAAATATAATTACAACAATATTCATGATCAATTTTCTCTTTTAGTCATATCCATATGTTAGGAACGCGTGTCACCTTCAGATTTGTCAATAAATAGTTCTTTTAAAAGACAAATTAATAACACATTGTTATAAAACTTACCCTTTTACAAATGCCCCCAGAGTAATCTCAAAAGTTGATGATTTTTCAATTTTTTTACTAAACTCCTAACTTAGGTCTAAGTTACCCCTTAGGGATCAAGTCAAACGTAGTTCTACTTTCTTGCTCTACTTATTCTTTGAAAGCACTTTCGCAGACGACCTATAAAGGAGCTAAAACTTGCAACTCAGGTCAAGATATTCTTTGATTTTGAGTGTAGCAACTATGTAGGGTTGTATCACCACAAATATACTTGTATTCAATTTTAACTCGTATCAAGAAGTTTCTAACGATTTTTTATTGCAGCTTTAACAATTATAGAAGAGTATCATTGAAAACATCTAGACATTTCAACTCGTGTCAAGGAGTTCTTGGAGAAGTTTGAGTTCACCATCGACTCGTATATGGAAGCATTGCTGAAAAGCAATTTTGCAGACATTTTCAACAAGTGTCAAGGAGTATCATTGACAGTTTAGGCTCGTAACAAGGAGTACATGATGACACTTTAGTTTGGTGAAGCATACTAATTCGAGACACATATTTGATCATTTACAACTTTAGTCGGATTGAGTAGTCCAAACTTATACCGTAAATAGACTTTGTTGATGCCATGTATTATGAACTGAGAATATCTACTTGGCTTGAAAATTAACAAACTTTGGTTCTTCAAAGACAATTGATGTCAAGTTGAATGTAGCTTCATCTAAGTTATCAGCTTCGTCTTTATCATTTGGATGGTCAAAAGTTGTTTGCTTTTGCTCCACACGACCCAAAGAATTGCTACTCGACTTTTTTAAAATGCGCTTTTTCTTCTTATGAGCTATTCACTTCACTTGCTTCTTCCACTTTATAGAAGATACTTCTATAATAGCTAAGTTGTCACTTGTTGGAAAGTTTCTCTCATTATGCATGTCTTCAATGAGGTCATGCTCTATCCCACTGATTGATATGTTGACTCTATCCCACTGATTGATATGTTGACTATCATGTTATGAGCTCTTGTAGCTAATTCGTCAAAGGACTTTGGTTTGATGGCTTGTAGAATATAGCAGAGTCCACATTGCATGCCTTGGATACACATATCGATAGTAAAGGCTTTAGCCAATCTCTCCTCCCAGTCAAAGCTTAAGATTCTCCATTTATTGATGTAGGCAATGGTTGGCTCATCCTCTATTTGGCAAGTATTGAGGACTTCGATCATTTGACATTACGTCAAGTACTAAAGAAGCAATCAAGGAACTCTTTTTTTAAGTCTTCCAACTATCTATCGAACATGGCTCAAGGTCTGTGTACCACTAAAAATTATATTCTCTTAATGAGTGGGTGAACTACTTAACACAAAGATCTCCATCATTATCAACGTTGTAGCATGTTTCTAGAAAGTGAGACATCTGTTGCCTTGGATCTCTTTTGCCATCAAATTGTTAAAGTTCTGGCAGTTGATAGTTTTCTAGCATTTTCAAGCACTCAATTCTTTATGTGTATGATTTCATGTAGGACTTGACTATTCTAGATCTCTCAGGTTGACTTTCATCAATTGCCCCTACAATGAAATCTTGAAGTTGATCAACTGGCACAGATCCATCGGGAGAAACCTTAGTTTTTGTAGTTTTGCACTTTTTTGACTCGTCAAGGTCATATACATCTATTCTGGATTCTTTAGATTTTTCCATGAAGTAGATAGCTAATCTGAGCCCCTTAACGTTTATCGTACTCTATTAGATCATTGAGAGCCTTCCTTATGTAGGCATTATGATATTCTTTAAACTTGATTGCTCCATCACTACCAGCATGACTTCGTAGTCAAAAGATTCGATGGAACATATTGATTTTGTCAAGCTTAGGGTCATGCAGAGAGACGAAGAGCTGCAACCACTAGTTAAGTCGACCTCATATGTTGAATCACTTTATTGATGATATTGCATTTTGTATTTGGCATTCTGAAAGAAGTAGAGCAGCTGATTTGTAGCCTTCACCTTACTTCAACTTTTGATGCTGGCCCATGTAACTACAAGATTTGGTGTGCAAAGCTTCAGACCAAGAGACTTAAAGTTAGTCATCTCCTTCGAGCCATTGAAGCTTGTAACTTAAAGGATGGAGAGTAGGGAAGAGATGAGAGGCAGAGATGGTTTTATAGGGCATGCCAGAAATTTGTACCTACAAATTTTGATTCGAAGCACATAGAAGGGAAAAATACTGATTAATTGAATATGTATTGGTTTGAATAGGGAGTGCAATTCTTTAAATAAACTTTATGCAAAGAAAAAGTCCTCTGATTCTTTTTTTTATGACTAATGCTTGATCAAAGGCTTGATAGTTTGTTTTCGGATCAAACGGCCCTTTTGACCCTGTTTGTCACAAATATTTGATGAATTGTAGCGACAAACAAGCTTAAAAGATGTATTCCTGACTTGAAGAACTTGTGTTTTCAATTTGGTAGAACTCTGACTTGAGCGAGTAAATAAACTTGTCTCCGAATTGAGATAAAAACTTACATATTTTCTCTACTAGGCTCACCCCATATATATAGTGGTAAATACGAGGATGAGTTTCTATACGATTCAACAAATATGTTGTATTAAAAAATCTAATTATAGGGATATTTTCTCTACAAGGCTTACCCCCTATATATAGGAATATGCTACATTAAAAGTCATAATTATCAAGGGCCTATTCAGAGCCAAGCACTTCATCATGATAGGATCATGTGTAATCAATTCAAATGAGAAAGATGCTTAATATAACATGCAGCTCGTTGAAAAAGATGCTTGTCAGATCTGGTTGCTCAGTCAATGAGGGCAATCTTGTTTTCTATAAACCATGGATATATGTGCAACAGGGTCTTTCGTGAACTCAATATTGCGAACCTGTGAATCTATAAGGTTGTATTCATTTCTATTCGTTGCCAAAAGAATCAATTCACCCTGTAAACAGAGCATCCCTTTTACGTGATAAGAATACTAGGGAAAGACTCGTCATTCCAAGACAGTGAGGTAATATTTTCTCTCTACTGGATTGGCTAAAATTGTATCCCAAACTTGGATTTGGCTGATTGGAGAAATAACTCAAATCTGGTCCACGAGAGATCACTTACAACCCAACATCTCAACATCCCCTGGTATTAATGAATGTGTCATCAAGAGGATCATGAAAATTTTAGCCTTGTAGTATAGCTGCGTGTGGTACAGTCCTACAAATACTCGCTACCTTCTCATTACTAGGATTCCTCGGGATATTAGCTAAAATCAAGGGTTAGTGGCAAAACTGTCCCTCAAGGTTTACACGTATTTGCACTTCGCTCCCTGTGTCTACAACTTTGGCAATAGTGTTCCTTGAGGTTGACAAAACCATTGCAAACAACTCTAAATTGGATGGCCGTTCAAATTCAGACATTAAGTTTGCATGTGTTGTGCACATGCCATTTTTGGCATGGGTAGATCTGTCATTTTGCCTAGAGTTAAATACAAAACTGTCCCTGAGTTTCACGTTTTTGCAGGTGGCTCCCCGTGTTTGCAACCTTTGCAACAATGTTCCCTGAACTTGACAAAATCATTGCAAAGGAGTCCAAAATTGAATGTCCATTTAAAATCAGACGTTAAATCCGCATTTTACCCTATCCTCTCTCTCTCTCTCTCTCTATCTCTATCTCTCTCTCTATGTTTAATTTCCTCTGCTCCTGTAATTTCCTTACCGAGAAGGATACAAACAATGAATTATCATCCATAATGAAATACTACAAGTTCTGTAACTTAACAATTCCTTTTGGGAATTTCCTGTGCAATCTGTTGTTGCTCAAAGCCATGAAGACCAATGAGTTTAGCTTCTCAATAGTGTTCGGTATGCTTCGAACAAGCAAATTCGAGCTTAAAACTAACCTTTGAAGCAAAACCTAATTGGCTAATTGTGTATGGTATAGGACGCATAAGAGAATTATAGCTTAAATCAAGGCCTTTAAGATCTCTGAGACTGCCTAATTGCTTAGGTATGTTGCCAGTGAACAAATTGTAGCTTAAATCAAGGTGTACAAGAGAACCTAAACTGAATAATTCTGATGGAAGTATCCTGCTAAGGCAATTTTGCGACAACGTGAGGATTTGAAGAGACTTTAGAGAAGAAATTTGATAGGAGATTGAGCCGACAGGTGTAGAATTGGATCAGAGACTGAGCTGTTGCAGGAGCGAGTTAAAGAACACTCTATTTTGTGAAAACAGAGTAATGGTAGTTTTGGTATGAACGAAGCAGTTGAAAAAGAACACAGACTAAAGGTAAGAATGCCAAATATTTGTGATGGGAATGTTGACGCGTTCTTTCAAGCTGGGTTTGGTGGTGTGCCAAAGACAAGCCTCATAACATGGAGGTGGTTGTTAATTCCTAGTTTGTATTCTATTCCAACCCAGGATGAGCCTGGTTTACGAGGGTTTGGATATGAGAAACTCCAGGAGGTTTGGTCCAAGGAAATGGTGTCCACGATCTTGAATAGAGTTTCTAGTCAGATGGATCCATACTATTTAGTTCCCAGATTCTTTTTGGGTGGTTGCTTCCTTACATTTCAAATGGTGGAGACACGAGGGTTGGCAAGGAAATGGGTGTTCTTCAGGTAGAGTAAGGTTATATGTTCAAAAATCAAAAGAGAAAATGGTAAGGAGGTGGGTATTCTTCTGGTTATCTAGAAAAAATTAGAAAAAAGGAAAGGGGAAAAAAGAGAACAAAAATATATACTCTGTTCTGTTCTTGTATTGTCTTTGTATGGCTTTGAGTTTTGGAAATGGGTTAGCTTTGGGCGTGGTTATATATAGAAGGAGAAAATAAGAGAGAAGAAGCAGAGGAAATTAAACACACATAGAGAAAGCCGAGTTGGGGTGAGAAGTCATAGATATTCCCGTGTCAAAATGGCATGTGCACAGCACATGCAGACTTAACATCCAATTTTGGACTCGTTTGCAATGATTTTATCAAGGTCAAGGAACATTATTTCAAAAGTTGCAAACATGGGGAGAGACTTGCAAAAACGTGTAATCTCAGAAGACAGTTTTGTATTTAACCATAGGCAAAATGACAGATCTACCCATGCCAAATTGGCATGTGCATAGCACATGCGGACTTAACGTCTCAATTTGAACGGCGATCCAATTTTGGAGCTATTACAATGTTTTTGTCAACATCAAGGAACACTATTGTCAAAGTCATAAATACAAGGAGCAAAGGGCAAATACCTGTGAACCTCAGGGGACAATTCTGTCATTAATCCAGTCCTGATATATGGCTATTTTCTCTCTACTGGATTGGCTACAATTTGTATATCCCAAACTTGGATTGGGTTGATTGGAGAAGTAACTCAAATCTGGTCCACGAGAAATCACTTACAACCCAACATCTCAACATCCCCTTGTATTAATGAATGTATCATCAAGAGGATCATGGAAATTTTAGCCTTGTAGTACAGTTGCATCTGGTACAGTCCTACTGATACACGTTGATATTGGCTAAAATCAACGTGTATGGCTCGTTAACCCTTACGAGAGTGAGAGGTTTTACTAGGGATCACTCAAGGAGGGTTTTGTTTTTGGTCAAAAGAATAATTACATTAAAATATACAAGAGTTACAGAGTTAGCCATTTCGGCTATACATAGTAGTTCATGTGTATGTTTGTCATGTAGATAACGACTTACAAAAGAAACAGATTATAGTGCTTGCATTAATACAAAAGCAAATAAAAAGAGGATATAGATCAATTACAGCAAAACTCATTAACCCAATCCTGATATACGACTATGCGGGCATGACATGCAAAAGCCGCTAGTGATCTGGCCTCCTTTACTTGCAAGTAACTGGCTCTGGCGATACTAAGTGATGCATGTAATTAACAGAAATCATATATAATTGGCACTGTAGTGTCTGGGACGTCTTCAGTGTTTGTGAGCTGAGAAAGTAAAAATTTTGAGTCAGTCATGAGAATAATGTGAGCGATATGGTTAGATTTCACCCAAGTAGTCACTAGTAGTGGGCCCTTTGCTTGAGCTGACATCCAGTCAGAAGCCTTGGAAGAGAAAGCTGCTAATCCACATCTTAAGTTTTGGTGGTTAAAGCAAGTGAGACCTATCCCTACTTTTAGCCGTTCTTTGTCGAAAGTAACTGCCATGAAAAGCGAGATAGGGCGTGGATTGGGACAAGTACAAGGAATGGTGATGTGTTGGAAAGTATGGGATGATTGTAGTATACTATGGATAAGAGACACGGGTTTTTTTGTTGGTTTTGGCACGTTGGAATTTTGAGATTTTTTTCATTAGTTCTAATATGTCTCTTATTACTACTCTAGGTTTGAACTCACTGAGCAGAAAAATGCAATGGTTTCTGTGGAGCCAAATGCACCAAATAGTGGTTAGGATAGATAAAGTGGGTTTCCTAAACTTGTTTTTATTTTTGGTTATTAATAACCATGCAATCAGCCATTCCCTAAAAGGAGAAGAAAGGTTATTCATTTTAATCCCAGTCAGTCCTCCAAACCAAACTCGCCTCACTAAGGGACAATTTATAAAGAGGTGATCAATAGTCTCTGGTTCAGTGAGGCATAGCTGACACAAGGGATTAAAGGATATATGGAAGCAGTGAAGTTTATATTGAAGAGGTGGCCAATCCCAAATGACCTGCCAAATGAGGAATTTGATCTTTTGTGGTACTAGGCATGGATCACATTATCTTAAAAACTTGTCATTCCCCAAGTAGGATGATACTAGCCCGACTGCTCTAAGCTCTTCTGATTTTTTCTAATCGAGCATGTCGTATGCTGATAGAACTGAGAATATGCCAGATGAAGTATGTTTCCAGACTAATTAATCTTCTACTGGGTATGGGGATAGGTGTATGGCTTTGATTGTCTTGATTACATGATGGTAAAACCATTGAAAGCAGGGATTTTTTTGTCCCAGCTATCGTTGATAATAAGGTCACTGATAAGTTATAGGGGAGGTTGTGATTCATGTACCGTTAAAAGAGGCTTGAACTTCAAATGTGGGATTCAACCATCCTGCCATAAAGGTATTCGAGATACAGTACCTACTTGCCATCTTAAGCCTTCCTTGAGAATCCCCCCCCCCCCCCCCGCAATAATACTTCGCCACCCCCAAGAGAAGTTTCCTTGTTTTGGGTTCTGGGCTAAGTAGGAAATTAGATGTAGAGTAATATTTACCCACTAATTGTGTGGCGAGTAATAAATGAGGGTCCATCCATCTACACCAGCAAGTTTTTGCTAGGAGTGCTTTGTTAAATAATTCCGTCTGAATCTCAATCCTCCCTGAAGCTTGTATGCACAAAAGGCATGCCAGTTTATCCAATGTATATTCCACTTTTTGACTCTGGACCTGACCAAAAGAAGCGACCGAGTATCGAGTTAACTTTCTTGGTGACGTATTTGGAAAGAGGCATACCTGCATGTGATGCGACAGGAGGGACGATAACACCAAGTTAATAAGGGTTGTTCGTCCTGCTTTATTCAGGAGGCACCCCTTCCAAGCCGCACATCTAGCTTTCATCCTTTTAATAAGATCACTGAAGAAGATTTGTTAGAGATAATAGCCAACGTAGTACCAAGGTATGTCCCAAAATTATCGGTCCATTTCAATCCCAACCATTCCGATATTTCGTCTACACCATCTTGTGTAGCATTAGGACCAAGTGTAATGGAAGATTTATCGTGGTTAATCTGTTGTCGATTCCTCATAGCAGCAATGTAGAAGGGTCCGTAAAAAGTCACAAGACGAGTGATTTAATTTGGTAAATATCATAATATCATTGGGAAAAAATTAATGATTTAATGGTGTGCATCTCCTTCCAACTGCAATACCAGGGAGATGGTCTGAGAGTTGAGTTTGTTTAAAGGTATGAAGAGAGCATTTCGGCACAAAGTAGGAATAAATAGGGTGAGAGGGGATCTCCTTGTCAAAGCTCGCAGCTAGGATTGAACCTTCTGTTGGAGATCCATTTAGCAGAATTTCATAGGAAACACTAGTAACACAGGCCATAATAAATCGGATGAAAGAGCTAGGAAATTTTGAATGGATAAGTACATATTCCAAATAATCCCAGCGGACTGGATCATAAGCCTTGCTCATGTCCATTTTAAGTGCTCCATAAACTGACTTCCCTTTTTTGTAGTGCGGATTTTGTTTGCGAGTTATTGGGCGATTAGAATATTATCTGCAATTTGACGACCTTGAATGAAGGCATTTTGGTTTTCCGATATAAGGTAGCTCAAGAAAGGCTTGATGCGATTAGCTAGAGTTTTGGCGATAATTTTGTAGATTGTGTTGCAAAGGGATATCGGTCTGAAGTCAGCTGGTATTTTTGGTTTTGGCTTTTTGGGGATAAGAACTACAAAAGTCATATTTGATTCTTTGAGAATGTGACCAGAACGAAGAAAAGAGAGGACTGTTGATGTGATAGGTGTTTCCACGAAGCCCCAACAATGTTGGTAGACGATGGTTGGGATACCATTCGTTCTCGGAGCTTTGATTGGTTTAATTTCGAAAAGGGCTTGTTGAACTTCCCTCGTTGTAAAAGGTAGTGAAAGCCAAGCGATTTGATCAGGTAGGAGGCATTTGGGCAGAGCACTGTTTCCTCCTGATGTCCTCCACGAAGGAACCCGATTATTAGAAGGGCAAAAGATATCTTTGAAGGGAGCCCTTAAGCATGCCGAGATATCCTCATGAGACTGGAAGGTGTTACTATTTTCATCTTCCAAATAGGATATTTTGTTATTCTGTCAGCAGATAATAGTAAAGGTATAAAGAAAACGAGTATTCCTGTCTCCCAACTGTAATCGGCAAATAGAGGATTTCTGAGCCCTAAAGGTTTCCTCAGACTCTAATAACCAGTCAAGTCTTTTCCTTGTCTGCTGTTCCAGGAGTTGGGCATCTATATTTGGAAGTTGACTCTGAAAAATGATTTATTTGTAATTTTGCTTCCTCAATCTGAGTCCCCAGGTTACCAAAACATCTTTTTTTTTTCATTCCTTCAAAATGTTTAACATGATCTTGCCCCAATAGGCTGTCTAGAACATTGGTGATCTTTCACATTCTGTCTCCCAGGAACTTCTGATAATAGATTCACATTGAGGGTGTTTTAACCACAGCTTCGAAACGACGTGGTCGAGGAAGATATCTAAAAGAAGGATGAGATCGTAGGAGGAAAGGTACATGATCAGAGGAGTGTATGCCCAGATTTTTAACCTGAGCGCTTGAGAACATAGACAACCAGCTAACATTTGGTCCATAGGTGCACTCATTACCTTCTCGGTTATTGGTCCAAGTGAAAGGAGGGCCCACCCAATATATGTCTACCAAATGATTTTGGTCCAAAAAATCTCCAAGAAGATTATGACCCAAAATACATCGGTGATTCAACCCTGTTTTATCTTAACACGCTAACACTTGACTAAGTCACCTACCAGTAGTAATGGTGTTAAATAAGATGAGAGAATATTCGAGATATGGGCCCAAGTGGCCTTTCTTTTTACTAAATTGTGGTGTCCATAAATAAACCCAGCTAGCCACGAGTTTGCTTGAGAACTATGGAATTCCACAAGAATAAGGTTTTTGTCTTTAAATAGCAGAACTCCATCAGCTTCATCTGTCCAGCCAACCCACAAACCATCTTTTATGCTCAGGACCCCAAAAGGATTCACCCCGGTAGAATTATTGTAGCCCAATTTTTGAAAAATATTGTAACTCAGATCATAATCTTGTTTTGTTTCTTGCAGCAAAACACACCAGAGTTAATGGATGCAAGCCAGTTTAATCTCTACTTTAATTGTGCAGGCCTGGCCTGACCCACGACAATTCCAGCTAAGGATATTCATCGGAGGTGAAGGGGTTGCTTGGGGGCAACACCCGAAACCCAATCAGAGAATTGAACTGAAGAACAGGAGTGTAACTGAAGAAAGGGTTATCACGTAACCCAATACTTCTCTTCCCCGAGAATGGTACCTCAATAATTTAAAGTCTCAGAAATAAGTACAGGCTCTCTCTGCCTAAAGATCCAGAATCTCGACTTCTACTAACAACTTGGTGAGCCAAACGTCTTTTCTATACAGAAGTAGCGTGAGGAATAATAGTTGACGAATTATAATGTTGCACAGATTGTTCTACAGAATAATCAGGCCTAGGGATTTTCCTAAACCGAACCTCAAAACATGAATTATCATTCTCTATATTCTTCCCTAACAATCCTAAAGGCAGAAGATTTCTTTTTTTTTTTCTTTTCTACTTTTGTTACCGTAATAAGGAATGCTATGAGTAACAGGAAGGGCCAAGTAGCATCGTGAAATATGAGGAAAACCAGAAAAAAGCATGGATGATTGTAAGCCAAGAGGGGAGAAGGCCTGGAGCCTATTTGGAATAGGGGGTTACGAGACGCTAATGATCCATTGTTCAGAGAAATGAGCTGATCAGTATATAACGGAGCCGCAGAATTGAGTCCACAAGGACAGAGGCAAACTATGTTGCTGATCTCCTGGCCCAAAAAAAAGAAGACGGCGTACAAGGAGTTCCACTTGGTAGAAGAGTTGGGAAATAGACATAAGAGGAGCTCGCCTTGATGCAATTTATGCCTACGCCATATATTCCAACCAAACACCCATCAAAGCTATTTCCTGTCAAAAAAGGTCACTAGAAATTAGAATGTGATAGTTACAGCATTATACATTTTCCTCATCGAGGAAACATGGCTGCTCACTTGGGCTACAAGTCAATCACATTTCTCCAGAAGGGAACTAAAGCCATCCTTCTAAACTCCTCCCAGAAAATAAATAAAGCTTTCAGTGGCATGACCCTAGGGAAGAAGCAAAAACATAAACTACAAACATGTACGTGTAAGTTGAATCAAGAAGAAACTCCGTATGGAAGTAGTGCAGCAGCAACGATCCTGCCTTCCTCATTCAGTATATTGTAAGTTGATGCTGCATTTTTCTGTAGAAAAATATGAAATGTATGAATATCGCTAACACTTCGAGCAATTTCATAAATTGCAACTTAAGATTTGGATCCAAAACTAATCGATTCTTACACATAAAACATTTGATATTAAAAGATCCAAGGAAACTTGTGTCCATTTCACGTCGCTTTGTATACATTCTCTACCTTTCTTTAAGTACATAAAAGGATGAAATATGCACCCGACTGACTAGATAAGGAAGCGATCAGATTCAAAGTACAATTGTTGACTTTGTACTGGACAGGTGGCATGCTCCAATCAGCGGACCAGAGACGTTGAGCTTGGACCGGAAGAGGCTGAACCGACGCAAGGATAACGGTTCAGTGAAGATATCTGCGGGGGCTTGTCAACACTGGAATTTAAGTGAACATCCATAGCGCCACGAGCCACACGTTCCAGAACAAAATGGTAGTCAATTTCAATGTGCTTAGTGTGGGCATGGAAGACAGGATTAAGAGAGAGATAGACCAAGCCAATATTGTCACATTAAAGCTTGGGCGGAAGGGAACACGAGAGTGAAGTTCGGACAGCAGAGACTTAATCCACTCCAGTTAAGAAGTAACAGTCGCAGTAGCTTCATATTCTGCTTTCATACTCAAGCGAGCTACAGTTGGTTGATTGCATCAACTCCAAGAAATGAGATTTGGGCCAAGGTAAATACAAAAGTCACTCGTGGACCGACGATCATCCGGACACCCAGCCTGATCCGCATTGGAGTATGCAGATAAGGAGAAATCCGATGATTGGAGAAGCATAAGCCAAAGTGAAGGGTACCATTAAGGTAGCAAAGGATACACTTAACGGCAGACTAATGCTCGGAGGTGGGTGATTGCATGAATTGGACATGTTAACAAAGAAAGAAATGTCAGGGTAGTAGAGTAGAGATACGGAAGGGCCCCAACGATGCTATAATATTCAGTGGGGGAGGGATGAGGGTCATCACAATGCTGTGAGAGCTGAGTTGAGGTGGCCATAGGGGTCTGGACTGGCTTAGCCGAATCAAGATGGGTGCAGTTGAGAAGATCTGTAATAAATTTGCGTTGAAGGAGTAGGAGCCACGATCAGTATCAACAACTTCAATACCAAGGAAGTATGAAGGGGACCAAGATCTTTGACTAAGAATTCGGCATTAAGGGCACTTACAAGGCGATTAATAGCCGGCAAGAATTTGCCAGTGAGAATGATATTGTCAACGTAGATGAGAGAGAGAAATACTGGATGAACAGAGACGTGTCAGAGAGACAGGCACGAAAGCCAAGACTGGGGATCCGTTGAGATAGACGTGCAGACCAGGCACACGGCGCTTACTTGAGACCATAGAGAGCCTTTCGTGATTTGCAGACATGCTGAGGGAACGTAGGATGGTGAAAACCAGGCGGCTGCGTCCTATGTACATCTTTGTCACTATAGCCGTTCAGAAATGCATTATTCACGGTGATTGGCGAAGAGGCCACCCAAAGGACACGGCAGAGATAAGAAAAGGCGAATGGTGGCGGGTTTGACACTCGGACTAATATCTCACTATAATCAATGCCTTATTGCTGATGATAGCCTTTGGCAACAAGTCGGGCTTTATAGCGATCAACAGAACCAGCAGCTTTGCGTTTAACATGAGACAGCCATTTGCAGCCAAGGTGGTTAGCATTCTATGCTGGAGGGGTCAAGTCCCACGTGTGCTTGCGCAAGAGAGCATTGTATTCATCCTGCATAGCATGGCGCCAGTGGGCATGGGAGGCAGCTTGGGAGTAACAAGCGCGTTCAAGGTCAGTGACAAAGGCAGTGAGAGGATATCTGGGGCAAGAATTTAGGTTTGAGAGTGGCATCGCTAGAGCGGGTTAAGATAGGATGAGTGGATGATTGTTGGGTTTTGGGTGGCGAGAAGGGAGGGTGATCATTAAGGGAAGAGGTGGTGGCGATGTGGGGCCTTGGGAAAGAAGGGTTCGGGTGAGGTGAGGGCGGGTAATAAAGGAGAGGCAGAAGAGGAAGATAACATGGGGAGGGGGCAAGAAGGGGTGAGTGGAGGGTAAGGTGGATGGAAGGGGTGACGTGGAGGGGAGAATGTGTAGGGGAAGTTAGAGGATTTGGGGAAATTTGTTTTATGTGATGACTAAGGAGATGAAGATTGAGAGAGAATCTGGGAGGTGGGCCTGTTTGTTGGGAGGAAGAGGAGGTAAGATATGAGATTGGGAGTTAGACAGAAATGGGGACTGGGCCACGCATGAGGGGACAAGAGGCGTGATGAGATGGGAGAAGAGATGAGAGACTCTTTTTTTTTTAAGGGGGTGTGTTCTGATAATTGAACACCATTATAGGTGCATTTAACATGCATTTCTTTCTTCCATTCCTGTAAAACCTCGGCCCATTCAGGAAGACTAAGGAAATGCGTTGAGAAAGGGCAGATGTATAGAACCTTTCAACGAGATAATTTTAGGTCTAAATTATTTACTTTTGTGAGTCTAAAAATGTACCATCCTTTTGTCTCCCTAATCCCTATCCGAATCAAATTCAAAATGGGATTAATGACTTTGAATTAAAAAAAAAACCAAGATATGCACTAATTAAAATAGAATTTTCTATTCTTATTTATTCTCTTATTCTGACTCTTTCCAAAATAGGCATACCATCAGAAAAGCTTCCTTGACCAATTGGGTAGATCAAGAAAACAGCAGTAGCAGCTGCAACAGGAGCTGAATATGCAACAGCAATCCAAGGTCGCATACCCAACTTCGAATCTGGAATTCAAAAGGATCAAATAGGAAAGGATACTCTGAATCATAGAACTATAATGAAATACACGATCAACCAACATTTATCGAATTTGAAAAAGAGTCAGAAGAGATGGTTCGATCCTCTTATTTTTATTTCTCGGTTCCCTGCGTGCTCCTTGGTTAGAACCTCTGAGAGGTCCAAATGGGTTGGACTTGAGTAGGCTGAAAAAAGACATACAACCTTGGCAGGAACGAGATAAGATACGAGGTGATGATGGGAGAAGAAATGAGAGACTTTGGTGGGTTGGGGGGAGATAAGATATGAGATTGGGAGTTAGACAGAAATGGGTTGACGAGCCCGACTCATGAGCATGGGGGGCACGAAATCTGGTGAAAAATGCCACTTTTGGCAGAAAAATGTCTGGAGTAGGCGATACTTACCACCCCAATCAGATTGAAGGTTTTTGATCGGGTGGCCGGTAAATTCTCCACTAGTTTTTTGAATTTAATAAATACGTTCATAACATTCGATTTTAGTTTGATATGAAAAATTCATGTGTAACGGCTTAAACTCGTCAATAAAGTGAATATGGTAACGGTAACCTTGATGAGAAACAACCGGGGATGGACCCCAAAGATCACTAGAAACTAATTCCAAAAGAGAGGAAAAAATTACATGAGAAAACTCAAAGGGAAGCTTGAGAATTCTGCCAGACAGTGGGGCACGAACACCCAGTAGAACCGAAGGAGCGCGGTTGGTGGATAGTGACACAACAGAGGGCGTGAACTGATAGAGGCCATTTTTAGGCGACCTTGAAGTAGGGGCATCCCGGAAATGCAGTTTTTGACAAAGACAACATCATGTTGAAATTCAAAAAACATGTTATCGTTAGCGGTATATTATTGAACATGCAAAAGATTTTTCGAAATAGACGGAACATGAAGCATGTTAATTAATTTAAAGATTTCTAGTGGGAGAACTAAACAAAGAGTGACCAGTAAGAGGTATAGGCAGACCTGTGTCATCACCTATGCAAACTCGGTCACCGTCTGTATATGTAGCACAGCGAGAAATGTTGGTGACGTCATTAGCGATGTGATTTGTAGCCCCGGAGTCGGAGTACTAGGCAGGACCATAGGGCTGGAGAGACGAGCAAGTGGCCAGATAAGCAATAGGGTTAGAAGGACGGGGTTGACGATATGGGCAATAAGGTAGAATGTGGCCCAATTGATTAAAGTGGTGAGACAATAGAAGAGGCCCGGCGAGGTAAGGACTGCGAGGATGGAAAATGGCTGGCCAGCAAAAGGACTGCCGCCACGTTGACTGGCACGACCTTGGTACTTGCTGCCATGAGAAGGGGGAAGGGACAAGGATGATGGAATTTAGGGGGCCAGAGGATGCAGTTTGCGAGTGTGGGTGATAAGGGGAAAGGGGTGGGTGTGGACGGCAGCATGGGCTTGCGGAGATAGGGCTTCGCGAGCTTGTTAGCGTTCCACCTGACTTTTGCGGGTGAGAAGCAGCGCATAGAGGCGATCCAGAAAGATTGTATCGGCACGACTGGTGATGGAGGTGACAAACGATTGGTAGTCAAAGCCAAGTCCGGAAAGAAGATCGTTGACGAGATCTTCATCAGGGATGGGCTGGCCAATAGCAGCTAAGGTATCTCGAATGGCTTCGCCTTTTTGAAAATATCCGGTCATATACAATTGTCTTTGGTGAGATGATGAAGATTGTAGCGTAGGTTGAATGTATTGGCTTAATATTGAGACACGGACATGCATTCAAGGGAAAGCCAAACTGTCGCGTAGGTGTGCAAGCCAAAGACCTGCACTAACACAAGTTTTGTGAGTGACGACAATAACTAGCTAAGGAGGAGTTGATCTTGTTTTTGCCAGAAAGTATAAGCCGGATTCTCAATAAAAGAATCGGCACCAATAGTGATATCCGAGGTGGGCGTGGGGGTGTCAGAGGGAATACTAGATTTCGGAGACAATGGGTGGGACCCATCAACAAATCCCAGGATATCATAGCCATAGAAGAGGAGGAATTGGCTTTTCCAGAAAAGGTAAATGTCGGTGGTAAGTTTGACAAAAATAAGGTGTTGAATATGGTCGAGAGAGAAGACAATAGGTGTGGTAGGGTTGGTGTTGGAAGAAGAAGCCATAAGGAAAAAAAATGTCATTTGACAAAGGAGGCTCTGGCACCATAAAAGATCAGAGGAATCATGTGTTCATTTCATGTCACTTTGTATACATCATTTAGCTTCCTATATATAAATGCACAAAAGGATAAATATGCACCTAACCGACTAGATAAGGTAAGTGTTCAGGTTCAAACTATTCTATCTTGTTTTAAATCCGAATTTGATTTGCAGTAGATGTGCTTGACTTCGTGGTGGACATATGGCATGTTCCAATAGACGCGTCTACATTAACTTCTTAGTCACAAAGAGCAGCAGAATCGGCTGGAGAAGTGAAAAGCGGTGCAAGCAAACTAGTAGTGGTAAAGGCATAGCCACGGCATAGGAAATGTCTATGAATAGACAGCGAAGAAGAGGGATAGATAGCTTGAAGTAACAACAGCGTCCTACTCGCATAACAGTTTCAGTACAGAATAAGGGAAACCATAACCACCTTATCTCACATTATAAGGATCAGCACATCTAGAAATGTGAACCACGTGATGAATCAAACCTAAAATCCACTCCACTTCAAGCCAATGTGCAAGGAGATCAGTTCTAATATATGGTTGCAGTAATGTAGGAGAAAAATCAATGCGACTCACATTGCCCAAGTAAGACAATACACGATCAAAAGGGCAAAAGCAACAAAGGTTCAGAACATTTCAATCATGAATGAAAAATTTATTTTTCAAGATCTCAATATGGTTCTTGTGTTTCTCGACTATAAGGCGTTATGCTCAACTCAATCAGACCATTCGGCAACTGATATTTAAACTCTGAACTGATTTGTACTTAGCCTTCGAACGAATTGAAAATAAAAGTTTTGCTTGGTTCACTTGCATGGAATGGGTACTCAGTGCCAAAGTAACATTTTCTGTCAATTACGCTGCCCAAAATCTATAGCGTAAGTCATTGTTCTTTAAAACTCGCTTCAAGAAAGCAGCAGAACAAACCAAGTCCTAATGAGTACACAAGTATTTATGAGATGTCATACAACAACATACCGAATCAACTGCTTCTAATTTCATGCCAGTAGACCGAATGAAGCGCCGAAGTTCGGGATCTACTGGTTCAATTTGCCTTCCACAGCCAAGGACCAAGATTTCTGAAACCCAATATATCAAGAATTTAGAATTATTATCTTTCAAGTTTTAAATCTAAACGGAAAACAAGTAAATATCGGGTTCACTGTAGTCTTATTAAGCTCCTTCTTCAGACTCCTTAGAAAGAAAGCGGCTCTCTTCTCCTTCGCTGTTTTTTTATTCTCGTCTGATATTCCTCTATACTCGAAGGATTGTTTGGATTTCCCATTCACCCAGACGAGAATTTAACTACTCCAATTTTACAAGCTAAATGTGGAAACAAAAGTCTCACACACAATTCGTATGCCAGGAGAACCCAGACATAACCGAACAATAGTATGTGTGCACACAAGCAAAGAGGCAAGCGTAGCAGCACTGTGAATCTGTGATAAGCCCATGCCACACTCAGGATATTACTTTTCAGACATGCAGTATTTTATGAGTTCTAGGCTGTCCCACTAAAGGAAAAAAATTGAATCTAGGTAAAAGTAACAATTTGGTTCTGAATGACCATGATATTCTTCAGTGTGCCATTTGATCTCACCTGGTATGGGCCGCACAGTTTGAAAGATAGATAGGCTGCATCAGATTTACAAAATATGATGTCAGACAAAGGTTAGTTTCTTCCCCCAGCTAATAGAGGCTAGCACAAGGGACCTCTTGAGTAGTAACAACTAATACCTAAAAGACTTACAAAAGAAGTATAAATGAGAAAACGTTTTTCTAAAGTTGAAGAAACTAGCTAGTGTTTAATGATTGAACCCACTCTAAAACAGTAAATACGAATTGGTAATTGTGTAATAATTAACCACATTATTTCATAAGTATACATCTGAAACATTATGGTATGTACAAGACGTTATCGTCAAATAAAAACTTACTAGCTAGTGTTTAATGATTGAAGACACTAGCTAGTGTTTAATGATTGAACCCACTCTAAAACAGTTAATACGAATTGGTAATTGTGTAACAATTATCCATTTCATAAGTATACATCTGAAGCATTATGGTATGTACAAGACGTTATCGTCAAAGAAAAACTTACTAAAAGATGGGCAATGATCATACATAAAAATATATTGCTAATATTAACAAGATTTGCATCTTTTCTTTTCTCCTATACCATGCACAACACTACGTACTTTGGGAAAAGCTTCAAACGAAGAATCTTGTACTCATAATAAAGTTAAAGCAGAAGACATGTCTGCAAGGCATTTTTTATACATGGCATCGGAATCTAGAACATATAAATGGATGTCACGGATGTCACGAATAATTAAAATTTTGAAGCGCGTGATACAATTCTCGACACCAGCTTCGCATATGTCACTAGAAAAACCTTTTGTACTGTATCATAAATGTATTCAAGCATAATATGTTCCATCAACCATTAAATTAGTCTTTTGACTTGTCAAGGACGGTTACATTTTGGTAATGTAAAGATGTGCTCACTAGTCTAAGGATGCAGTGGGGTTAAGTATGTCAGAACAAATACATAAAAGCCAAAGGTACTTCCAGAAAACAAATAAGAACACAGTATCAGTGTCCTTAACAAAACATCTATTATATCCCTTTTATTTGAGAAGTCAATCAGACATATGCCTGACCAAGGAGGACATTATATTCTCTCTTTATGAAGTTTGTACTTTGTATCATTAATATCCTCTCTTCTCTTCAATTCTCTGTTTAAATATCTTTAACAGAACCTAATATTAGCTACTCTGGCTCCCATGATTTTCAAAAGGTGTGTTACTAGAGACCTTCAAAATTCTTCTAGAAATAAGAGACTATTTTCTTTGCTTATACGTGGAAGAGGGCTTTTCTCTTTCCTGGAGATGACGTATATGAATGAGGTGCTGAAGGTGTTTATTAAATCCGATAGATTAAAAAAGAAAGATTATCGTCGTCATAACATACTCTAAATTCTGGCATAGTTTTCGTATTTACATGTCCTATCTGTATCTGTGCTTTATACACTGCTACTAAAAGTTTCTTCTTTGAAACTATCCTTGTTAGCTAATGGTTATGGATGCCAGAATCATGATAAAGAAACCTGTTGTTAAAGGGTTTGCATAGTCATTAAACGCGAAATTTTAATGTAAGCCAAGCATGCATATCCCGTTCAATTGAAGCAACACAATTTATTATCTACCAAATATCTGCTATACACTTGATGAAGATTCATCTCAAACGTTCACATTCTCAAAATGTTCCAACAAGTAATAGTTTATTTATCTTTTACATCAAACTGGATGTGTTACTCAAACTATCTGCAGTGTAGGCTTATAAGATGTCATTTAACCACAAGTAAAGTACACCTACCTGTCATGAAAATGAATTCAGCACAAATGCACTTTCATGTTTACCGCGTCAAGCAAGTGAATTTTGTCTAGGCATGCATCCTAGTCACTATGTACACAAGCCCGAGTTAGCATCTTAATTGCAGACACTGCACTCTTTAGTAGGCTAACATCAGAGTACACCGCGAATTCAAAAGGTGAGGCAATTTCAGATTCAATGAGCATGCATAAAAGGGCCGTTTGTAGGAAACTGCAACTACTGCAGGATCAAGAGGTTGACCCAGAGCGATCA
The DNA here is from genome assembly GCA_033070095.1 of Escallonia herrerae. NCBI lineage: Eukaryota > Viridiplantae > Streptophyta > Magnoliopsida > Escalloniales > Escalloniaceae > Escallonia > Escallonia herrerae. The sequence goes on along the minus strand of JAVXUP010000173.1, from coordinate 515,793 downwards.
AGTCCTCTCTTCCATTGCTATAGTAACTTGTAGTTTTATGTAGAAAAGATGCCTACCAAGTCCTGTTCATATGTATTACGATAAAGATAAACGGTAAACAAAAAAGGAAAAAGAAACTTTCACCAACGTTTTTGTTTAATGCGCCAATGTCATTACACTGCAAATCTTTATAGTTTGAAGACATGATCTTGTAAATACTGTTTATTATTCGATGACAAGTTTAACTCAGACGTAACTCCCTTCTTTTTAGGTGTGAAGCAGTGTCAAACCAAAATACCCAACAAGCATTAGCTCTCCCTGAAAAGGAGGTGGGTCCCAGATGAATTGGCAGGAGAGATGGTTCACTAATAGGCTGAGGGAGTTATTCTGTTCCTCCGCAGAGAAACGTTTATTCCAAGTTACAATAAAAAAAAAATGCCTCTAGACGCTCCCGCCGCACTCTGAATGCTAAATATTTTTCAACTCAGCAGCTCGTGAGTTCAGACTGCATGCTAACCAGTAACCACTATATGATGCTTCCTGCATCAGATTTCTACATTTTTTAGATTTAAAAGGTGGTTTGTGATTTCGTTTTATCCATACCAAACTCATCATCCTTTTTTAATTAAGCCCAAAAAAAAAAAGAAGAAAAGAGAAAAAAATGGCGTTTTGGGCAGATTAAGCATGCGATATCATTTTTTGTCATGAGTTAAAAACCAAGAACAACAATCACATAAATATAGATGTACCTATCTGCAGTGATCTCGGAAAATTTCTTTGGCTTCCAAGATAATAGCACATTTCCAACACAAAGCAAGCTGCCTTCGTAAGTAACCCCATTAACTGTGAATCCTGTATCAGTATACCTATAAGACACCATAAAACAGGTCAGATATGAAGAAGCCACGGACAGCCAATCCATCAATTTTGAGTGCATAGCTAGTGCAAATGTCGTTTCATCACGTACCTATACATATATACTAACCAGACCTTTTAGAAAGCTAAAAATCAAACTTCTTAGGTACTCGAGGAAACAAAAATAGATCAGAAAAGAGACAAGATGGGTGAAACAATTCGTGGGAGCATGTATATCATTTAAACACATAAATATGATGATTTATCTAGGTAGCACGGCACAGACACTGCATTTGGCGCCAGAAACCTACGGGGGACACCGGACACCGATTTCCATAAAACCAGATTTTGAATACCGCAACATGAAATAATTTCAACAATAACAAGAAAGGAGGTAGGTAACAAGAAAGCAGATGAATGTCTCAAGGGTACCAAGATTAGAGTCCCAACAGTAATAAGAAAGAAGGAAAAAAGACATGGGGCCAAAAGCATGAAGGAGGGGTCTTATATAGTCAGATGGGTCTGTAATCTGATTAGGGTTTGGCTTAAAAGTTCATTTAAAAAAAGCCCCAGATTTGTCAATAATTACACACCGCCCCTGAAATAAGTTTAAAATATTGTATCTTGGCCCCCTACATGTGGACACCTCTTCAAGAGGTGTCCCGACACTTCTTCAAGAGTTGTCCGACATGGTGTCCAGCATTTTAAAAAATAATAAATAAATTCGGACATCGCTGAGAGGGGTCGAACACGTGTCCGGAGGTGTCGGACACCATATCTCGACCCATATGAGGTGCCCGTGCTTCCTAGTAATTTATACTTCTGCTTTGGAGTAAACTGAAAAAGAAAGTGACAAGATGCAGATGGTTTTAGTGAGTTGTGCAACATATTCAAAAGCCCTGATAACTTTCGTCCTTAAACACTAGAAAATACTTACATACCATTGCACCACAGGTGATGCTTCTTATTGGATAATACTCCATTCCTTTCATTTGATTTTCCCCCTTTGACATTTTGCAACTTTCTAGGGTAGACTGAATACATGTGACGGTTCACTTTACTTATTATATTGTTACCCTGGCTTGAATTGCCGAAATGATGGTTATTTAATCTCTCATTCAGTTTGCTCAATTGAAGGTTTACATTTACCAAAACTTATCCTAGGATTTAGCATATGAAAACCGAGAAAATCAGGGAGTAAGAATTTGAAATGTGCCTACACTTCTCTGAATAAGTGTGGATTGAATATCATACGAACTACAACATTACCAAACTGTAATATTAAAATACTCCTGGGAAATGTTGAAAAACATAATTAACCATTTTCAGCGTGATGAACCGTTAGCAGACTATTCACTATTAGAAACATTGATAAAAAAACTTCAATTTCTACCGCTTGCACTCAGAAGCTCTTCAGTGATCCTTTATAACGCCTTTTCGTGCAGTTGCTAAGATATTTAGCGATCCCTAGCGGTAAATGCCTAATTACGCGAAAAAAGAACAAGAAATTGAAGGAACGGAGTGGGGAAGAAAGGTACCCTTGAAACCGCAACTGGTCTTGGGGGACGTTGTCGATGAGGTTGATCTGATCGTAGAGAGAGAAGGCGCGCCTTAAAGATGGCAAAGGTCGGTTTGACGGATTCGGGGACTCCTTTTTCAGGACACGCATCAGCATCGGCAGCGTCGCGACAGCTCTCTGTCTCACGGCCATCTCTGTCTCTTCTCTCCTCTCTCCTCTGCGCTACAGAGACGTTAGGGGAGGGTATTCCGATAGCATTTGCCGAAGTAGTCCTTACTTTTGATAGTATTTAAGTGAGCCCCAATTGTGTTTACTTTCGAGTCAAAATCCCACACGTTTCACGCGGGTGCTTGTTATATTTACTTGTAAAACCTTAAATATGCTTAAGCAAAAAGAAAAGAAAAGAAAATTTGATACACGAGAGAACCGAAACTGGTACTGGTAGGTAGAATTTTTTTATGGCAAGCGTGTAATTTTATGAAAAAAGATGGACGATGTATTAAAATAGATGGAGATGAGCATAATGACACTGATGTAATTTGATGCCAAATCATGAGTAAAGAACTAAAATTAATGTGAATGAAGTGGCAGGTAGAATCTTTTGGATGTAAGTGTGTAATTTTATGAAAAAAGATGGATCATGTATTAAAATGGATGGAGATGAGCAGAATGGCGCTGATGTAATTTGATTCTAAATCATGGGCAAAAGGCTAAAATCAATGTTGATAGAGCTCCCTATTGTTTTTACTTTTAATAGTATTTAAGCGAGCTCCCTATTGTGTTTACTTTTGACAATACTAGTAGAATACGTTCATCTATGTTTATTATAATTTAAAATATATATATATATATATATATATATATATATGCATAATTATCTAAAGTAAAGTAATACATTTGTATCCCATTTTGATTATTATATATCCACTCTTAAACAAGGTATGTAAAAAATTATATTCAGGCAATCTTAACTAAGACTTATAGGTCCCGTTTGACAGGGCATTTTTTTTTATTTTTTTTTAATTTTGAAAACTGAAAAAAAATAGTTACGTTTGGTAATTATTTTTCTTTTTTTTCTTCAGTTTAAAAAATCAGTTTTTAAATCAAGACTATTTTTTAAAACTCAAAAAATGAGTTTTGGTTTTTTTTTTTTTTTTTGAAACCACCACCACGTCCCACCGCCGACGACGGCAGTCACCAGCCACTGCTGGCCACCACTATCGTCAGCCACCGCCACACCCCACCACCGTCACCGCAAACTACTACAAAAAAAACTCAAAATAAAAACTGGGTTATCAAACACCCACTTGTTTTTATATATAAAAAAAATTAAACTGCTCTTTAATTTTTTTTTTCTTGAAAACTGAAAAAAAAAATGTTGTCAAACAGAGCCATAGACTACCAACATGTCAATTCAACTAGAAGTTTCACCTAACAAAGTAATGTCTGAAATCATTAAAATTTGTAGATGTGAACAAAATGTTTAACGGAGCACATTCAAGTTAAAAGATATGCCTTGAAAAGGTTAATCAATTTAAATAATTCCATGTTACAACGTGTTAAATCAAATAGCATGATGTAAGGGATGAGCAATTTTGAATCGTTTGAACTCTCAAGCAATGTCATCTCATTCCCTTCTCTTTTCCGGCTTGCCCCACCATCCTCGTCACCTTCAAGTTATACTTGTACCTTTTTTTGATAATTTTTGTCCTTGAATCCTTTCATTATCTCTTTTTTTATTTGAATGAGAAAATTGGTTTTCCTTTACAAAACACCAACCTTTCGAGACTCGTCATGTGTTAGTATGATGGAAGAAGCATATTTATTAATTGAAGTAACAATTACCCCTTTCTTGGATTCTATGAGTTTTGGCACATTTCAACTAATTGATTTTTGTCATTATCCAATTTTATAGGGTTAATGTCAAAATTGTACCTTAAACTATCATCCCAGTACAGCTTAAGTACCCAACATTTTAAATATGTTAATTAAGTACTTAGGTTTCAAAAAATGAGCCAAATTAGTCCGATCATTAACGGAAGCTAGATGATGTTAAAAAATTCAAGGGCAAGACTGTCATAATGAAAATTTGTTATTAAGGAAGCTCTATCCTTCTCTCTCCAACCCTTTTCTCTCTTCTCTTTCTTCACGCATTACGTTACACACACATACATGCACATCGTCAGTTTACCATTTTCGAACCACTATCACCACCATCAGACCTACGTCGTACGCGCGCGCACATACACACATCGTCCAGGTGGAAGCTGCTCTCTCATTTTTCCTCTCAAACACACAGTTACACGCGCGCACGCATACACACAGAGAGAGCACCTAAATCTTCAAGAAACTTAAAGCCCAACACAAACCAATCATCATCTTCACCCAACAATTGGAGGGTTATGATTCCAAAAGCGAACAGATCAGATTTAGGTATGATATTATCAAAGTATTGAACAGCAAAAAACTGCATTTTTTTGGCAAATATAGCTCAACAACCGAAGACTGTTTCCCAATCCGATAAGGTGCTTCCTCATCTTCATCACGAGTCAACTGCCTAACAAGAAGAAGAAAAGGAAAGAGTTCTGGATCAAGCAAAAAAAAAGTATACATCTATGATCTTATGAATGCATTATGCTTTAACCAGCTTTTTCATTATGCTTAAAAGCGCCTAGCTTTTTGACCCCATGTTTGGATATATTTCCTATATCTTTCTTAAAGAAACCAATTTGGTCTCTTTCTAAACACTGAAATTGCAACACTTCACCTAATTTTCCAACAAGAAACAACAATCTAAGCAATTTCTAGATGCTCAAACTCACAGCTTTCAATCTTCTTCTACCATAACTCCATTAAGATAGCCACCTTGAACCATCCTTCAATCTCTTCTAGGCTCTTAGCCTTATATACACTCACCCCAATGTTACCAATCTTGACTATGCCCGATACGTTTTCGACAGAATACAAGCACCCACTTTGTTTTCTTGGAACATATCATCAAATGCTACGTTGAAAATCACCATTCGCACGAAGCCCTTGTTCTGTTTCAACAATTTTTTGTAAGGCAGGTGTTATTGTGCAATTTAGTGCTGTGTGCGACGAGGTGCTGTGAAGGAAGGGAAACAGTTTCATGAGTTGGTCTTGGGAATTAGGTTTGGGCTAGATATGCATTTGCCGAGCAGCTTGGTTAGCATGGATTCTAAGTCTAGAGACATGAATTCTATGTAACATCCCGAAATTTTCAAAACGTTAAAACTCACTCAATCACTTTACTAAGACATTAGAACCCTCAAACTCAATCAATTTAGTACCACCAATCAGTCAGAGCAACTTAACCATCAATCAATATATTACCCTTAATGTACAGACAAAATTAGTAAAATGAATGTAAACCTAAATAACAAGCTAGAGCAGTTTACCCATGCAGGGGTCCTAACGATCAATACTAAAACTTAAATTCAAATTTCCTTCAATCGACTCTAACCCCCATACTCAAGCAACCTAATGTTGGTTATCACCTGTGAAAAGGAGGTCAAACAAGAGTGAGCTTTTTTTATAGTCCAGTAAGGTCGATCAAGAATTAAAAACAATAAAACGATTCAGACAATTTTTCATATAGAGTCAAATGATAAGTTTTAAAAGAATTTTCAAGTGAAAGTATAGCATTTCGATATAGACATAGGGAAGAGTATCAACTAATCCATCAATCAATAGTCATTTCAAAGCATTTCAGGTACAATAAAATAACTACATATAACATTAAACATGAGCAGTACACTATAAAAAGGCCACCCCGACAGTATTCGATACACTTTACATATGCATATGTACACTAACTAATCCATTTAGGTACTAGTTTATCCAACCAACATTGTAACACCAATAATACTCACCATCCTTATAACCCTCCAGATTTATCTTACCCATGTCAATATTGAGAAGAAATAAACAAAATTCAAAACATTTTATAATGATCAAATCAATAAAATAAATGAAGATTAATAATGAATTGCAAACGATCGCTTAAAGGTTCAAGTTATGATTTCATGGGCAAATCCAAATATTTTCATGAAAATTTATAAAACCAGAGTTCAAAGGAATTTGGAAAATAGTTAAGATTAAACATATGAATTCAGAATGCTGAGTAGGGTTCGGATAGAAAATTCTTACCTCGATCCAAGCTATGCGCGCTGCTAAGCAACCTCGTTTAGATCCTTTGATTTAACATATATTGGCAAACTATTTATCAGAATAAAATCTAGGCTCATAAACTATGAATTCCAAGCTAATTTCGTAAACGTTACTCACTATAACACTCTCAACTATAACCAAATCGAAACAAGTTATGCCTACAAATAACCTATATAAGAACCCCACAAACTCCTTAACGCATAACAATTCTCCAAAACTCATTATAAATTTTATATAATTCTTTAATAGCTTAAAACATTATGAAAAGTCAAATTATGAATTTTTTGAATTTTGAAATTTTATTGAATTAAAATTTTTTCTGTAAATACAAGAAAAAACCAAAAATAGCTATTAATTTTTTCAGCTAAGATCAAAGTCCCATAAATTTTACAACAGCTTTAAAATATATGAGATAATAAAAAAATGAAATCAAAGCATCAAAACTAATTTAAAATTATTTATTTTGCTAAATCAAATGTGATACGGATCTAGCAACAAATCAACTCTAAAAGCTCTGAAACTGAAACTAAAACTTCTTTATATCATAAAACCATTACAAAAATTTTGCCAGAATTTATTAAGAATTTTAAAGACTCCAAATATATTTTAGAAAAAGTAAACTTGCAGAAATTATTAAAAATAACATACAATATCAGAAAAATATAAAATTTTAACAGTAATTTTAGTATTTCTTATAAAGTTTCATCATTTTTCAACACTCACACAATACCCAACAGCCACATTTTCCCTTGCTCTCTAGAAAACTCAGAACTCACTCCTCATACAGTCCACTCATGGCATCCCCTCCCTTATTTCTTTCCTTACACACACTCATTTCACATACACACACACATATACACATAAATACACTTCCATTTTCCCCCTTTTTCGAGACTGATTTCACCCACAAACATATACACATCCTCTCTTTCATCTCTCACATCTGAAACAAACAAACTCATGCACAAACCACCATGCCAAGCCAAAGGTAAGGCAATTATCAACTTAAGTGATTAGGAAACCCAATACCTCATCATTTACATAAGTTGCCTAACCCAACAGGCATCATCATCATGTGCCTCCGTTAGAGGTGTCAAATGGGCCAGGCTTGGGCCGGCCCAGCCCAAGCCCAACGGGCCTCCAACAAAACTGGCTGGGCCCAGGCCAATGGGGCTGCCAACCAGGCCAGGCAAGAAGGAGGAAAAATTTGGGCCCAGTCCAAGCCCTGGCCCTAGGCCCAATATCTAGGGCCGGGCTTGGGCCTTGCTCGGGCCCTTTTTTTGCATTTTCTTGTTATTCAAAGTAAAGGCTTTAATTACCGTAATTTCTTATAATTATTTAAGCAAATTGTAATGTAGTACTATGACTAAGATTCTTGTTATTATGTAAGCAAATTGCTCTCTCTCTCTCTCCCATTTATATCTCTCAATTTTAAATTTCTTCTTTCATATACTCTAGGCAAGTCCAATATTCACAATTTAACAAACCTAATCTTTATCCTTTTATTTCATTATAAGTCATATACATATATATATATATATATATATATATATGTATGTATGTATATACATATGTATGTATGTGTATACATATTTATTTGTCTCTCATTTTATTTTTTATTATATGTTAAACCTTTTTATACTCTTCTTGGCGAGCTTTATTAATAAAATCTTAACACATAACAATTATTACTATTTGAAAGAGATTATTTTTACTATTTGATATTTTACTTCAAATTAATTGGTTGAGATTGATACATGTTAATTCCCAAGACGATCTTAAGTAATAAAATTATTCTTTATATATGACTCTCATATCATGGTTATGAGTGAGTATTAAAGAACCTATGATATTAATATATTGTGTTTGTCAGAAAATAAGAAGTAAGTGAGGCTAGAAATTTTGAATGTATGTAAATTATTATCGTCCATATAGAGTTAAATTGAAAATAAATGTGTACATAGGCCATCCTCCTTTTATCCGAACTTGGGATCGACTGCTTGTAAACAAACAAACGAAGTTACCTATTTTTTTATATATGCGAAAAAATATCTATCTTGCTTGTAAAAACTATATATATATATATATATATATATATATATATATATATATATTTGAAAAAAAACTATATTTTGTGAAAAAATTTATTCTTAAAACTTAAGAGAAGGAAAATAAAAAGAAATTACCTAATCATCCGAAAGTACTTCAACATCCGAGTCAGTGCTCTTCCTATTATCAATCGGCTTATCTTGCTCGCAGTATTTCTCATCAAGATAATCCTTCCAATAGACACAGCTCGAGTGACTCGGGGTTAAGACGACTCCTCTTGTCATCCAAAACCCTCCCGCTTGCTGAAAATGCCGACTCTGAAGCAACCGTGGAGGCTTGCACTGGCAATACATCCCGTGCAATTTGGGCTAAAGTTTTATACATGTTTTGATTTTATTTCCCAAAATTCAACAAATTAAAATTAACATGTTCTTGCATTGATAAATCAGAATAATGATCAGTATTTGAATATACACCAATCTCATTAAAAGGGAAAAAAGTAGACGAACCTGCAAAATTAGAAGTACCTTCACCTGGTAGTTGTCTTGCTACTAGATGTTCAAAGCCCTTAAGGTATAGCGCATAATACCTCTCAGCAGTTGATGATGAAGCTCGTCCGCACATGTTAGCAGAATTACGATAGAGGTTGAACAGTTCCTCAAATGTCTTGCTCACTTTCGCTGTGAGTATGGTTGTGTCCTCTACTGGGTAGCACATTAATCTCGATATCTCTTGTATCGAGACGTTCACGTCATGCAACTTTAACCTAGGATCTAAACAAGTAGCCACAGCAAAAATAACAGGCAGTTCACTCTAATATTTATTAAACTTTTTATCCATCACTAAAACTATTTCCTTAAAGGGTCCTATATATCTCCATTTTGTTAACATTGTAGTCATCTTGAGAATTTCTATTATAGCGAGAGGAGAGTTGGGATAGTACGTACCAGACAATAAATTGGTAGACGTCTAAAATACCTTCAAAAATTCAGCTAGGTATGTTGTTACACCCCAAAATTTTTGGAGTATTATCCGATCATTCCATCAGATCCTCAACTTCATTTCCAATAATGATAACCCAACAACATCCATGTCAGAGCACTACAGTCCATCAATTAACTTAACAAACCGTCCCAAAGCAATAGTAAAGTACTTAAATTATTACATTACATAATGGCTCCCTAACAAGGCTCAAATAAATAACAATGTAAAAACATAAACTACTTTGAAATTCAAGCCCGTCCGTCCCAAAATTCTACTGATAGTTATTTCCTGCAAAAGGGAATAGAAAAAAGGAGTGAGCTTTCGAGAGCTCAGTAAGGTCGCTCAACATTCAGTAGGGATTTCAAACGAATTGGTTAGAAAATTATATCAATGACAATATAGAAACAATGTTCTCAAATTTCTCAATTAAAGATTCAATGAATACACTTTCGATTTCACTGAAACAATATAGATGATATTGGCCATGAGTATATTGCAAAGTCACACAGGCAGTGTAGGGTAACACTTAACAAAGCCACACAGGCAGTGCTCAATAACAATATGGTTACATATGCATATGAACACTACCTAGACCCTTAAGGTACTAGCATTTCCCGACAGTAACAGATCATCCTTATATCCCCCCGATACAGACCATCCTTATAACTTCTCAATACACTATCTCATGCCAATATGCAGAATGCAATAAATTATAATTGATGACGATTTCATAACAATTATAATTGAGTCCAAAGAAATAACGATAACAAATTAGAATAACATATGAATCAAATAGAGGAGTTAGGTTCGAATGAAAATCCCTTACCTCAATCCGAGTGTTGAAGCTAATGATGTTCTTGATCAAATCCTCAGAGTTAACCTACGTCGACACAGTCACTTATCAGAATACTATATATACCACTTTATTAAAAACCTAATAATTTAACAATCCACAACGTACCTATTTCTCTACCCAGAACGATAAAATTCGGAACGGGTTTCGCACACGGCCAACCTATCCCGAGATTCGTCACGGTCCTTGAGACTCAAAAGTATCCCCAAAAATATTCTAATTGTTCATTAAACATTATTTATAACTTAATATAGCATATGGGATAAAAATATAATTTTTTAATATTTTTGATTATTTTTGAATTAAAAATATTTTCTTAAATACACTAAAACTAATAAATTGCCATAATTTCTTCTAGTTGAAAATAAAGGCTCATAATTTTTGCAACAGCTTTAGAGGACTTGTAAAAATTATAGAAATTGAAATCAGGAATTAAAAGGCATTAAAACGATTTTAAAATGTTTCATTTTGTTAAATTTAATTAGATAGAGGAATGATAGCAAATGAACTCTAAAAATCGCCAAATTTATACTGAGTCTTTATCATAGTACAAAAACATTACCATAATTTTTCGCAGAACATTTTCAGGGTTTAGAGGCTCTAAAAGAATTTTATAATTCTAAGATTACAGAAAATATTAAAAATACATATGATCTCAGAAAATTATGAAATTTTACCAGTAATTCTAGCATAGTCTCAGGTAATATCCTATAAATTTTCACATCCTAATATTCACTATACACTCTCCAAAGTTCATGCTAAACCTAACGTTAAACTACATACACACACATCACAGCACTTGTAGACACACACACACATTACAACACTTCTCCATTCCCACTGTCGTTCTCTACTCCATTTCCCTGTTTTCTTTTTGTTCAACTCACTTCACCCACACAGCAAATATATATACATACACACTGTGAACACATCTCCACACCCACCACAGGTTCATACACACACACCCACACACACACACACATTATTTCATCATTAACTCACAAAACTAGCTGCCATCTTCACTCCCTAACAGCTTTCAGATGCACACGTTCATGGGGCTGTTTGACAGCCCCTCTTCTTCCTTATTCCTCCACTCACACTCACAGGAAAATACACAGACGTTGACACACACTAACTCTCCCAGATGATGCCCATCTTAACACACAAATGCCCACACATTTACCTTACAAACAGACACACATCACGGCATGCATTCACTCACAGCTGCTGGGTTTTCTCCTCTCTTTTCATGTACACGAAATACACCCACAACGCCCTCATCTCACGGCTGCTATGTAGGCTCCTTCTTCCTTCATTTCACCTAATTTATGTTATACCCAGATCATCTTCCATAATACAAGGCATATGTATTTAACTTACCAAAGCTATACACAATTAGACCCATTATTCTGACGGCATCTCTCTCTCTCTCTCTCTCTCTATTTCTGCCCTTGTACCTATGATACACATGCATTCACACACCCACCTCACAGCCATAAATTCATCATCCAACACCAAAAACACACGCACGCATCTTCACAGCTAAAACCCAACACACCACTATACCAATATGCACTATGCAACACACCATGCAAGCACCCATGACATGCAGCACCCAACCTCACATTTAGAAACCCATCACGCTCACAAACCCGTATACATGCCGTTCCCCTTTAGCCCACTATATGTAAATGCATATATACTGCAAATTGAATGTAAGTTGACGATCTCTTACCTTATCGAAAAGCTTCGTCGTAATGAGTCCTTGATCTCTCTCTGCAGCCCTCTTTCTGCCCCTCTCTCCCTCTCTTTCTCTCGCCCTCTCTCTCTAGGTGTGCAATGATTAGAGGGAGCCTTGGCGGCTGCCCAAACTATTTAGCCTAAATATAGACACAAGAAACCCTAGTTAAAAAATAAAAGAACCCTACACAACATTTGTCGCTAAAACTTCCAACCTAATACTTATAAAAAAATTTTGGTCCACACAAAAAATATTTTCAATATGTGATGTGTTAGGAAAAATTATAAATGGTTGCTACACCACCTTGTTTGAGAATTCATCGCTAATATACATGTCAACATTAAATATATATGAAAAATATATAGTTGCTAAAAGCCGCTAATAAATACATCGATACTAAAAGAAATTTTTAATTGTCGCTAAAGTGGACCAATAAAAATGTTGCTCACCAAATCATCGCTAAAGGTCAAATAAATAACTAATTGATTTTTTTACCGTAAAATTAGCATAAAATTTTGGGGTGTTACATATGTGGTCATCTGCCATTCCTCTTGAGTTAGCAAGCTGGCTGGGAACAAGGTTAATAGAAAATGCGTATAGACTTCTCTGTATGCCAGAATGTGTAAAAGCATATGGTATGTAGAGTTCCACCTGTGGATCACATCTGTAACTGCTCTCCTGCGAGGCATATTATATTCAACACACAACGTTTTAAATTGTTGTGTTCTCGAACTTGAACTATTAACATACGCTGTCATACCCCTCATTTTGACAAGAATATCTCCTGCAGCAGCTAAACCATCTTGAACAATTAAATTAATTATATGACAAACACAACGAACATGAAATAATTTACCAGAAAGTACAGGTTTGAGGCTCTCCTCTAAAGCATCAACAGCAGCTGTATTGTTAGAAGCATTATCAAAACTAATACTCATAATCTTATCCTTTAATTTAAACGTGGTACATGCTTTTAATATAATAGTAGCAATGTTCATTCCATCATGCGGAAAAGGAAAGAGCTCGAAAGCGATGATTCTCTTGTGCATAATCCAATCTGCATCAATCCAATGGGCCGTCACACAAGTATAACTAACAAAAGTAAACAGAGATTGCCAAATATCAGAAGTAAGACTAACTTTACCGTCAAAATTATCGAAATAATCGATCAGGCGTGCTTTAGCAGCATTATACTGTCGGAGTGCATCGGATCTAGTTGTGTTTCTATGAACCTTTTTGTACAAAGGTTGAACGTATGTGTTCATATATCTAGAGTGCTTAGCATTATCGGCAAAAGAAAAGGCTTGTTCATCGTGAATAACAAATTCAGCGAGACCGTCTCTTTGCTCTCGCTGATTATAAACAAATAACTTACCGTCAAAAGATAACTGCGTTTGGGTAGGTTCGACGTGGCCTTGTCGAGGTGCACACTGAGGGTAATGCCTGTTAAGATGTCCATTACCACTACCAGACGAAAATAATTTAGCACAGTACTTACATCGAGCTTTTCGGATGCCGTCCACCATAACTTCATCAAAATGATTCCAACACTCTTTTTTTTTTTCCCTTTTGGACTTCTGGCTCATTACCGGAGGCATTGCTCGGCCCTTCTTCATCATGACCAGGCATAGGGTTAAGATTATGCCACGGAGTAGTAGCTTCGCCAACCGAGCTGCGTCCTTGACTATAATGCGGGGGGTCTTAATCAGGCGTGTATTCAAGATCTGGAATGTTTTGATTGAACTCCCAATTGGCTTGGGTATCTATCATACAGCCTGTACTCATTCGTCCAGGAACGAATGGTTGTGGTGGTGCTTGGATTGGTGTTTGTGATGGCCGTGGTGCTGGCGCTCGTGCTGGTGGTGGTGCTTGTGATGATGATGATGTTTTTCGTGATGATGATCCACGCTTCAGTTTCTTCAGTAATCCAGCCATATTTGACGCTAAACTTTTTTACTAGATTGGAAAATAAAATTAGTAAGAGTAACTAAATACACAAGTATAAGAGCAGTAATTAGTAATTAGAAATAACAATTAAAAGAATTCAAGAGTAACAAATGAATCACTGAGGGTAATTCAAAATTGGAGAGAGTTAGTAATTAAAAAGAATTTAGTAATAGTAATTGATAAATATAAATTCACTAATTACTAATTACTAATTACTAGACAAAAGAATTAGAGAGTAACAAATTAATAAGATGAGTGGTTAGTAATTAGAATTTAGCAAGAGTAGTAATTAGTAAACAATAGTAATAATTAGCAAGAGTACTAATTAGTAAATAAGAGTAGTAATTAATAAGAGTAGTAATTGGAGAGAGAAATAGTAGCAAAGCTTGTAGAAATGTAGAATGTTTATATAAGAGAGAGTAAGAAGATTGGTGTGAAAAATTAGAGAAAAATGATGTGAATTTATAGATTTTTTAAACTTCACAAAAGACCAAAATACCCCTAAAAACTATCTGTTTATAGTTGTTGGGGAGGGTAAGAGTGTAAAAACCCTTAAAAGAGTTGAAAAAATTAAGTTAGACCAAAATACCCCCCAAACTAGCCGTTATTTTGTTGTTGGGGGGGTAAAAATGGAATTTAGGGGAAAAGGGGGAATAAAACTGTTGGGGGAAAGAAGGGGAAAATCTGAATTTGAAAATGGTGGAACCGAGCCAGATCCGGGCTGCAAATCGGGCCAATTCCGGGCCAAACCAGGGCCAAACCAGGGCTTTTTTGGGTCGGGCCTGGCCAAGGCTTTTTCTTGGATTTCCTGACCTGGTCCAAGCCCAGGCCCAAAGCCCTAATATATAGGGCCATCACTGTTCATCCACGGGGTAGGGCCAGCCCGGGCTAGAAACAGGCCGGGTCGGGCCAGCCCGCGGGCCGCCCAGCCCTTTTGACAACTCTAGCCTCCGTCCTCCTTCATTAAACACACACCCAGATATAATACCCACAGATATAATACCCATACTTCACATTTTACTCATTATAGCACACACATGAAAATTTCTCACACCTTTCACACCCACACACATACACCATTCCATACAGGCTTTATCACTCACAAAGCACACTCTCCATCATGGCTGTAAGCAGCCCCTCTTCCCTTTTTCTCCTTCTGTGGACACACACTAAGCACCTATTATTCACAACCATTAGACACACACCCAGGTTTACACCATACAGCCTTCCACGCACAATTCACATGCGCCTACACACTTCTGCAAACTACACTACTCACAATCCTTACACTGAACACATGCACACAACACTCATACACTTATTGCATAACTAAAATTTATGCCACACACACACACATATTACACACACTAATTCACTATAATGCAAGAGGAGAAGGTCAAAGCTTACCGTTTCACCAGATTCTAACACAAAATTCTCGTCATCCCCTTTCTTTCCTTCTCTCTTAATTTTTGTCTGTTTCTCTGTAATTCTCTCTATCTCTCTCTTTTTTTCTTTATCTTTCTCTGTAACTCTCTCTCTCTCTCTCTCTCTCTCTCTCTCTATTTTTAGTAACAAAATGATATGCCCTTCCATTTTCCAATTGCCCCAATCTCTTCCTTTTTCTCTCCCCCTTTTTTTCTTAATCTGCCTATAACCAAAATAAAGGTACCAATGCCCTTAATTTCTCCCATTTACTCTCTCTCTCTGCCTCTCTCGTAACCGTCCTTCTCTCTCCATCTCTCTATCTTTCTCTGTTGTAGGTTGTAGCCGAAATGACTCAAGGAAATCCTAAAATTTTCTCATTAATTATCCTCCCTTGTTCCCTCTCTGATTTGCTTCTAAAAATAGAGGGTTGACTAAATAAAATCAAATATGTGATTTTTCACTTATTCAAATCCCCGATTTAAGTTTAAAACTAACCCCATTTCACTAATTATTGCTGAAGGTTTCAAAAAAATATATTGTTTGCATTAATCGTCACTAAAAGCCTTGATCAATATCCCTGTAGCTACTATCATTAACCTATAACTTATGGTTTTCAAAAATTTGTCACTTAAGTTCCGATAAAAATTCGGTCACGATAATTGTCACTAAGGACCAAAATCAGTATCTCTTATAACTAATATCGTTGATTTACGGTTTATAGTTCCTAAAAATTATCGCTAAAGATCAAAAAATTTATGCTCACCAATTCGTCACTAAAGATCCAATAAATAATCTTCTAGGATTTTTACCATAAAACTAAGCTCAGGTCTTGAGGTGTTACATTCTGCCCGCAAGGTGTTTGATGGAATGTGCGGTTAGGGTATGGTTTCATTAAACTCTTTGATGGCTGGGTTTGTGAAATATGGGAGTTAAATATGCTAAGAAGTTGTTTAATCAAATGAGCAAGAGCGACGCTCTATCGTAGGGTGTTTTGTTTGACTAGTAAGGATCAGGTTGGGAGGTGATCGGCAGTGTTGAGTTCGTGATAGCAGTGGTCAGACGCGGTGGTCTGCTGCATTGTTAGGTGATGGTGGTGGTCTAGTGATTTTGGTGGGTGATGGTGGTAGTGGGGGTGACGGGTGACGGAAGAGAGAGAGAGAGAGAGATAGGTGATAGGTTGTTCAGAGAAAGACATATAAAAGATTTTTTTTGGTAACAACTAAATTAAGGAAGAGAAAAAAATCAAGCGACTGTGGTAGTGCTACGTGTTTTTAAAATTTATTTTTTCTTTATTGATGTTTTTGCCCCTTAATTTTTGCATAAAAAATATAAATGCATTCAAGAAATGGGCAACTATTTCATGATCGAATCATGAGATAAAGTTTAGCGGCTTAACAATGCATCAAATAAAAATTTGCCTCCAAGCATTCTCGTCTCTTCCTGAACAGGAAGCAAACTGTCTGCTAATTAGAGTAGAGAATATTTACTCAAAATTTTCTTATGCTTATTCACAACGTTCTATCACTTAAAGAGCTGCATTTCATCCCTAATTCAAATGGAAAACCTAAAATATAATAAAGCTTGAAAATAAACTTTGAAATGATGATAAATAGAACTTCCTTAGGAGGAATTGTTTTCGATCTCGGTAAAGTATGCTTCTGCCAATTCATGCTGCACATAACCAAAGATTTAAGAAAAACACCCCAAAAAATGACGAAATATGAATCATAAATTAAAAAGTGTCTCAGTTCTTATACCAATAATTGTTATTAGACTCCTAACATATCTGTTCTAAACCTAGAGGATCTTAGAACTTAAACAACATCTAAAATTGAAAACAATAGAAACGTCTTCATAAACGATGTAGCATGGAAGGAGAAGATAGTAAAATGAAGTCGTGCGAGGCAGAGAGAGAATTGTGTAGATAAAAAGGAAAAATAAAATATGAGGGAGATATGTAATTCAAGGGATAAGTATAAGAATCTTTGGAGATTTTTGTAAATTTTATACTCAAAGATAAAATTCTAAAAAAAATTAAAACTAATGAGTGAGGAGGCAAAAAATTCTTTTTTTTTTTTTAGCATTCAATACTTTTCGTGTTAAGAAACATGAGGCTGAAAATTCGGGTTCTCTCATTTTTACAATTGTTCATGTTTTAGAAGAGGAGATAATATAGCTCAAGAAAGTTTTTAAAGACTTAAAACTGAAAAAGTGGTAATTCAATATTATTAGTTTAGTGACAAGAAGAAAACATATTTTCCAATGAAATCTTCCTTTTTAGAAATAATTAGTCTCCGTTTTTGAATACTTTAGGTATGTTAGAATAGATGTGTTAAAATAGTCAGATAAAAGCAAGTGTCCCTTAGATATAATTACTCATCTCATTTTGCAACAAAATTGCAAAAAAAAAATGGATTTAATTTAGCAATTAGTTCATAAAACAGATAGAGCTGGAGAAATTTTAGGTTTTCTTTTTTGAAAAGGATGGAACATGTAATGATAAAATCGCAAACAAAAAAGATAGGAGAGAGAACTTTCAGATAACTGGGGGATGATTTGACGAATGATAATAGTTAAAATTCTGAATTTATGAAAGGAAAGTGAAAAACATGACTAAAAATTGGTTTAATATTTGAAAGAAAAGCCTTAGTCCACATGACGAAAAGAAAGAGTATTGAACTCCCATTTTGTAGCTGCTGCGCAGCTCCTTATTTACGTAGGGGCTATCAAGTAGGTTACGACTTGGCATTGTTCTATCAACTTCGATTTTAATATATTGTTCTATCAACTTCGATTTGATTACAATGACCCAAAATATAAACTACAAATTAAAACACCCCTTAGTAAAACAAAAGAGTGCGTTAAATAATTACCAAGACAAAAAAAAAATATTTACCTGTACAACATGAATACATGTAGGAATCAACGTAAACTGCAATCATAAATAAAAGTTGTCCTCTAATATGTAGATTAAAAAAGAGACAATAAAATACTGGGTGCACATAAAATACGTTGACTCATAATCTCATGATATGTGCATTTGCTCTAAGAAACCACCAAAAAGAAGCTTTTTTATGCTAGCACTCTCATTACTTAATCTTTGATATATACGGAGTACACATCAAAAAATCAGTGAGAAAAATGGGTATTAAAAAACTAACTGTATGAGTCATAACAAAACTAAATTGAAAAATCATCATAATCATTATCCTTTAATTGCAATTAAAGACTGCCAACTCCCCATACGACTGAAGGTAGTTTTTCGACCATTGTTCAGTCCGTGTGTCTTCGCATGTATCAAAAATAGAACAGTGCCAGGGTATTAACAAATAGAAGTATTGAACGAAATTTTAATTGCACTATTACAAAAAGCAAAATGAAAAAATAGAACTATTGAACGTCTTGCCATCTAAGGAGAAGACAGATGAACTGACCCACAGTACCTAAAAGTTTAAAGAACAATGTCCAGAGCTTAATTCTGGCCCAGAATCTCTTGGATATGCTTTGAATTTCCTCCAATCAAGTCTAGGGCTAACCACAACCGCTACTGAAATTTGAGGATCTCGGGCTTGCTTGTGCCTAGTTCTTTCCCCTAATGCAACTCTGATAAAGAACACTTGCAAAAGTTTACTTCTTACGGGACGAGTTCGCAAGAGCTTCCTTTACACGAGACATAGAAGAGAAAACTTCTAATGATCTGTTGGACATTAGCCCTTCAGTTGCAATTTTTAGGAATAGGATAGCACTGTGATTCTTATCTCAACATGATAAGACAAGAAGCCAAGGGTCACCAGCTCCACGGCTGAGCTCAAGAACCTTTGGACCCACTAGAAGGAGTAAATTTTGAAGCTCATCGACGGCTTGATTGGCTTCAAGATACTTCATAAGCAATATGAAATCCTTGTGGAAACTCAACAAGGAGTTATAAGGAGTGAATGACTGCAATGTAATTTGCTTTGAACTGAAGGGGAATTATATACGTGTTCTTCTTATGGTGCCTGGGTGATCCTACCACCCCACATTGTAGAAGTGAAAACCTAACCTTCGAAAAAATTTGGAGGAGCCCTTGTTACAGAAAATGTGAGTGTCATCTTACATATTGTGAGATATCATAGATCTTGATCGTGCAGAATTTTACGGTTTGGATGACGTGTTCGAGATGCCCAGTAAAAGGTTACTAGTTTTTGCATTTTTATTTCACTATTTTAACTTTTCAAAACACTTTAAGAAAGTTCTTAGACAGAGAAAAAAATACCACTTAAAGCCTTTGCCTACCATTCGATCCGAGGATTACATTTGGACCTTAGGCCAAATCAAGCGTAATCCAAGATGGACATCTTCCCAGATTAAAAAATGGGTATTAAAAAGGGAAAATTAGGAAAAAGTGGGTTTGGGGGTTAAGTTTTTGTAGAAAGTGGGATATATTTCAAAACTTGTGAAAAAGTGATTTTTTTTTTAAATTTCTAAACAATGGGGAAGTTTAAAGAAAAATGGGTTTTTTTGAAACTTAAGCTTTTGACTACCCAAACTACCCCTCCTCATCTTCTCTTCCAAATCAGCTTTCCCTCCAAACTACATGTCCCTCACCCCCTTCCTCTCCCCTGCCCACGCCTCAGCCCACCCCCACCCACCCACCCACCTACCTATTGTAATTTTCAATATAAAAAATTCCAAACACGTTAATCTCTTTCATGAACAACAACTTCCATACAAATACTTTAGCCCCCTTTCTTCATGCAAGTGTGCCAGTGGTACTCGTCAAAGCTGGATTATTTCTTCTTTGCTTATAGAACAATGAAAAACTAAATATCAAGTTTTAAATATCAACGTCTAATTAAAAAAAAGATAGTTTAGAACTGATCCAAACTCGCTTGTATGTACCAACCAGTTATATCCCTTTGAATTTATGACATAGTTGTATAATAACCATCGGAAGTGGTCACTAACGTTACTAGCATAATGGAAATAAAGATATTGGCGATTGGGATTGATTTTATTGGATAAAATTGAGGATTATGTAAGGAAATTTGTGGAGGTTAAAAAGGACGGTGGAGATTAAGGGAGGACGAGAGTGGGCGCTGTTGATGACCAAGCAAGTGGAAACACAGTGACAGCCTCCAAAATTCACACGGCATTATCGACTACACACCCAATTGACGACACACGCACACAATTCACAGGAAATGAGATCATCAGACATAAACCTACGTGTAAAAATGTGGTATCAAATTTGTTTTTAAAGTTTTGTATTTGTCCCTTCGTATTAATATTCAGTTACTTTGCAAAAAAGTAAGTATTTTGGTTCTAACACCACACAAGTCGTTGTGTGCAGAAACCCAAGTTTTTTTATGCAAAAGTGCATGTCGGATTCTGCCAACACCCCAGTATTTTTATGCAGAAATTATGGGGGGCACAAGCGCTGCTTTTGCTTTGGTGGGACTCCTAAAAAAAGAAGACCTTGCGGGAACTACGCCTTCCCTTGCTAAGGGGGTTGGGATTGAAGAAACGAATGCGGTTTAGCCGTTTTGTAATGAAAAGCACTGCAAATGGGGCTGCACTTCTCCCTCGACATCTTAAGAGGATTCAATACATACAAGAAATAAGCTATCCACGCATTCATTGCTAAAACACCTCTTCAGTTACCCCGTGAACAAGATCTAACTCATTGCTGCAGCCAGTACTAAAAAAAATTGAGTGAAACATATTAGAATTATTGGTATAGCAATTCAAAAAGGTATTCTAATTTGTTAACAAAAAGTTTATTACCAAAAAACAGAAGTAGTAGAAATATTGTAGAACTCACTTTTTGATAAAATGTGCCATAACGGAGAGGTGACGAAACGATATGCTTTGAGTTCCCATCGAAACGGAGCATACTTACAACCCTCAATGATCCCAGCCATGTAATGGCAATGTGTGTGTGTGGTTCCCGCAAGATCATCCCACCTATGTAGTGGTCCCATCGATAAAAAAGCAGGCGCCCTCGCGCCCGGTAATTTCTGCATAAAATGACTTGGGCATTAGCATAATCGGACATGCAATTTTGCAGAAATTGACTTGTGTTTCCACATAAAATGACTGGCGTCACCACAAACCGTTTGCACATCGCCTCCGCTGTTGTTCATGGGACCCCATTATTCCTACAAGCTACGTCATCTAGTTCCTGCAAGATTTCCCTATCTTAGAGCTTGCCTAACATTGTACAGAGGGAAAGCATGTCATTTTTTTTGGGTTACCACAGCCAGGGGGTGGGGGGGTTGCTGCTGTGTTGTGGCTTGGGTGGGAAACGGGAATGTGTTGCAGCTGTGTTGCAGTGGGTGGATTGGAGGGAAAATAGAAAAAAAGGGGGTAGGGGTGGGGGTGGGGATGGGGGGTTACCCCGCAGCCAGGGGGTTGGGGCGGTGGGCGTGGGAAGATTTTATGGAGGGAATTGTGGGATTGGGATTGGGGGGAGAAGTCTTGCGGGGTACATTTCAGTCAAAGCTGAGGGGCATTCTCACGCAGCTATCTCTCTTTACTACCCCCTCATTTGTTGTAAATCACGGCAGTCACAGCCTCCAAAAGTCTAACCCTTTAACAGCCCTCTTAAACTGAGCAATGCCCATTTATACACCTACCGAATTACACACATATACATACACATGAAGCATGAATCTCTAAAAGCAAGCTTACCGGAAATACTTTTCCAGAAAAATTCCCTCGATCTCTTCTCTTTTCTCCCTCGGTCTCTCTCTCTCACTGTGCAGCAATAGGGTATCTAACGAAAAACCAAAGACGGCTGCCCTATAGCATATGTAGGTTTATATATGAAACCCTAATTGGAAAATCACAAAAATTTTCACTCTTTCATTAATCACTCAAAATTTTAACCGAAACTTTTATTATTGCAAAATGGTTCAAAATAAACATTTACGATAACTTATGAGCTAGAAGGATTATTAACGGGGTCTTACGCCATCCCGTTTCACAAATCGTCGTTAATGATGCACATCGATACAAAGAAAAATTTAATTGTCACTAAAAAAAAAGAAAAATACACGCCAATGCTAAGTTCCCATCGAACCACTCCGCATCGGACTCCTTACGGCCTCAACAATTATTGCATAACTGGGCCGATACCCCAGTCTTTTTATGCAGAAATTACGAGGGGGTACAAGCGCTGCTTTTGTTTCAGTGAGATTCCTAAAAAAAAGAACTTTACATGCAAATACACTTTCCCTTGTTAAGGGCAATCGAATCTTCTCAAAAATATTTTATCAAATAGTTGACGCCCACTCTCACCCTCCTTTAATATCCACCCCCTCCTCTTGACCTCCGCAAATCCCCTCACATAATCCTCAATTCTCTCCAACCAATCAATTCCAATCGCCAATATATTTATTTCCACTATGCTAGTAACGTTAGTCACCACTTCCGATGGTTATTATACAACTATGTAATAAATTCAAAGGACATAACTTATAGGTACATGCAAGCGAGTTTGGATCAGTTCCAACCTATCTTTTTTTTTAATTAGACGTTGATATTTAAAACTTGATATTTAGTTTTTCATCTGTCTAAAAACAAAGAAGGAATAATCCTGCTTTGACGAATAATACCGGCACACTTGCATGAAGAAAGGGGGCTAAAGCATTTGCATGGAAGTTGGTGTTCATGAAGGAGATTAATGTATTTGGAATTTTTCGTAATGAAAATTATAATAGGTGGGTGGGTGGGAAGGGGAGAGGAGGGGGGTGGGGGCATGTAGTTTGGAAGGAAAGCTGATTTGGAGGAAAAGATGGGGAGGGGTAGTTTGGGTAGTCAAAAGCTTAAGTTTAAAAAAAAAACCATTTTTCTTTAAGCTTCCCCATTGTTCAGAAATTTTCAAAAAAAAACTCACATTTTCACAAGTTTTGAAATATATCTCACTTTCTACAAAAACTTAACCCCAAAATCCACTTTTTCCTAATTTTCCCTATTAAAAAACTAACTGTATTAAAAAATAAGTGAGAAAAATGGGTATTAAAAAACTAACTGTACGAGTCAAAGTAAAACTAAATTGAAAAATCATCATAATCATTATCCTTTAATTGCAATTAAAGACTGCCAACTCCCCATACGACTGAAAGTAGTTTTTGGACCATTGTTCAGTCTGTGTGTCTTCACATGTATCAAAAAGAGAACAGTGCCAGGGTATTAACAAATAGAAGCATTGAAGGAAATTTTAATTGCACTATTACAAAAAGCAAAATAAAAAAAATAGAACTATTGAACGTCTTGCCATCTAAAGAGAAGAAAGATGAGCTGACCAACAGTACCTACAAGTTTAAAGAACAATGTCCAGAGCTTAATTCTGGCCCAGAATCTCTTGGATATGCTTTGAATTTCCTCCAATCAAGTCTAGGGCTAACCACAACCGCTACCGAAATTTGAGGATCTCGGGCTTGCTTGTGCCTAGTTCTCTCCCATAATGCAACTCTGATAAAGAACACCTGCAAAAGTTTACTTCTTATGAGACTAGCTCGCAAGAGCTTCCTTTACACGAGACATAGAAGAGAAAAATTCTAAGGGTCTGTTGGACATTAGCCCTTCAGTTGCAATTTTTAGGAATAGGATGGCATTGTGATTCTTATCTCAACATGATAAGACAAGAAGCCAAGGGTCACCAGCTCCACGGCTGAGCTCAAGAACCTTTGGACCTACTAGAAGAAGGAGTAAATTTTGAACCTCATCGACGGCTTGATTGGCTTCAAGATACTTCATAAGCAATATGAAATCCTTGTGGAAACTCAACAGGGAGTTATAAGGAGTGATTGACTGCAATGTAATTTGCTTTGAACTGAAGGAGAATTATATACGTGTTCTTCTTATGGTGCCTGGTTGATCCTACCACCCCACATTGTAGAAGGGAAAACCTAACCTCTGAAAAAATTTGGAGGAGCCCCTGTTACACAAAATGTGAGTGTCATCTTACATATTGTGAGATATCATAGATCTTGATCGTGCAGAATTTTACGGTTTGGATGACGTGTTCGAGATGCCCAGTAAAAGGTTACTAGTTTTTGCATTTTTATTTCACTATTTTAACTTTTCAAAACACTTTAAGAAAGTTCTTAGACAAAGAGAAAAAAATCTCACTTAAAGCCTTTGCCTACCATTCGATCCGAGGATTCATTTGGACCTTAGGCCAAATCAAGCGTAATCCAAGATGGACATCTTCCCAGATTCTCCTACCCCTTCCTCTCAGATAATCCCAAACATAAAAAAGAAAGAAAGAAACGTAAACGTGAGATGATTTTCACTAACTAGGATTTGCTTAACTTGAATTTATATTATCTATATAAGTATAAATAAGTGTAATTCATTTTTGACCAAAAAATAAAAAGAAAAAAAATCATATATATAACTTCAATGTCCTTTTAGCATTATTACACCACTTCGTTCTTAATAAATGCAGACAATAATTAATTCTCTCCTTAATGATTGTTCCTCTCCATCATTAGTAAAACTTTTTATTTCCATCTGCAACAATACAATTTGCTTACCTCCCGAATGACTATTCATCTCCATCATTAAATGGTAAAATGCCGTTCCATCTTGATTTATGAGGCGTCCATAAGACATTTGTGCCTCATCATTGAATTAGAAGTAAGTCGGGTTAATTTACTTTTGATTTTTTAGCATGGCTGTTGTAGATTTATGTGGACAATAATTGAGCATTTTTGCTTCATGTAGGCTACAAACAAAGATCGCTCTGAAAATTCATCTAATTAAGTGAGAAGTATAGCTTAAAAGGTTCCTTAAATCACTTTGGTGATATATGGACATGTCGTCAATTGAGGAACTATGTTACTTGCTTTTGTACGTTATAGCTTTTGTCATTTGCTTATTGCGATCATTCATAGAGAAGGAATTAAAAATGATGTTAAAGATGTTTTTACGGGTTCCCGTGTGATCAAACGAGAAGAAAAATGCTCCATATAAAACTGGGCTAATGCAAAAACTGTATCCTAAAGTATCACCCCAAGTATAGTTTAACTACCCAATGTTTCAAATGTACCAATTAAGTACCTAAGTTTCTAAAAATGATCCAAATTAGTTCGGCCGTTATCAGAAGCTGGATGCCGTTAAAAAAATTCAGGGGCAAGATCATCAACAACGAAAAAAATAAATCTTAAAAACACGTGGCACTATCACAGCCGTTCGATTTTTTTCTCTTCCTTGACAATATTAGAAAAAAAGAAACTCTATATATATATATATATATATATATATATATATATATATATATATATATATATATATATATGAATAACCCATCACCCTCTGATTAACCCATCAGCCCCCATTTTTCTCTCTCCACCCCATCACCCACCCAAACCACCAGACCACCACCGTTGTCACCTAACACCATCGCCGACCACCGCGTCTGACCATTGCCGTCACAATCCCAATACCACCGACCACCGCCCAGCACCCCTAGCTTCCAACAACGATGACCATTACACCAACCTAACCTGATCCTTACTAGTCAAACGAAACACCCCACAATAGAGCGTCCTTCTCGCTTATTCGATTAAACAACTCCTCGGTAGATTTAACTCTGACATTTTGTCTAAGAGTTCAATGAAACCATACCCTAACTGTGCATTCTATCAAACACCTTGCGGGCAGAATCAATGTCTCTAAACTTAGAATGAATGCTAACCGAATTGCTCTGCAAATACATAACTAGCCCAAACCCAATCCCCAAGACCAACTCATGAACCCGTTTCCCTTACTTCACAATACCTCATTGTGCATAACCCTTAATTGCATGATAACACCTGACCTATAACAAAATTCTTGATTAGAACAAGGGCTTCGTGTGAATGGTGATCTTCAACGTATTTGATGATGTGTTCCAAGGAAACAAAGTGGGTGTTTGTATTCGGTCGAAAACGTACCGGGCATAGTCAGGATTGGTGATTTTGGAGTGAATGTACATAAGGTTAAGAGCCTAGAAGAGATTGAAGGATGGTTCAAGGTGGCGGCTGCCTTGATGGAGATATGGTTGAAAGGGATTGATAACTGTATGTTTGAGCATTTAAAACTACTTAAATCGTTGCTTTTTGTTGGTAAATTAGGTGAAGTGCTGTAATTTTAGTATTTTGAAAGAGACTCGATATAGCTGAAA
Source organism: Escallonia herrerae (assembly GCA_033070095.1). NCBI lineage: Eukaryota > Viridiplantae > Streptophyta > Magnoliopsida > Escalloniales > Escalloniaceae > Escallonia > Escallonia herrerae. Next base: position 489,095 of record JAVXUP010000173.1, on the reverse strand, counting down.
ATACTCGCCCAGTCCGAGGGTGACACATGGCAAGGCTGACTGTGAGTCAGCCTAGTCAACCCCAGATTTTGGGGGTTACCATATTGGTAGAACTAGGATCCTAAAGGGATCCCAATATTATCAGGACAGAATTATGACATGATTCTCAAAGATCCTAATGAGATTCTAATTGATCTGGCCCAAGGCCCAGCCATCATGACTCACGTACCTATTGGGAGTATTCATATAGCTATATAAAAGGCACTACCCCCAGGTATGCAAGCAACTTCACACATATACACTGTGCTGTATTGTTTTTCTCAGACCATGCTAGCTGCGCTATGACTTAAGCATCAGAGAGTTCCTCCACTAGAACCCCACCCGACGGTCACTCCGTGTTCTATTTTATAGGTTAAATTTTTGGTTGTGGTTCCCAATCAAATTTTTAGTAGCAATAGATTGGCGCCATCCATGGGACCACGACAAGGAACATGGCCAATCAGTCACCATGGAGAAACTCTCCAGTTGGTTTCTCTAACCGAGATCACTGCACGCGGTTGAATAATTCCCGTCCATTAAATCAATCTCACAGAAAAAGACCAACTCCTCCTCATAGTCGGGCCCATTTTGATAAAGATGCTTACCTTTACCAAGCACTCTCATCTTGATCCCAACGACCTCTGTCTTCGACTTACCTCAAGATCGAGTTACAGTCGCAGGTATAGGTCAGAAGCTGATCCAACCTATCAGCCTAAGGAAGAAGCAAAAAACATGTCACGAGGAGTAGGTCGTGTTACCGACAAGACTAGCACATATTCTTCCCTTGGGAAGATTGGTAGGCCTGAGTGCCCTCAATGACTACCTTGTCACCATACAACTGCAGAGAACCATTCCCAAGAACAAGCTTCCATGGAGGTTATGTACAAGCCTCATCCCCAAGGACAATCTCCCCTAAAGGAAGATTCTGGATATCCATTATCTGAGGCGATCGAGAGAGTGAAGCTACGGAAGGGGTGATCGTGGAGAACATGTCTCTCAGTTTGAGATGAACATGTTACTTCTTTAAGTATTAGATGATGTCATGTACATAGCCTTTCCCACCACTCTATGAAAGGCCACACACGTAAGGTTCAAGGCACTGCAGCCGAGATCCATCCCTTCTTTTGCCCAGCTCTCGGATCTCTTCTAGAAACGCTTTGTGAGCAGTTGTTTGAGAAGGAAAAACTTATCGAGCTTGCTCAATGTAGTCCAAGAGAAGAACGAGTCCTTAGCTCATTATCTTGGACGGTTCAACACGATAGTTTTAGAGGTTGACAATCTAGATAAATCGGTCACGTATACTGCTTTCCTTCAAAGGCCTACTACCCATGTCCAAGTTTGCATTCTCTATCAACAAGAAAGAGCCCTTAGGAAATATGAATTCTCTTCTAGCAAAAGCTAACAAATACATCCAATCAGAGGAGTACCTGGAGATTCATTGAGGACGTCAAAACGGAAGCCGGGAAGAGCAAGGAAAACATCTTTGCGAAGCAAGTCCAGGAAACGGGAAAAAGCCTAAACGTTTGAAACGCGACGAGTGACGCCCAAAAGATCCATTCGACACGAAAAAATTGACTCTACTCAATACAAAGCCGTCATAGAAATTACACGATATCAAAGATAAAGAGGCCCTCAACTGGCAAGAGAAGATGAAGTCTCGGCCAAGTAAGAGAGATAAAAACCTGTGGTGCCGCTTCTGTAACGATCAGAGCCATACAATTAAAGCTTGTGAGTCGCTCAAGCGAGTAATAAAAGCCTTGATTAAGTGTGGACACCTGAAGAAATATGTGGCACGCACATAAAATCAAAGGGAAACGACCCTAGTTCCTGAAGAAAAAGATGAACGAGAAGAGAATGCGGGCACCATCAACACCATATCTGGAGGCATTGCAGCAGGAGGCTAGTCTGGGCAAGCTTGAAAAGCATATGCAAGAGAAGTGTGCATAACGAACTCGCCCCCAAACAAGAAACAGAAGACTATGCCCATACGAGTAATCTCCTTTTTGGATGACGATCTAGGATACGGAAAGGTCTTCGATGACAATCCACTAGTCGTCACTCTCAGAGGAAGAGTTTTGATGTGGTCGATAATGGGAGTTCAGTTGAAGTCCTATTCTACGAAGCCTTTAACAAGACGAACATCTTGACAGATCTTTTTCATAAGATGGATACACCAGTTTATGAATTTTCTAATCATTCGGTCACAGTTGAAAGTGTCATTGCACTCCCCATTGCAATAGGCACGCTTCCTGCTTAAGCCAATTCAATGTTTGATTTTATGCTGGTGCATGTCCCATCAGCCTACAATGCCATACTTAGATGTACCGCACTAAACCAGTTGAAGGTAGTAGTGTCTATATATCATCTCAAGATAATATTCCCCATAGAGCATGGAGTTAGTGAAGTCAAGGTTGACCAGATAGTGGCCTGATAATGCTACCTAGCGTTATGTTGAGCGAGCAATAAATTAAGAGGCGCTTGTTATCGAAGATCTTTAGGATGAGACTAAGGGACACAGTCGAAGAGCTCATAGACATAGAAGTCTATGCCAAAGTCAAGGAAAAGACTGTCTAAACAAGTTCTACCCTTGGGGAAGACATTAAGCTCCAGCTTATTGACCACCTATGGACATACGCAGACGTTTTCGCATGGACTGCAGAGAACATGGCTGGGATCGATCCTAGAGTAATCACACACCGGATGAATGTTGATCCATAAAAAACCTATGAAGCAAAAGAAGCGGACATTTGGGCCTGAAAGACAGGTGAAAATCAAAGAGGATGTGGACAAGCGACTGGCCATAGGATCAAAGAGATCCACTCTCTAGACCGGATTGCCAATGTTGTCATGGTTTTAAAATAAAGTGGCCAATGGCATATATGTATTAACTTAACGAATCTCAACAAAGCCTGTCCGAAGGACAACTATCCACTACCAAGGATCGATATCCTTATTGATGCTACTTTAGGGCATGAACTGCTCAGCTTTATGGATGCCTACTCTGGCTGTAATCAAATCATGATGCACGAAGATGACCTTCCCAAGACCTCTTTCATCATCGAGCGTGGGTTATATTGTTACAGGTTAATGCCCTTTGGGCTCAAGAATGCCGAAGCTATATATCAAAGTCTGGTAAATATGATCTTCCATGATCTGATTGGTAAAAATCATGGAGGTATATGTGGATGAATTGCTTGTGAAGAGTGTCAAAGTTGAGCTCCATGTCGAGGACCTCAAGAAAACCTTTGACATCCTTAGAAAAGTTGAACCCACTTAAATGCATGATCGAATTTGCATCGGAGAAATTCCTAGGCATATGGTCTCTCAGCATGGTATTGAGGCAAATTTAGAGAGGATAAAGGCCATTCAAGCCATGACGCCCCTAAAAACTGTTAAGCAAATGTAGGAGTTGACCGACAGAGTCACAGCTTTAGGGAAATTCATGTTTAGATCAGTCAAGCGATGCCTGCCCTTCTTTAAGGCCTCAGGACAGGAAAAGACTTCACTTGGACGTAAGAATGTCAACGATCTGTCAAAGAACTTAAAAGCATACTTAGTTTCTCCTCCACTCTTCTCCAAGCCACTACCCAGGGAAGATCTGTTCTTTACCTCTCAGTCATCAAATTTGCAGTTAGTGTTGTCGTAGTCAGGGAGGAAAGCAACATTTAGAAGCCAATCTATAATATAAGTAAGGTATTGCATGACATAGAGACGAGGTACCCGAAGACTGAAAAGATGGATCTAGCCCTTATTACATTAGCGAGACGTCTTTGGCCGTATTTTTAGTCTCACACAATTATGGTCTTAACAGACCAACCTCTAAGGAAGATCTTGTAAAGCCCACTAGCATCAGGAAGATTGGTGAACTGGTCATTGGAGCTAGGGGAATTTGATATTCATTACAGGTTGCACACCACAGTCAAGGCTTAAGCCTTGGCAAATTTTATCGTTGAATGTACAGAGCCTAAAGACCATTTGCTGCTGGTTATCTTTGAAGCCCAAGATCCTTGGATCCTTTATGTAGATGGCTCTTCAGCACTTGGTAACAGCAGCGCTGGAATCATCCTAGTTAGCCCGAAAAACTTCGTTATCAAGCATGCACTCTGTTTTGATTTTCAGGCCTCGAACAAAGAAGTAGAATATGAAGCTCTCTTTGTGGAGATAAGATTAGCACATGCCTTGAAGGTGGATTTGTTGTCTGTATAGAGTGACTCCCAGCTGGTGGTCAACCATGTCTTGAGAGAGAAATGAACCAACCCATTTTCAACAAGCAAATCGCAAGCAAAACCCAATTTCCAAACCAACCCATGCACCAAACCCCCCACTCCAACCGCTCCCAACATCTACTTTTAGCGACCAAAGTGAATGAGGGACGAGAGGATGGTTCAGTACCTCCAGTCAGTCAAGACCTTGGTATCAAAGTTCAAGAACTTCACCATATGTTAAATCCCTCGGGATTAGAACACAGGCAGAAGCGTTATCATGACTTGCTTCATCAGAAGTCTCAGAATTCTCCCGAACAGTCTATATTAAGCTCCTCAAGGAGCGAAGCATGAGCCCAAAGGCTGATGTTGAAGTAGTGGATCAAGAGCCGTGCTGGATGGATTTCATCATCAGGTATATCTCAACGGAGAGTTACCTGATGATGAAAGGAATGAAGCATGCAACCTCCGTGCCAAAGTTACTAAATATGCCTTAGTAGAAGGGGTCTTTACAAGAAGTTTTTCAGCGTTCCCTATCTCAAATATTTGTGACCAACAAAGTCCCTGTATGCTTTACAAGAAGTACATGGGGGAATATGTAGGCAGCACCTTCGTGGATGGAGTTTGGCTCAAAAAATACTAAGGTAAGGATATTATTGGCCAGGGATATAGAAGGATTCGGTCACATACACACAAAGGTGTGATAAATACCAGAAGTTTGCTTCTGTTTCACACATACCAGACGCCCCTCTCAGCTCAATAGTCTTTCTAATTCCCTTCACTATATGGGGAATTGGCATACTAGGACCGTTTCTAATGGCATCCGGACAACAACAATTTGTGATAGTCACCATCAACTATTTCACAAAATGGACTGAGTTAGAATCACCAGCAACTATCACATCAGCTAATGCAAATATTTCTTTTGAAAGAAGGTCATCTGCTGCTTTAGAGTGCCAAAGGCCCTTATTGTTAATAATAGAAAGTAGTTTAACAACACCAACTTCCGAGCATTCTGTGAGAATCTTTCGATCGACATCCACTTCACTTCTGTGGCCCATCCCCAGTTAAATGGCCAAATTGAAAACATGAATCAAAGTATCTTAGTAGGTCTAAAAAAGACGTTAGAGGATTCCAAGGGGGCATGGTAGATGAACTCCCTAAAGTATTATGGGCTTATCGCACCATTCTGCATTTAGTCACGAGGGAAACATCATTCCTCCTTTAGTTTGGATAGAAGCAATGTTACCAGTTGAAGTCGGGCTCCCAATAATGCGGACTCTTCAGTTCAACATAGAAGACAACGAAGCTGGTCTCCGTGGAAATCTTGACCTCTTGGATGAAGTTAGTGCTCGAGCCCATGAACGTTCCCTTATTATAAAACAACAAGTTGCTCGTTACTACAATGAAAGGGTTCGCTCAAGCTTCTTCAAGCTGGGGAGTTAGTTCTTCGTAAACTGGAAGTGTCTGATCCAAAGTCAGCCACGGGAAAGTTATCCTCAAACTGGGAAGGACCTTATCGTGTCTCATGGGTATTAAAGCCAAGCGCTTAGGCATTGGAGACACTCTATGGGGATCCAATCCCTCGTGCTTGGAATGTTGAGAACCTTCATCGCTACTATACCAGTAGCATCTTGCCCCAAGGCAAAACGCTTCTTTTTAACGGGACAAGGGGCTCAGACCTTGCCAACCCAAGTAAGACTTAGGATTTTTTTAAAACTTTTTAGACTAGTCTTTGGACAATTAGACACATAAATGAATTGGCATTAATCCCTTATGTACTTTATATATTTTTCCCAAGCAATAAAGTTATTTTTCTGAGCATGATTGTATTGTTACATTAGTTGTGTACTCTTGCTCGAGCAGAGTTACTCGACTAACATCTTCTTATGAAAGGTCTTAAACTCTTAAGAGTGTAAAGCCTCTGCCTGAGCAGAAGGCTGATCGAGCTCTCAGTCCGAGCAGAAAGTAAACTTCATTTCCTTTATGCTCGAATCAAGCACAAAGAATGCAAAGCCCCTGCCCGAGTAGAAGGCTGACAAAGCTCTCTGCCCGAGCCGAAAGCAAACTCCATCTCCTATGTGCTCGAATAGAGCTAAGCAACTGAGGCATTAAGATAGTACCCTAAGTATTATCCAGACGATTTAGCTATAGTTCTAACCCATGAAATGGCAAAGTCTTTATGAGACTTCGTCACCCCGTCACTTCGCTACTTCAAAACCTGACCAAGCGAGAGTGCGAGGTTACTTTGCCAGCTCTTAACTGATGATAAGAGTTCATGTCAAAGCAAATACAATGCTATGAGATGTGGATGGCAGAAGCTGAAAAACACAAAATAGCATACAACAAACACCCATTAAAAGAGTGGTGACAAATATGATAAAGTGCTTACAAACCCTCACAGGGGCATAAAAATTACTTAGTCAAAATAGATAGATGAGCCTAGAATACAGAAAAACAATGTCTATTCTAAGGCTCGAGGGTAGCACCAGGATGGTCATCCTTCTCTATCTGAGAGGTCACATCTTCAGCCTTAGAAGGCATGACGGTCTCTCCAGACAGGAATCTGAAGGTGGGCATGATGAAGTAGTCCAAAGGAATATCTGGAAACCGCTGAGCAAATATCTCCTTGGCCTTTTGAAAGCCCAGCTCATAGATCTCTAGGCCATCTTCAGTACGCTTCTTTAGCCATTCATCCCCAACATTTCCATCAAGGTAATCCTGAATGCCTTTCTCCTTAGCCTCGGCCTCTTTCCTCTTCGACCTTTGTAGCCTCTTCTCAAGGATGCTAACTTGGGCAAGAAGGTCTACCTCCCGCTTAGTTAACTCTTATGCACACTTGGCAACTTTTTTAGCTTGGGCGATGGCCTCTATCTTTTCTTGGCCCTCTTGAGCAGCCACTTCCTTTGCCATCTCGAAGCGAGATAACATCTGGGCGCCATAAGCGTACATATGTACGACAAAGATGATGGCCGGCAATGAAAATACAAGTATTTAAGTTAAAGAGAATGAAGGTTGTGATTGAGCCCTTACGAAATACACATCTTGAGCAAAAGCATGGGCAAAAGACTCGTGTGTCTAGTTCACGAGGATCTCCATATCCTTAGGAAGGATGCCAAGTGTAAGATGCTACTAAAAAATGTGAGTGTTCGGCATTCCCATGTCACCTTGCTTGTTGGTCCGTCTAGGTAAAAAAATAGGGTCCTTATCAATGGAAACCCCCTCAATAACTCGAGGATGGGGATCAATGAGGTTGACTTTAGTCCTCTTTGGAGCTGGGGGCTGCTTAACGAAGGGTGTTTTCTCCTTTCTTTTCCCCTTCACTTTTTGAAGGGCACCTAGAAAGGCAGACTTTAACGCCTTATCACTGCCACTAGCCATTTTTACATAAGAAGAACAAAGATATTAACATCACAATAGAAGGAGTGATAGAACACATATAGTGCACACAAAGGCCTACATAATGTCTACCTAATGGCATAGTTTTAGTGGAAGACGTGTTAGTAGCGGCAAGAAAGGGGATCAATTGGAAGTTCCCCTGGTATGGATTTACGAGGAATGATGCTGCCCTTGAGAAGCCGTTGCCTGCTGTGGACATAGTACCAATCGATGTTGCTTGCTACACCCTTAACAAAGCAGAGCTCAAAAAAGACTTTTAAGAAATCCGTGGGATCTACATTGTAACCAGAAGTCTCAACCAAGTAAACGAGACCTACCAACTTTCTCCAGCCATTAGGCATAAGCTGGCCAGGCACAATCTTGTAATGGTCGAACACTTTGAGGGCGAATGGATGCAAAGAAAGTCTGTAACCTGATTTCAATTGCTCCTCATAGATACCCGTCTCCCAGTCAGTCCCGTAGTTGGCAGGTTCTTGTAACTCGGGGCCCCGAGCTATACATCCCTTTGGTAAAGGATACTCTTTGAGAAACGCCTCCAGCTTCTCCTTGGTCATCTTATTCCGTTTATCATCGGCCGTGAACCAAGGTTGAGGGGTCTCCTTATCCTCGACTTTATCTTTCAACTCGCCTAATTCATTTCTACGAGGTAAAGGTTGAGAAGATTGTGGGTTAGAAGGACCAGCCTCATTTCGAGACGTAAGGGCTCGTCCAGTGGACGAAGAAGAACTGCACTTAATGACTTCTTCAAAGAGCCTAAACTATCAAACGACTCTAACATACTTTCTACTTACAAGACTATAAGCTACTGAGATGAAAATGCTAAACTAAAAGAAGGGTGGAAGAGAAACAAACTTGATGCAAAGTAAAACACTTGGACTTTTGAACAAAGTGGAAAATGAAAGGGACTTGCTATTTAAAAGAGGATTCTCTACCAACCGCCCCTTGAAAAATGCGACGATTCATCCCTACTATGCTCAGACAGAGCACAAGGGAACCAAGGTGTCTGCCCGATCAAAACCTTGGCCGAGCACTCTACCTGGCAGAGTGCCCAACTTTGTCCTCATTGTGCTCGGACAGAGCACGAAGAAACCAAGGTGCTACCTGAGTAGAACCTTAGCCAATAGAGTGCTACCTTCGTCACCGTTATGCTCAGACTAAACACAAGGGAACCAAGGTGTCTGCATGATCAGAACCTTGGTGATCACTTTACTCGAGCAGAGTGCCTAACTTCATCCCCATTGTGCTCAGACAGAGCACAAAGTAACCAAGGTGTCTGCCCGAGTATAACCTTGGCCGAGCACTTTGCCTGAGTAGAGTGCCCAACTTCATCCTTGTTGTGCTTGAAGCATAGCACAAGGGAACCAAGGTGTTTACCTGAGCAGAGTGCCCAACTTCATCCTGTTGTCCTCAGCCAGAGCACAAGGGAACCAAGGTGTTTGCCCAAGCAAAACCTTGGCAGAGCACTTTGCCTGAGCAAAGTACCCAACTCCTTTCCCATTATACTCGGACAGAGCACAAGGGAACCAAAGTGTCTGTCTGAGTAAAACCTTGGCCGAGCAGAGTGCCCAACTTCGTTCCTGTTGTGCATGATCAGAGCACAAAGGAATCAAGGTGTCTGCCTGAGCAAAACCTTGGCCCAACACTCTGCCCAAGCAAAGTGCCCAAATTTGTCCTTGTTGTGCTCAGTCAGAACACGAGGTGGTGTCTGACGGAGTAGAACCTTGGTCGAGCATTCTGCTTGAGCAAAGTGCCCAACTTTGTCCCCATTATGCTCGGATAGAGCACAAGGGAGCCAAGGTGTCCGCCCAAGCAGAACTTTGGCTGAGCAGAGTGCCTAACTTTATCCCCATTGTCCTTAGATAAAGAATAAGATAACTAAGGTGTCTGCCCGAGCAAAATCTTGGCCGGGCACTCTGCCTGAGCAGGGTGCCCAACTTTGCCCCCATTGTACTCCAACAAGACACAATAGAACTAAAATGTCCCAAGCCAAACCTTGGTCGAGCACTCTACCTGAGCAGAGTGCCCAACTCCATCTTCGTTATGCTTGTGCAGAGCAGAAGGGAACCAAGGTGATTGCCTGAGGCAAAACTTGGCCGAGCACTCTACCCAAGCAGAGTGCCCAACTCCATCTTCGTTATGCTCGTGCAGAGCAGAAGGGAACCAAGGTGACTGCCTGAGGCAAAACTTGGCTGAGCACTCTACCCAAGCAGAGTGCCCAACTTTGTACCCGTTGTGCTCGGACAGGGAACAAGAGGATCAAGGTGTCTGCCTGAGCAAAACCTTCTGGCAGAGTGCCCTACTTCATCCCCATTGTGCTCGAGCAGATCACAAGAGAACCAAGGCGTCTGCCCGAACAGAACCTTGGACAAGCGCTCTGCCCGAGCAGAGTACCCAACTTTGTCCCCATTGTGCTTGGAGAGAGCACAAGGGAACCAAGGTGTCTGCCCAAGCAAAACCCTGGCCTAGTACTCTACCCAAGTAGAGTGCTCAACTTTGTCCCCGTTGTGCTCGACCAGAGTACAAGGGAACCAAAGTGTCTGCCCGAGCAGAACTTTTTGTCGAGCACTTTGCCAGAGCAAAGTGCCCAACTTTGTCCTCACTGTGCTCGATCAGGGCACAAAGGAACCAAGGTGTCTGCCCGAGCAGGACCTTGGCTCCCAACTGTATTCCTATTATGCTCCGAGGAAATCTGTTGACGTTGATCAATTCAGCTATTCCTATAGGTGATTGTGCTTTCACCCGCTTCGTGATCATTGATTGAAGCAGGGGCATTATGATATAGTCAAAAATACTCGCCCAGCCAGAGGGTGACACATGGCTGGGCTGACTCACAGTCAACCGAATTTAGGGATTACCATATTGGTAGAACTAGGATCCTAAAGGGATTCTAATATAATCAGGATAGGATTGTGACATGATCCCCAAGGATCCTAACGCGGTCCTAATTGATCTGGCCTAAGGCCTAGCCGTCATAACACACATACTTATTGGGGGTCTTCTGTCTATAGCTATATAAAGAGGACTACCCCCAACTATGCAGACAACTTCACACATATATACTGTGTTGTATTGCTTTTTCAGAGTTCTACTCTGTTAGCTGCACTATGACTTAAGTATTGAGAATGCCTCCATTAGAACCCTACCTAGCGGTCACTCCACATTCTGTTTTACAGGTTAAATCTCTTACTGTGGTTCCCAATCATGTTTTTAGCAACAACAAGACCAAATTGGTTTCTTGAAGAAAGATTACCAGAAATATATCCAAATATGGGGTTAAAAAGCTTGGCATTTTTTAAGCATGACAAAATAGCTGGTTATAGCATAATGCATTCATAAGACCATAGTTGGATGCTCTTTTTTGCTTGCTTCCAAATTCTTTCCCTTTAGTCTTCTTGTTGGGCAATTGATTCATGATAAGGATCAGGAAGCACCCTACTAGACTGGAGAACAGTCCTAGGTTTTTGAACTAGATTTGCCTAAAATATAGCCTTTTGTTGTTTAATACTTTGATAACATCAGACCCAAGTCTGATCTATTTGCTTATGGAATCATAACCCTCCAACTATTGGCTGAAGGTGATGATCTTGAGGGTGGTGTTGCTGTTGATAAAAATGATTGGTTTGTGTTGGGTTTTGAGTTTCTTGAAGATTTGGGTGCTGATGTGTGTGTGTGTGTGTGAAGAAAGAGAAGAGAGAAAAGGGTTGGAGAGAGAAGGAGAGAGCTTCCACCTGGACTGTTTAATAAATTTTTTTTCATATTGACAGTCTTGCCCCCTGAATTTTTAACACCATCAAGCTTCTATTAACGGTCGGACTAATTTGGCTCATTTTTTGAAACTTAGGTACTTAATTAGCATATTTGAAACGTGAGGTACTTAAGATGTATTGGGGTGATGTTCTAACGTACAATTTTGGCATTAGTCTAGTTTTAGATAAAGCATTTTTCTTCTAGTTTCATCAAAGGGAACCTGTAAAAAGATCTTTAACATCATTCTTAATTCCTTCCATATGAATGATGTCAATAACCAAATGACAAAAGCTATAATGTACAAAAGTAAGCAACAGAGTCCCTTAATTGACGACATGTCCATATTTCACATAAATGATTCAAGGAAATACCTTTTAAGCTATACTTCTCACTTAATTGATCAACAACATTACATAAAATTTAAAAAAAAAAGAATTAGATCATATTACAAGGTGTGAATTAGATTTTGCATGATTTCTTGGCTTTAAAGTCAAGCCTACTTGAACTAGACTTGTAGATCCCATAACTCTAACAACACCTAAAATCAAGCTAATCATGCTCTTAATTAATCCAACATTTGCATCAACGCAAATAACGAAAAGAAGCATAAGTATCTATAAAAAGAAACTCCTAACATATATTTTAGATAAAAAGGAAAAATAAAAATTTTAGCATCAAATTCAAGAGATGAATTAAGAGCAAACTAAAACCTAAAGTAAACCTTATACCTCACATGCCTCTGCCATGCTCGCACATTCTTATGAGTAAATAGAGTCAAAGATCCATTGTGGATCCAACCCAGATTATTGCTCAAAATTATGTAGAGGCATATATAGCTAATATATATTATTATATGATATTTATCTGTTATGAATATGAAAAGGAGACTGTAGTATCAAACCTAAGAGAATTTCTTCAGTCAAATATGGTTAGATGAATTTTCAGAGCGATCTTTGTTTGTAGCTTACAACAAGTAAAAATGTTCAATTGTTGTCCACATAAATCTACAAAAAACCCATGCTCAAAAATGAAAAGTAAAGTAACCAACTTACTTCTAATTCAAAGATGAGGCACAAATGTCTTGTAGATGCTTCATAAATCAAGATGGAACGGCATTTTACCATATAATGATGGAGATGAATACTCATTCAGGCAATAAAGCAAACTCTATTGTTGAAGATGGAAATAAAAAGTTTTACTAAGATAGAGAGCAATAATCATTACAGGGAGAATTAATTGTTGTCTGCATTTATTGAGGAAGAAGTGGTGTAATATTGCTAAAAAGTTTTACTAAGATAGAGAGCAATAATCATTACAGGGAGAATTAATTGTTGTCTGCATTTATTGAGGAAGAAGTGGTGTAATATTGCTAAAAGGACATTGAATGTTTTTTTTTTCAAAAATGATTTACACTTATCTACACTTTTATAGATAGTATACACTCAAGTTAAGTAAATACTAGTTAGCGAAAGTCCTCTCATGTTTACCATTCTTTCTTTCTTTTTTTAAGTTAGGGATTATCCGAGAGGAAGGGAATGATAAGCTACAAAGATGTCCACCTTGAATTGTGATTGATTTTGGCCTAAGGTCCAAACGTAATCCTCCAATTGAATGGTAGGCAAAGACTTTAAGTGAGATTCATTCTCTAATAACTTCTTTAAAGTGTTTTGAAAAGTAAACATGGTGAAATAAAAGTGCAAAAAGTGCATTCAAATGTAAAATGAAGCATCAAACTTCTAAAGACTTTTGATAAACTAATTTACTCGTATGAAGGCTTTTGACTAACCGGTTGTTTGATAAAACTGAAATTTAAGTACTGAAACCATAAGCGCTGACTATGTAAAGTTGAAACTTTAAGCAACTGATTTTTCACCAATGAAAAATAAGTTAAACTGTTTAGTAAACCAAAAAGCAGATATCTGAAGATTTATTCTATTTTATAAATTTTACCAGAATAACATGTGTATGTATTTTATGATTTTTTACTACCAAAACTGTATTGGTTGTATTGGTGGTGATAGTGTAGGCGAAAAGGTGCTAATGATGGTGGTGTTAGTGGTGTGTTAAGATGTGGCGTTGAAAATAATGATGGTGGAGACCAGTGGCAATCCATGGTGGTAGTTGTAGTGTGGTGAATATGGGGATGGAGATAGTTTAGGTAGACTTGTAGGAGGAGGTGGTGGCAGCAGAGAAGGTTTGGTAGAGACGAAGGCGTCCTCATGTGGTGATGGTGTTCGTGGTGGCAATGGTGGTGTGGTGGTGGTAGTGGCGGCTAGGCCGTGATTATTGGGGCGGTGGAGAAAGGAACATAGTGGTTGCGGTAGTGGCTTTAGAGAGATGGAGGTAGTGTTACCAACATTTTTGGGTAAAAGGTCATTGTATTCCATTAAAGCTCAAAGTATACAAAGTCAAGATATAAGAACATTGAAAGAAAAAAAATCTCTTTACGTCAACCAACTAATCACTCTATACAGCAGTCCACTAGGCTTCAGTTAGGCTCTCAGCACCTGGTTGCCTATTCCTCAAGCTACACAAAGTTCTCTGTTTTGTGTTGTAAAAGGGACTTTGTTGCAACTGCTTACACGAGAATGCACCTATTGCTGTATAACAAGGAAACAACTCTTAGTAGTAGGTTGTTTCCGCTCAAAGATTCTAACTTTTCTTTCCTTCTAAATGCCATGTACTACAATTGCTATAAAGAGTTTGCAAAGTTTGGCCTTAAAATTCTTGCCTCTAAAATGACGAGTAACAAGATTACAAATTAAGCCCATAAATTTAAAGTCACATCAACCTGCAGCTAACCAAGGATCAATCTCCAAAGTTCTTGAACATAAGGACACTACATAATCAGGCGGTCTACAGTTTCCTTTTGAGTAATACATAATTAGCAACTATCATCTTGAACAACATTCTATGTTCTCAGATTATCTTTAGTTCTAAAACTTCATTTGCATAACATCTAGAGAATCATGGAGCATTTAGGTACATGTACAATGAACTAAATAATCTTCCACCAAGAAGCATTTCAAGTCTTAATTCTGATAGCAGCCCAAGCAGTGTTTATATTAAACTGACCGCTAGGATGCAAATCCCATTTCATTTGATTAGGTTGATCAAGGTCAGTCAGAGCCATACGTCCAAGGTTGCATTTTGCGCGTAGGATAATTCAGTGGGATAGGACAAGGATTGTCTAACGTCCAGGAAAATCCGAAGCATTAACGCTCACTCAATCAAATATACTAAAATAGTAATACCTCAAAATTAACCACGAATTTGCCAGAGCAACTAACCACCAACTAATGTATTACTCTGAGTATACAATCATGATTGATAAAATAAATTCAAATTTGATAATGAGCTAGAGATGTTCACCCACGCAGGGGTTCTAATGATCAATACTAAAACCTGAATTCTCACGCTCGGCTCTAATTCTTACTCTGGCTACCTAATTCTGGTTATCACTTACGAAAAGGAAGTCAAATGAGAGTCAACTTTTGAGAGCCCAGTAAGGTCGATCTAGGATTTAAAAGATGACAACATAATGATTCAAATAATTTTTTATGTACAATTAAATGATAATTTTAAAAGGGATTTTTTTCAAATAAAACCACAGCATTTCTATATAGGCATAGGGAGAGTATCAACCCAATCCCTAAAAATTAACAAACAGTTCAAAACATTTTAGGTACAAATGTACAATAAATAATAATAAAAAAAGATAATATTGAACATGAGCAGTACACTATAGTAAAACCACCCCGGTCGTGCTCAGATACACTTTACATATGTATATGTACACTAACTAGTCCATTTAGGTGCTAGTTTCAACCCAAATCAAATAGACCATCCTTATAACGCCAATGATACACACCATCCTTATAATTCTCCAAAATTTACTAATTCATGTTAATATTCAGAAGAAATAAACACAATTCAAAACGTTTCATGATGATCGAATCAATAAGACAGATGAGATATAAATAAAGAATTCCAAACGATTATTTTAAGGTTCAAGTTAGGATTTCATGGGCAGTTACAAACATTTTTTTTTATGACAATCAAAAAATCGGAGTTCAATGAAATTCGATAACGATTCAGAATAAAATAAACGATGTCAACATGATGAAATAGGGTTTCGGATAGAATTCCTTACATTTTAATGAGACTAATAAAATTAGAGTTCAATGGCATTTGTAAAATTGTGATAGTCAAATATTTGAATTTAAAACGACAAAGTTAGGATCGGATAAAATTCCTTCCCTTGATCCAAGCAAATGAAGCTAAACCACCTCGATCAACAATCCTTTGAATTAACCTAAATAGGGGCAAATTATTTGTTAGAACACAATCTACGCTATTGTACTATACCTGATACCAACTACCCACAATGTGTTCACTTCAATCTAGAATGACGCAGCCCAAAGCGGGTCCTACAAGCGGCCAACCTAACGGAAATCGGAAACACTCCTCGAGGCTCAATAATAACCCAAAATTGAGATTAATTCTCATAAAAAAATTTATAGCTTAAAACAATATATGAAAAAATATATAATTTTTTGAATATTTTTTAATTAAAAATAATTTCTTTAAAATGTACCAGAAGCCCATAAATAGCCATAATTGTTCTAGCTGAAACTAAAGTCCCACAATTTTTGTAAAGCTTTAAAATATGTATATAAAAATTGAAATCAAAATTTAAAAGGCATTAAAACTATTTTTAAATTATTCATTTTGCTAAATTCAATGTGATACGGTAATGATAACAAATCAATTCTAAAAATCACCAAACTTAATCTGAAACTTATTTGTACTATAAAAACATTACTCTAATTTTTTCAGAATTTATCGTGAATTTTAAAGATTCCAAGAGAATTTTTAAATTCTGAAGTTTCGAAAACATAAAAAATACATACGATTTCAGAAAATTGTAAGATTTTACCCAATATTCTAACTTAGCTCAAGGTATCCTACTATAAAATTTTACATGTTAACGATAACTGTACGATATATAATGCATGCTCCGAACTTAACGCAAACTCGTGGTATTCCTGTGCAAGCATAGAGTACCACACAATCTGCGGTGACCCAATACCCACTTCACTATCTTCTTTTTCTTCTCATTCTCTGTAACCTCCCATAACACACCCACTTCTACACGTTGCACATTTTCCACACCACACACACACACACACACACACACACTAAAACACACCCTAATACCCACACAAACACACACTCAATCATAGAGCACTAACTCACACACACCCCTGACACAACTCACCCACGCACATAGCACATACATAACACATGCACACCATTATACACACAAACATATATTCATTCAATCGCACACTCATGCCACCCCCCCAAACCCAAACGCGTGCACCACATAAACGCCCGCGTGTGCACACACACACACACACACACACACAGAGCCATACACAAACATACACATTACCACAACACATGCAGTTACACAAACCTACTCACACATTAAACACCATTTTGCACACACACAGATTCACACAAACACACACTTACACGTATGAAACTCATGCACACACTTCCGTTCACACAGTTGCACACCCATGCCACTCACTTCTCTCTCTTCTAGCTAAACACACATTAACCACCACCTATGCACTGCACCTAACACACATTAAACCCAAGCACACCGGCACACTTACACACTCATGATAGCCACCATGGCTGCTCTCACACTCATGCCTCACATAGCCACATCGATGCCCTCTCACGCATACTCACATGCTCACGACTCGCTCACTCTTGCCCCTTAAACACACCACACACACACAATACACCCAAAGGACCCATTAGAACCACTCTTACTCTTTCCACATAGCACCATGGCAACGGCTAATGACCCATCATCATCATCATCATCATCATCATCATCATCATCATCATCGCCATCTTACCCCTTGCACGACCCTCACACAACCTTCAACAACCCTAAAATCCTCTTTTGTGGCAGCCCTATCTCTCATAGCAATAAACCCAACAGCCAACACCAAACATACACACATGAATTGCCTCATGACAGGTTCCCCCATTACCTTTTATACACTCACACACATACATATACAGACACTATCACAAAAAACACCTCATGGCTTCCTCCCCATGCCCCCTTAATCCCTTAAACCATTAAATAAACAAGAGAAAATAGGCTTAAAACTAACCAAAAAATTAATTCGATCGTCAAAAAATTTTCTTCTGTCTCTCAGCCTCTCTCCATCGTAAATCTAAAGAAGAGAAGAAGTGGGGAACGACTGCTGATATATATATATATATATATATATATATATATATATATATATTATAAACTCTAAATTGGAAAATTACCAACCCCCCCAATTTCAATAGTTATACAAAGTTTATCCAAAACATTCTATTATTACGAAAAGGCCCAAAATAACTATTTACTATAAAATAATGCACCTGAAAACTTTAACGATCGTTACATAATCCCGCTTCACTGATCGTTGCTAAAAGTCGCTAATAAATGCCTCGATGCTGAGTAAAAAAAACTCATCACAAAAAATTTTCAAAAATATCACTTATAATTGTCATCGTTAAATCATAACTTTTGGTTCCCAAAGATTTTGTCACTAAAGGTTACCGATAAAAATTTACTCATGAAAATCGACGCTAAATCTTGCGTATAAAAGTCGTCGCTTTAAAATAAAATAACCGGTTAGGCAATGTCAAAGTTCAAGTTTTACATGGTTAAATAAGTCAAGATAAAAATATCCAGTTGGATAAGGTCTAAATCATGTCCCGCGTTAGGTATTATGACAAATAGAATTATCATGTCACCTTTACCACTGCCAGCAACCAACGTCCTAGACCCACCGCCACAACACACTACCACATCAGCATGCCCACCACCACCACTGCAATGACCACCATCCATACGAGAAACAACCCATTCAAACCCACCATCAATCCACCACCAAACCACCTGCAAGAACTTGTACCAACAATCACGCAACCACCACATCGCTAAATGCATACCCAAAACCATAACCATTGTCCACCGTCACCAAGGGCTAGATCCTTAAATTGTAACACACTACCGCCACAAACCTTTTCCATCCACCACCAATTGTCCCAACAACATATCGACCACCACCAAACTCCATCATCCACCATCACCCACAAGCATTTTTCCATGTAAATCAAAGCCAATAATTAATAGGCACCGACAATGATCTTCTAACGAAGATAAACAGACGACGGCTGGAAAGAGTCAATAGTGTTCTATCAGCGATGGGGAAAAGTCAAACAGATGGTGTCATCGCCAAGGCAGAGGCACTGTGAAGACAGTCGGGAAAGAGTCAACAGACTTCGACGAACGATGGCAGTGCTTTGTCGGCAGTGGCCAGTCAATTTTATCCCGTAATGGCCCGTAATTCTGTAATTCTCTTATGGCCCGTCAATTTTGTCCCAAGCCCTTGGAGAAAAATAATACCCCTCGGTATAGAATTATCCCACACTAGTGGGATGAAAGTAGTTCAATGGATTTGTTATCGGTCCCTTAGAAGCTTGACAAAACACCGGACATGATTGTTTGTATCCTATTCGGAGTTCTTATCCCACGCGCTAAACACAACCTAAGTGTATTGTTCAATTCCTTCAGAGCTTAACATCCAGTGGTAAGGAGCCTCTAATTGTTCCTATCAATGATGTCAGACACCTTAGTATTCATTGCCAAACCAAGCCATTCTCTGGCCACATTTGGTGATTAATAGACCCCAACGCATTTCTTATCCTCCCGATGCCAAATAAAGGCTCTGACCTTACTTTCAATTTGCTTAAAGGCTTTTGTAATTAAGAGAAATACTCCGTCTGTCCCACATAAATCCATCACACTTTTTTTGCTCGCAGATTAAGGATTTAATTCATATATTGTGTGTTTCCAGGAGGGAAAGAAAGTGAGTCAGAAGAAAGAAAATGTGTTTCTGAAGTGTTAAATGTACAGAGAGAAATAGAATGAAAAGTTAAGAAAGTGGGCCAGGAGAGAGAAAAAATGAGTTGGTGGAGAATTAAGTGAAGAGATAATTAGAATAATAAAAGTATAAAAATAGTAAATATGTAAAAATACCAACAAAGTCCTTAATTTAGAAAGTTTTGAAAAGTGAACAATTTTTGTGAGACGACCCAAATAGAAAATATAATCAATTTTTGTGGGATGAAGAAAGTACTATTTTGGTCTTTCTAAAAAGGAAAACTTCTCTTCGAAAAGAGAAGAAAAAAAATTTAGTTGATTGGTTGTTGATTGTCCCTTACGATTAGTCTTGCAACACATACTTACAGTACAATGTAAAAACTAACCTCCTAACAAATAGATGATCACCCTCTAGAAAATAGGAACACATTTAAATTAAGTTCGTTTTTTTACATTTAAAAAATAACTTCTAGATTTGCATCCATCATCATCTTCTTTTAACAAATAACAATAAAAGATTAATGCCATTTTGTGGGTAAGTCATTAATTTTTAGTGACTATATATAGTGCCTATCAATATTACCAAAACATTTGCTTGTGCAAGCACTTGGGAAGACTTTTCATGCCTAAGAAATGGAGGGTGGTTGAGACTTAGTAACTTGACTTATTGGAAGAAGTCAGCCAATCTGAGACGAGTGTGGGATACTGCGCAACGGCTGAGGGACCATACACACATGATACCATTGGAACTGGTGGTAACATTTTCTTGGAGATGGAGGAAATTAATAAAGCTCTTTGAGTGCTCTTATGCTGAAATATGGCAAACCTGCAAAAAAAGAACTGGCCAGTGCTCACTGTTGAGATGCTGAACTTGCTTTTTCCATTCACAATAACTAGAATCCCGTGCCAAACGGTTTATTAATAGTAATTTATTTTAATAGTTTTGAAATGCATAATTAAACACACTGCACAATTATATAAGTTTATGGTTATTTCATATTGATAATTACTTTAATATTAGCTTGAACTTTCTTGTAATAAAATAATTTCTGTAAATTATTAATAAGCAATGTCCTTATGCTTATTTGATAATTCTGATTTTATATAGATGAACAAAAATTAAAAGTTTATTTAGTACACACAAAAAAAGCAAAATTTTACTAATAAAAATATGCGAAGAACATATTGAGATCAATTTGCTATTACACAAGACATTTTTATTATTTTCTAAGTATCTTATGAAAATAATTTGTACCTTTGAATGTGTTGCCCATAATATTAATTACATATTAGTTTAATTTTGATAGAGAAAATTTTGGTCAATATATTTATTTATAGCATGTGATTTATAAAAGTTAATCAAAATGACTAATTAAGTAAGGATGATATGGTATTTTTAGAAGCAAATGTAATCTACCAACAAAGTATACAGAAAAAATAGTAATCAGTGCATGAAGTAATTATATAAAGTTTAAAAAGTAACCAACATGACTATATATATAAAGGATAGTTCAAAACCTAGTAGTAAGAAAATTGTTGAACAAAATTTAACCAATATTTCACAAAGTATACAATAAGCATTCTTACTAAGTAAGATTTATCTTTCGATATAATAAGGTTTTCAATCTAAGTTTTAATCTATATTCATCACAACATAACTAATATCTTTTTATATTTTGTTTGCAATTATATTCAGAATTATAAAAGTTAACATAAAATCATAAATGGTAGATATATTGCTAACTCAGGATTTTTAATGTTTAAGAGTTTAATTACTCACAATAAAAATACCATAATAAATTGGTTCAAAACTTTCTCAACAAAAAAATAGTTGAATTTAAGAAATGCTCACATAATTAAGATTTTAAACTTATACTATTCTTTTAATATATCTCATATAGAATCTGCATACATTATTTTTTACATTTCACCGATGCGACTAAATAGGATAGCATAAAACCTTAGTGTAAGAAAATTACTGACAAAAATTTTTAACCAACATATTTATCCAGTTAGATTCATATTTGAATTTACAGAATACTTAAATATGAATTTAAAATAAAACCTAATTTTTCTTATTAAATCTCTTAAGTAATTTTTGTTTTACAGGTTAAATTTTCATGATAGAGAGATTTTTCAATTTATAACATTCAAATAAAGTCATAATAGGTTACTATATTGGTTAAAAATTTTGAATATTTTGAATTGCATAAGGCTTATTATTTAAATGTTTACTATATTAACCGATTTAATTACTTACAAAATTAAGGACCACATTCAAAATAATATTTGAAAATATTTAGCAACATTAATATGTTTAACATTAGTTTTTATAACTCTTATTATATTAAAAACACAATACAATGAGGTGTCATGAGCTATTTTTGCATTTCTCGCCTTAGTTATTAGATATTATAACTCAGGATCCGAGTCAAGCTCGAGCAACTTAGTAAAATATTTAAAAATTTTCAAAAAGTGTATAAATGCATACCACATTTCAAGAAACAAAATGAGATTAACATCTTATGAAAAAAAAAATCCACTTATGCTAAAACTATAATTGTTAGTAAGAATTTTTTAATACTTTATTTGCAACAGCTTTAAGTAATAACTTGTCAAGACTATATTATTTCTTTTAGTAGTGCAACCTGTAACCTTTCAAAACCAAGTCTCTTAGTTTGAAAAGTTAGGTTAAAAATTCTTTATCTTTGGAATCGTAAATGCTACAGTTCCTTCTTATCTTTTTCATGAATCATTGTTTCATGACATCACCAACTTATTCAAATACAAACATGATATCCAATAGAATTATTTTTTTGTCTCATGTACATTTAAAATTATAGTCTCGATTAGATGGTCATGTAATTGTTGCGAAATATTTGCATAAGTATATATGCTTGCTTTAGTTCCTCTGAACTATATGTTTAAAGAACAATAAGTAGATTGTGTTACAATGCCGTCGATAGATTTTCGTGTTCTTTAAGCTTTTCTTTTACACCGTCAAGCTGTACTGTAACACAATCCACTCATTGTTCGTTCAACTTACAGTTCTAAGGAGCTAAAGTAAACATATTTGCATGTGCTATATTATGCCGGAATTGTATGACAATCTAATCAAGGTTTTAATAGTTAAATTAATGCCTAGTATATAAATATATGTTTGTACCATAAAGTTTAAACGTTGTACAATTGATTTTCTTGATTTATAAGGTTTACAAAGATCAGAACAATTATACTACGAATTTTTCAATAATAAATCCTAGTAAAGAGTTTGATTTTTTTTTCTTCTAAATCCTTATATATGGAATATAACCAGTTTAGTGCTCGTGAGGCCTTATTTAAAAATGCTAACTTATAATTCATTTATTAATCTATATATCACATTATTCAATTTTAACGATTACTATCTTATGTATATTACATATATATATATCTATATATATGAATAATGATAGTACATTAAACTCAATCAGGACGTCATTTTTATTCCTTCAAAATGTATTACGTTATTTTTGTTTTTTCTATATATGAATTTTTATATTCACATTAAAGACTAATTTTAGAAATACGATAATCAAAATTAAGTCACAATAAATTAGCGTATTGATTATGTTAGTTTTAAAATGTTTAGAATTAATTTATAAATTATACAATCCTCATTATTTTTGCAAAATTAATCAAATATAAAAGTAAAGGTACCTATCAAATTCTAATCAATTGTTAGATTTTTTTTCTAAGTCTCATAAGTTATTTAATCTTAATTGTGACATTAATTTTTTATTCTAAATCAAAAATATTATATATAAGAGAATAGGTTTCAAGATACAATAGTTAAGTCTTAATAAGTTAATTTTTATATTAGAAAACACTTTTAAGGACATAATTGTTAAAATGAAGTCTTAATAGAGTAGTATATTGATTAGGTAGAGTTTTAGAATGATTAGAATTAGTTTTTAAATGAATTTTTTAATTTTAAATCAAAAGTATTCTCTTCATTTTTTTTATATATGAGTTTTTATATTCATATTAGAGAGTAATTTTGAAGATACAATAGCTAATGTTAAGTCCCAATAAATTAGTATAATGATAAGACTGAGTTTTAGAATGATTATAATTAGTTTTTGAATAATTGTTAAAAAGAAGTCTTAATAGATTAGTATATTGATAAGGTAGAATGATCAGAATTAGTTTTAACATTAAATAAGACTTACTAATATAGAAGTTAATTAATCTTTAAATAAGAATCTGATGACGTGTTATAAAAAGAAGCGATAATGTATCGCGCATAAGAGTTATCAACACCTTTCTCGCTTCGCTTATTGTATATTACTAATCCAGTAACCCGGGCCTATATTTAACGACTTATGTATCCGTAGGCTTGAGTGTCAGTACATTTTAGTAGAGTTAAAGTTGTGTATTTAGGTGTTATATTGATGGTTTTGAACTGAGCTTTATTTGTATTTGCGTAAAGCGAACCATCAAATTTAAAATATGTCACATTCGTGCATTTCACATATAAGTATCATCATAATCAAAAGAAACTCATAAAAAATAAAAAAAATATTCCAAAACAATAAATATCGAACTGATTTCACATTTATAAAAATTGTACAATTACAAAGGAGAGTTAAAGATAATATTAAAAAAACGATCATACGGTTCTTTTTAAGTAATTATTATACTACGATGTGATTAAGTAAAAGATATGTCAAATGAATAAAAATTTTGTTCACATATAGTTTATTGTATAGACTGTGATAGAAGGGGTTGCAATAACTTAGGGTTAAAAAAATTCTTTTTCATGTTCACTTACTTTTTCTTTTCTTTTTTTGGCTTTTTAGATTATATATAGATTAAGTTCTAATTTTATAATATTTTGGTAATTATAGTAATGCCAAAGTTTAATAATTTTATTTGGTTCATTAAGAGTTTAAAGCAGTTTTACATCCTAGATTATGAGCTACAATACTTATTTTAACGATTACTAATATTTTTCATATTTAAAGTTTGTTTAAATGCTAATAATCATATTTAAAGTTTGTTTAAGATAAATCGTAGTAAAAAGTTAAGTGCTCATAAAGTTTGTGTTTTTCTTCATTACCTTTGAAGATTTTTTTTATTTTGTTATTTTGAGGTTAATTTTCTGTTACATCATCATGTTTGTTTTCGAGACCTTTTTCTTTTATTTTCTTTCCATATTTTTCAAAATTAAACACGCATCATGATTATTTACTTTGATTCATTACCAAAAAAAAGTTTGTAGCTATTGTTGCCATAATTTTAGTTTACCTTTTACGAGTAAAATATCAATTCTGCATTTTCTAAAACTCTACCTAATTAATGTATCAACATATTAGAACTTAATTTTAACTATTAACACATCAAAATACTTTAAGATAAAGACTGAAAAATATGAAAAAAAATTTAAAAATTAAGTCATATCACTTTATAAACTAATTTTGAAAATCTTAATTTGTAAATTATTTATCTTTGATTTCATACATGATTTGGTGTATATAATTTCCAATTTAGAATTTGAGGTCAATTTTGCAACACATCATCATGTTTGTTTTTGAGTCCTTTTTCTTTTTTATCCATATTTATCAAACTCTCACATGCATCATTATTCTTTACTTTGATTTATTATTAGAAATGCATAGTTGTTGTTGCCGTAATTTTAGTTTACCTATATATGAGTAGAAAACCAATTCTACACTTTTTAAAACTCTACAATCAATGTATCAATATATTAGGACTTAGTTACTATTAACACCTCAAAAAAAAAAAAAACTTCAAGATAACAAAAGAAACACTAAAAAATATATATAAATATAAAATAATTTTAAAAAATAAGTCATCTCATCTCACTTTGTAAATTATATTCAAAACATCTTGATTTGTGAATTATTTATCTTTGATTTCACACTTTATTTTCCTATTTTACATTTTTGAGATCTTATTTTATTTTAAAAGTACTTTTGAGGTGTTAGTAGTGAAAGTTAAGACCTTATATGTTGATATATGGAATAGGTAGAGTTTTAGAAGGTGCAGAATTGGTTTTCCATTCTTATAAAGTTTATTAAAGTTATGCCAATAATACCTGTGACTATTTCAATAATAAATTATAGTAAATAGTCATGATGCATGAGTGACTTTAGTAAGTAGAAGTTTTTAAAGTGCTTTTGAGACGTTAGTAGTGAAAATTAAGACCTTATATGTTAGTATAACGAATATGTAGAGTTTTAGAAGGTGCAACATTGATGTTCTACCCTTATAAAGTTTAGTGAAATTATGCCAACAATACTTGCGAATTTTTTACTAATAATTATAGTAAGAGTCATGATGCATGTATAACTTTAGTAAGTAGAAGTTTTGAAAGTACTTTAGGGGTGTTAGTAGTGAAAATTAATACCTTATATGTTAGTATATTGAATAGGCAGAGTTTTCAAAATTGCAGAATCGATTTTCTACTCTTATAAAGTTTAGTAAAATTATGCCAATAATACATGTAAATTTTTTAATTATAAGTTATAGTAAACAGTTATGATGCATGTGTGACTTTAATAAGTAGAGGTTTTTAAAGTATTTTTGGCGTGTTAGTATTGAAAATTAAGACCTTATATGTAAGTATATTGAATATGTAAAGTTTTAGAAGGTACATAATTAGTTTTTTACTCTTATAAAGTTTAGTATAATTATGTCAATAATATCTGATAATTTTTTAATAAAAAATTATAGTAAAGAGTTATGGTGCATGTGTGTCTCTAGTAAGTAGAAGTGAAAAGTGAATGCAATATCAAAATAAAGAGTCGTGTACATATGTGTATCTAATAAGTAGAAGTGAAAAGTGAATGCAATATCAAAATAAGTAAATATGAAAACAATTAAAAGGTGCATAATTAATTTTCTATTCTTATAAAGTTTAGTAAAATTATACTAAAGTTTAATAATTAGAGATTTTTAAAGTATTTTTGAGGTGTTAATATTGAAAATTAAGACCTTATATGTAAATATATTGAATATGTAGAGTTTTAGAAGGTACATAATTAGTTTTTTACTCTTATAAAGTTTAAAAATTATGTCAATAATGCCTGTGAATTTTTTAATAATAAATTATAGTAAATAATTATGGTGCATGTGTGTCTCTAATAAGTAGAAGTGAAAAGGGAATGCAATATCAAAGTAAAAGTCGTGTGCATATGTGTCTCTAATAAATAGAAGTGAAAGGGGAATGTGATATGAAAACAATTAAAAGGTGCATAATTGAAATTCTACTCTTATAAAATTTAGTAAAATTACACTAATGTTTAGTAAAGTTTAATAAGTAGAGATTTTTAAAGTCTTTTTGAGGTGTTAGGATTAAAATTAAGACCTTATATGTAAATATATTGAATAGGTAGAGTTTTAGAAAGTGTATAATTAATTTTTTACTCTCATAAAGTTTAATAAAATTATGTTAATAATACCTGAGAATTTTTTTCTTACAAAATTTAGGAAAATTATACTAAAGTTTAATAAGTAGAGATTTTTAAAGTATTTTTGAGGTGTAAGTATTGAAAATTAAGACCTTATATGTAAGTATATTGAATAGGTAGAGTTTTACAAGGTGCATAATTAGTTTTTTACTCTTATAAAGTTTAATAAAATTATGTCAATAATACCTGCGAATTTTTTTAATAATAAATTATAGTAGATTGTTTTAAGGAGTTTATAAACATGTCTATTTGATCAGTAGTTTCGACGGGAAGCACTTCTTCCTCATCATTGCTACTTAAAGAACAAATGTCTTCTGCGTATTCTGTTGATCTAGATTATAATCATTTATCATGTCTTCGAAACTAAAAGGATCTTGAGGAGGTTCGAAATTTAAATTTCTACTTCTTTCCACATTTTTAAAGTATTTTTGAGGTGTAAGTATTGAAAATTAAGACCTTATATGTAAGTATATTGAATAGGTAGAGTTTTACAAGGTGCATAATTAGTTTTTTACTCTTATAAAGTTTAATAAAATTATGTCAATAATACCTGCGAATTTTTTTAATAATAAATTATAGTAAAGAGTTATTTACATGTAGGTCTCTACTAAGTAGAAGTGAAAGGGAAATGCGATATCAAAACAAAGAGTCGTGTGCATATGTGTCTCTAATAAGTAGAAGTGAAAAATGAACGTGATATGAAAATAATTAAAGGGTACAGAATTGATTTTCTACTCTTATAAAGTTTAGTAAAATTATATTAATGATACCTGCAACTTTTTAATAATAAGTTATAGTAAAGAGTCACGATGCAAATGTGACTTTAATCGTAAGTAGAAAATTTTAGAGTATTTTTTAGGTGCTAGTTTTGAAAGTGAAGACCTTATATGTAAGTATATTGATTATGTAGAGTTTTAGAAGGTGCATAATGAATTTTCTACTCTTATAAAGTTTAGTAAAATTATGTCAATAATACCTGTAAATTTTTTAATAATAAATTATAATAAAGAATTATGGTACATGTGTGTCTCTAATAAGTAGAAGTGAGAAGAGAATGTGATATTAGAGTTATGGTGCATGTGTGTCTCTAATAAGTAGGAGTGAAAAAGGAATGTGATATAGAAACAAACATGATGACGTGTTGTATAAGTAAAAGGCGATGACGTGTCGCAAAGTTAAAAAGGGTAAAAAAAAAAGAAAGGAAAAAGACCACTAAAAAAAGCTTATGTATAACCTCCACAACACACAACGCTTCGAATATATATATATAGCTGATCCGTTGAGAGCGCTAGCAAACTAGGTTAAGTTGTTAGCGCGATCTGACCGTCCACGCGCGATAAAGGAATGTGATATAGAAACAAATATGATGACGTGTTGTATAAGTAAAAGGCGATGACGTGTCGCAAAGTTAAAAAAGGGGTAAAAAAAAAAGGAAAAAGACCACTAAAAAAAGCTTATGTGTAACCTCCACAACACACAACGCTTATATATATATATATATATATATATATATATATATATATATATATATATATATATATATATATATATATATATATATATATATATATGATCCGTTGAGAGCGCTAGCAAACTGGGTTAAGTTACTAGCGCGATCTGGCCGTCCACGAGCGATCTGTGGACGGTCCAGATCTTATTTTTTGCGTTTTTTTTAAGTCCGTCCTCTACATTATGTAGCGGACTATTTTTTGACAAAAATACCCTCCAGCTCCGTCCGCTACATTATGTAGCGGACAGAGGCAGTAATTTTTTTCTCTCTCCTTTATCTGATTAATTTTCTGACATGTTTCATGTCCGCTACATTATGTAGCGGATAATTTTTTGACATAAATCTATCCGCTACATTATGTAGCGGACAGAGGCAGACTCTTTTCCTCCCCGAGCTCCGACCACCACAACCAACACACCCACGAAGACGCGCCCCCGCCACGTGCCCGCTTCATGTACAGCTTTGCCATCGCGACAAGGATGCCTCCATTGCCTAATTCTCTTCTCTTTCCCTTTTTTTTTTTTTTTGAGTTATTGTGTTTGTATTGTTGCTCCGGCAGCTTCACAGTGATGGCAGTGGTTTTGTGGTGCCTGGGCCTGTGGTAAAATTGGGTTGAGAGCGCTGGTGGTTGCGCCGATTGGCCCTTGTGGTGCGCCGATTGCCTGGTAATGACGGTGATGGGACGGCAAGACGCGGGTTGGACAGTCTCAGTGCTGTCAGAGAAGAACTCGTCGGCCGGCGACGGTTTGAGTGCAAAATTGATGGCGATTTATATTTGATGTGCTCGTGCTATAAGGATATTTGTATTTGATGCGTCGGCATTAGTTGCACTCAAGGATGAAGCAAGCGGGTTGGGTGTGCAGAAGCCAACCCGTATTGAGGCTGTAACGACACTCTTCTGGAAATGCGCTGCAAGTGCTTCTGAACAAGATCCTTCTACCAGATCCACCGGCTTCCTCGTCGGAGAAGACGGAAATTTGACTGCTCCGGCGCCGCTCTTTGACGTCTCTTCTCTTCTTCACGGCTGAACAAGATCCACACTATGAATTTCATTTTGGTTACTTCCAGAACCCATAAAAGAAATCATGGTGAGAGAAAATAGAGAGAGAAAGAAAGAGAAAGTGTCATAAATTGATGCGAGAGAGAAAGTGCGAGGAAAGAGAGTGTGTCGGAAATTGATGAGAGAAATGAGAGAGAGAGAGAGAGAGAGAGAGAGAGAGAGAGAGAGACGTGTCAGAATTTTAATGAGAGAAAGGACAGAAAAAATAGTGGCTGCCTACTCCTCCGCTACATAATGTAGCGGACGGAGCTGGAGGGTATTTTTGTCCAAAAATTGTCTGCTACATAATGTAGCGGAAGGACTTAAAAATGTAAAAAAAAGATCTGAACTGTCCACAGATCGCGCGTGGACCGCCAGATCGCGCTACCCTCAAGCCTACATACACCTCTTCAAGGAAGTCCCTTGCAAGAGCACTAGAATCCACTAGCAACAATCTTCTTCTGGGTCAAGATCAAAATCCTTACAACACTTGGTTATATCCCCACACCAAGCACAAGCCTTGAATCCACAAAGCTCCCTCAAGACTTGACAAACTCAAGCCTTGATCACAATCTTTTTGCAATGATCAATTGTGTACAAAGAAATTCTCTTGAAAGGAAATGAGTACAAATGAAGCTCTAGTACAATAGAGAGATGAGAGAATTGATGACTTGAAGTATGCTCACTCTCAATCAAAGAAATGCTCACAAAGATGCTCTCTTTAATGATGTAAAATCATGAAGATGAAGAGAGAAAAGTTTAATCTATGAGCCTTGATGATTCTCTAATGAATGAAGGCTTAGAATGTGCTTTCCATGGTGTATGATTAAGCCCCAAAACATTTATATAGAGAGCAAATGAAATATAGCCGTTAGAGGCATAAAGTGAGCAAAACTGCCATTGCAGTCGACTGTATTACCAATGCAGTCGACTGGGTTCCTCTAAAATAGCCATTGGAGTCTTGTCCTCGAAAATAGCCGTTGGACCTGAATTTTGACCAATGCAGTCGATTGCATTCCTACAGTCGACTGGATTACCCTACTGCTTATCGGCTGCCTCACAGAACCCCCTTTCCTACTTTGGGCATAACTTTCTCTAGAAAAATCGGATTGACTGTGTTGGAAGCTAATGAATGTATCAAAATATGAAAATATTAGCACCAAAATAAGTTTTGAGAAAATCTGAGTGAGCTCCAAAGTTCACTCATTTTCAAGAACCACACTTGTATGAATGGTTATGAACTCACATGCAATGCACAAGGTGTCCTAAGGTCTTTTTAGGTCATAGTCATCAATCCAAGCATCAAACCAAGACTAGTTACACAATAATGAAGATCAATCATAATCGATAGTAACTTAGCCTATGCATCCTTTCTTGCTATTTGACATTAGATTTTGATGAAGCCTCCATAGCATGTCCACTATAGCTTTAAGCTTCTTTAACTTTAATCCATCTATCCAACTTCTCAAATGTGTCTTCATGAGTGTGCATGTATATACCTACTAAGAATACACTCAAAGCACACATTAGAACATAATCAATGTGTAGTTATCATCAAAACAAGATGTAAACCTAGGTTATCCAACCATAGGGCTAACAATCTCTCCCTTTTTTATGATGACAAACATTGATTCTATACAAGGTAAGATGTATCATCTGGTAGTCAATTAAGCACAACAATCTCACTTAGAACATTCAATCATCTCTAGTATACTCAAGACATGTAATACCCCAAAACATTAAAATACTCTTAATAAATTAAATAGGTATAAATAGCGACAAAATTTAAATTTTAGCATTTGAAATATTTCTTTTTAGTGATAGTTAAAAATACTTTTAGCATTGAAGTACTAAGTAACGACTTCTAGTGACAATTAGTGTAAATGGTATTTTAAGAGTTGTTAGCGATGAAGTTCTTATAGTAGCATTTCTTTTTTATATAGAAATTTTTAGCGACGATATTCTATGCTTAGCATTAACGTGTATTCTACTGATAAATAAATATCTCAGCATCGTAATATTATTAGTGACGATTTGTGAAACGAGATAGCGTAACAACCCATTAATCAATCTTTGTAGTATATAAATTATCGTGAATGTTTATCTTGGACCATTTCACAAAAATAAAAGGTTTCGTTAATAGTTTGAGTGACTAATTGAAAATATAGGGGGACTTTTGGTTACTTTCCAATCTAGGGTTATTGTATATATGTATTATTATACGAGGGCAGCCGCACTACTCCTCCATATAATTCTCATCTGGTACGTGACACAGAGAGAAAGAGAGGTTCAAAGAGAGAAGAGGGGACGAGATAAGTGGGATCTCTGCAGCGACTTTTCCGGTAAGATCTTTACCTATTTCCTACTGTCATTTATAGTTTACAGATTTAGTAATGGGTTGATGGGTGCTTTTAAATGGGTTTTTGAAAGACAACAGTCTCTTTGAGCGCCATGCTGTGTGGGTTGGTTTGAGTGGAACCAATTACGTGAGTTTGATGTGAAGTGTTGCCAAGAGAGAGAGAGGGCTGCGGGCTGCAGAGAGAGTGAGGGTAAGCGTGTAGCTGTGCCCTGTGCCGTGTGCATGATCGTGTTTGTGTGCTAAGGGATAACTGCTAATGGAGTGTGTAGCGAAACGAAAGAATCAGGGACATGGGCATGGCTGCCGTAGCCATGCTTATACGTGGGTTCAAATGTGGGTGGGTATAATAAGATTAATGGAAGGGGCTGAAGTAGATTCATGGGTTTGAAAATATAGAGAGAACCCACTGCCGAACGGCGGTAGGCTTGGTGGCCATGAGTTGTGGTGCTGCTATGAGGCCGTGTTTCAATGGCCACCATGGCTATCTGTTTGTGGCTGTGAAATGAGGATGTTGCCATGGGTTTTGTGTGTATTTAAGATGCAAGAAATACAGGTATTATGCGTAGAAGGGTGGCTGCTGCGATGTTGTGTAGGCAGGAAACCCACTGCTGGGTTTGTAGATGTGTTTGAGTGGATCTGCGTAGTAGGTGTTGGTGGGTGCAAGGAAGAATGAAAACTATATATGTGAGCGTGATGGGTTTTCTGAGTGTAAGGATGTGTGAGTGAATTAGTGTTTGAAAAGGAGCAAGACCCACTGCCTCAATGCAGTGGACAGGGGAGAAGGATATATAATTTGGGTGTGCATGTGTGAGGTTGTGTGCTGTGTGTTGTGTGTGCTTGCGTGGTGCGCTGCATGGTGCCTATTTGATATGGTGGTGTTTGGTTTTGCAGTTGTAAGGGAGTGTAGGTAAATGGGAAATTGGAAGTTTATGGGTACGTTTATGCGGGAATGAAGGGCCTCACATGAGTGTGTGTAGCTGTGTTTGTGTGTGTGTGTGTGTGTTTGCAGCTGAGTGCATGTGTGTGTGTTTGCAGCTGAGTGCATGTGTGTGCTGAGTGCGTGTGTTAATGAGTTGTGTACTCATGTGTGTGTACACGGATAATGTTAGGCTCGTTTCGCATTTTGGATAAGGTATAGTGAATATTAGAGCGTGGAGATTTATAGTATAGTACCTGAGACTATGCTATAATTACTGGTAAAATTTTATAAATTTTTTTGATCATATTTATTTCTGTAAGCTTAAAATTGTAAAATTCTTTTGTAGCCCATAAACCCTGAAAATGTTCTCAAAAAAATTACAGTAATACTTTTATAGAATAATAAAGACTAAGTGTAAATCTTGTGATTTTTAGAGTTCATTTGCTATCATTTCTCTATCGCATTGGATTTAACAAAATAAAAAATTTTAAAATAGTTTCAATGCCTTTTAATTTCTGATTTTAATTTCAATAAATTTTATAAGTCTTTTGAAGTTGTTACAAAAATTGTGAGCCTTTATTTCCAACTAGAAGAAATTATGGCAATTTATTAGTTTTAGAGTATTTAAGGAAATTATTTTCTTATTCAAAAATATTCAAAAATTATATTTTTATCCCATATGCTACATTTAAACTACAAATAAAGTTTAAGGAGTGACTAGAACATTTTGGGATATTTTTGAGTCTCGGGGAGTGTGACGAAATTCTAAGTAGGTTGGCCGTAAGGGAAATCGTCCGAGTTTCATCATGTCCGGGTAGAGAGATGGGTACACTATAGATAACTATATTTAGATTTTAATGTAGTAGTATGAATAAGTGTTCTGATAAATGACTCTGCCAACCTAGGTTAATCACGAGGAATTTGGTCGAGAGTTTTTTTTTTAGCTTCAGTGCTTGGATTGAGGTAAGGGATTTCTTCTGAAACCCTATTCATCTATTGATATCATAATATTCTTTCTAGTTTGTTATTAACGCTTTTATTGGACTCACTTATATTTGTGATGACATTGCATCGATTGCCATTAATACCCCGTTTGAGCCTTATATGTTTATTGAAAATTCCTTTTCGATGCTGCGTATTTATTTCTCATTATGCATCGAATGTATCATTGATTTATCAGTTATTGCACTCTAAATATTGACATGAGTTAGTGTATTGAGGAGTTATAAGGATGGTCTGTATCGGGGGTGATATAAGGATGGTCTGTTGTTGTCAGGAGACGCTAGTACCCTAAGGGTCTAGCTAGTGTTCATATGCATATGCAACCTTATTGTTAGTGAGCACTGCCTGTGTGGCTTTGCTAAAGTTTTACCTTGCACTGCCTTTGTGACTTTGCAATTTACTCATGTCCAATATCATCTGCATTTCTTCAGTGAAATGTACATTTATTGAATTCGAATTGCGAAATTGAAAATATTGTTCTATATTGTCATTGACATAACCTTTTGACCAAATCGTTTGTAATCTTACTAAATTTTTGAGCGCCCTTACTGAGCTCTCGAAAGCTCACTCCCTTTTATGTTCCTTTCTGCAGGAAATAACCCTCAGTAAGACTTCGGGACGATCGAGCTTAAATTTCAGAATAGCTTGTGTTTTCCATTAATAGTTTATTTAAGCCTTGCTAGAGAACCAGTATGTAATTTAATAAATTGAGTACCTTACAATTATTTTGTGATAGGAATGGTCTGTTAAGACAATTGATGGATTGTAGTGCTCTGATCTGAATGTTATTGTGTACCTTTAGTGGTAATGAATAAATTGGACAATTGAGGAGCTGATGGAATGATCGGATAATGCTCCGAAAATTGCGGGGCGTTACAAGACATGTCAATTTGTCTCATAGCTAGCTTTTTCTAGCTAAAACAATATATGCTCTTCCTCTAGTATTCTCTCAAAACACACAATCACATAGCATATAGAATCAAGATTATTTCTCCCCCTTTGTCATCAACAAAAAGACAAGGGTATGCGTGTGTGAATAGATAGTTATACACAAGATAGTGGTGTGAAGTGCATATAACTCATGAACTCATACGGATGACATTAAGAGTTCCTTCATGATCTAAAGAAAGATATGCAATGTAGCTCAATAATCTCATTTACTTCATGGATTTATCAAGAGTAACAAGATAGTATGTGATTCAAGCATGTAAGCTCCCCCTATCAAGTAACCATATGCATACTCCATTCTAATGTATGCTCCCCCTCAATCAATGCCAATAAAATCCAATAAATATAACTAAATGTCTAATCGAGTAATGCTCCCTTTTTGGCATTACCAAAAGGGGTGTGTGTAGGAATGGCATTGTGAAGCATTAAGATGACATAATTTCAACATGAAATTTTCACAAAGCGAATAATGGTCATCAACAATCAATAATTCTAATATAAGTGCAAGAGGACCATTCATCGGCAAGGTTCACATTAATTCTCAATAAGTAAGCTATTTATATCATGGGAAATAAGTATAAGGAAGTCCCTTGCAAGAGCACTAGAATCCACTAGCAACAATATTCTTCCGGGTCAAGATCAAAACCCTTACAACACTTGGTGATATCCCTACACCAAGCACAAGCCTTGAATCCACAAAGCTCCCTCAAGACTTGACAAACTCAAGCCTTGATCACAATCCTTTTACAAAGATCAATTGTGTATAAAGAAACCTTTTGAAAGGAAATGAGTACAAATGAAGCCCTAGTACAATAGAGAGATGAGAGAATTGTTGACTTGAAGTATGCTCACTCTCAATCAAAGAAATTCTCACAAAGATGCTCTCTTTAATGATGTAAAATCATGAAGATGAAGAGAGAAGAGTTTAATCTATGAGCCTTGATGATTCTCTAATGAGTGGAGGCTTAGAATGTGGTTTCCATGGTGTATGATGAAGCCCCAAACTATTTATATAGAGATCAAATGAAATATAGCCGTTACAGGCATAAAGTGAGCAAAACTACCATTGCAGTCGACTGTATTACCAATGCAGTCGACTGGGTTCTCTCTAAAATAGCCGTTGGAGTCTTGTCCTCAAAAATAGCCATTGGAGCTGAATTTTGATCAATGCAGTCGACTGGATTACCCTACTGCCTATCGGCAGCCTCACGGAACTCCCTTTCCTATTTTGGGCATAACTTTCTCTAGAAAAATCGAATTGAGGTGCTGTTTTTTGCATTGGAAAGCTAATGAAAAGTTTTATTAAAATATGAAAATATTAGCACCAAAATAGGTTTTGAGAAAATCTGAGTGAGCTCCAAAGTTCACTCATTTTCAAAAATCACACTTGTATGAATGGTTATGAACTCACATGCAGTGCACAAGGTGTCCTAAGGTCTTTTTAGGTCATAGTCATCAATCCAAGCATCAAACCTAGACTAGATACATAATAATAAAGATCAATCATAATCGATAGTAACTTAGCCAATGCATCCTTTATTGCTCTTTGACATTGGATTTTGATGAAGCCTCCATAGCAATTCCACTATAGCTTTAAGTTTCTTTAGCTTTAATCCATATATCCAACTTCTCAAATGTTTCTTCATGAGTGTGCATGTATATACCTACTAAGAATACACTCAAAGCACACATTAGAACATAATCAATGTGTAGTTATCATCAAAACAAGACGTAAGCCTAGGTTATCCAACCATAGGGCTAACAACATCTAATCTGATATCATCACAAAATTCTTTAAATACAAGCTTACGTGGCCTCTCAAACTTAAACTGTTAAAACCTAAGTTCTTTATAGCTTGAGTCCATATGAATGAATTGACTGTACAGACCCGCGTAGTGGTCACATTACCTAGTACAGCAGGCTTGCCAGAACCTCACACAGACTCTGTTAACCCTACGGTTATTTAACCTAGGATTATATTTGATTTTGATGATAACTAACATTGATGATTATGCTGTCTAACATGCATTGAGTTGATGAAGCAATAGGAACAATCTCACACTCATGCAAATGGAAAATTAGACGAGCAAATCGTTCAAAGACTCTCAACGGAACACATCAAAGAAGGATTTCGTCGATTTAACTTTACTATGCTTTATTTCTTTCTTTGTAAACTAGACGTAGAGAGATGATCGTTACGATGACTGTATACCTAGAATTTGCCCATAGGTTTCCCTTGCATGCATAAAAGTTTTTCATTCTTTGAAAACTAGGAAACTGCATTTTCTGGAATGCAGTCGACTGCAACTTGGGCAGTGAGGTATTACAGTCGACTGCATTGGAATGCAGTCGATTGCAATACTTCCAGTAGCCTATTACAGTCGACTGCATTGGATTACAGTCGACTGCAAGTTGAAAATTTTGAATTTCCAACGGCTACTTTGGGAATACAGTCGACTGCAATGGGACATTGCAGTCGACGGCAATAGCCGTTTGGCGCATTTAATGCTCCACCTAATTCCAAACGGTCATATTTTTTCCCACCTCTATAAATACTCATCTTGGGCATAGTTTTGATTCATCAATTGCATTCAAAGCTCTCTTATCTTTCATATTCTCAAAGATCAAAGCAATTGTTCAAATCTCTCTTGTTTCATTGATTTCTCATCCTTTTCAAGAGAGCATTTATTGTGAGCTTACATTTGAGAGATATACACTTTCATAAGTCATCATACACTCATCTCTCTTGTTCTAGTGCTTAAACTTGTACTCATCTACTTCTTGAGAGTGAAATCTTGTACACATTTCTTCATTGAAAGGTTCTTGTATCAAAGCTTGGGGTTGTCAAGCTTTGGAGCTTTGGGTTTGTCAAAGCTTGTTCTTGATGTGGGCATAGCATCAAGGGATTGTAAGAGGTTCGATCTTGACCCGTAAGGAAGATCATACTAGTGGATTCTAGGGCCTTTCAAGGGACTTCCTTGAAGGGGTGGACGTAGGCTTGTGGGTATATCAAGCCGAACCATTTAATTCTCCTTGTCAAGTATCTCTAAACCCTTCTCTCTTTACATTATCGTCTTACATTTGTGTTGAGATTGGTTGTTTGCTTATTTAAGTTATTGAGATTGAGGTTTGTTGTTTGTTAATTTTTAAAGTAGTCTTAAAACCCTATTCACCCCCCCTTAAGGGTTATTTTATTGGTTTCAAGTGGTATCAGAGCCTCGGCTCTTGTTATATTGGGTAACGCCAAGAGAGTTAATCGATCATGGCTTACGTTGGGGGTATGGAGGGTAGTTCTACCACTAGGCCTCCATTGTTTAATGGGACCAATTATAGTGTGTGGAAAGTTAAGATGAAAATTTACTTAGAGTCTCAAGACTACGAGATGTGGGATATTGTTGAGAATGGCCCATACGTTCCGATAAAGGTGGTTGACAAGGTTGAAGAGCCAAAATCCAAATCGGAGTATAGTGATCATGATAAAAAGATGATTTGTATGAATGCTAGAGCGAAAAATTGTCTTGTTTGTGCTTTAGACACTAATGAACTCAATAGAGTCATTATGTGTAATTCCGCTAAGAGTATTTGGGATACTCTTCAAGTTACTCATGAAGGAACTTCTCTCCTTAGAGATTCCAAGATGAACTTATTGTTTAGAGATTATGAGTTATTCCATATGCTTCCAAATGAATCCATTACGGATATGAATACTCGTTTCACTAACATTGTAAACCCTTTGAAGCAATTGGGCAAGGAATTCACTAATGGTGATCTTGTAAGAAAAGTGATTAGGTCCTTACCACGAGCTTGGGATGCAAAGATCACCGCCATTCAAGAATCGAAGAATCTCAATATCTTTCATCTTGATGAATTGATGTGCTCACTTATGACGTACGAAATGCAAATCAAGACCTTTGATCAAGAGGACGTCAAGAAGAAGCCTACATCAATTGCCCTTAAAGCTTCATCTTCAAACCTTGAGTCAAGCGATGATGAAGAAGAATTTGATGAAGAGGATGTTGCAATGATTGCAAAGAACTTCAAGAAGTTCATGAGGTTTAGAAGGAATGGTGGGAGAAGGCAACAAAATGCTAGCAACAAAGAGAAGCTTTGCTACAAATGCCACAAGCCGGGACACATGAAGATGGATTGTCCCATATACTAAAGGAAAAAGAAGGAAAGAAGAGATGTATGGAAAAGAGTTAAAAGAAGACAACTCTCCAAGAAAGAGAACAAAGAGAAGGAAAATGTAATGAATGCCGAACATACTCCAACTTGGAGTGATTTCGATTCAAGTGATGAAGATGATGAGAAGAACGAACAAGCAAATGTGTGCTTCATGGCAAATGATGAGGTAAGCTCTTCTTCCGGTAGTGATAGTGATAGTGAAAGCTTCAAAGATGCTTATGATAGCCTATATGAGGAATCCAAGAAAATTTTTAAGAAAAATATTATTTTATCAAAAAAATTCCTTGAGGCTAATAAGCAAATTGAGAAGTTGAGAGTGGAAAATATTGAGTTGCATGCCAAGAATGATTGCATTTCCAACCATTTATATGTAAAACATGTGAATAATGACTTGGTTGAATTGATTGCTAACACTCCTAGCTCAAAACAAATCTCTTGCAAAACTTTGGTTTTAGAAAAACAAAATGAAGATTTAAAACTTGAGATTTGTGATTTGAAAAAATGTCTTCAAAAATTTGTTGATGGTCAAAACAATTTGGATGTCATGCTTGGACGCCAAAGATTTGGCCTAAACAAAGGTGGTCTTGGATTAGATCCCTTGGCCTTACCTCCTAAAATCTTTCAACAACAAGCTAGGTTGAATACTCATTCAAAACAACCAAAGAACTATTGCACACCATTTACACATTGTGGTTGGTGCAACAAGAAAGGGCATACGACTAATTATTGTCCTTGTAGAATTGTTTATGTTAGAGGTAGAAAGAAGATGTGGGTTGTGAAAGGTCAAGATTACAAATGCAAGACTAACACCCAAGGACCCAAGAAAATATGGGTACCAAAAGTCACTACTTGATTTGTGTTTATAGGTATGTCTCAAAGCAAAATCTAGTAGCAAGAAGTGGATTCTTGATAGTGGATGCTCAAGACATATGACCGGCAACATATCTCTTTTCACCTCAATTGATCTTATAGAAGGAGGAAAAGTGACCTTTGGTGACAACGCACAAGGAAAAATCAAAGGTAAAGGAACTATAGGTAAGGAACCACATTCAATTGAGAATGTGTTATATGTTGAAGGTTTGAAGCATAATTTGCTAAGTATTAGTCAATTTAGTGATAAAGGTTTTAGAGTAATCTTTGAGGCTTCTCATTGCACTATACAATCCTTGAAGAATAATGAAACTATTTTGGTAGGAAATAGAGATGACAATGTTTACTCTATTCAATTGAATGATCTAGCTAACCAAGATGTCAAGT
The DNA here is from genome assembly GCA_033070095.1 of Escallonia herrerae. Lineage (NCBI taxonomy): Eukaryota > Viridiplantae > Streptophyta > Magnoliopsida > Escalloniales > Escalloniaceae > Escallonia > Escallonia herrerae. The sequence continues at coordinate 449,063 of JAVXUP010000173.1, read as the reverse complement.
GTCTTAGTGCTATTAGTGAGACATCTTGGCTTTGGCATCGAAGACTTGGACACATGCATATGGAGCATTTGAAGGATATTTCAAGCAAAGAACTTGTGAGGGGACTCCCGAAGATCAAGTTTGAGAAAGACAAAGTATGTGATGCTTGTCAAATGGGTAAGCAAAAGAAAGTCTCTCACAAACCGAAGAAAATGGTATCTACTTCTAGACCCTTGCAATTACTTCATATGGATTTATTTGGACCAATCCCTACTACTAGTCTTGGTGGTAAATCATATTGTTTTGTTATTGTTGATGACTATTCTCGCTATACTTGGACTTTCTTTTTGGCCACCAAAGATGAATCTCTAATTGTGTTCACTTCATTTGCAAAACGTATTCAAAATCAAAAAGGATATTTGATATCCAACATTCGAAGTGATCATGGTAGAGAATTTGAAAATTCAAAAATAGGAGCCTTGTGTGATGACTTTGGGATATCACATAATTTTTTGGCTCCTAGAACTCCTCAACAAAATGGTGTTGCCGAAAGAAAGAATAGGTCTTTGCAAGAAGCGGCAAGAACAATGCTTAACGAATATGGTTTACCTAAGTACTTTTGGGCGGAGGCGGTCAATTGTGCTTGTTTTGTTCTCAATAGAGTTATCTTGCAAAAATTTTTGTTAAAAACCCCTTATGAGCTTTTTAATGATAAGAAACCTAAGGTGAGCTTTTTTAGAGTCTTTGGTTGCAAATGCTTTATTTTAAATACTAAGGATCACCTTAGCAAATTTGATTCCAAAACATTTGAGGGTATTTTTCTTGGCTACTCTAATAATAGTATGGCATATAGAGTCTATAATAAAAGTACTTTGGTTGTTGAAGAATCCATTAATGTTACTTTTGATGAGACTAATCCTTTTCTTCGGAGGACTAACATTGTTAATGTAGATGATGTGGACAATGACATGAGAACTTTGGATATAAGTGAAACAATACAAGACAACCACAAAGAAATTATTCAAGAAGAACAACAATCAAGCTCTCAAGAGGAAGACAAGGAAGCAACAATGATGTTTCAAACTCGGACTACTCTCAAGAATTACCAAAAGATTGGACTTACAAAAAGGATCATCCAAGCGATCAAATCTTAGGTAATCCTTTGAGTGGGGTAAGAACTCGACGCTCTCTTCAACAACATGTTAATTTAGCGTTTCTTTCCCAAATTGAATAGAAGAACTTCTCCGAAGCTCTACATCATGAATCTTGGATGCTTGCTATGCAAGAAGAGCTAGTTCAATTTGAAAGAAATCAAGTTTGGACCCTTGTGCCTAAACCTCAAAACTATAGGATTATAGGCACAAAATGGGTATTTAGAAACAAACTTGATGAATCCGGAATCGTGGTTAGAAACAAGGCTAGATTAGTGGCCCAAGGTTATAACCAAGAGGAAGGAATTGATTTTGATGAAACTTATGCACCGGTAGCTAGACTTGAATCTATTAGAATGCTTTTAGCTTTTGCTTGCTATAGAGATTTTAAACTCTTTCAAATGGATGTCAAGAGTGCTTTTCTAAATGGTTTTATTTCGGAGGAGGTTTATGTGGCTCAACCTCCCGGCTTTGAGCATGAAAAATTTCCAAACCATGTTTTCAAGCTTAGCAAAGCTCTTTATGGTTTAAAACAAGCTCCTAGAGCTTGGTATGAAAGGCTAAGTAGTTTTCTTTTAGAAAATGGTTTTTCAAGAGGAAAACTTGACACCACTTTGTTTATCAAATCTAAGGGCAAGGACTTATTGTTGGTGCAAATTTATGTTGATGATATTATATTTGGTGCTACTAATGGATCCTTGTGCGAAGAGTTTGCTTCTTGTATGAGTAAGGAGTTTGAAATGAGCATGATGGGAGAACTCACCTTCTTCCTTGGATTGCAAATCAAACAAAGCAAGGATGGAATCTTTATCAACCAAGCCAAATACACCAAAGAGCTACTCAAGAGATTCGACATGGAAGCATCAAATGCTTTTGACACTCCAATGAGCTCTTCATTAAAGCTTGATAAAGATGAAAAGGGTAAGGATGTTGATATTAAACGCTATCGAGGTATGATCGGATCACTACTTTACCTTACCGCAAGTAGACCCGATATAATGTTTAGTGTTTGTTTATGTGCTAGATTTCAAGCTTGTCCTAAGGAATCTCATTTAGTTGCCGTAAAGAGAATCCTTAGATATCTTAAGGGCACTCACGATTTAGGGTTATGGTTTCCTAGAAACACGTCATTTTTTGACCTAGTTGGTTACTCCGATGCCGATTTTGCCGGTTGTAAAACCGAGCGAAAAAGTACTAGTGGAGGTTGCCAATTCCTAGGTCACTTTCTTGTTTCTTGGAGTTCCAAAAAGCAAAACTCGGTTGCACTCTCTACCACCGAAGCCGAATATATGGCGGTTGGTGTTTGTTGTGCACAAATTCTTTGGATGAAACAAACCCTTTTGGATTTTGGACTCAAGTATGATCACATACCTATCTTATGCGAAAACACTAGTGCCATTGATTTGAGCAAAAATCCCATCCAACATTCACGCACTAAGCACATAGAAATCAAACACCATTTTATCCGTGATCATGTGCAAAAGGGTGATATTGTTCTAGATTTCGTGGACACAAATCACCAACTAGCGGATATCTTCACTAAACCGTTAGATGCAAAGAGGTTTACCGCTCTTAGAAGAGAACTTGGCATGTCTTCACCTATGTGACTAGGTTATTTTTGTATAAATGTGCTAGTTGCTCTTTACATGCTTGAGCATTATCTCATATGCTTATAGCATGCTTTGGTTGATTTTTTTCCTTTCCAAACATCGTTGGTTTTATTGATATTTATTTATCTTAAAAATTATTAAAAAAAAAATTTTGCACACTTTTATTGCTATATACATATGTATAATCATTTTTCAAGACTGATTGATTTTGTGCATTGAAGTCGACTGCATTGGTCAATACAGTCGACTGCATTGGGGAATGCAGTCGACTGCATTACGGGGGAAGGGCATAAATCGTGCCCAGATTTCTTTTTTTGCAGAAATCTTCTCTCTCTACTCTTTCTCTCTTCGAAAAGAAGCTCTCATCTCTCCTTGGACTCAATTCCCCTCCGTTTGGCTTGAAATTGGTACGTAAATCCTCCCAAATCTCATTCTACTTCATGATTTACATACTTTCTCTAATCCATTTCACCTACATTGTTCATAATCGGTTGAAATTCGAATTGCTCTCTATAGAATATTTCTTCAGATCTACTTCAATTTAGCATGCTTCTATATGATTTAATGCTTGATTCATATTTAGGGATGCTTATTACATGATTCTACATAGTTTAATTACTTGTATTCATGCAAAATTCGAATTTCCCCAATTTTCATAAACTAGGGTTCTTCATTTGTCAAAATTTCTTCAAATTGTTTATGCAATTACATGTTTCATCACTTGATTCATGCTTAGTTATGTCTATTGCTCGATTGTACGTGGTTAATTTCATTCAATTTGTCCAAAATTAAATTTTTCCCCAAAATTGCATAAATTAGGGTTTATCTTCCAAAAAAAAAAAATTCATTTTTTTTGCATATTCATTTATCTTACATTTATTATTTCTCTGTTTAGACTATTTCAAGTATGGCAAGAGAGAAACGTGCACGTGCCAGTTCATCTCGCCACGAGCTGCACCCGAGCCCGAGCCCGAGCCTATCGCGGTAGAGTTTGATCAAAATCGATATCGGAACCGCGAGGCTGCCGATCGCTTTTCTGCACAACTCTCTTCACCTTTGACTCCAGGTTTGCGACTGGATACTCCATTCCTTTTCAACATAGGTGTACTTAGATGCCTTCAGGATTGTTATCTAGATCGCCTCACCGATAGGAACACTATTCTATATTATCCTGATGCAATCCGCTTATTTTATGCGAATTTGACTTGGAACATTTCCTCTGAGTCATGTACCCTCTCATCCTATGTTTTTGGACGCCACATTTCATTCTCACAATCACGTCTAGCCACTCTTCTAGACCTCCCCGATAGTGGTTTCTCTTTTTCGTTAGAAATGATCCCTGTCGCTGGTCAGTCACATTGGTTTGACCGACCTTTTACTATTGAGGAACAGCTTCGACACACACTTCATTGTCGACAGGTTCGGGTTGCGAGCAAACCCAGCCTACGTGACGTACCTCCTCTCTCTCATCTGTTCCATCATATCATCGCTCATAACGTCATTCCTAGAACCGGCGGTCTTTCACTCGTCTCTTACTTAGACGTTCAGCTCTTGACCTTCTTTCGCTCAGGCACACTGCTTAACCTCCCTCGTCTCATCATGTTAAACATGATTAGGAGCGCCTCACATCCTGCCTTAGCTATACCTTATGGCCTCCTACTCACTCACATTCTTGCTGCCTTTGACATACCTCTTCTGGGTGAGTATATTGAGGTTACTAGGCACATCGTACTAGACTGCTCTACCCTTCGTAGGAAGGGCCTTTTAGATGATCGTAACCGTTTCTTACCTGAGCCTGAGTTGGAAAATGTCATTGTCAATGATGATGATGAGGATGATGATGAGGATGATGATGATGGTGATGATGATGGTGCTGATGATGATGATGGTGATGATGATGGTGCTGATGCTTATGATGATGCTGGGGGAGATGCCAGTGATGGGTTTGATCGTGATCCACCTCCGTTGATCATTCCGAGTACACATGAGGCGGGCACTTCTTCCGGTCCTTCTACTTCCGGATATGAAGCGATCCTCACACGCTTAGATATGATGCAACAGCATATGCATGCCGGTTTCAGTCGGATGGATCTTGCCCACAGCCAGCTCAGTCGACGTCTTTCTCGCATGGAGGATCATTGTGGGATTCAGTGTCCTGAGGAGGACATCTTTCATCCCCCTCCTCCACCATCGGGTCCTTAGGCATTAGGACATGCTTTATGTTTTTTTTATGCTTATCAAACTCAATTATGTATCTCAAAAACTTATCATGGATCCTACTCTTAGTATTGCATTAGCACTCTTAATTCTCGCTTATCTTACTGCCTCTGGTTTAAAATTTATGTGCTATTTTCATATATGTGCTTGGTACACCTTTTGATGGTTATTCAAGTATTTTTTTCTTGTTTAAATGCCCTTGTTGGCTATATTGATTATCCATGGATGGATACATAAGTTGATCACTTTCACACACACCCTTGATCTTTTTCAATGATGTCAAAAGGGGGAGAAAATATTGTTGAATATTGTTGATTCATGTGGATTTGATATGAGCATATATTGCTTAAGATAGGGGGAGCCTTTTATGATTTCTTCTCATGACCCCTTATGGTTTATAATTGAGATTGTCATGCTTCTTTGCGTTCATTATCTTATATATCTCATATTATTTGAATCAATGTTTGTCATCATCAAAAAGGGGGAGATTGTTAACCCTACGGTTATTTAACCTAGGATTATATTTGATTTTGATGATAACTAACATTGATGATTATGCTGTCTAACATGCATTGAGTTGATGAAGCAATAGGAACAATCTCACACTCATGCAAATGGAAAATTAGACGAGCAAATCGTTCAAAGACTCTCAACAGAACGCATCAAAGAAGGATTTCGTCGATTTAACTTTACTATGCTTTATTTCTTTCTTTGTAAACTAGACGTAGAGAGATGATCGTTACGATGACTGTATACCTAGAATTTGCCCATAGGTTTCCCTTGCATGCATAAAAGTTTTTCATTCTTTGAAAACTAGGAAACTGCATTTTCTGGAATGCAGTCGACTGCATTGGATTGCAGTCGACTGCAACTTGGGCAGTGAGGTATTACAGTCGACTGCAACTTGGGCAGTGAGGTATTACAGTCGACTGCATTGGAATGCAGTCGATTGCAATACTTCCAGTAGCCTATTACAGTCGACTGCATTGGATTACAGTCGACTGCAAGTTGGAAATTTTGAATTTCCAACGGCTACTTTGGGAATACAGTCGACTGCAATGGGACATTGCAGTCGACTGCAATAGCCGTTTGGCGCATTTAATGCTCCACCTAATTCCAAACGGTCATATTTTTTCCCACCTCTATAAATACTCATCTTGGGCATAGTTTTGATTCATCAATTGCATTCAAATCTCTCTTATCTTTCATATTCTCAAAGATCAAAGCAATTGTTCAAATCTCTCTTGTTTCATTGATTTCTCATCTTTTTCAAGAGAGCATTTATTGTGAGCTTACATTTGAGAGATATACACTTTCATAAGTCATCATACACTCATCTCTCTTGTTCTAGTGCTTAAACTTGTACTCATCTACTTCTTGAGAGTGAAATCTTGTACACATTTCTTCATTGAAAGGTTCTTGTATCAAAGCTTGGGGTTGTCAAGCTTTGGAGCTTTGGGTTTGTCAAAGCTTGTTCTTGATGTGGGCATAGCATCAAGGGATTGTAAGAGGTTCGATCTTGACCCGTAAGGAAGATCATACTAGTGGATTCTAGGGCCTTTCAAGGGACTTCCTTGAAGGGGTAGACGTAGGCTTGTGGGTATATCAAGCCGAACCATTTAATTCTCCTTGTCAAGTATCTCTAAACCCTTCTCTCTTTACATTATCGTCTTATATTTGTGTTGAGATTGGTTGTTTGCTTATTTAAGTTATTGAGATTGAGGTTTGTTGTTTGTTAATTTTTAAAGTAGTCTTAAAACCCTATTCACCCCCCCCCCCTCTAGGGTTATTTTATTGGTTTCAGACTCTAACCCATTCCCGACCTTGCTACAGCTTATCATCACTTGTAGAAGGAAGCCAAACGAAGGGTGAGCTTTTGAGAGCTCAGTAAGGACGTACAAGGACTACAAAAGATTACAACATGATTTTTGAGGATCCAAGCAACGATCATTTCCAAAACATTTCGAACGATCAATACTCAATGATTTCCAAAACAGTCAAAATTAATCATAAATAAAATATCAAAATCGCCAAATACAGTCACGATAGGTTCTGAAAATAAATAATCATAAATACACCGACTAGTCCATCAAGGTACTAGCCTACGCCAATACACCGGCTAATCTGTCAATGTACTAACCCACGCCAACACACCAGCTAGTCCATCAAGGTACTAGCCATGCCAAGACACCGGCTAGTCCGTCAAGGTACTAGCCCCTGCCAAGACACCGGCTAGTCCGTCAATGTACTAAGCCACGCCAACACACCATCTAGTCCGTCGGTACTAGCCCACGCCAACACACCAGCTAGTCCGTCAAAGTACTAGCCCACGCCAATACACCGACTAGTTCGTCAATGTACTAACCCACGCCAACACACCAGCTAGTCCATCAAGGTTCTAGCCCACGCCAACACACCAGTTAGTTCGTCAAGGTACTAGCTCACGCCAACACACCGGCTAGTCCGTCAAGGTACCAGCCCACGCCAATACACCGTCTCATGTTAATGTACATCATAACAACAATTCGATAATACAATATATTTTTCAATGCTTGATACTTATTATCCCTCAATAACAATCACAGAACTAGTCTGCGTTTCATGCAGGATTCAAACCAGCCTTATACCGCCTCCCCACAATATAGTTAACAGGTCAACACAGGAAAATCAACAATATCAATGAGCATTAACATAAGCTCAAATCACCGAAATTAATTCGGGTTCTAATAACAATGAACATACTAACATGAGTCATCATTGGGAATTTCAGAAGAAAATCACAATTAAATTGCCAAAATGATTGCGAATCATTATCGAGTTTAGACACAACAATTTGGGAGAAAGGATACAAACAATTATCAAATTTACTCAGCATGCAATAACAGGCAAGCATCAAAAGATTTCCAAACGACGATTCAAGTTTAATTTTGCTGTTTTCTGGGCAATACCATACTGATAGTAATACATATTTTAAAGTTCGACATTAGTCATAAGTAAATCATGGAGTACTTACAATTATGAGTTATCAAAATAAGGGTTTGGACGAAAGTCCTTACTCAGGGTTCAGATAGAATCACTTACCTAGATCTGCAACTAAATTCTCATAACCGGAAAGTCTTTAGCTTTAACCTAAACGAAATAATTAAATCGTCAGAATACAGCCTGCAGTACAATATTATAACTCAATACGGACTCACACATGCTCCTAAAATGAACCTGCCTCACTGCGTATGTAAAATTACCAAAATTTTCCTGATGTGTAAAATTACTAAAAAGCCCCTCTCCGACTTAAATCACCCAAACGACCTTCCTATAAGTAGAATCACTAAAATAATTTTTTCCATATGTGAATTTATGCAAAAATACCTTTCTTATGTCAAGTTACCAAAATACCCCTTCGGGGTGACAAATTACCAAAGTACCCCCATCGGGATCGCAAATTACCAAAATGCCCCAGGGGGTTCCCGGTACCGAAAAATCCCAAGCATCCTGATATCATTTTTGGCCTAAAAAGTATTTAAAAGAATTTTCGTCCGAAAATCCTGAACCGATATCCGGCCGAACGCTAAAAAGTCAGTTTCAGAAAAAAATACTTATTGGCCTCAGAATGGCCCAAAATTTTATAAAATGAATCATATCAATAAACTAGGGCTTTCATAAAATTTTCAGATTAAAATAGCTTTATTTACTATGCTAAATAAATCCAAAATTTCTCCTAATCGGTACCCTAATTTAACGTCCTCCGCGGACACAAAAAATTCCCAAAACATTTCACAGCATAGGTTTCGTAAAAATATTTTAGGATACAGTTTTGCACTTTATCTAATTTTAAACCTAACTATTTATAAAAATTCGTAAAAAAACTGCCTAATAAATTTTACATTTAGCGACAAAAACAGTTACTATTCCAATTATAACACACACTAAAACACCTCAGCCCACACACACCTGTCTTCCCCACTTCACCGCCACACACATACACTCACGCCATGCACATACACTCACCTGTGCATTCTAACATCCTTCCAAACCCACACCAAAATGTTCGCAATCCCTTGAACTACCTAAATTACACCTCCTAACACATCTAAAATACCATCACACACTAATTCTCCACGGCACCACACACAGAACATCCACGCACGCACAGACATCACTCACATACACTGTCAACTACCTCCACCGCATACACCTCCACACTTTGCTACCTAAGAACACACACCACACCTTCTGATCACACATCAATACATCGCATACCACCTAACACGCCCGAACCTAGATTGGAAGCACTCACTTAAACACACAAGAACACACAGCTATACACACACACTCTGTGCACACAGAAAACACACACAACCTCATACTAACTCTAGCAGAGAAGTGATTACTTTGAACAATCTCCATCAACTTCTTCCACCTTTCCTCTCTGATTCCAACTTTCCTGAACCCCACTATTTTCTTGCTTCTTCTCCTCTGTTTTCTTTTGTTTTCTGTTCTATTTTTCTTTCTTTCCGAATTCTCTTCCCTTTTCTTCTACTTTGTTTTCTTTTAATTTCCTTTTGTAACATTTAGCTTTATTTTATATTAAAGCTAGGTTAGACATCGTCAAAATGAAAGAGGTGGCAGCTATACGAAAAATGATTTTCAGAACTGACACCTAATTCCATTTTTCCCAAAATTACAAATTAACACCCAGCAAATTCTATATTTACACAATGCCGCCAAACTTTGTATAATTACATCAAGGTCCCAAATTTTAGTCCAACCTCCATTAATTCAACTAAATATCACTAAAACATAAATTGTCACTCATTTTATTATTTTTCATCACTAAAGACATTAATTACAATTATGCCCTCACAATTTTCCAAAAATTACAAAGATACCCCCAAAATTTCAAAAATTATATTTTTTACCCCAAAATTGTTTTGAACTCCCATATCGTACCCAAGCATTACTCAAAATTAACGCCCATTTATTTTTCGGATACCAAATGACTATTTTAAACAGTTCTCGAAATTCAGGCTATTACAGGTACACGGCTTTTCCTGAAGTATAAGTTAATGTTGCCACTTATATACAACTGATGTATAGCCAAAAAACAAATGATCTCACAACCACCAAACCAAATATCACTTATTCCACCCCGCAAAACATACTCCAAAACAAGATGGAAACTTTGGGCGACGACGACCTTTGAGACAGTAACCTTTTATTTAACAGGACAAATATGAATAAATTCATTAATCAGGGAAAAGCATAAGAAGGAGCGGGCAGAAAAGGAAACGGTGCGACAGAAGCAAATGCCACAGGGGGACGCGCTTGAGCACCGCCAGCAACACGTTTCACCTTCTTCTGGTGATCAACACTTTCAGACACTTGTGCAAAAGGTTCCAAGGAAGAAGAAACATCAACAATTCTCTCTGAATTCTGTTCTGTTAGGTATTGTTGGTTGTCAGAAACACGGTGAAACATGAGCCCTGCCATAAACACAGGAAGATAGAGAAGGCTGGCATGGAACATTCTCCTGGCGTTTTTCATCGTGCGGTTTGAGTAGAATGACAGCGCGCTTGCGCTGATTGCAAGGGCAAGGAGTGTTGATTCAAGACAAAACCATCCAGAAGTTATACCCCCTGCAGAGACGATATGTATTTACAGGATGCCGTTAAATAGCTATTACATACAAGTAGATCATGACATTCTCAAAGAGAATTTAATATTTATACCACTGCTACAAACTGTTACTGGCAATTGTACTCGGGCCTTCAAAAAGCAAATCCAAACAAAACAACAGGAGAAAAACAAAGAATAAAAAAACAGTAACCCTTTGAAACAGTTCTGGGACAATCTTTATCAGCGGTAGTTATTTGACATACTGCATCACAGAATAGATTAACAGAGTCCTGACAAGAAAAGTCAAATTGAATTGCAATTTTTTCCTAGAATTTGTAGGAAAAAAAAAGTCATGCAACTACTCTAGCATATAGAAATCATAAAATATTTTCTGATTAGCTTCTTATTAACTATAAAATTCCTAGATGAAATACCAATTTAACCCCAGGTTCGGGTGGATATATATCTCTTACACCCAGGTCTTAATTTTGGCCAATTATTGACTAAATAATTATTGGATGAAATACTTATTAATGGTTTTTCATTCAAATGCTGCCATCCATTTGCATAATTAAAATTTACAGAATGAGCTTCTTTCTCAATTTTAAGAACTTCTGTGGTCTTAAAATAATTATTGAACTCCAAAAATATGTAAAGTATACATAGTAAGGCCCCGTTTGACAAAAAAATTTTCCCTCTTTTTTTTTTCAGTTTTAAAAACTGAAAAAAAAAGAGCGTTTGGTAACCATTTTTTTTTCAATTTAAAAAACCAGTTTTTAAACTGCAGAGTAAAAAAAAAACTCCAAAAACTGGTTTTTTTTTTTCACTTTTGCAGCCACCTCAGGCGACCACCGCCGGAGACCACCACCCTCCCACCGCCGGCGACCACCGGCAGCCACCGCCGGAGACTGTCGGCAGCCATCTCCGGCCGCCGGCGACCACCGCCGGAGACTGCCGGCAGCCACCTCCGGCCGCCGGCGACCACCGCCGGAGACGGCCGGCAGCCACCTCCGGCCGCCGGCCACCACCGCCGGTGACTGCCGGCAGCCACCTCCGGCCGCCGGCCACCACCGCCGGAGACTGCCGGCAGCTACCTCCGGCCGCCGGCCACCACCGCCGGTGACTGCCGGCAGCCACCTCCGGCCGTCGGCCACCACCACCACCACCGTCGACCACCGCTACGCCCCACCACCGCCACCGCAAACCACCAAAAAAAAAAGTCAAAATAAAAAGGGTTACCAAACACCAAAAAAAAAACCTCAAAAAAAAAGGGGTTATCAAACACCCACTTGTTTTTATAAAAAAAAAAATTAAGCTGCTCTTTAAAAACTGAAAACCAAAAAAAAAATTTTGTCAAACGAAGCCTAAGTCTCACTGAATCAACTCTGTGAACCACAATCGTCACCCACCTATGGCAAACCAGCACGACCTGTTATCGTCGATCAAACAGTGGAATAGCTACTGCTTACAACCGCAACCTCCGATCTCGAACGAAACCAGATCATTTCACACACTTCCACTCCATCATCCCACCAATCGAGACCCAGAACCAGATCCACCAACCCATCACAAACCACAAACCAGATACGAATCCGCCACCGGTACAACACAAACCGCTAGAATCACCACTACCACAAACACCATGAAACCGCTTCCTGAAACGATCAGTGCATACATCCAATAAAACCAAAACCGGATCTTAATTCCAAAAACACCACTATCAATTAAACTCCAACACAAATCCCTATAGTTTAACACCAAGTCTAATGCAAGATACAAATCTTTGATGTGAAGAGACACCCACTATAAGTACTAAGAAGAGAGAAAAGAGTACCTAAAATTTCAAAAATAAACCATTTCAAACATTTGATTTTCATGTGAAAAGGAGCAGTAAAGCAAGAGAGCTCTCAATCTCATGGCTTGTTGGCACCTAACTGTAGCCAGTTCGGAAAGAGAGATGTGAAAGGGATCCTTGGGAGTTATAAAAATTTGCTTTGAGGAGAGGAGGCAATAGTACCCTTTAACCCCAACAGTTCTTTTCAAAAGACACATATCTTCTCGAATTATAAGCATAAGCACATATGCAAGTGGATGGCAAGGTTCGATTGGAAAAAACAAACCAAAAAAGAAACAGAACAAAGTGAGTTAAACTGGCCATAGACTTAGGACTAGGGTTCAAGTGAAATGTAAGCGCAAATCTTCGGGTTAAATTGGTATTTAATCCATGGTTCTTTTTACGTAAGAGGGATTAATTAAACCCTGACTTGTACCCACACATTTTTCAGTTACACCCTAGTCTAGTTTTTTTGGCCAATTGAACACCAAACTATTAATGTTACTCCAATCGAATCCCGTCGTTCACTGACGTTTAAATTATAAACGGAAGTAATGCTTTAAATCTTTCAAAGCATAACCCCTGAACTAATTGCCAATTTTCTTGCCCCATTCCCTACTAATTGGACTATTCACCGTCACAGTCAACAAAGAAACCTACCACCACACACAAGCAGCCACCACCACCCACCATCATTACACGAGCCACTCACTACATCATCTCCACCCACCACTGAACGAACCACCATAGACACTGCACCACCACCACACACTTTCACACCGCAAAGCCGCCACCCACTTTCAAACTGCACCGCCGCCACAAACCCAGACGCTCCCAAGAACCATCACCCAATACACCACACCACCACCAGCCACCTTCACACTACACCCCGGCCGCATCACCAGCCACAATAGATCCATCCAGCCACTTTGCAGCAAATTTGGAACAAGGGGTTTTAATCGCCATATGAAATAAACCAACACCACGTTCACACTAGCCATCATCACTAATGGAATATGTCAAGAAATTCTTGTCGCCCTGACTTTTCACCTCCCCAACAAGACCTCCACTTTTCTGGTAAATAGATTCATCCACGAACCCCATACGTGACAACTTGTGAAACTTTATTGTACTCATAACCAAACCCCGTTACATGAAGTAGACAATAACTAGAATCAGGCAACCTGCTCGTAATCTCAAGGGGGCTGAAGTTGGTGGTGGTGGTTGCATAGACGGCGGTTGGGTGGTTGGCAAGTTAATGGGGATTCGTCGGTAGAGAAGATTGTGGTGGCGTAGCGGCTGCGGGTGGGTCTGGTTGAAAGGGAAAGAGGAATGTAAGAAAGCACTAGAGCTATTGTATTTTGAAAGTATGGACTAGTAGTTCATTTGAAAAGTGAGTTATCGTTCCGTAAAGTAGCCCCAGCCTTTTTAGACTTGTAATGCAAATGGACACTAGGGTTCAGTTGGAAAACTGCTAAAAGTTGTGTGTCAATTCGCCAAAAAATTTAGACCAGGGTTTAAGTGAAATGTGCAGGCATAGGTCAGGGTTTAGGTAATTAATCCTAATAAGAATTAGAAATATTACTCGCAGACCCCCTAATATTTGTCTTTCTAACAATTGTAATCTTCCGAAGACATTACTAGTGTACATTACAAGCAAAATAAACAATTAGGCTAATTACAAATGATTTTTCAAGAATTACAAAGATGCCCCATTAACATTTAGGTTTTCGTGCAAATTACCCCTCTGAGATTAGAGATAAATTGGGAGCTCATTAAAGCTTTCAATAGCTCACTCTTTGCTTTAAGTTAGCGAGACTCTCTTAAACTCTCACACACATCTAGACGCGCCAAGTACCAGCAATTGAAACTTTGTTGTAGAAAAGCAATATATCCGGAAGTAGAATGAAGAATATTTGACCACAATAAAAAAATGTGTTTGGGTGTGTCTACATGTACAGATTACAAACTTCAATGTCAGTAGGAGTTAACTCACAATCATGGGCCAAGTAGCCCAACGGAAGCAGATAAAGACAATTCCTCAAAGCCACCAACGCTGTTCTCCGGCCAGAAGCATCAGCAAGAGAGTACATCCTAAACCTGGATAAAAAATACCAAGTATCACAGAGGGCAGGAGAAAACCAAGTGAACTGACATTCAATTTGGAAATAATTAGATGTTTTACGTGATAAACTAGTAACTCCACATTGTCAAAATGGGTTGAGGCTCATCTAACGAAGTCTACATGCATTCTATCCACTAAACATTTTTGTCTAAAAGCACATGGTGTTGACAACTGTACACAAGGACATCCTAGAACAATATTCTTCCCAGAGAGCAAATATTTATAACAAGAAACTTCAACAGAGCTCATGTAGAATACCCTCCAGCTGCATAGTCTTCACGGCACAAATATGCAAGGGCCATAAAATGCGGTATTTGCCAAAAATAGAGAGCAGCGGGGAGAATCATTGTGTTGAGTGAAATTTGACCAGAAGCAGCAGCCCACCTAAAATACAAAACAGAAAAGGTCAGAATGCTAAATGATTGTCATAGCACAACGCATTTATTGGTGTAAAATGATAACTTTTTGTGAAATGCCTAAACGAGGCTCTTGAGAAATTCTATGAGATGATCATGCCTGGTCATTATGATATTCCTCGTTAACATTTACTCCCACTTAAGGGGGAAAAAATAAAAGAAGAGCACGTATCGTTGGAGAAATAAGCATGGAAAAAGCATCTCCATGTGTCATAAATGTCAATTTTCTTACACAATGGTGTTTTATAAGGCACTTCAATAAAGGTAGCAGCTTACATAGGCTAGAAAGTACAACCCGAAAACTCGATTGACAAAAAAATTTCCAGTTGACAAAATTATTACTGATTGTACAGCCCTACTTTTCGAATTACCCAAATCTATGGTATCCAGAGAACTTTTCAAACATTGTTAATAGAATTTCTTATTCTCTTATTTTTGGACAGGTATAATTGTACTCGAGACCCCACAGAGGGGCAAACCCTATTACACTAGACATATACAAGCAAAGAAAAATTTTAAACAAAGGACCCCAACGCATTCCTAGTTGAGCAAAAACCACAATACCTGCCCGAGGCTATCATGAGCCAAAAAATTGGAAACGTGAAAATAGAGCATGAGTCCAAGACAGCAGCAATTGAGCTCCATCAAAAGTGTGCATATAATTCTCTCCAAATGGACAAAATGAAGCGCCAGCGTCCGCCTCCAATTCAGCCCCCAAGGCACCTTTCCTCCACTATACCTCTCAACAAGCCCCCACTGTCCTTGAAATGACCCACTGGACCCCCAAATAATACAAGAACAAGACTACAAAGCTACAGCTGCATCAACATGTAGCAACAAACGATGAATTCTTTCCCCAGCTATCTTGCACATCATGCACCAATAGTAATAAATTTTTCCATCTTAAAAATGTAGAAGATGGACTGGTTTGCTGGTTCTCTAGGATATACTAATCAGGGGACAATTTCACCCTTCAGTGGTTACTTCCAAAACCTTGGGACGAACCAAGATACGACAGCTTAAATCAAAACATTGCCATCCCAATAATTTTGGTGATTATCGTTACTACCAATGATGTTATGCCACGATAGTATATGATTTTTTTTTAAAACAGGAACATTCTGATTTTATTGCCAAGATATGTTTCGCTTCATTTATTTCACAAGAAGTTGAAAGTATGTATCACAATAGCAGGTTAAATATATAAAACATTGCTTTTGACCTTGAATTTATTATTTTTAATTTTTTTGTAGTTCTTTTTGGGGGCGTAAGGGCGTGGGGGGCTGAAGCAGAGAAGTCCTAGAGGTGCATGCAAGCAGAGAAGCCAAAAGCAAAATTTACCCCAGAAGGGGAGGAATAGCACCAACAACAGCCCCAACCCAAGTATTTACTGGATGTATCTGCTTCAATGGAGTGTATACAAATGCATAGAGGATGAGATTAGAAGCTGCAAGCCCAGCTGCCATCATATTTGTCTGCAAAAACCTTGTCATAGAGTTGCTATATTAGTTCCTTAAACCAAGGCACATTTCATCATCAGAGCATTTCAACATATTTCATCGGCTTTCAAACAACTTCACTGAACTATTTTTCCCACCTGGCATGCCAGTAAAGCGGTGCCAGTTACACCAACTGAAGATGCCCACGTGACTGCATGAGGAATACTAATGCGCCCTGAAGGCAATGGTCTTTGCCTTGTTCTCTTCATTTTGGCATCATTGTTGATTTCGAACACCTAACACAAACATGTTATTACAACAAGATCCAAACCGATATTATGCAGTTCAAGGGTTTTAGCTATACAAACTCCTAATACAAAATAAAACGCTTTAACAGTCATTAAGTGGAACAAAACGGTTCATTTGTACGTTCTTCATATCTTACTTTGATTGGTAACTTAATAAACAAAAAAGGGAAGATGGGGTTCATCAACCAAGCAAAGCAAGGGATTTTGCAAGCAAGTTATGTCGTCAATGAGTTAACTTAAGGGCGTGAAATTCCCATATAATCACAATTTCAAAACAAGTACATGTCGTGAATAGGAGCAAAAATACCCCAACAGTTCTTAACTTAATAGACGCTCAGCAACTACAAGCTAATTTCATCTGATTATATTTGCCAGCTCTATATACCAGTTCAATGGTCAAATAACTAGGCAATGATCTAATTGTCTTGCATTTTAGAGAAATCATTGCACACCTGATTTAAGGAGTTAGCAGATGCTGCAACCATCATGGTACCAGCACAAGTGCAACAGAGCCCCAGAAGATCAACAGCATTTCCACTCCCAAGAACATAACCAGCTCCAGAAGTAGCAACAACTAGCATGCTGAAAAGAGTAGGTTAAAGAACCAAAAAAAAAATGAGACATAAGAGCAACAAAAAGATGCTAAAGAAAATGTCCGCACATTCAGCAGTCCCAGAAAAGACCATTAACAAGCAGATGATTAGAAAAATGTGAAGTACGAGTTGTCGAACACAGATTAAAACTTGCAAAGTCGCTGAGGAAAGAAAAGAAAGAGAGCAACCACCATACATCAGCATTGAACAAATACTTTTCTCTTTCATTTTTCTCGTTTTGTCACTGTAAAGATGACTTGAAGTTAGCACGTTCACAAATTCAGATTTCTAGAAATGATGACGAGTCATCAAACTATCGAGCTACTCAGTAATCATATCTCTCTACGAAGAAGCTAAAAACAATGAAGGGCTACAAACACGTCCAAAGTTAGCAAGTGTACAGAAGCTTATGCAAGTCAGTCATTAGAAAATTACCATGTCACAGATGCATACTGGATGATAAAAGATTCATATATAAGCCAATAAAATATAGAGCACAACAGCCTACAGTACGCCTGTGAGTAAAAGGGCGGTGTTGCAAGATACTGCAACAGTTGTTGGGTCCAAGGAGGCTCGGTGTACACAGCCTATCAGCACTTCTACGCATGCTCTTTGGGTCCTAGGTTACATTGACTTGTCAAAATGCACAAGTACCTCGACAAGAGTATTTGGTATGTGTCTGACATTCATTTTATATGGGACAAAGAACAGCTTCCTATGTGTTAAAAATCAACTAGAATCCCAAACATAATGTATGATGATAACAATAGATATGATATTTGGTACAATGTCTTCAGTTTCTTAAATATTAGATCTCTTAGACATGTATCCACCCCTACTTTTGTATCAAGTCCATGGAATGTATGCAGTGTCATGAGCTTTTTGAACTAATTCGAGCAAATGTTTGGTTTTCCCAGTTGGCAAGTTTGGCCTTCTTGTTGATATGTGAGACGTACAGCAAGGTTCCCCTAAGGGGGCCTAACTTGTATCAAAGATTCCTGCAACTAAGTTCCTGTCTAATTGGGTCGTACATTCAGGGGTAACGAAAGGTACAAAGCACTGTGAAATCCAGGTCTACCTTTACATAGAGGCTGTACATATCTAAGGGGGAGGTTTACTATCACAAAGAGAACTTTGCATGGTTTATTAACGCGTCACTTTTTCTGTTCGGGCAGAAGAGACTTGATACCTGTGAGGGATTTTACTTAGACATGAGAATGAGAACGAGTCTATCACTTGGTTATTGGCAAGGTGCTCCAGAATCAAGTTTCGGGGTTAAGAAATAATCTGATGATTTGGTCAGTTCTGATGATGAGTTGTCAGATATTAGACAAGGTAAACTCTAATGAAAGTATTGTCTACCCTTTCAAACGTTTTTCAAGCATTCTCCAAATTTACGTGTTTCGAACCAAGTAAAATTTCTCAATCTTTTTCGGCCAGGAATAGCATATATCGGTTGGTATCAGCCGGCAATTGGACTGACATTAAACCGCATTGTGCATGCCATTAAACATCAAAAAGTTGGCATTCTTAAAACTTTTATAACGCCTCATTGCTTAATGAAGGCAACCCAGAGTTCTGAGTTTCTTCTTATCTGAGACTTCTATAACAACCTGACACCCGTAAACACAAACTAGAAAGAACCACCATTCTTGGCAACCAAGTAACTAAATCATACATACTAAAAACTCAAAAGTAAGTAATGAGCAGAATCATTCAATAACTGGCGAACTGCACCATATACGCATGCTGAAAAATGACTGTCGCAACAAACTCAATTAACCAAAGGAAAAGTTCAAATTCCACGCATCATCTGAATAAGTGCATGAGTGACAAATTACAGAACTTTTACGTACATATTATTAACTCAACCCGAGTAACCAAATGAAGCCCTAACCTGAGCCGAGCCTTGGAGAGCTCCCAATAACACCGACCGTAGAACCGAGCCGACTCAACCGCATCCCTCGCCTTCGCCACTGACAGAGCGCCCAATGACAACGGATCGATGGCAGTAACCGACGACCCGAAGCCCCGAACATGCTCGGGGCCCCGAAGCCCGAGTTTAATTGCGTCGGCGACGGCGGAAGGCGGCGAGCTAGCGCCGGAGGAGTTCGATCCTCTGAAGAAGCCGTGATTGGCGGCGGTAATGCGCAGTAGAAGGAGAGAGGGGGTTTGGTTGTAGGCTGAGGAGGAGGCGGCGGCGACCCTGGATGAGAAACTCAGTGAGTTATTCCACATGGCGGCCGAGTCAGCGAGACGACTCGCAGTGAATTTTATATTCTCGGAGGTGGGGTGGGAATATCAATGCTTTGTTCATTTCAGCTGGAAAGGAACTGGCAAAATCTTTGGGTTGGAATGGTTTTTCCGTTTTATATGTGTTTTTGTTTCAAACTAATTTTTTACTTTCGTTTTGCTCTTTTTTTTTTTTTCCTCGCAGTGATAGTACATTTGAGTTTTTAAGTGTTAAAGATAGATTTCAATAGGACAAACCTTATAACATCTCATAAACCGAAGTGATAATATCACTTATATCTCTCAGTTTAGAGATAAATTACAGCCGATGACCCAGGTATATATTTATATCAGTTATATCATTTGATTAGACGGAATACGAACAGTGTTAAAATTTGATATGAAAGGTCGTGATTGCCTTTCAGACTAAATGAGAGAAAAATATGAAGGGACACGGATCCCACAACAGCCACCCAACTTCTCTCTTATGTATTCCCATTACTCACGCCTCTACGTTTCGTTACCTTAAAAACCCTACTTCCTCCATTTCAACACAAACGATGCACGGGTGATTGGAGTTTATCTTAACAAATTCTGTAGGTAACTCCAACAATCATCCTCTTACCATTCTGCAACTGGTTTCATTTCACTGCAGGTCATAGTTTTGTAGTTTTTATTCTGTTTTGAAAAAAAGGGTTAGAAGTAAAATATGTAATAGGTTTGGAGACCCTATAAACAATGTAAGGGTTTTTGTGTTTCATACATTGCTTTTTCTGTCATTCATTTTCTAATTTTGTAAGAAATTTTAAATTTAGTGTCGGTCAATATGTAAAATCATGTTTTGGAGACCCTCGTAGACAATGTAAGGCTTTATGTGTATTATTTTCCTCTTTCTCATTTTCCACTTTCTAAGAAATTTGGGCATTTTTTTGAATTAGGTACAAAACTTGAGTTCTATGTGTTTTTTTTATTTGAAATGGTAGTTAAATAATTATTTTGTAATTTTCCATGATTAGGTTCAAAATGGCCCCTGTAATACACAATATGCTAATCCACTATAAAAATGCAGAATACTACATTAAGAATGTTGATCCTAATAGGTATTGTTATTATGAGTTGCTCAAAGATGTGCGTGCTTTAGCTTTGCATGATGTTCCTGAAAAATGTCAATATGTTACTTGGTTTGAGGATAAATTTTTTTGGACAAAATACGGAGTATGTTTTGTGAGCTTGTTGATGATCATGATGTAATGAGCATGTTTAAAGTATATGAGACAAAAGATGTGATCGATGTGTTATGTGACTGGGGTTGAAGCACCTCAGATGGTTTTTAATCCCCCTACTGTTGACCCTCCAAATGTAGATAGTTGAGTCTGAGGAAATACCATTTGTTAATGAAGACTATAGTGACATAGACTCAGTATGGAGTGACCCTATAGAACATGATGAGCATGTTGCATGTGACAACCCTAAAAATGAGTTTGTTGAGGATGTACATGATGACATGCCTGATAATAAGAGCAGTGATGATTGTGAAGTTAATGCAATACGAGGAAAGACTTTTTTGTTAAAAAGGTTGGGCAACATATTGTGCTTGAACAGAGAATGTTGTTTGACAATGTCATTGAATTTAGGTGGGCTTTTAAAGACTTTGTAATTCAAGAGGGCTTTACTTTAGTGGCGGATAAAAGTGATAAGATTAGGGTCAATGTACATTGTACTACTGAGGGTTGCAATTGGAGAATTTATGCCTCTATATGTACTGATAATGTAACTTTTACGATTAAAATCTTAATGCTAAGCATGCATGTGTAAGAGTAGAGAAGCACCCAGAGGCTACTCACCTTGGATGGCCAATAAAAAGTTGGTTGATGTGCTTAGAGCTACTTCAGACATGAAATTCCTTGTAATGATTGCAGAGCTAAGGAAATATGGAGTCGTAATAAGTAGAATGCAGCTTTATAGGGCTAAGGTTGAGATTGATGGTGGTCATGCTGAGTCTTATAACTTATTGCCAAAATATAAAGATATGGTTAGAAGAACTAATCCTACTATAGTGATAGCCATAAAGTATGAGAGACCAAACCTGACAGCCAGTCCATTGTTTAAGAGGGTATTTGGGACTTTTCCTGCTATGATAAATGGCTTTATGATGTGCTGTAAACCATGGATTGGATTAGATGGTTGTCACTTAAAAGGTACCTATGGTGGTTTGTTGCTATCTGTAATAGCCTTTGATGGAAATAATGAGTTGTTTCCTATTACATTTGGTGTAGTAGCACTACAAGAGAATGGGAGTTTCCCGACGGACTTTTAGCGACGGACAGTAATCCGTCGCTAAAGGTCACTTTTAGCGATGGAACAATCCGTCGGTAAAATTCCGTCGCTAATTGTAATTGACGTATTTTTTTTACTATTTCTATTTTTTTCATAAAAAATAATTTTTAGCGACGAACTTTTACCGACGGATACATTCCGTCGATAAAAGTCTTTATGTTTGAATAAAAGAAGCCCTAACCCTACTCTTCTTTCCAACCAGCCGCACACACATGCTTTCCCCTTCTTCTCCCCCCTCCCCCTCCCCCTCCCCCCTCTCTCTCTCTCTCTCTCTCTTTCCCACTGTACCAATCGCCCACGCCCACCTCCCACGCCATTACCCCAACCCCAACCCCTCTTCTGCATCCCCACCCTCATCCCCCACTGCCGCCTTACCCTTTTTCTCTCTCTCATCCGCTGCCCATGCCACCCACCTATAGGGGATTGGGTGGCCTGGCTAGGGCTTCCACCTTTCAACGAGTTTTTTATTTTTTTTCTGATCTTTCAGTAGGGTTTTTGATTTATGGGTTTGTGATTGTGTTTGCATGTGGTAAATATGGAGAGATCTGGTGGTCAAGAATTCAAGAATTTTGACAACGGCTCCATCTCAGGTCTGCTCTAGCTCAATCCCCACTCTTTCTTATTCTTCTTCTTTTTGTTTTGCTTATTTTTCATCTAATTCCTCTCATTCTTTTCAATTTTATATCTTGGATTCTTGGTTTGCGTTTCCTTTATTTCTTGGGTTCTAATTTGTTGCCTGATTAATAATGCTCTAGGTTCTTAGTTTGTTGTTTGTCAATTTGTGTATTCCATGACGCTGACCGTTAATGTTGACTTCTAATTGTAAATTTAATGGGTTTTGTTCAATTTGATCTGTTACAGTTCCTCACTAGTTTAGAAGTTTGTGTTATCGTATTTTTTATGCATATGTATCTATACATGTAAAAAATTTGTTCTACGAGACATGTGTTTTTGGCTCATAAATGTATGTTGTATATTATGTGTTTTGTATAGATTAAATGATGTTGTTTTTCTTCTTTTTGTGGCACTATTGGAGTCACAATTTTGCATTTGATGTGTGATTTGATTGTGATGTGATTAATTCTTATTTATAGCTAGTTGGTGCTGGTTCAATGGAGCTAAAGCTAACATAGTAATTTTTAAGCTTGGTGATGCCAAGGAAAGTGGGTTCGTATCTATGTGGAGGTGCCACAAAGGCTGCAGTCCGAGTCAGCTTCCAAGTATGCAAAGTGAGAGACAGCAAGGACGGAGTAAGGGCTGAGAGTAAGGCTGTAACATCCCGGAATTTTCTAGAACGTTAACGCTCGCTCGATCAGTTCACTAAGATAATAATTCCTCAATTCAACCACATCATACCATCAATCTGTCAGAGTAACTATCCGTCAATCAAACTATACTCTCAATTAACTGTCATAATTGAAATACCAAGTCTAAGTCTAAGTCTAAAAAAAATTCTAACAATAATATTTACCCACGCGGGGGTTCTAACGATCAATACTAAACTTAAATTTAAATTCCTTAGCTAGCTCGGCTCTAATCTGTGCAAGCAACCTCAACCTAAAACTGGCTATTACCTGCAGAAAGGAAGTCAAAGGGGAGTGAGCTTTTGAGAGCCCAGTAAGGTCGATCAAAGACTTAAAATTGCAAAACGATTCGGACGGTTTTTTTATATAGAGTCAAACAAAACTTTTTACTAGTATTTTCAAGCGTTTCGACAAATATGAACAAAACAAACGATTTTACATTCAAGTCCAATAACATCTCTTTGAGGGATTTGTTTTCGATGAAATCACTACAATACGATATAAACATAGGGATGAGTATTCAACTCAATCCCTTAAATAATAGTCATTTGAAACACTTCAGGTGTAATAAAGCAGGAACGAATAATATTCAAAACATTTCAAGTGCAATAAAACATAAACAGGAATCGTTGAACATGAGCAGTACACTAGCAAAGCCACCCCGGCAATGCTCGATCGCTTTACATATGCATATGTACACTGACTAGTCCATCTAGGTACTAGTTAAACCCATCCAACAGACCATCCTCATAACGCCAACAATGCAGACCATCCTTATGGCTCCCAAGTTACTAACTCATGTCAACATTGAGAAGTAATAAATAGAATTCAAAAATGCTTTACGATGAGCAATCAATAAACATGTCAAATGAACAATGGATACCAAGATGAGATGAAATAGAATTCCAAACGATCGATATGAGGCTCAATTTAGGGTTTTATGGGCAATTTAAAAACATTTTTATATCAATCAATAAAAATCAACATTCAATTAGTTTGTAAAACTGTCGTTATAAGAATTTGAAAACAGAATAATGAAATAGGGTTCGGATATAATTCCTTACCTCGATCCAAGCTAAGCAATGCTACCAACCTCGATGTCGATTAATGATCTCTGAATAAACCTAGATTGGCAATCCATTGGTTAGAACACAATATATGCTACATTACTATAAACCTAATATCATAATACCCCCACGTGCTCACTCCTAACTTCGAAATCGCGTAACTCAAAGCGTACCTCGCATACGGCCAACTTAACTACGAATCCGGTACACTCTTTAATGCGTAACACTATTTCAAATTTCTATAAATTAAAATAAAACACTTTTATACCTTAAAACATTATAACAAGTCAAAATATGAATTTTCTGAATTTTTGAATATTTTTGAATTAAAATAATTTCTTTAAATGCAATAAAAACTCATAAATTTCTTCTAGCTGAAAATAAAGTCCCATAATTTTTGTAAGAGCTTTAAAATATGTATAAAAATCATATAAATTTAAATCCAAAATTAAAATACATTAAAACTATTTTTCAAATATTCATTTTGCCAAAAAAAATGCGATATGGAAACCATAGCAAATAAACTCCAAAAATTATAAAATTCAAACTGAGTTTTATTTATACCATAAAGACATTACTATAATTTTCTCCGGAACATTTTCAGGGTTTAAAGGCTTCAACACAATTTTCCAATTCTGAAATTACAGAAAATACTAAAAATTCATAGGATCTCAGAAAATTATAATATTTTGCCAAGAATTCTAATATGGTCTAACGTATTATATTGTAAATTTTCACATGCTAACAATAAGCCTGCGCTGGCATATGCACGTGCCGATCTTAACGTCAACTAAATATTCGATTCGCGCTACCCATCTTTTTCCCCTCGGCACTCTTTTATCTATCGCACTCACTAACCCATTATTACTTCCCTTCTGCTCACAGCGCAGCAAAATCCAACACGGCAACACCCAACGACCTTTAATCTCTCTCTCTCTCTCTCTCTCTCTCCCTTGCACACACATATATCTTACCCTTACACTTACTGCCAACCTTCACACAAACAAACATATCTGCATAACTCCATCACCCACTGCCTCATGGCAGTGGGTCTTCCCTACTCTAGTTTACCCAATGGACATACACCCACAATTACATGCATACCACATACACGTACCCACAAGACTACACACACCAATGGGTACACAAACACACATAAACTTTTATCTAACTAACGGTGCTACTGCCTCTTTGCAGTAGCTCTTCTCCTACCTTTGTTCATTTCACCTTCACACATGCACACATGCACTCTCACGAAGGCAGCACCCTGCTGCTATTTCCTTCTTCTCTTTTCGGTCACAAACGCACCAACAAACAACGTAAGTTCAGCTATGGCGGCCCATGGCTACCCACCCTCCTTCCTTTTTCACGGCAGTCATGGCTGCCACCTTCTTCTCTCTCTCTCTCTCTACATATCTAAAAAACCACAGAGACACAGAATCCCACACATTAAAATGCAAAAATTAATACCACTGTCGTCTCTCCCTTACTCTTCATTCTCATTATATTCACACACTATACTCCCCACACAAAACACGCTAAATCTGTCCAGCAATAGGTCTCTTCTCTCTTTCTTTGATGAACTCAAACTTGCTTGTACCCATCCATGTGCAGCCGTGCAAACACAGCCATGGCAGCCCCTCCATGGCTGTCCTCACCCTTTCTTCCTTACCACTCTTAGACCCTCATATATACTTGCACCCATTATACTCTTACGCACAGGCTATACGCACACGCACACAAAGGCAAACACTCACACACAATTTATAGCGCACACACTGAAAACTCGCATGGTCATGGTAGCCTCCAAACCAATTCAAGGCAGTCATCACCCTTACCTAACAACCAACCCCTTTTTCCTTCTACTTTCCTCCTTCCTCTGTACCCCTCACGCACTTAACACACACCTTTCACCTACGCACACCCACACAAGCACACACACACACACACACACACACACACACACACACACACACATCGCAGCAGCCCCCACCCGATCACAAACCTCTCACTGTAACTATTTCTCCACTGCCCTAAAACTCACAAGGTTCTCACGGCATAACCCCAAAAACACACACACACACACACACACACACACTTTTGCACGACATGTACAACCCGCGGCAACCCCCTTACAGTTTCATAAACTTTCAATAAATCTAAAGAAAATTCAGCTAAAAAACTTACCGAAAAGTTTTTCCGGAGCATCCCTCCGTCCGTTCCTCTCTTAACCATGTCTCAGAAATTTGGAATAAAAACTTAGGGCCGGCTGTCTCCCTCAAAAATGGGTATAAATAGAAAACCCTAAAAGATAAACTACAAACAAAAACTTCCTTCAAGTTTCGTTAATCATTTTAAATTTCACCCATGACTTACTATTATTACAAACAGGTCCAAAATAAATAATTTGCTATCACTTATGTGCTTGCAAATTTTAATATGTTTGATACGTTACTCCGCTTCCTTATTGGTTGCTAAAAGTCACTAAAAAAATATCGACGTTAAGTAAGAATATTGTCGCTAAAAGTTTACCCATAAAAATTTCGGTCACGCTAATTAGTAAACATTTAATTCGCCGTTAAAAGTTGTTAGAAAAATATCGGTGCTAAGAAAAAAAGATATTTGCTGCTAATAATTTTAAATACCTTCAAAAATTTATCGGGGTGTTACAAAGGCTCCCCAGACAGGCCGCGAGGAGTGGCAGTGCTGCGGAGACGAGGCTGAGGCTAACAGGGCCGACAGTCGATGATCCAAGCTAAGGTCCAAGTTATGGTCGATGTTATGCCCAAAGTCACAAGAGAAATGTATTTCTCTTTCTAGAATCCAAGAACTCTCAAGTTCTAGAGTGAGAAAGTGATTTTTGTCAAAATGAGAGCAATCCCCTCGAATGGGTCCAAAAGTCCACTATTTATAGTAAATAGTATGCTTATGTCATAAAATGCCACATGTCGTCCCCTGGGAGTGACACGTCACCAGGGGGTCCCAAAATATCGATTCTTCGCCGGACTGCTGGTTTCCAAATTTGCACTGCCCCGCCCCACACAGCGTCACTCTATCTATCTGAGAAGACTGACCACACCGCGGTAGCGTGATCAGAGTAAGCCCGTTGCCCCAGCCACCGATTGAAGCCCTTACTGAATCCCACAAGATGCGTCAAGAGATGCACAGATAACCTGACAGCGGTGAGGGTTGCCCTTGTAGCCAACTGACATGCGGACTAGGCGCGATGCCCTCCAAGGACCTGCTCCCGTCCTGGAGTGACCCAGGGCTCATTGCCCTGGTGGTGTCGACGATCAATGGTAACATGAGTGGACATGCTCGTAGCTCAGTGCTTAGAGTCCATGGCGAGGGGTCCCGTGCTGGAGGCCCCCGTGATTGTGACGGCAATGGCTTTAAGGTTGTGAGTCCATCCCGTGGCGATGATGACTATAAGGTTGTGAGTTCATCCCGTTGCGAGGGGTCCTCATGCCAGAGCCCCCCGTGATTGTGATCATAAAATTGCTCAGTTTAGGTTGATTCAGAAGGATCCATATTGAAGTTTCTTAGCTTAGCATAGTTTCAGATCAAGGTAAGGAATTTCATCTAAACCCTATTTTAACGCTCTTAATTCAAATGTTTTATTATAACAGTTTTATGAACTCATTCAACTTCAAGTTTTATGATTGCTGTTGAAATATTATGGAACTATCCATGAATCCCTAATTTGAACCTTAAATGGACTAGTTTGAAATTCTTTTAACACTCATTTGTTTTATTAATTTGATCATCATACAACATTTTGAATTGTGTTTATTTTTCTAAACATTGACATGAGATACTAAATTTGAGGCGTAATAATGATGGTGTACAGTGTTGGTGACATAAGGTTAGGGTTGAAACTAGTACCTAAATGGACTAGTTAATATGCATATGTAAAGTGTATTTACGCACTGCCGGGGTGGCTTTACTCTGTACTAGCTCATACTCAATGTCTTATGTTCTGTTTTATTGTATTTGAAATTTTTTGGAAGGTTTATTGATTTGAGGGATTGAGTTGATACTCTTTCCTAGAGCTGTATTGAGATGCTCTAGTTTTTATTTAAAATCCTTTTTGAAGCTGTTATTTGATTTAAATGTTAAATTGTTCGAATCATTTTTGTTTTTTTTAATCCTTGATCGACCTTACTGGGCTCTCAAAAGCTCACTCTCATTTGACTTTCAATACGCAGGTGGTAACCAATAATAGATCGAATTAGGTACGGATTAGAGCCAAGTGAGCGAATTCATTTAATTTATTATTGATCATTAAAATCTCTGTGTAGGTCAATTTTATTACTTAAAAATTTCAGACTTAAATTTGGTATCTCATTTATGTCAGTCTACTAATAGTATGATTTTATTAATGGTTTAGTTGCTCTAATGAGGACCATCCATTTGGTTGTGAGGTTATTATTGTCTTAGTGTAAATGATCGAGTGAATGCTTAACGTTCTGAATTTTTGAGGTGTTACATGATGATCCTTAGCGAATTTGTTTTAGGAACCATAAGTTATGATTTAACGATAGCAATTATAAGTGATGTCAATTTAGGTCTTTAGTGATGATTAACGTGGCCGAATTTTATTAGCAACTTTTAGCGAGGATTAGTGAAGCAAGGTTAGATATAAATTTAGACTTAAAATGGTGATTGTTGTCTAAATAAAAGATTACCACAAAATATTATTTTATTTTAAAAAAATATGTCAACTCTTTAAATTGGAAAGGATTAGACATATGAGGAAAAAATGGAGAGAATTAAGCTACCTTATTGGGATTTTTAAGTTGCTACTGAGAAGAGAAAATTGCTCTTTGGTTATTGAAGGGGAAAGATATATATATATATATATATATATATATATATATATATATAGAGAGAGAGAGAGAGAGAGAGAGAGAATTTTGAAGGAGTTTGTGAAAAGGTGAAAAGGGAAGAGAGATCCACACAAGGGAAAAAGAGTATTTACACAGAAAAGGGAAGAGAATAGGTCTGCTGACGGTAAACTCAGGCGAACGGAGCACGAATTTTTGGTAAGCCGTCATTTTTTTCTCGATCTAATATGTGAAGTTAGTGTACGTATATGGGTAAAAGAGAGAGTAAAAAAGCCATGGGGGATTGCCCTTGGTGTGCTTGAGATGTGCGTGAAAGGGCAGCGATGGTGGCTGTCGTGGGAGCTCTGTGTGTGTTGGACAATAGGGTGAATTCTATGTGTGTGCAATGGTGGGAATGTCAAAAGGGACAAGGCAGAAGATAACCCACTACCGTGAGGCAGTTGGTGTAGTTGTGCTAGGGTGTGTTGAATGTGTGGTCAGTTGTATGTTTGTGGCAATAACGAGGGGAATGGGTGCAGTCATGAAAACAATGGGGTGAAGGTGTTTCGTTGGGTGTACAGGTGTGTTGTGCATGTGTTGTGTGTGCATGTATATGTGTAAGCAGCAAGAAGGAGGGGCTGCCATGGCTGAGTGCATGTGTCTGTGTGTTTTGAGCAAAAAGAAGCCACTGCCAGCAGTGGCTTTTTTAATATCTTGAACTTCGGAAGCGAATTAAAATAACCATCTGGGCTTTAAAAAATAAATGGACGATAATATGGACAATGCTCTAGTACTAGTACAGTGTTAAAGCTTAAAAGAATTTTGGGGCAAAAATGTAATTTTTGAAAATTTGGGGGCATTTTCGTAATTTTGGAAACTTTTAGGGGTATAAATGTAAATTATGTTTTAATGATGAAAAATGGTAAAATGAGTGATATTTTGTATTTTAGTGATATTTAATTTAATTAATCAAGATTAGATCAAATTTGGGGCTTTGATGTAATTATACAAAAGTTTGGGGTTATTTTATAATTTTTGAAAACTTGAGGGGTTAATTTGCAATTCTTGGAAGTGTGCATTATGTGTCAAACTTTGAGGATGAGTTGGCCACCTCTTGCTTATTGCTTTATGACTCATCTAATTAAATTATAAAATATAGATATGATAAGATTTTTGGAGAAATTAAAGAAAGAAGAAAATAGAAAAGAAATTCGGGAAATGAAAACAAAAGAGGAAAACTTTCCATTTCGGGAAGGCATGAACAGTAACCCAACTGAAGAACAGATAGAGGAAAAAAAATAGAGAAGAGGTAGAGGGAAATCAGAGGAAGAAGAAGAGGAATTAGAGCAAAATTTCGAAGGTATTCCTTCCCTTTGCGGTCTTAAAATTGGTTTGTGATCTAGTGTGTGAAACTGTGAGGGCCATGTGTGTTTGTTCTTGACTGTGTGTGCTTCGGGTGTGTGAGTTGTGTATATAGGTATAAATTCGGTACATATATGAGAGTTGGATGATTTAATTGTGTGGCTAAGGAGGGGTATGGTGTATCCAAGTGCGTGTAGGATGAAAATTTGATGGGGTTGTGGGTGTATAAACTGGGTGAATGTGTGCGTGGGTATGAGGATGAGCTTTGGCTAAAGGTTGAAGATGAGTAGATGTGTGAAACGTGAAAATACTATGTGAGATTAATTTGAACAGTAACCGTTTTTGTCACTAAAGACGTGAAATTAATTAGGCAGTTTTTTTCGCAAATTTTCATAAATGGTTAAGGCCAAAATTAGGCAAAGTTCAAAACAGTAACCCCTAATATTTTTAACAGACGTACGCTCTGGAATTTGTTTTGGAAATTTTTGGTATCTGCGAATGGCGCTAAACTAGGGTATCGTTTAGAAAATATTCTGGATTTATTTAACATATTAAACAGAGTTATTTTAATCTGGAAATTTTAGTAAAATCTTATTTTATCGATATGTTCCATTTTCTACAATTTTGTGCCATTCTGAGGTCGATACATATTTTTTGCAAAACTGACCTTTTAGCGCTCGGGCCGAACACCGGTTCATAATTTTCTGACGAAAATTTTCTAAAATACTTTTTAGGCTAGAAATGGCATTAGGGTGCTTAAAATAGAATTTTAAGATGTTTTTGAAATTTTTCTGATGCCAAAAATCCCCAGGAGTATTTTGATAATTTTACCCACAAAGGGTATTTTTTTAGTAAAGTTACCTACGATAAGAATATTTAGTGATTTGGCTTATAGAAAGATCATTTTGATAACTTAAGTGTAAATGCCCGGGAGTATTTTGGTAAATTGCCACCCCGGAGGGGTATTTTGGTAATTTGACCCAAGGAAGGTATTTTTTGCATAAATTCACATATGGGAAGCTTATTTTTGTGATTCTACTTACGGGAAGGCCGTTTGGGTGATTTAAGTCCGAGAGGGGCTTTTTGGTCATTTTACGTCTCAGGGGCGTTTTGATAATTTTACATATGCGGTGAGGGAGGTTCATTTTAGGAGCATGTGTGAGTCCATATTAAGTTATATTATTGTGTTGTAGATTATGTTATGATGATTTGATCATCTCATTTAGGTTAAACTGTTAAAGCTAAAGACTTCTGGTTAGGTAATTTATCTACGGATCCACGTAAGGAATTTTATCTGAACCCTGGGTAAGGTCTTTCGTCCGAACCCTTATTTTGATAACTCGTTCTCGTAAGTACTCTTTGATTTACTTATGACTAATGTTGAACTCTGAAGTATGAATTGATATCAGCACGTTATTAACCAGGAAACTCAAATATCGAACATAAATCGGTTATTTGGAAATCTTGTGGTGCTCGCCTGTTATTGCATTCTGAGCAAATTTGATAATTGTATATTGTTCTGATTTGTCATCACTCATTCGTTTGGTCTATATTATGTTAATACAAGTTGCATTACTTGCCTTAAAACCATTCATTGAGCCATAAAAACGTTTATGGAACTGTTATCTATGCTCATTATCTATTACCCATCAAGCATTGAAAAACATGTTGTATTATCAAATTGTTATTATGATGTACATTGACATGAGATGGTGTATTGGCGTGGGTTGGTACCTTGACGGACTAGCCGGTGGTTTGGCGTGGGCTAGTACCTTGACGGACTAGTCGGTGTATTGGCGTGGGCCAGTACCTTGACGGACTAGCCGGTGTGTTGAGGTGGACTAGTACCTTGACGGACTAATCGGTGTATTTATGATTATATATTTTGGTATCTATTTATGATGAATTGGATTATTTTGGGAATCATTGAGCTCTTCAAGTTGTTTTGAGGTATTCGAAAATCATCGTCAATTGGATTCTTTGGAGTCATTTGGTAATTCTTGTTGTAGTCCCTGTACGACCTTACTAAGCTCTCAAAAGCTCACCCTTCGTTTGACTCCCTTCTGCAGGTGACGATGAACTGTCGCATATTCGGGAACAGTTTAGAGTTTGTGTACGATTCCGATGAGCCCAAGTCACTACTAGGTAATGTGACCCATGCGTGGTTTTGTACTGTCTATTCATTCTATCAGGACTCCAGTTGTTGAGAACCTAGATTTTATTAGTTAAATTTGAGCAGTTATTGAAATCTTGTATTTTAAGGATTTTGTATTGGTATTGGATCAGACGCTTTAAAGTATGTGGCAGGGAACATGATATGACAGGTTGATGTGATCAGGAAGGTTAACGACCTAGGAGTTTGAGGTGGCGAAGCTCTGGATTTCTGGGGGCGTTACATCTTTACTGTGACTATGGATTTTTATGAATATGATGCTTTGGAGGTGTAGATTATAGACGTGGGTTAGGGTGATAATTGTGTGTGAAATGTATGTTGTTCGGGCTGTGCATGAATAAAATGTGAGGTTGAGTGAAATGTGTGGGTAGAATAATAAGAAGACCCACTACTGTGAGGCAGAGTATGTGGGATATATGTGTGTTTGGGTAAGTGGTTTGAGTGTGTGTATCTAGTGTATATTTGTGTGTTAATGTAGTGAATTGTAGTATGCTACGGATGAAAGTAAAGCTGCGTGAACAGTAACTGTGTATTCTGGGTTTGGATATAGGTGTAAGGAAGAAGAAGAAGTGAGAATTGGGTTGTGCAGTGAAATTGGTACACTGTGTTTGCATAATTGTACCACAAAGCTATGAGGTATCGTGCAATTATTGTAAATAGTTAAAAAAATCTAGAAAGTTTCTTAGGCCAATAATAGAACTACAGGTAAAATTTCAGATTTTTTTTAAAATTGTTTAATATTTTTAATAATTTGCGTAATTTTAATTGTTCTAAAATTTATTTGGAACCTTTAAAATTCTTAATAAATTCTAAAAAAATTTCTATAATGTTTTTATGATAGAAAGAAGTTTCATTAGAGTTGATTTGGTACTAAATTCGTATCACATTTGACTTAACAAAACATATGATTTTAAAATGGTTTCAGTGCTTTTTTATATCCTACTTTTAGTTTTTGTATTTTTCTTATATATTGTAAAGATAACATAAATATTATGGGACTTTGATTTGAACTAGAAGTTTTGATTGCTAGTTTTGGGCTTTGTTGGTATTTAAAGAAATTATTTTAATTCGAAAATATTCAAAAATTTAGAAATCCATATCATGACTTTTTATAAGTTTTTATGCTATAATAGTGTTTTACTAAAATTTATTATGAATTTTAGGTTATCAATAGGCCGAAAGGAGTGTGCGGGGTTTTGGGTTACGTATGATCGTACGTGGGACCGTTTTGATTTGCGTTAAGTTGACTGTGTCGAGGTGAGCAACGTTTAAGCTATTGTTAAGATGTTAGATTTATTCTGATCATAAAATTGCTCAATTTAGGTTGATTCAAAACGATCTGTGTTGAAGTTTCTTAGCTTAGCAAAGCTTCGGACCGAGGTAAGGAATTTCATCCGAACCTTATTTTGTCATTCTTAATTCAAGTGTTTTATTATAAAAGTTTTATGAACTTCATTCAACTTCGATTTTTTATGATTGATATTAAAATATTGTAGAACTGTCCATGAAACCCTAATTTGAAACTCAAAGCGATCGTTTGAAATTGTTTTAACACTCATCTGACTTATTGATTTGATCATCATACAACGTTTTGAATTCTTTTTATTTCTTCTAAACATTGACATGAGATGCTAAATCTGAGGCGTAATAAGGATGTTGTGCAGTGTTTGTGACATAAGGATGGTTTGTTCGGTTAAGGTTGAAACTATCACCTAAATGGACTAGTTAGTAAACATATACATATGTATAGTGTATCTACACACTGCCAGGGTGGCTTTGCTAATCTGTACTGCTCATGCTCAATGTCTTATGTTTTGTTTTATTGTATTTCAAATATTTTTGAAGGTATATTGATTTGAGGGATTGAGTTGATACTCTTTCTAGAGTTTTATTGAATGCTCTGGTTTTTATTTTAAAATCCTTTTTGAAGCTGTCTGTAACGCCCCAAAAATCTGGAGCTCCGTCGCCCCGAACCCCCTGGTCGTTAATTTACCGGATCACATCCAGCCTATCAAATCTGACACATACTCTAAATCATCCAATTCAGTATCAACTCGATTTCCCAAAATACTAGATTACAAGCTGTTTAGCTTAAACCATTACAGCTTAAGTCTTTCGCAATTCAAATTTCTAAGAAACAAATTAACGGTACTGACCTGCGCAGGGCAAGTTATCAAAATAAGGGCTCGGAATAAGGGCTCGAATGAAAGTCCTTCCTCAAGGTTAAGATATAATCCATTACCTAGATCCGCAACTAATTTATCCTAACCAGAAGTCTTTAACTTTAACCTAAATAAGATGATCAAATCATCAAAACATAGTCTACAGCATAATATTATAACTTAATACGGACTCACACATACTCTCAAAATGAATCTCCCTCACCGCGTATGTAAAATTACCAAAACGCTCTGAGGTAAAATTACCAAAAAGTCCCTCTCGGACTTAAATTACCAAAATAGTCTTCTCATAAGTAGAATCACTATAATAACCTTACTGTAAGCATTTTTAACCAGAAATACATTTCTTAGGTCAAATTACCAATATACCCATTTGGGGTGATAAATTACCAAAATACCCCTCGTTGCACTTAAATTATCAAATGACCTTTCCGTAAGCAAGATCACTAAATATCCTTACCTTATGTAAATTTACTCAAAAATACCCTTTATGGGTAAATTATCAAAATACCCCCTCAGGGTGGCAAATTACCAAAATGCCTATGGGAGTTTCCAGCATCGAAAAAATCCCCAAAAAAAAATCTTAAAACGCTCTTTTAAGCATCATGATATCATTTCTGGTGTAAAAAGCATTTTAGAGAATTTTTGCCCAAAAATCCCCAATTATGCGCTAAAAGTTTAGTTTTTTTAAAAAAAACCTATTGGCCTTAGAATGGTACGAAATTTTAAACATTGAATCATATTAGTAAAATAGGGTTTTCATAAAATTTTTAGATTCAAATAACTTGGTTTACTAGGTTAAATAATTTGTAAATTTGTTTAATCGATGCCCTAATTTAACATCCTTTGCGGACACCAAAATTCTCGAAAAAAATTGCAGAGCGTACGTCTCATAAAAATATTAGGGGTTACTGTTTTAAACTTTGTCCAATTTTGGCCTAAACTATTTTTAAAAATTTATGAAAAAATTACCTAAAATAATTCTATCTTTAGTGACAATTACAAGTGCTATTCAAATTAAAAACACATAGTATTTCACCCAAAACACATGCACACTACATCTTCTTCATTCGGCCAAAACCCATGATGTCATAGATTTTCTATTTCTTACGTTAACAGACACACACAGCTCGATATACACACCCATTACAGTCTTAAAACACCTTCTAATCCACTATTTTACACAATAAAAATGCATCTATACCCACAACTACACGCACATGAACACTCACAGTTGCTCCATTCCCCCTGCTTCACCTGCGCACACACAAAGAACACACACATACACACTAAAACACTCCCACACACTACATCTACCCTCTAACACTCACAATTCACCAAAACCCACACTCTTCACTGTAAACACACATACCCAAATTTCTACACACAGTAAAACACACACACACACACACACGTAGAGTCTCCTGTAACACCGCTGCCGTAGAAGCAGTGTTCTTCTCCCACTCAATACAACTTAATCACACACATACCTACGTATCTACACTCTGAAAAATACACACAAAAAATTCCTAACACACTAACAAACACACACGGACTGTAATTCCCCACCCGTCCACTAGCAGTCCACGGCTCCGAAGCCAAACACACTCAGCAGACAGCAAACACACCCATGCTACACATGCATGAACACCACTGTTCTCACGGTTTCACACACTAAAAACACACATAAATTTTAAAACAGTGAAGGGGAAGGGATACCTTCGAATTTGGCACTAAGTCTTCTCATTTCTTCCTCTGATTTCCCTTCGGTTTTCTTTTTTTCTTCTTTGCATTGTTTTTTGTTCTCTGTTTTTGTTCTTCCTCCTTTCCCAAAATGGAAAGGTTTCCTTTTTTGTTATTTTCTCTTTTTTCCCCCAATTTCCCTAAGGATCTTATCCTATCTATATTTTATAATATAGTTAGATTAGTCACAGGGCAACAATTAAGAGGGGGCCAACTCATCCTCAAAATTTGACACATAATGTATATTTTTAAAATTTTTAAAACAACCCCTCAAGTTTTCTAAAATTTCAAAAATTATATTTTATTGCTCAAAATTATCGTCTGTTTATTTTTCAAAGCCATGATCGTTAGTTAACTAGCTCCCAAAGTTCGGGATACTAAATTCTCCCCACGTTATAAAAATTTCATCCTTGAAATTTGCTATCAGATATCCTATCACTTATAACGTCTATGTATTTCGCTTCCGTTGCAGAATTCTGATAACTATCTTATGGTAGCTAAGCTACTTCTGACTTCCGCACCGAGATTCTTGCCCACGAATACTCAGACGCACCTATTTAAATTTGAGTCATAATATTAAGCTAAAATCCTGTCAGATAATTACTTCACTCTAACTATTCCAAAACTTCACAACCGATGACTTAACGGGTGTAAAACCCACTGAACAAAACCTACACCGCTCTGAATTTTGCGTATATCAAACAGATTAAGTCAAGCTCTAATACGACAAACTTCTTCTATCTTCCGCTGATACTACACCGAATATCCCATCAGTTGCACAATTTACTTTCGACTGTAAGCTTAACTTTTAAGATCAAGGCATACCAAAATACTAAACGATGTTCACACATAATCTACAGTTTACCAAGGCTAACATGGGTAGGGTAACCAATTCATATAAGCACTTATACTTCACAACAGACAGCGAAAGTTGTAGCCACTAGGCTTTCATTGAATACTCTAATACCTCAAAACAACGTGTCCAAATTATTGCAAAATTCATCACTGAGAGGCGTGTTATCTTAACATAGCTATGTATTGCATACTTACGGTTCTGTGTACACTTTATAGAATGACAGAAAACTATAACTAGTATGGTTTCGTTGCAGTCTCTGGTGCCTTATCTCAACTAGTCCAAGCTATTACCGAATTCCTCCCGTAGAGATGTGTTCTCCTAACATAACGCCAAAATATAATTCTGGACACCTATGTACTCATTTCCACCAGAATGTAAAGGTCTAAGTTATCACATCACTCCCGATTCACAGTCACCTTAGTTACAAAAATCTTATAGTCGTATCCTTCAATCGTCTATTTTAGTTAAACCGTTAAAGTCTTCTGGTTCCATAAGCAAGTAACATACGGTCTATCACCATGTATTTAGTCAAGATTTTAATCTTATACCGAATCACCGAATAAGTTATACAAACCTTATCTACGTTCTCAGAATCTACTCTCGCTCACAGATTATCCGAGGCTTAAGAATCTACCTAACCTCGTATCTAGGTAGGGAAAACTATGCAAATAATGATAATAATAATCGTAATCAGGCAATTAAAACACAAAAATCATGCATATTGGCTCTCGGGGTTCACAACAGAATTTTGTGACATTCCAGAAGCAACGACAGACACATAAACGATGATATAGGTCGGGCAAAGCAAAGCCAACCCAATGACATGGAACAATCAAAATCAGAAAGAATTATTAGTCCTTAATAAGATTCGTAGCTTTCCCATGGCCAGTGGGTCAGATACTACCCCATCAAGTCCAAATAGATTCAAAAGGATCGATAAATATCCCGAAAAGGAATAAGGCAGCTCAATAAGAATGACATCTTCTCCGACGTCTCAAAGTGAGTTGACATTTAATTAAGTCGCACTTGAGTTCAATATACAAAAGAATGGATGGGATGACGGAGCAAAATTCCAGATTTCTTCTTGTACCCTTAAACCAAATTTTCAGTCTTATCATTAGTCATTTTCCAAAACACTATTCCTACCCATAAATCAAATCACTAACCTAATTACTGCTCATACCTTATAAACTTCCCAGATACGATTAGGGTATCCCCTGACAATACACGGATGCATGATTAGCAAATCACCAATCATACCTAGTATGATATCAAATTCTGAACAACAAATGGAGTGAGATCTGCAGAAAAACCTCTATCCCAAACATAGATTGTACATTCACATAGAACCACAAAACAGTTGAAACTCTCCCAATGGAGTACTTATCACAATATCTACTCTTAAGGGAGGGATCTTCATCCTCAATCTCTATGCCAAAGTAACAGATGTAAAAATATGATGCTCCTAAGTTAAATAGTATACACGCATTAAATGGGTTAACGCGTATAAGTGCCTGATACCACATCATCAGACGTGACAACATCCTAAGCGGATATTGAACAAAATTTAGCTGATGTTTTAGGCCTCTGCCCTTACTAACCTTGTCCTCTTCCCTGACGAGGAACACTGCTCGCTGTGGTGTACGACAAATTATTTCTCACAAGGAAAATAATTTCAAACTTAATGCTTCACATTGTCATGCCTAACACATCATCTAGTCACTTTATTACATAACTCCCACTCTGATTTGTTTCATACCTGACACATGGGCTGGCCAAAAAACTGACCAGCTACCTTGACCAATACTCTAGGTAGTTAAACTTTGGAACTCTATGATGGTTTAACTCTAGTACTCTGAGCTGGTCGAGCGCCTTCACCCTGCGCTCCTTTAAATCCCATATCATGTTTCCATCGAATTTCAAAACTCTATCCAGATCTCAATACCACCGAACCGAAGCGGGCCTGAATCCCTGATTTTATGCCAACCTTTAACCTTGGGCACCATGTTGTGCCTACTGTAAAAAAAGCTTTTTGCTGATGACTGTCAGCTCCTACAAATCCGTTTGGAAAAAAATTCTTACTTATCTCTCTTCTATCCGCCCTGTGTTTACTCAGGTCTTCCTTTATTGTCAGACTTAGACTGTTCCAAAACGCATACCCAATAAAGATTCTGCATAGCTCGTCAATCGAGCTGGGATTATTGCATCTTTAAATTTGAAAGGATTGGACAAAAGAGGAAAAATGGAGAGAATTAAGCTACGTTTATGGAATTTTCAGTTGCTAAAGAGAAGAGAAAATTGCCCTTTGGTTATTGAAGGAGGGAAAAGAAGGGAGAGAGACGGGAGATAGAGAGAGGGAGGGGAAAGAGAGAGAGAGAGGCAGAGGGAGAGGGAGGGAGGGGAGAGAGAGAGAAAGAAAGAAAGAGAAAGGGAAGGGAGGGGGAGAGAGAGAGAGAGGAAGAAAATTTTGAAGGAGTTTGTGAAAAAGGAAGAGAGAGTCACGCAAGGGAAGAAGAATATTTACACAGAAAAGGGAAGAGAATGGGTCTGTCGATGATAAACTCAAGCGAACGGAGCGTGAATTTTAGGTAAGCCGTCATTTTTTTCTCGATCTAATATGGAAAGTTATTGTACGTATGTGGATAAGAGAGAGAGAGAGAGAGACATGATAATTGCCTTTGGTGGCTTGAGATGTGGGTGGAGGGGAAACCATGGTGGCTGCCGTGGGAGCTCTATGTGTGTTGGACAATAAGGAAGCTATTGCCTTGAGGCAGTAGTTGTGATGAATTCTATATGTGTGCAATGGTGGGAATGTAGGTTCAAAAGGGACAAGGTAAAAGAGAACCCACTACAGTGAGGCAGCTAGTGTAGTTGTGTTGTGGGTGTGTTGAATGTGTGGTGAGTTGTGTGTTTGTGTCAAGAACGAGGAATGGGTGCAACCATGAAAAAATGAGGTAAAGGTGTTAAGTTATAATAGTGTTTCACTAGAATTTATTATGAATTTTGGGCTATCATTAGGCCTTAAGGAGTGTGCGGGTTTTTCAGTTAGGTATGGTCATACGTGGGTTTGTTTTGATTTGGATTAAGTTGAGAGTGTCGGAGTGAGCAACGTTTAAGCAATTGATATTAGAATCATAGTGTTATGATGTTAGATTTATTCTGATCATGAAATTGCTCACTTTAGATTGAACTGCCATGAAACCCTAACTTGAATGTTAAAGCGATTATTTGAAATTCTTTTAACACTCATCTAGTTTATTGATTTGATCATCATACAACATTTTGAATTGTGTTTATTTCTTCTAAAAATTGACATGAGATAGTAAATCTGAGGCATAATAATGATGGTATGCAGTGTTGGTGAGATAAGGATGATTTGTTCGGTTTGGGTTGAAACTAGTACCTAAATCGACTAGTCAGTGTAT
Organism: Escallonia herrerae; assembly: GCA_033070095.1. Classification (NCBI taxonomy): domain Eukaryota; kingdom Viridiplantae; phylum Streptophyta; class Magnoliopsida; order Escalloniales; family Escalloniaceae; genus Escallonia; species Escallonia herrerae. The sequence continues at coordinate 408,273 of JAVXUP010000173.1, read as the reverse complement.
ATATGCATATGTAAAGTGTATCTGAGCACTATCAGGGTGGCTTTGCTAGTATATATTGCTCATGATTAATGTCTTATATTTTGTTTTATTATATTTGAAATATTTTTAAATGTCTATTGATTTGAGGGATTGAGTTGATACTTTTTCCTATAGCTGTATTGAGATGCTCTGGTTTTATTTAAAATCCCTTTTGAAATAGTTATTAGATTTAAATGTAAAATCATTCGAATCACAATGCTTTTTTTAATCCTTGATAGACCTTCTGGGCTCTCAAAAGCTAACTCTTATTTAACTTCCTTTTTGTCGGTGATAACAAATAATAGATTGCATTGGGTATAGATTAGAGCCAAGCAGGCGAATTCATTTAAGTTAGTATTGATCATTAGAACCCCTGTGTGGGTCAATTATTTAAAATTTTCAGATTTATACGTGGTATTTCATTTATGACACTCTATTGATAGTATGATTTAATTAACAGTTTAGCTACTTTGATGATGACTGTCCATTTGGTTGTGTGGTTATTGTTGTCTTAGTGTAAATGATTGAGTGAGTGGTTAACGCTCCAAATTTTTCGGGTGTTACAGTGCTGATGGTGAAGGGCTGCTGGGGATGGTGCTAATGGTGAATGGGTTGGTGATGATTATGCAACTTCAGGGAGAAGGGGAAGAGGAAGAGGCAGCGGAGGAAGACCCAGAGGCAGAGGCACCCTTAATGTAAGTGCTTTACTGTAAGTGCAGTGTAAGAATTTGATTTTATTGTAAGTTTTTTTTTTATTGTAAGTGCATTACTAGAATTTCCATCTAATTTTCATTTATTGTTCATAGGCTACTGGCACAAGTGGAGTGGCTACTAGTTTTTGCTCACAGGCTACAGTGGCACCAACTGCTATGCATCTGGATACAAATGCAGGGAATGCAACTGTTACAAGTAGACAATGCCTCGTGTACTTATATAGTAGAAAGCTACTAGGTTTTAGGTAGTAAGTGTGGTGACGGGTATTTTGAGCAGATTGTGTTCAACTGTCTTGTGAGGATTTTCTATGTATTTGGTTTATCCTCAAGTATGTCAATAACAGTTGTATTAAGGCCAGCTTTGTGTGTATAGATATTTTGAGCAAATTGTGTTCACCTACCTCGTGAGGATTTTCTGTGTATTTGGGTTGATGGACCTTTATTTTGTTGACAATTGTATTGAGTCTAGCTTTTCTATGTATAACAATTGTTATGAAGCAATGACAAGAAAGACTTTATGTGTCATAGGTCAATTACCATGTATTTGTTGTGATGGTGAATGAATTCAAGTGGTATGTAAAACAGTTGTCATGAACTATGAAGTAATGACAATAACGTGGCATAATTTGGCAAAGTGATATAAACTTACATAACAGATACTCCCTTGTCCCACTTAAATCGATCACTTTTTTTACACGCAGATTAAGAATTTATGTTATATACTGTGTGTTTCCCGTTTTGCCCTTTAGAGAGAGAAGGGGGAAAATGAGATAAGAGAGAGAAAATGAGTTAGTGGAACGTTTACTATGGAGAGTAAAATAGAAAAAAAAAAGTGTAAGAACGTGGGCCTGAAGAGAGAAAATGAGTTGGTAGAGAGTTAAATTTGGAGAGAGAAATAGAATAAAAAAGTATAAAAATGGTAAACATATAAAAATACCTACAGAAACAAACATCATTTTAAAATACAATGATAATTTTTCCAAAGGGTTTCAAACGAACACAGATACTTCAAGGGAAAGATGGGAAGGCGTTTCGGACAATCAAAAACAATTTGATCACAGTATAGGGAAGAGTTCCAACTCAATCCCCTCCATTTGGATACCAAGTCATTCATTTGAACTTCAATCACAATATAGGGAAGAGTTGTACTCGATCCCCTTCAATCAGATAACTAGACATTCACTTGAACATCATTCTCAGACAATCATTAAGATACCAGATAAACGAATCAGAGATGTTGATTCTGGGTAGAAGCAATGCCGTTCAGGCAATGATGTACCAGAATACTAGTCCCACTGTATACTAGCCTGCATTCCACGCAGGATTCAGACCAGCCCTATAACGCCTCCCCACAAATCAGATTCCCAGGATCAACACAGAAACAATAATCACAGAATCAACAAGACATTCACTGCTTGACATGCAATAGGATGAGCACCAAGATGAATACAAATAACCGGAACAATTAAGATTTCAATAATAATTTAGCATACTGATATAATTCATCACCCAGAATTTCAGAATAACCATAACAAATAACAAGAACAATTACGAACGATTACCGAATTTAGGCACAACAATTCAGAAGAATGAATACAGATAATTATCAAATTTTCTCAGCATGTAATATATAGTAAGCATCGATAAGATTTTCAAATGACCATTTCAGGTTCAATATTAGGGTTTGCTTGCTAATAACATTCTGATATCAAATGCATATCTCAATGCTTGATAATAGCTATAGCAAAGCGAAAAAGCATACTTACGAACATCAGTTATAAAAAATAGTTCAGGTAAGAATCCTTATATGGGATTCAGATAGAAACCCTTACCTAGATCTACAGCTAAATTATCCTAACTGGAAAGTCTTTAGCTTTAACCTAAATGAAACGATCAAATCATCAGAACATAGCCTACACTATGATATTATAAACTCAATACGGGTTCACACATACTCCCAAAATAAACCCCCCTCACCGGGTATGTAAAATTATCAAAATGCCCCTGAGTGTAAAATTACCAAAATACCCCATCTCATACTTAAATCTCCAAAATGACCTTTCCGTAAGTAAAATTACTAAAATATCCTTACCGTATGTGAAGTTACTCAAAAATACCTTTTATAAGTAAAATTACCAAAATACCCCCTCGGGGTGGCAAAATGACAAAAATATACAAAAATATCCCCTGGGGGTTTTCGGCACTAGAAAAATCCCCAAAACACTATTTAAGCATCTTGAAGTCATTTTTGGGTTAAAAAGTATTTTTAAAAAAAAATCGACTGAAAATCTCAAACCGATGTCCAAAATATAGCTATTGACTTTGAAATGGCGAGAGATTTTAGGTAATGAAACATATCAGTGAAATAAGATTTTCTTATAATTTTTAAATTAAAATAACTTGTTTTGATATGCTAATTAAATTGGGAATTTCTTCTAATCAAAACCCTAATTTAGCCTCCTTTGCTGACACCGAAAATTTTCAAAAATTTTCAGAGTGTATGTCTCGTAAAAATATTAAGGAACACGTCCTAACTATTTATTAAAATTCGGATTAAAAATTGCCTAATTGATTTCCTATCTTTAATAACAATTACACTTACTATTCACATTAAAACACCTACTAGTTCACACACACACACACACACACACACACACACACACACTAGTCTTCTACCTCCAACTGCCGAATCGCGCACACACACACACACACACACACACACACTCATTTTACACGAATATTGCTACATTTCCAACCACTCACCAAACACCCAACACATAACTATACTCACCATACACCCACATACATGCGAATTCCATACATATATAACAGAGAATTTCATTCACCCGAGGCACCCACACACTCTATCACACACACACACACACACACACACACACACACTGTCAACCCCATCCCACACCCACATACACTAATACATACTAGCATCTCCATATAATTCATATATATATGCAACCATACACACATGACCACCCACAAGCACCCCCACCGAATTCACACAGTATAAACACACAACACACACACACACACATAGAGACCCGATAATACAACAGCATCCCCTTGCTGCTACGGCTTCCCCCTTCCCTTCACCCCTTTCACGCCGCACACACAGAACACCTTACACACTCACACCTCTTTGGCAGCCCCCCAGCCGCCCTTCCTCTCACTTTCATCGTCCCACCCCTACACAACACAACACAAAAAATACACACTCACTGCCCAGTAAACACACGCACACACTGTCGAGTTTTTCAACACACACACACACACACTAAAATTAGTGATTATCTTGAAAAAATCTCCATGTGTTGTCCCCCCATTTCTCTCTATTCTTCCCTATTTCTACTAGCTATTTCTATCTGTTTCTCCTCTCCCTTACTTTCTGGTTCTTTTATATGTTTCTTGTTCTACTGAGACACTATTATGTTTTTCCCTTTCCCTTTTCCAGTTTTGTTTCTTTTTTTTTCACGTAATTTCCTAAAGATTCTAACCATTATTTTATATTTTAACTTCATTAGTCATCATACAAAATAGAAAGAGTTGGCTATTGTTTATGACCTGATTTTTAAAATATTAACACATAATGCATACTTTTCAAATTTGCAAATTGGCCCCCATAGTTGTCTAAAATCACAAAATGACAGCAAAAGTTTTCAAATTATATTTTTGCCCCAAAATTCTTTTAAACTTCCATTCTCTACTACTACCAGAGCATCGTTCAAAATTATCGCCCGTTTATCTTTCAGAACAAAGATGATTATTTTAGACAACTCCCAAAATTTGGGATATTACATGTCTAAACAATATAGTAACTCTAATGACTTTGCTTGAATCATATATATCAAAAAACAAAATCCTGGAACTTTTATGATTTTACGCACATATATGATGGAAATAAACACTTTTCAAACTTCTAAATTTGCTTCGGAAAGCCTTATGTAAATTCTGGTCAAAATCAGGTTTCAGAAGCTACTCTGATTAAGGTTCCAATTATGTTCCCAATTGTTTAAGCTCTAACATGAAACAATTACCCAATAAACAAAAATTAGTTAAGGGATTCGATAAGAAATAATAGATACTATATATTGAACCATATGTAACTTTTATAACTATATCATACTTAAACAACTCACAGATAATTTTTGATAAGGTCTTTAATTTACCATTTTTTAACACTTAAAACACAGCTATCAAATATATTAACCTTAAGAACATGAAAACAAAAACCTACATCTTTAAGTTAAAAAAAAACCCACATTTGACAATTTAAAAAGAACAATAAACTTTATAGCGTCCTCAAAATATCAAGTAGAATTAGAACCTTATAACATTTGAAAACAAATCTATGAAAGTTTCTTTTAGACACCGAGCTTTGTCATCAAAAAGCGGACTAGCAAAAATATTTGAGTAAACTACTTGGTTGACCACTGTACTATTAGGCAAATTCAACTTCGGTCACTGTACATCGATTTTTTTGTTCAAAGTGACCGCAAAATTTTAAAAATGGTTTCAATCACATGACTTTGTTAGCTTCTGACAATCTAAATTCATTTATGTAGGGGTAAAACCATCTATTCACTATTCACCTTCTTCTTTCTTCTTTTTCTTCAGACACACGCACGGACGCACATGCGCGCACACACACACACGCACGCGCGCACACGCACACACACACACACCCCACCCCCACACTGGCACACGCATACGCATACCCGCGCGCACACACTTTGAGACACACCCCCCCACACATGCACATGCATACGAGGGCGCGTGCACAGACACACTGTCAAACACACCCCCATACACACACCCATACCCATACACACTTGGTCACACACGTGAGCGCGTGTGCATGTCTACGCGCACGCCCACACCCACACACACACCCATACACTCCTACCTGCCCTTACCCCTACTACCACACGCACAAGACACACACAAAGCACACTATCACGACAGTGTGCATGTTGGGGTGGGGGTAGGTTAGAGGGTGTGGGTGTTGAAGGGTGTGTGTGTGTGTGTGAGAGAGAGAGAGAGAGAGAGAATATGTGTTGTACGTGTGCGTGAAGGGTGGGGGTGGGTGAGATGGGGAGTTTGTATGTGACAATGTGTGTGAGACAGAGGGGAAAAGAAAGACAGAAGAGGGAAATTAAGAAGAGTAGGGTAAAAAGACCAACATACTCCTGAGTAAATGGACGGCGGCAAACTTAATTTGGCAGAGTGGCCTATATTAAATTGAGTATCAAAATTTAATGGTCATTTTGAAACAAAACAATGTGCAATGATTAAATTGAATTTGCCTAATAGTACAGTGGTCAACCGAGTAACTAATTCTAAAATTATTCGGTCTTGCCCACATATGTGGTCTTCCTCAATAAAAATCAAAGAAATCATCTTTAACTAACAAAGCATTTCAAAATTGAGTGGAATTAAGAATCCATTAAATTGATAAAATCATATTAAGGGGATAAATCTCTTCAATAAAATCAAACTCCTAACCATGAATTTTCCAAAATTAAGCCTACTATCTTGCGTATAAGTATAAGGCTTGGGGTGGAGAAGAAAGACAAATAGGGTGTCTTTAAAAGAAAGTCAAAGCTCTGCCAAAACTCTATCACAAGCACACTACCATCTCAAGACACACTACATCTCAAGAATTAATGCTTCATTTGAAGAACAGTAGCAGTAATTACATGTCATTCTTTAATCTAGCACTCTCAAAGACAAAGATCAATTCCTCTTTGATCTTAAATATTAAATGGAGATTTGCCTTCAACTTTGGTGATTCTACAAGTCAAAAATTGCCTTCAAAGAAAGAGTTAGAGTAGCGGCTCAAGATCAAGATGGTTCAGCCCTTAGATCGTAACCCGATCAGAGATCACATCAGAGGACTTTGGATTTATTTTGTGGGGTTAACTACATAACTATTCCCTGTGATTTACCCGTTTTGCAGTTTGTTCCCCGTATTTGCAACTTTTAAAATAATGTCTCATATCCTTGACAAAAATATTGCAAACGAGACCAAAATTGGACGTTCATTTAAAACCAGGCGTTAAGTTTACATGTGCTTGTCACATGCAATTTTGGCATGGGCATATATGTTAACTTCCACCTCTCTCTCCCTCTCTCTCTCTCCCCATGTGTTTGCATGTGCGTGTTTAATTTCTTCTTCTTCTTCTTCTTCTTCTTCTTCTTCTTCTTCTGTGTGTGTGTGTGTGTGAGTGTGTGTGTGTGTGTGTGTGTGTGAAGCTAGGTCACTAGTGAGTCTCATGGTTGGTGAATCCTTTTATGCAAAAATCCACTCCATAAATAGAAGAAAATTGTGCCCTTGAAAGCCCCAGTGGATCTGACCATACTAAACACCTAAAAGAGCTTCCTTCTGGCTCTGGACGATGGCACTCATTATGTCAATGATGGCATGGACAGGATTAATGCCGAAACTGGAAGCTCTACTTGACATGATTTATAAATAATCCCATAACCACCACAATGACTATCCAAACTCGTATACACTCACATATGTCACAGGAAGCTTGAACACATGGACCAAAAAATTGCCATTTCCAGTGGCATCATATTCCTTGAACTAAACCCTAGCAAATGAATAACAGATTTTATGTTGTTAGCCCACAAACAAAATCCAAACCTAAAACAATGGACTCAAATGAAGCTGATTGTCATAATAAATTGACTATCAAAATCTAAGGTTTTTGATCCTCCTTCCCAACAATTTACTGACCCATTTTTCCCAAGGATCCCATAACTATGATTTGCACACAATGCCAGGTTACTTGAAAATTCAAAGGACAAATGGGTTGGGACGTCAAGCTGTCACCATCACTAGCACCCTTACACACCACAATTCCAGTTCACCCACAAGCATGAGACTCACCGGCCACCAAGCTTGACATAGTCAAATTAAATTTATTCTCTCTCCCACGCAGAGAGAGAAGAAGCAGAGGAAATTAAACACAAAAAGAAAAATGGGAGATGGGGTGGGAATTGATAGATATGCCCATGCCAAAATTGTATGGCATGCAGACTTAACGCCCAATTTTAAACAGATGTCCAATTTTGGACTCATTTACAATTTTTTTGTCAAGGACAAGGGACATGATTGCCAAAGTTACAAATACGAGGAGCAAGCTAAAAAAATGGGTAAACGACAAGGTACATTTTTTTTATTGAACCCTACTTTATGTAAAAAATCACAGAGTGGTGTAACCCTTTACTCTAGAATATGAAATTGAATTGTGCGCATTGTTTCTTGTTTCCTAGCTTTAGACACAAAATTTGTGTGTACACGTGCATTCGTTGGTGTGTGAGATTTTGTATGGGTAAGGGTGGTAGGTGAGGGTATGTGTATGTGTGCGTGTGGATGGTTGTGTGTCATGTATGTGTGTGTGGATGAATGTGGGGTGTGTACGGATGGGTGTATGTCATGTGTATGTATGTGGTGTGTGTGGGGGGTGTATGGGAGGGGGGTGTAGGGGCGAGGAGGGTGCGTGTTAGATGGGTGTGTGCCGTGCGCACATGTATGTCTATGTCTGTCTGTTTTCAGATGGTTTGTGTGGATTTTTGGGGGAGGGGGAAGGGGGCATCTGGATTTTGGGGGATGTGTGGGTAGGATTGGGGGATAGAGGTGGGAGTGGACGAGTGGTAGTGGGTCTCTGGTTGCTAGTTAAATGGGCTTATAGCCGGTAATCTTGCATCAGTCTCTAGGTTTTGCAAGGCCAACCCCTATGTCGGCATGGTGGCCAGTGTGTGAATATTTTGTTCATGGTGGTTATGGTTAGTATTTTGCTTTGACACTAATGTTTTATTGTTAACTATACAATATCATAAACAAAAACAATATGACCAACCAATTCTGTTATTTAGATTCTTTTTTATTATTTTAATATGAATTGAGAATCCAAACACATTATGTTCTTTTTTTAACCTTCAGATTAGACTAGTGTTGCATTTCTGGTCATTGCAAGGAAAAACAACGGGAGCAAAGAATGTTGTCGAACGAGGCCTTAGTTTCCCATATCTACTTATGGGAGACTAAAAAAAATTGTGCAGATACCTGCAATTGCCCCGATGGATCCAATCACACCAAAGGCCCAAAAGAGTTTCTTTCTTGCTCTAGACGGTGGCGCTCCCAATGTCGGTGATGGCATAGGCGGTATCAATGCCAGAATTCGAAGCCTCACTTCATATGTATATATAACTAATCCCATAACCACCAAAAAACTATCCAAACTCAAATACACCCTACATATGTGACAAGAAGCTTGAACACATGGACAAGGAATCACCATTCCCATTGGCACCACATTCCCTGAACCAACCACCCTGGTTCCCAACAAACTAATGACAAATTTTTTTTGTTAATCCACAAATGAAATCTAACCCTGAAATGATAGACTCAAATAAAGCTTACTGTCACAATAAATCAAACTCTAAGCTTTTTTTTTTATCCTCCTCCCCAACAAATTACTGACCCATTTTTCCTAAGGAATCCCATAACTAAGATTTGCACCCAATGCCAGGTTACTTGAAAATTCAAAGAACGGCAAGTGGGTTAGGACATAAAGTTCTCCACCATCATTAGCAGATTTACACACCACAATTCCAGTTCTTGTCACACACCCACAAGCATGAAACTCATCAGTCTCCAAGCTTGACATAGTCAAATTATATTTCTTCTTTCTCTTTCTTTATCAGGTGTGTTTAATTTTTTCCCTCTCTCCTAGATAGAGAAGAAGCAAAGGAAATTAATCATAAAGAGAGAGAGAAAGGGGATATTGGGTAAGAATTGACAGATATGCCCATGCCAAAATTGTATGTGACAAGTACATGCAGACTTAATGCCCGATTTTAAATAGACATCCAATTTTGGACTCATTTGTAATGCTTTTGTCAAAGACAATGGATATTATTGTAAAAGTTACAAATACGGGGAGAAAGTTACGAAAATGGGTAAACCACAGGGTAAAGTTTTGTATTTTACCTATTTTGTGTAAAAATCACAGTGTGGTGTAACCCTTTACTCTAGTGTCAAATTTTCAATTGTGTGCATTGTTTCTTATTTCCTAGTTTTAGATATGAAATTTGTTTGTATACCTGTATTTGTGAGTGTGTAATACTCTCAATGTGTGGGTGGGTAGGTGGGTGGGTGAGTGTGTATGCGTGTGTGTCTTATACGTGTGTGTGGGGGGGGATGGGTGTGTGTGGATGGATGTGGAGTGTGTGTGGATGGGTGTGTGTCATGTGCATGGGTGTGGATCGATGTGTGGGGGGTGTATTTGCATGGGTGTGTGCCATGCGCAGATGTGTGTCTTTGTGTCTGGATGGGTGCGTGTGGATTTTGGGGGATGTGAGGGTAGGATTGGAGGCAGAGATAGGAGTGGATGAGTTATAACAAGTCTCTGATAGTGGGTTGCGTGGGCTTGTAGCAGGTAATATAGCATCATTCTCTAGCTTTTGCAAGGACAACCCTTTTGTTAGCATCGTGGCCAATGTGTGAAAATTTTGGTCGTGGTGCTTATGGTTAGTACTTTGCTTTGACACTAATTTTTTACAGTTATTTATACAATATGAAAATCGTAAAAGAATATGTCCAACCAACACTGTTATTTAGATATATTCGTATTATTTCAAGATGAAATGATAATCCAAACACAATATGTTCTTATTTTAACCTTTAGATCAGAACGGTGTTGCTTTTGTGGTCTTTAAAAAAAAAAAAAAAGAACAGAGCAGTGAATGTTGTTAAGGAGGCCTTAGTTTCCTATATCTAATTGTGGGAAACTAAGGAATTTGTGCAGATACCTGCAAAAGTCCCAATGGATCCAATCACGCCAAACGCCCAAAAGAGTTTCTTTCTGGCTCTAGACGATGGTGTTCCTGACGTCGGTGATGGCATGGGCAATATCAATGTCGGAACAGTAAGCTTCATTTCACATGATTTACAAATGATCCCATAACCACCACAAAGATTATCTGAATTTGGATATACCCCACATATGTACTTGAAGCTTGAACACATTGGTTTGAAATCACCACTCCCAGTGGCACCACATTCCCTGAACCAAACCACCCTCGTTCCCAGCAAACTAATGAATTTTTTTTAATGTTAATTCACAAACAAAATCCAAACCTGAAACAATGGAGTCAAATGTAGCAGATTGTCATAACAAATTGACTATCAAACTTTAGGGTTTTCGATCCTCCTCACCAACAAATTACTGACCCAATTTTCCTAAGGATCCACAACTATGATTTCCAACCAATGCCAAGTTACTTGAAAATTCAAAGGGCAAATGGTTAGGACATCAATCTGTCCACCATCAATAGCACCTTTAGACACCACAATTCTAGTTCTTGTCACCCACAAGCATGAGACTCACCGGCCACCAAGCTTGACATCATCAAATTAAATTTCTTCCTTTAATTTCTTCTTCTCTCTAGAGGAAATTAAACACAAAGAGAGAGAAAGGGGAGATGTGGTCGAAATTGATAAATATGCCCATGCCAAAATTGCATGTGAGAAGCACATGTAGACTTAACGCCCAATTTTAAATAGATGTCCAATTTTGTACTCATTTGCAATACAAAAAGGGACATTATTGTGAAAGTTGCAAATACAAGGAGTAAGCTGCAAAAACGGGTAAACCACAAGGTACAACTTTGTATTTAACCTTACTTTGTGTAAAAATCACAGAGTGGTGTTTCCCTTTACTCTAAAATCAAAAAACTGAATTATGTGCATTGCTTCTTGTTTCCTAGCTATAGACACAAAATTTATGTGTACACATGAATTCGTGGATGTGTGAGAATCTGTGTGTGTTTTTTTTGTGGGTGGTGAAGGGGTGTGTGTATGGGTGTGCGTGGGTGTGTATTTTTGTGTGTGGATGGTTGTGTGTCATGTTCATGTGTGTGGATGAGTATGGGTTATGTGTGGATGGGTGTCTGTGTGTGTGTGTGTGTGTGTGTGTGGATGGGTGTGTGTGTGTGTAGATAGGTGTGGGGTGTGTGTATGTGCCCGCGCGTGTGTGTGGGGGGTGTTGGATGGGTGTGTGTCGTTCGTGCATGTGCGTCTGTGTACGTCGATGTCTGGATAGGTGCGTGTGGATTTTGGGGGATATGGGGGTAAAATTGAGGGATCGAGCTGGGAGTGGACGAATGGTAGCGAGTCTCAGGTTGTTGGGTTGCGTGGGCTCCTAGTAGGTCATCTAGCATCAATCTCTAGGTCTTGTAAGGACAACCCCTTTGTTGGCATGGTGGCTAGTGTCTGAAGATTTTAGTCGTGGTGCTTATGGTTAGTATTTTGCTTTGGCACTAATGTTTTATAGTTAATTATACAATATGAAAAACGAAAAACAATATGTCCAACCAACGTTGTTATTTAGATTCTCTTTGTATTATTTCTGGATGATTTGATAATATAAACACATTTTACATTTTATTCTTCTTTTAACCTTCAGACCAGACTGGCATTACTTTTCTGGTCTTTGCAAGAAAAAAGAATCCAAACAAAGAACATTGTCAAACGAGGCGTTAGTTTCCAATATCTAATTGTGGGAAACTAAGGAAATTGTGCAAATACTTGCAAAAGCCTTAATGGATCAACCACACCAAATGCCACAAAGAGTTTCTTTCTGGCTCTAGACGATGGTGTCCCTAATGCTGATAATGGCATGGGCAGTATCGGTGCCGGAACCGGAAGCTTGACTTCACATGTTTTATAAATAATCCCATAACCACCACCAAAGATTATCAAAATTTGGCTACACCCCACATATGTGACAAGAAGCTTGAACACACAGACTAGGAATCACCAATCCCAGTGGCACCACATTCCCTAAACCAAACCACCCTAGTCCCCAACATACTAATGACAAATTTTTTGTTGTTAACCCGTAAATGAACCAAACCTGAAATGATGGACTCAAATGAAGCAGATTGTCACAATAAATTGACTATCAAACTCTAAGCTTTTTTATCCTCCTCCCCAATAAAAATACTGGCCCATTTTTCCTAAGGATCCCACAATTATGATTTGCACCCAATGCCAAGTTACTTGAAAATTCGAAGGGCAAATGGGTTGGGACATCAAGCTATCCACCATCATTAGCACCTTTCCACTCCACAATTCCAGTTCTTGTCACCCACAAGCATGACACTCACTGGCCTCCGAGCTTGACATAGTCAAATAAAATTTCTTCTTTCTCTCTCCATCTCTGAAGTGTTTAACTTCTTCTCTCTATCACCAAAGAGAGAAGAAGCATAGGAAATTAAGCACAGAAAGAGAGAGAGAGAGAAAGGGGAGATGGGTTGGGAATTAACAGATATGCCCGTGCCAAAATTATATGTGACAAGCACATATAGACTTAACGCTTGATTTTAAACAGACATCCAATTCTGGACTCGATTGCAATGTTTTTATCAAGGACATGGGACATTATTGTAAAAGTTGCAAATACGGGGAAGCTGCAAAAATGGGTAAACCATAGGGTACAGTTTCGTATTTAACTTTATTTTGTGTAAAAATCTCACACTGGTGTAACCTTTTACTCTAGATAAAAAATTTCAATTGTGTGCATTATTTCTTGTTTTCTAGCTTTAGACACAAAATTTGTTTGTACACGTGGGTTCGTAGTGAGACTGTGCATGTGTGTGTGGTGGGTGGGGGTACATGGATGGGTGTGTCTCATGTGCTTGTGTTTGAGTGTGTGTGGATGGTGTGGGTGTGGGGGGGTTGTTTGTGTTGGATGGGTGTGTGTCGTGCACACATGTGTGTCTGGGTTAGGATGGGTGCGTGTGGATTTTGTTGGATGTGGGGGTAGGATTGGGGGACGGAGGTGGGAGTGGAGGAATGGTAGCGGGGTCTGGTTGTCGGTTGCGTGGGCTCATGGCAGGTAATCTAACATCAGTCTCTAAGTTTTTCAAGGACAGCCCCTTAGGTTGCATGGTAGCCGGTGTGTGAAGATTTTGGTCATGGGCTAATGGTTAGTATTTTGCTTTGAAACTAACTTTTTATGGTTAGTTACACAATATGAAAAACGAAGAAAAATATGTTGAACCAGCACTGTATTTAGATTCTCATCGTATTATTTTTCAAGATGAATTGATAATTCAAACACATTTTGTTCTTTTCTGAACCTTCAGATCAGACCGGTGTCAAACGAGGTGTTAGCTTTCCATATCTAATTGTGAGGAACTAAGGAAATTGTGCCGATATTTGCAAAAGCCCCAATGGATCCAACCACACCAAATGCCTAAAAGAGCTTCATTTTGGCTTTAGACGATGGCGCTCGTGACGCCATTGATGGCATGGGTAGCATCAATGTTCGAACTGGAAGCTCGACTTTACATGATTTATAAGTAATCCCCTAACCACCATAAAGACTATCCAAATTCAGATACACCCCACACATATAATAGGAAGCTTGAGCACGTGGACCAGGAATCACCATTCCCAGTGACACCACATTCCCAGTGACACCACATTCTGTACACCAAACTACCCTAGTCCCCAACAAACTAATGACAAATTTTTTTTCATTAACCCGCAAGCGAACCAAACCTGAAACGGTGAACTCAAATGAAGCAGATTGCCACAAAAAATTGACTACCAAATCTAAGCTTTTTGATCCTCCTCCCCAAAAAATTACTGGTCCCTTTTTCCTAAGGATCCCACAGCTATGATTTGCACCTAATGCCAGGTTACTTGAAAATTCGAGGGACAAATGGGTTAGGACATCAAGCTGTCCACCATCATTAGGAGCTTTACACACCACAATTCCAGTTCTTGTCACCCACAAGTACGAGACTCACAAACCACCAAGCTTGACATAGTCAAATTAAATTTATTCTATGTGTGTGCGTGTGTTTAATTTCTTTTCTCTCTCACCAGAGAGAGAAGAAGCAGAGAAAATTAAACACAAAGAAAGAGAAGGAGCAGGACTCGTTTACAATGCTTTTGTCAAGGACATGGGACATTATTATGAAAATTGTAAATACGTGGAGCAAGTTGTAAAAACTGGGAAACCACATGATACAGTTTTGTATTTAACCCTATTTTGTGTAAAAAAATCATAGAGTGGTGTGACCCTTTACTCTGAAATCAAAATTTGAATTGTGTGTGTTGTTTATTGTTTCGTAGCTTTAGACAAGAAATTTGTGTGTACACTTGCATTCGTGGGTGTGTGAGACTGTGCGTGTGTATGGGTGGTGGGGGGTGGGTATATATGTGTGTGTGGATGGGTGTGTGTCATGTGCGTATGTGTGGATGGGTGTGTGTGTGGGTGGGGGTGTGTGTGTGTGTTGGGTGGATTTGTCTCGTGCGCGCATGGGTGTTTGTTAATGTCTGTGTCTGGATAGGTGCGTGTGGATTTTGGGGGATGTTGGGGTGGGATTGGGGGACGGAGGTGGGAGTGGGCGAGTGTGGTAGTGGGTCTTTGGTATTCGGTTGCCTGGGCTCGTAGCTAGTAATCGGTCTCTAGCTTTTGCAAGGACAACACCTTTGTTAGTCTGGTGGCCAGTGTGTGAAGATTTTGGTCGTGGTGCTTATGGTTAATATTTTGCTTTGGCACTAATTTTTTTATAGTTAACTATACAATATGAATCCAGCCAACTAATTTTCTAGATTCTCTTCATATAATTTCAGGACAAATTGATAATCCAAACACATTCTGTTCTTTTTTTAACCTTCAGATCAGACCGGTGTTGCTTTTCAGGTTTTGTCAAGGAAAAAGAACAGGAGCAATGAACGTTGTCAAATGAGGCCTTAGTTTCCCATATCTAGTTGTGTTTTTTTTAAGTAGTTGCACCAAAGTTTGTATATCAGTTGCTAAAAAGCTCAAGTTATGGGTCTAATAATGTATATCATGCTTTAACACTTCCCCTCGCGTGTAAGCTTCTGATTGCACGTGCAAAGACAAATCAGGATGCACCCTCACCAAGTGTACAAATAAAGAGAGTGCAAAGTGATGAACTGTTTATAAAATGTGACGAAGATATGTAAGGAAGAAGAATCGATACAAGATCTTGCCCAATCAAAACTCAGATACCATGTTAAATTATCACTTGTTCTCAAATCTTAAGCTTTTTAAGAGAATGAGTTCAACAATGTATGCCATGTTTTAACTTTCTCAAACCATGCAGAACTTCTTATCCTTCCTTAACTGCAGCGAAAACACTTTAACGGTGTGGTTCTGTAATATCCCGAACTTTGGGAGCGGGTTAAAATAACCATCGATGACCTGAAAAATAAACGGGTGCTAATTTTGAGCAATGCTCGGGTACTAGTACAGTATTGGGGCTTTAATATATTTTGGGACAAAAATATAATTTTCAAAATTTTGGGAGCATTTTCGTAATTTTGGAAAACTTTGGGGGTATTTGTGTAATTTCATAAAAGTAAATTAGAAAACATTTTTTTTGAGCTGGCCATCTGCTACTAGCTTAATGACTAAGCTAGGAAAAAAAAGAGAGAGAAGATAATTAAGAAGGGAAGGATAAGTCTAAAAAAAAAACAACAAAAAGGGAAACCTTTCCTTTTCAGGAAAGGAAGAAGAGTCAAGACAGAAACAAGAAACAGAGAAAAAGAAAAGAGAATTCGGGTGAAACAAAAAAGGAAAAAGTGGAAAAAGAAAGAGAGAACAGAGAAGCACAGTGCACTGAAGAAATTGAAGAACAAAAAAGAAAGAAAGAAATCAGAGAGAGAGATTGAAGGACACTTCGAATTCGTAACCTCTCGACCCTTGTAGTGTGTGAAACTTTGTGAGTATCATGTGTGTTTATGGTGTATCGTGTGTGAGTTTTTCAGCAGGGGTGTGTTTTGCGCTTCAGTTGTTGGGAGTAATTGTAGGTATTTGAATGGTTTAATTGGGTGTATATGTGATGTGGTGTAAGTAAGGCAAGGTAGGAAGAAATTTGGGTAAGGTTGTGTATGTGTTAGTGTGGCCATGTGGGTGTGGTGTGTGTTTTAGTTGTGTGATGGAGTGTGTGCGTTTGCAGGTGACAGCGGGTATGTGTGTGTGTGTATCATGTGATCAGATATGGGTGTATGAAGGTATTTGGGTGGGTGTTAGGGATTTGTAGTATGGTTAAGTGTGTGATAGTGTGTGAAAATCATGTGTGTATTGTATGTATGCAAATGGGTTTCGGCAGAGGGAAGTGGGGTTCGTGTTTGGGTTTAACTGAAAAAATTGGCTGCCCAACTGGGATGATAAACAGTAACGTTTAGTAGTGCTAATTAAGGAATTCAGATTGTCGCTAAAAGTATAAAAATAATTTAGGCAATTTTCCCTCGAATTTTTATAAATAGTTAGGTTCAAAAATTAGACAAAGTCCAAAACAGTAACCCCCGATATTTTCACGAGACGTACGCTCTGGAAAATTTTGGGAATATTTGAACTCCGCAAAGAGCGCTAAATTGGAGCACCGATTAAAGAAATGTATCGAATTATTTGGCATAGCAAACCAAGCTGTTTTGATTTGAAAATATTAGGAAAATCTTATTTTACTGATATGATTCATATTCTAAAATTTTGTGCTATTCTGAGGCCAATAGGTATTTTTCGTGGAACTGACCTTTTGGCGCTCGGTTCGGACACTGGTTTAGGATTTTCTGGCAAAAATTTTCTAAAAGAGTTTTTAGTACATAAATGATATCGGGGCGGCGGAGCTCCCGATTTCTGGGGGCGTTACAGTTGGTATCAGAGCAGTTCGGTCTTGTGGTATTAAGAGTATAGGAATATGATTCTGTAAGCACGGAACCACCGAGTGTAGGTAACACGATTCTGTAGAACCATATTCTGGTTAATGAGAATGGGGTAGGTAAATGGTAAAGTTAAGAGGTCTGGCCTTGACTGGTCATTGTGTTGTTCTTTAGACCCGTGTTGGTATAATCCCGATAACTGTTTATTGTATCCGTATGGTCCACATTTGAAACTCTGGCAGTGAAGATAGTACGGAGGGCCTGGAGGTCCCCGATAGATGAGATTCCAACATATTTACATAAGATAATGTAGGGATTTCGGGCATTGGAAAAACATGACCAGACAATCTTCAGATTGGGCAATGTACTGTATGGAGGTTTTATGATTGTAGAGGGGCACCCCTACCTAATAGGAGAAATAGTAGAATCCAGAACCAATGATTGCGGTTCGGAACATTATGAACCCAATTTTGATCTGATGACACGCAGAATCTGGCTAACCAGTAACTAGGACTACGAATCTGGCCCAACCACTACCATAACCTTGAAATGAGAGTATCTTGGTGACCTTAATAGATGAAATGACTAGCTACAGTGTGTTGCGAAACCCTATAGGGACAACGAATTGGATTAGCAAAATGGAGAAAATTTTGAGCAACTATAAGTAAAGTGACGAAAGATTGAAGTTGTTGTATATAAACTAAGAGGGGGAAACGATCAGTGGTTGAAAATGGTAGTGAAAAGTCTGACTCATCAGCAACTGGGGAACAGTATAGGGAGTTATTACTCAATAGGTATTTTTATGAGATTTCAAGAACCGATGTTAAGGAAGTTTGTTAATGTGAGGCAAGCGGATTAAGAGTCAATAAACAAGGTTGAGATGAGATCTCATGATTTGTTAGATTCACAGTAAGAATGTTATTCCTGGGGCAGATAACTGCCCAAAAGTCTGAGTGGAAGCTTAGGCCTGGACTGAGAAATAGAATGCTCCCAGCTCGATCGACGAGCGATATGAAATGTCTTTATTTGGCAGATGTTTTGGAACAGTCTAAGTCTGACAATGGAGGAAGACATAAGTAAACACAGGACAGATAGAATAGAGATAAGTGAGAATTTCCTTCGAGTGGATTTGTATAAGCTAATGGTCGTCAGCAAAAGTTTTTACAGTCGTCATAGTACGCTGCCCTAGGTTAAAGATTGGGGTAGAATCAAAAATTCAGGTTGAATTTGGTTCAATGGTATTGAGATCTGGATAGAGTTCTGGAATTTGATCCAGGCATGATATGGGATTTAGGGGAGCACATGATGAAGGCGCTCAATCAGCTCAGAGTATTAGAGTTAAAATATCTCAGAGTTCTAAAGTTTAACCTGCACAGAATGTTGGTCAGGGTGGCGGGTCAATTTTCTGTCCACCCCATGTGGTAAGTGCGAATAGAAATCAGAGTGGTGAGTTATGTAATAAAGTGACCAGATGATGTGTTAGGCATGGCAGGGTGAAGCATTAAGTTTGAAACTGTCTGTTTCTGAGAAATAATAAGTCATGTACCTATTTCTAGTGTAATAGCGAGTAATGTTCCTTGACAGGAAGAGGACAAGATCAGTAGGGGCTGAGGCCCAGAATATCAGTTAAGGTTTGTTTAATGTCTGCTTAGGACGTTGTCACATCCGATGACGTAATGCCAGGTACACTACATGGTAATCCATTAGATTTCCATATATGGTTTGATTATGGAGTGTCAGGTAACTTTGTATCCTTTACCTTCGCATAGTGATTGAACGTGAAATTTATCTATTAGGGACTGATCTTGTGATAAGTACTCGGAGAGTCTTCGGCTGTTTTGTGGTTATCTGTGAGTATACAATATATGTTTGGGATAGAAATCTTTCTATGGACCTCACTCTAATTGTTATTCAGGATTTTGATATCGTACTAGGTATGAATTGGTGATTTGCTAATCACGTATCCGATATTGTTAGCGGAAACCCTAGTCGTATTTGGAAAGTTATACGGTATGTATAGTGTTTTGATTTATGAGTAAGAATAGTGTTTTGAAAAATAACCGACGTTAAGACTGAAGGTTTGGTTTAGGTGCTCAAGAAGGGATTTGGAATTTTGCTCTATCATTTGATTCATTCTTTTGCATATTGAATTCAAGGACGACTTAATTGAATGTCAGCTTACGTTGAGACGTCAGAGAAGATGTCATTCATGATGGCTCGTCTTATTCCTTTCCAAGACATTTATCTATCCTTTTGAATCTATTTGGACTTGATGAGGTAGTATCTGACCCACTGGCCATGGGGAAGCTATGAATCTTATTAAGGACCAATTACTCCTTCTGATTCTGATTGCTCTGAGTCGTTGGGTTGACTTTGCTTCGTCAGACCGATATCATTGTTTCTGTGTCCGTCTTTTCTTCTGAAATGTCACTAATTCTGTTGTGAACCCCGAAAGCCAATATTCATGATTTTGTTAAAGATTTTGTATTTTGACTGCCTGGTTGTGATTATTATTATCATTATTTGCGTAGTTTCCCTTACCTGGATATGAGGTTAGGTAAATTCCTAAACCTCAGATAATCTGTTAGCGAGAATAGACTCTGGGAATGCTGATTTGGTTTGGATAAGTTATTCGATGATTTGGTATAAGATGAAAATTTGTCTGAACCTGAGATAGCAAACTGCTGGTTATTTACTTTTGGAACCGGAAGATTTTAATAACTGAAACAGATGATTGAAGGATAAGGTTATGAGATTTTTGTAAATAATATAACTGTGAATCAGAAGTGATGTGATAATTTAGAGCTTTAAACTTTAGTCGAAGTGCAAGAAAAGTGGATGCAAAATCATATTTCGCATTGTGTTAAGAGAACACATTTCTCTATAATGACTCCGGTAACAGTTTGGACCTATTTGATTTAAGGCACCAGAGTGTGCAACGAACTCATAGTACCTATAGTTTCTGTCATTCTGTGATATGTATGCGAAATCGTAAGAATGTAATACATAGCTATGTTAAGATAACATGTCTCTCGATGATGAACTTGGCAGTAATTTGGACTCGTTGTTTTAAGGTATTAGAGTTTGCAGTGAAAGCCTAGTGACTACAGTTTTGTTGTCTGTTGTGAGGTGTAAGTGCTTGTACGAATTGGTTACCCTACCCATGATAGCCTTACTAGACTGCAAGTCACACGTAACTATCGCTTAGCGTTTTAATACACCTCGAGCCTGAGGCTAAGCTTACAATCATTAATTGTACAGAGGGGAAACCCTCTGGGATATTATCGGTAAAGTGCAGTAAAAGTCTGTGGTATTAGAGTTGATTTTATTTGTTGGATATCGGCAAAATTCGGAGCGGTGTAGGTTCTGCACAGTAAGTTTTATACCAATTAAGTCATTGCTCGTGAAGTTCTGAAATAGCCAGAGTGAAGTGATTATCTGACAAGATTTCAGTTTAGCATTATTTTTTGAATGTAAACAGTTGCGTCTGAGTATTCATGGAACAAGAATCGAGGTGCGAAAGTCAGAGGTAAGCTTAGCTACTATGAGAAAATTATAAGAATTCTGCAACGGAAGCATGATACGTAAATGTGATAGGACATCCAAGAGCAAATTTCGTGAACAAAATTTTTATAAGGGGGAAGAATATAATATCCCAAACTTTGGGAGCGGTTAAAATAACCATCGATGACCCGAAAAATAAACGGGCGCTAATTTTGAGCAATGCTCGGGTATTACAATATTAGGGCCTAAAAATATTTTGGAGCAAAAATATAATTTTTAAATTTTTGGGGGCATTTTCGTCATTTTGGAAAACTTTGGGGGTATTTGTGTAATTTTATAAAAGTAAATTAGAAACCATTTTTTTTAGCTGGCCACCTCCTACTAGCTTAATGACTAAGCTAGGAAAAAAAAGAGAGAGAAGATAATTGAGAAGGGAAGGATAAGTCTAAAAAAAAAACAACAAAAAGGGAAACCTTTCCCTTTCAGGAAAGGAAGAAGAGTCAAGACAGAAACAAGAAACAGAGAAGAAGAAAAGAGAATTCGGGTGAAACAAAAAAGGAAAAAGTGGAAAAAGAAAGAAAGAACAGATAAGCACAGTGCACGGAAGAAATTGAAGAACAAAAAAGAAAGAAAGAAATCAGAGAGAGAGATTAAAGGACACTTCGAATTGGTAACCTCTCGACCCTTGTAGTGTGTGAAACTTTGTGAGTATCATGTGTGTTTATGGTGTATCGTGTGTGAGTTTTTCAGCAGGGGTGTGTTTTGAGCTTCAGTTGTTGGGTGTAATTGTAGGTATTTGAATGGTTTAATTAGGTGTATATGTGATATGGTGCAAGTAAGGCAAGGTAGGAAGAAATTTGGGTAAGGTTGTGTATGTGTTAGTGTGGCCATAAGGGTGTGGTGTGTGTTTTAGTTGTGTGATGGAGTGTGTGGGTTTGCAGGTGACAGCGTGTGTGTGTGTGTGTGTGTGTGTGTGTGTGTGTGTGTGTCATGTGATCAGATATGGGTGTATGAAGGTATTTGGGTGGGTGTTAGGGATTTGTAGTATGGTTAAGTGTGTGCTAGTGTGTGAAAAATCATGTGTGTATTGTATGTATGCAAATGGGTTTCGGCAGAGGGAAGTGGGGTTTGTGTGTGGGTTTAACTAAAAAAATTGGCTGCCCAACAGGGATGATGAACAGTAACGTTCAGCAGTGCAAATTAAGGACTGCAAATTGTCGCTAAAAGTATAAAAATAATTTAGGCAATTTTCCCTCGAATTTTTATAAATAGTTAGGTTCAAAAATTAGACAAAGTCCAAAACAGTAACCCCCAATATTTTCACAAGACGTACGCTCTGGAAAATTTTGGGAATATTTGAACTTAGCAAAGAGCGCTAAATTGGAGCACCGATTAAAGAAATTTATCGGATTATTTAGCATAGCAAACCAAGCTGTTTTGATTTGAAAATTTAAAAAAAATCTTATTTTACTATATGATTCATATTCTAAAATTTCGTGCCATTCTGAGGCCGATAGGTATTTTTCGCTGAACTGACGTTTTGGCGCTCGTTCCGGACACCAGTTCAGGATTTTCTGGTGAAAATTTTCTAAAAGAGTTTTTACTACAGAAATGATATTGGGATTCTTAAAATAGTGGTTTAAGATATTTTTGAGATTTTTCCAGTGCCGGAAACCCCCAGGGGTGTTTTGATAATTTACCACCCCGAAGGGGTATTTTGGTAATTTTACCTATAAGAGGTGTTTTGAAGTAAATTTACATATAGTAAGATTATTTTAGTGACTTTGCTTATGGAAAAGTCATTTTGAGAATTAAAGTGTAACGGGTATTTTGGTAATTTGCCACCCCGAAGGGGTATTTTGGTAATTGGGCCAATTGCATTGGGTGCCCGTAAGTTTTCTTGCGGTAGCTCTCTGCACCACAAAGTTTTTTTTAGCTATCTGCCACCCCAAACTTCCATAAGTGTGGCACCAATCACCTCCGACCATATTCCGACCAAAATTCAGGCAAATGGCTGAACTCATGAGGATATTTTTGGAATATCAGGTCAAAAATTGGGGGTCTAGGGTTTATTATGATCAAATTGAGGAAGAAGGGTTCTAGGCCTAGTGTATGGTAGAAATTGATGGTTGTGGTGGGATCTAGAGCAAAAATTGATGGTGTGGTAGGTTTTTGTGATGAGTTTCTATAATGGTGGCTAAGGTGGCGGTAGTATTCCAATCAAAGGTGGCGTCGACAGTTGATAGAGGAGGTCGCGGCGGGTTTGGTGATTGGTGGAGGTGGGAGTGGGCTGCATATTGGTGGCGATGGTGTTGGTGAAGATGGAAGGTAGAAGATGAAGATGAAGATGGATGTCATAGAAAAAGGGGAATTTGTCAAAAATGCCCCATTTGTTTGAGTTACATTACTTCTCCGGCGAAGCTGTTGGCCGAAAAATTGATGGGGGGTGATGGTTGCCAAACTTATGCAAGTTTGGGGTGTAAGGTAGCTAAAAAAAAGTTTCTGGTGCAGAGCGCTACACAGTGATAACTTGAGGGTGCCTAGCGCAATTAATCCTTGGTAATTTGACCTAAGAAAGGTATTTTTGCATAAATTTACATATGAAAAGTTTGTTTCAGTGATTCTACTTATGGGAAGGCCATTTTGGTAATTTAAGTTCGAGAGGGGCATTTTGGTAATTTTACACCCTAAGGGTGTTTCAGTAATTTTACATGCCCGGTGGGTGGAAGTTCATTTTGGGAGTATGTGTGAGTTTGTATTAAGTTATAATCTTGTTCTGTAGGCTGGATTCTAATGATTCGATTATTCCGTTTAGGTTAAAGCTAAAGACTTCCGATTATGATAATTTAGTTGCGGATCCAGGTAAGGGATTCTATCTGAACCTTGGGTAAGGACTTTTGTCCGAACCCTTAATTGATTACTTGCATTCATAAGTACACCTTTGATATATTTACGGCTAATGCGGAACTCTGAGTTATGTATTGATATCAGCATATTCTTGCCCAGAAAACCCTAATGTTGAACCTGAATTGGTTATTTGGAAATCTTGTGATGCTTGCATGTTATTGCGGGCTGAGAAAATTTGGTAATTGTCTGTATCCATTCTTCCGAATTGTTGTGATTATATTCGATAATTATTCGCCGTCATTTTGTTGTTTATCTGTGATTTTTCTTCTGAAAAATCCGATTTCTTCTGAAAATCCCGAATGCTGACTTATGTCAGTATAATTATTGTTATGAGAACCCGGATTGATTTCGGGGATATGAGCTTATGTTAATGCTCATTGATATTGTTAATTTATGTGTTGACCTGGGTACCTGTTTAGTGGGGAGACGGTATAAGGCTGGTTGAATCCTGCATGAAACGCAGGCTAGTACCCAAGTGGACTAGTAATTATTTTAGTACATCATGCATGTGTACACTATATGAGCTTGCCATAATGGCATTGCAATCGCCCAAGATCAACATTGATTTTTTATTTTCTTTAGCTAGAATGATTTGTGCTTGGGTTGAAAGCCATTGACAAACATTCATTGTACTTATTTAGAAGGATTTGTACTTGGGTTGAAATCCCCTGACAAGCCTTTATTGTATATGATTTGTGCTTGGGTTGAATCCCTCAAAACATCTGCTGTATTTTGGAAATGATGACTTGAAAAGGATCTTTTATTGACCATTTTGGGTTTTGTTCCGATTGTTAATATTTATTTTGGTATCTATTTCTGATGAACTTTGATCATTTTGGGTAATCATTGAGGTTTGATCGTTCAAAGTGTCTTGAAAATCATCGTCGGTTGAATTTTTCAGAGTTGTGTTATAGTCTCTTTTGTAGTCCTTGTACGACCTTACTGGGCTCTCAAAAGCTCACCCTTCGTTTGGCTCCCTTCTGCAGGCGATGATAGGCTGTAGCAGGTTCGGGAATGGGTTAGAGTCTGAGTGAGATTTTGATGAGTCCATCACCACGGTATAGTAAGACCCCTGCGTGGGTCAGTACTGTTAATTCGTTCTTAGGAAGTTTGAATTGCGAAGAGCCTAAGCTGTAATGGTTTAAGCTAAGCAGTTGTGATCTAGTATTTTGAAGAATTTGAGTTGATGTTGAATTAGATGATTTGGAATATGTGTTAGTGAATATATTTGACAGGTTTGATGTGATCCGGTAGGTTAACGACCCGGGAGTTCGGGGCGGCGGAGCTCCGGATTTCCGGGGGCGTTACAGGTTCTTACTCCGTATTTGCGTGATATTTAGAAAGTTAGGGTACTTATCACTTTTAACTACTTACTCCCATTTCGTAATGTTTTATCATTAACTGACCATTTTTTTTTTTGGGAAAATTAGGAAAAAGTGGGTTTTGGGGTAAAATTTTTGGGGATGGTGGGTTTGTTTTGAAAACTTGTGAAAAAGTGGGGCAAATTTTAGAAATTTCTGAAAAAGGGGATGTCTTGTGAAAAAATGATTTTTTTTTCTAATGATGACTTTCCATTTCCCAAATTATCCCTCCCCCTGTTTAGTCCCTTTCTTGATGAGAAGATACGTTGGTGAAAAATGTCACCAAGAGAAAACAAAATGCATAGGTACCCTGTAATACCCAGAACAAATTAAAAGCTGTGTGGGTGTGCTGGAAAGAGAGAAGAAAGGAAAAAACAAATGAGAGAGAGATAGTTGAAAAAAAAAAGGGTAGGAGAGGGAGGATGACCCACTGCCATGAGGCAGTGGGTGTGTGAGAGGCAATGAGAACATATGTGTGGTCATGTGTGTGTGGGGTGAGAATAGTGGGACTGCTGTGTGGGAAATGAGTATATGTGAAATGGGTATGTGAGATTTCATGAAGTGGGTTTGTGTATTGCTCGTGTGTGATTCTAGTGGGTATATATGTGTGTGTGTTTGTGTGATGGTGTGTATAAAGGAGAAGAGGAGGGACAGCCGTGCTGTGTATGAGTGTGTTCTGGGTTTGGACAGAAGGTGTAGAGAAGAAGAAGAAGAAGATGGGTAAAAGGTTAACAAGTCTGTGCAGTGGGAGTGGTACACTGTGCTTGCACAGTTGTACCACGTAGCTATGGGGCATCATGTGATGTTCATAAAATGCTAAAACCTCACAAGAATATTCTTAGGACAATTCTAGAATTACTGTTACAATTTCAGAATTTTCTGATATCGTTTAATATTTTCAATATTTTTTGAAATTTTAGTCACTTTAAAATTAGTTTGGAGCCCTTAAAATTCTTAATAAATTTTGGAAAAATTACTGTAATGATTTTATGATGTAAGTAAGTTTTTTTTTTAAGTTTCGTAATTTTTAGAGTTGAGTTGATACTAATTCCATATTGTATTTGATTTAGCAAAACGGATGATTTTAAAATGGTTTGTTACTTTTTAAATCCTAATTTCTATTTCACTATTTTTCTTATATATTTGGAAGCTATCATGAAAATTATGGGACTTTGATTTGGGCTAGAAGCATTAATTGCTCTTTTTGGGTTTTTTCTGGTATTTAAGAAAATCGTTTTTAATTTGAAAATATTCAATAATTCAGAAAATTTATATTGTAACTTGTTATGCTGTTTTAAGGTACAAAAGCATTTTATAAGAATTTATTATCATTCTAGAGTGTCTTAATGCGTTACAGAGTGTGCAAGGTTATCGGTTAGCTAGGTTTACCTGTTCGAGGAATCCGGTTCGTTTTCATTTACGTTAAGAGTGTCGGAGTGAGCAATGATTAAGATTAAGCATTATATTAATAGTTTGTGAGACTAGGCTGAATTCTAATAATTAATTTTTCCATTTAGGTTAATTCGAGGTTTGGACAATGTTGAATAACAGCGAGCGCATAACCTGGATCGAGGTAAGGGATATTTATCCGAACCAAACTCTTCATATTTGATTTCGTACGTTCTCTTGATTTGTTTTTGCTATTCTTTTGGATTCTGTTATTTTCATAAAGTCGCATTGTTTGCCTTGAAAATCCTGTTTTAGCCTTACACGTTTATTGAAAATCCTATTCGATGTTCTGTGTTTATTTCTCGTTGTGCATTGATTTAATCATTGTACTATCAATTATTGCATTCTGCATGTTGACATGAGATTTTGCATTGGTGTGTTTGGGGGGGGGGGGTTGGTGTATGTTGGAGGATATTGGTGTGGACTAGTACCTTGACGGACTAGCCGGTGTGTTGGTGTGGGCTAGTACCTTGACGGACTAGCTGGTGTATTGGTGGGGGCTCATGCCTTGATGGACTAGCCGGTGTAAAGTGTTAATTGCATAAAAGGACTTGTGTGTTCGGCAGAATGTGACTAGTTTCACCCAGACCGTGCTTCTACACTGTTCTTCCATGATTGATCGGTAAACCCACTCCGAAGTGGATCATTTTCTCCTTAGCACCAACGTGTATATTTAGGTGGAAAAAATGCGGCCTAATTGAGAGGTGACAAAACGAGGCGCTTTTCATTACAAAATGGCTAAACCGCATCCGTTTCTTCAATCCCAACCCCCTTAGCAAGGTCCTCTTTTTTTTAGGAATCCCACCGAAGTAAAAGCAACGCTTGTGCCCCCCGTAATTTCTACATAAAAAAATTGGGGTATCGACAGAATCCGACATGCACTTTTGCATAAAATGACTTGTGTTTTTGCAAAAAGTGACTAGTTTCACCCAGATCGTGCTTCTACACCGTTCTTCTATGATTGATCAGTAAACACACTCCGGAACCATGTGTTTACTGATCAATCACCTACATGTAATGCTTAATCAATCACCTAAATATTCCTTACCTCAATCCAGGTTATACGCTCGCTGTTATTCAACCTTGTTCAAACCTCGAATTAATCTAAATGGGAAAATTAATTATTAGAATTCAGTCTAGCCTCACAAACTATTAATATAATGCTTAATCTTAATCATTGCTCACTCCAACACTCTTAACGTAAACGAAAACGAACCGGATTCCTCGAATAACTAAACCTAACTAACCGATAACCTTGCACACTCTGTAACGCATTAAGACACTCTAGAATGATAATAAATTCTTATAAAATGCTTTTGTACCTTAAAACAGCATAATAAGTTACAATATAAATTTTTTGAATATTTTTAAATTAAAAATGATTTTCTTAAATACCAGAAAAAACCCAAAAAGAGTAATTAATGCTTCTAGCCCAAATCAAAGTCCCATAATTTTCATGATAGCTTCCAAATATATAAGAAAAATAGTGAAATAGAAATTAGGATTTTAAAAGTAACGAAACCATTTTAAAATCATCTGTTTTGCTAAATCAAATATGATATGGAAATAGTACCAAAACAACTCTAAAAATTACGAAATTTAAACAAAAACTTATTCGCAACATAAAATCATTACATTAATTTTTCCAGAATTTATTAAGAACTTTAAGGGCTCCAAACTAATTTTATAGTAACTAAAATTTTAGAAAATATTAAACAATATCAAAAAATTCTAAAATTTTAACAGTAATTCTAGAATTGTCCTAAGAATATTGCTGTAAAGTTTCAGCGTTTTATGAACATTGCACGATGTCCCATAGCTATGTGGTACAACTGTGCAAGCACAGTGTACACTCCCACTGCACAAACTTATTAACCTTTTACCCATCTTCTTCTTCTTCTCTACACCTTCTGTCCAAACCCATAACACACTCATACACAACATGACTGTCCCTCCTCTTCTCCTTTTTATACACACTATCACACAAACACACACATATATACCCACTAGAATCACACACAAGCAATACACAAACCCACTTCATGAAATCTCACATACCCATTTCACATATATTCATTTCCCACACAGCAGTCCCACTATTCTCACCCCACACACACATGATCACACATTTCAGCATATATTCTCATTGCCTCTTACACACCCACTACCTCATGGTAGTGGGTCATCCTCCTTCTCCTACCTTCGTTTTTTTTTCAACTATCTATCTCTCTCTTTTGTTTTTTCCTTTCTTCTCTCTTTCCAGCACACCCACACAGCTTTTAATTTGTTCGGGGTATTACAGGGTACCTATGCCTTTTGTTTTCTCTTGGTGACATTTTTCACCAACACATCTTCCCATCAAGAAAAGGACTAAACAAGGGGAGAGATAATTTGGGAAATGGAAAGTCATCATTAGAAAGAAAAAAACCATTTTTTCATAAGACATCCCCTTTTTCAGAAATTTCTAAAAGTTGCCCCACTTTTTCACAAGTTTTCAAAACAAACCCACCATCCCCAAAAATTTTACCCCAAAACCCATTTTTTCCTAATTTTCCCCCTTTGTTTTGTCTATGCTACAATCAGTGAGTATTTATAAAGGGCATGCAAATATCCTCACTCATTATTTTTGTGCCCATTTGTTCTTACAACTTCATGTGGCAGTCGTTAATTCTGGAAAGAGGGCTCTTGCTACAGTTAGGTTCTGAATGCAATTGCGCAAGTTAGGTTATTAAAACTAGCCTAGAATTCAGTGCCAAGCACGGGACTGTTTATTAACAGTAATTTATTTTAATAGTTTTGAAATGCATAATAAAATATATTGCACAATTGTATTATTTTATGGTTATTTTATCAAACATAGTTACTTCAATTTCTGGCTTGAACACGCATGTAATTAAATAAATTAACCCTTATGGTGAAATATCAATAAGTAATGTCATTGTACATATTTGTTAATTCTAACTTGGTAACTACGTAGATGAACACAAATTAAAAGTTCATTTAGTAAACAAAAAAGAAAAAATAAATTCTACCGATAAAAATATGCGGAGAACATATTGAGATCAATTTGCTATTGCACAAGACATTTTTATTATTTTCTAAGCATCTTTTAAAAATAATTTGGACCTTGAATTGGTTGCCCATAACGTTAGTTACATATTAGTTTAATTTTGATAGAGAAAATTTTGGTCCATATATTTGTTTTTTCCCTTCGAAATCTAATATGTTATTTTTGTCTTTTTCGATATATGAATTTTTATATTTACATTAAAGATTGGTTTTAAGAATACAACAGTCATAATAGGTTAGTGTATGGATTAGGTTGAGTTCTAAAATGTTTAGAATTAATTTTTAAATTATACAACCCTTATTATTCTTGCGAAATTAATCAAATTTAAATCGAAAGGCATCTATCAAAATCATTTTTAGATCATTTTTTTTCTAAGTCTTGAATGTTGTTTAATCTTAATTGTAACATTAATTTTTTCTTCTAAATTGAAAGTATATATATATATATATATATATATATATGAGTTTTTATATTCATATTAAAGAGTAGTTTTAAAGATACAATAGTCGATATTAAGTCCTAATAAGTTAATATAATGATAAGGTTGAGTTTTATAATGATTAGAATTAGTTTTTTTAATTTTAAGAACATAGTTGCTAGAAAGAAGCCTTAATAGATTAGTATATTGATTAGGTAGAATTTTAGAACGATTGATCACGTTTTTTATTCTATATCTCATAAGTTATTTTTTGGGTCTATGGATTTTAATTTTCATATTAGAAAACATTTTTAAGGACATAATTGTCAATATGAATTCTTAATAGATTAGTATATTGATTAGGTAGAGTAATAGAATGATTAGAATTAATTTTTAATTAATTTTTTCTTCTAAAACCGAAAGTATTATTTTCTTTTTTTATATATATGAGATATTATATTCATATAAAAGAGTAGTTTTAAAGATACAATAGTCAATATTAAGTCCTAATAAGTTAGTATAATGCTAAGGTTGAGTTTTGAATGATTAGAATTAGTTTTTTGATTGTTAAGGACATAATTATCAAAAAGAAGTCTTAATATATTAGTATATTGATTATGTAGAATTTTAGAATGATTGATCAAGTTTTTTATTCTAAACCTCATATGTTATTTTTTCGGTCTATAGATTTTAATTTCATATTATAAAACACTTTTAAGGACATAATTGTCAAAATTAAGTCTTAATAGATTAATATATTGATTAGGTAGAGTTTAGAATGATTATAATTAGTTTTTAATTAAAATTTTCTTCTATATCGAAAGTATTATTTTTATTTTTTTAAATATTTGAGTTATGATATTCATATTAAAGAGTAGTTTTAAAGATATAATAGTCAATATTAAGTCATAATAAGTTAGTAATAATAAGTTTGTATAATGATAAGATTGAGTTTTAGAATAATTTGAATTAGTTTTAAATTTTAAGGACATAATTGTCAAAAAGAAGTCTTAATAGATTAGTATATTGATTATGTAAAATTTTAGAATGAATAGAATTAGTTTTTAAATTAAATAAGACTTACTAATATAGAAGTAAATTAATATTAAAATAATGAGACGATGATGTGTCATATAAAGAAGCGATGATGTGTTACGCTAAGAAGTTATCAATGTCTTTCTTACTTCGCTTATTAAATATTACTAGCCCAGTAACTTGAGCCAAGCTCGGGCCGGTTTATGAAATACAGTAAACCATAAGGTCTTAAAGAGTGTATTAATATGTACCACATATTGTGAGACAAAAAAGACAATAATATTATTAAAAAAATATCTTATTTGGTTATAAAAAAATATATATACTTATATAGTACGGGGAGTCGCTAGATATTAGCCTTATTTAAGTTCTTACTTTAACTTGTCACTTATTTTAAATGAATATTGGCTTAGCACTTATAGTAATAAAATAATCATGTTAGTGCTATATAGAGCTAAATAACGAACATGATTGTGATCGAAATTAAAAAGTTGTGAGACTATGATGTATCCCTTTTGAATTATAGATATTACATATGAGTATAATTCTTTAATTTCAAAAGTTTTTGAGGTGTTACATGTTTTTTGAATAATTTTTTATATATATCTTTTTTAATTTTTGTAAAACGCATATGTGAAGACATTCAACTAGCAAAAATGTGTCTTTTTTTTTTAATTTTTTTAGTGCTTTTGAGGTATTAATAGACCAAAATAATACATGATCGGTAAGTAAATTGATAAAGTTAATTTTGCTTTCCACATATTATAGGTCTACAATTTGTCATACAATTATAGTTCTTATATCTAATAAATGCCTTTAATGGTATTTTTTTTATAGATACTTATTTAATTAGAATATCATGTACCTTTTGTGTACCAACTTTTATCGGGTTATTCTTGTTAATTATATTAAGTTTGTAAAATTCAATAAATATTCTTATGTTAAATTAACGGTTACAGGGTAGAAATTAAGTAGTTTATATAATTGTTATTTAATGCTCACATCAATTATCACTCATAGTTATAATCCACTCTATTATTATTATCAAAATTAAGTTTCAAAGCTCATAATTAGTCTAATATTCACTAATTCGTCTTGCTATTCTGTAATATCCCACATCGAATGTGGAATAGTATGAGATGACCCTTATAAGACCTTGCCAAGGAACTCATAAGTACCTACTTGGCTAGCCCTTTTGAGGGAGGCATTGCCCTGTGGTGGGACCGTGGACCGGGTCATTACAGATGGTATCAGAGTCGACTCTCGAAAGCACGGGCTGGGCTATCCAGTCGGGTTGCCAATAATTGGGGGAAACGAAGGTAAGCCCGGGTATATCCCACATCAAGAGGATGGTTGGGGCAACGAAGGGTGAGCTGGGTATATCCCACATTGGCTAGAGAGGAAGATTCTGGGCTATGTGTGATTGAGCCTTAGCGAGGACGCTAAGGAATAAGGTAGGGAGATTGTAATATCCCACATCGGTTGTGGGAGAGTTTATGATTGGTCTTATAAGACCCTGCATATGAACTCATAAGTACCTACTTGGCTAGCCCTTTTGAGGGAGGCAATGCCCTGTGGTGGGGCCGTGGATCGGCTCATTACAGAGGCATCTGTAACGACGCGATCCACGGCCCCACCACAGGGCAATGCCTCCCTCAAAAGGGCTAGCCAAGTAGGTACTTATGAGTTCCTTGGCAAGGTCTTATAAGGGTCATCTCATACTGTTCCACATTCAATGTGGGATATTACATATTCAACTAAATTTAATCAACTATAAAAATAATATATTTCATATTAAGTCCTATTAGAAAAAACTGTCCGTGTATATTCGATTACAATAAGTTTTGTAAAATTACTTAAAACAAATTCACTACTCAAATATATTAAAAATAAATTTGACAGAATGACAAAATAACATCTAATATTTTCATAATGTGTGTGTGTGTTTCTTGTAAGATGCTAATAATGATAAAATTAAATTGATGAAGATGACGTGTCCTTATTTTAAAGTGTTGAAATTATTTTTTACATCTTCAACGACTTTTAACCAAGTTATAGTTTTTATATCTACTAAGTGTACTCAGTTTTTTTTCATGAAAAGCTTAATTAAGCATAAATAAAAAAGTCTTTTCATTGATCATAAGGCCCTGTGCAAACACGAAATGGTTAATTGTTTATTTCGTAGAATTACGAAGATATATTTTTACATTTTAAAGATTTTAAATGTTCTCAAATATAATAATTAAGATTTTTTTTGATTTAATTATACCTTTGTTTCTAATACATGCACAGTCATTTGTTGTTTGTGTGTCAAATTTTTTATTTTAATCAAAACGATTCTAAAAGTTACTATATTATACTATATTAACAAATCATTACATTATTTTTATAATTTTTTTAAAATAAACAATTATTACATTATTTTTATTGTTTCAATCTCAATTTTAGCATCATCTTTTTTCTCTCTTCTAAATATAATATGTTATTTTCGTTTTTAAAATATATGAATTTTGTTATTCATATTAGAGAGTGTTTTTAATGATGTAATAATCAAAATTAAGTCCTAATAAGTTAGTTCGTCAATCAGTTAGTATTTTAGAATATTTAGAATCTGTTTTTCAATTATATAAGACTTAGTAATATAAAAACTAACTTATCAAGACATAAAAACCCTATCCAAGATAATATTCTCAATTGTGACATCATTTTTTTCTCTTCTAAATCTAGTATGTTATTTTCGTTACTAAAATTTATGAAATTTTATATTCATATTAGAGAGTGGTTTATAATGATATATAAGGCTTAGTAATATGAAAACTAACTTATCAAGACATAAGAACCCTATCCAAGATAATATTCCTAATTGTGACATCATTTTTTTCTCTTCTAAATCTAGTATGTTATTTTCATTTTTAAAATTTATGAATCTTTATATTCATATCAAAGAGTGGTTTATAATTATACAATAGTCAAAATCAAGTATTAGTAAGTTAATTCATCAGTCACTTAGAGTTTTAAAATATCTAGAATTTATTTTTTAATTATATAAGGCCTATTAATATGGAAATTAACTTATCAAGAAATAAGAACCCCATCCAAGATAATATTCTCAATTGTAACGCCATTTATTTTCTCTTCTAAATCTAGTATATTATTTTCGTTTTTTATATATAAGAATTTTTATTTTCATGTTAGAAAGTGGTTTTAAGGATACAATAATAATAATTAAGTCCTAGTAAGTTAGGTCATCAATCAGTTAGAATCTTAGAACGTTTAGAATTTATTTTTCAATTATATAAGGTTTTGTAATAGGAAAATTAACTTATCAAGAAATAAGAATCCTATGCAAGATAATATTCTCACTTGTAACATTATTTTTTTTCTCTTCTAAATCTAGTAATTTTTGTTTTAATATAACAATTTTTATATTCATATTAGAGAATAAGTCTTAATAGGTTATTTCATGAATCAGTTAAAGTTTTAGAACATTTAGAGTTAGTTTTCAATTTTATAAGGCTTAATAATATGAAAATTAACTTATCAAGAGATAAGAATCCATTTAAGATAATATTCTCAATTGTAGCATCATTTTTTTTCTTTTCTAAATCTAGCTTGTTATTTTCATTTTTTAGATATCTGAATTTTTATATTCATATTATACAGTGATTTTAAATATACAATAGTCAAAATTAAGTCCTAATAAGTTTGTTCATGAACCACTTAGAGTTTTAAAATGTTTGGAGTTAGTTTTTCAATTATATAACGCTTAGTAATATGGAAATTAAGTTATCAAGAAATTAAAACCCCATCCAAGGTAATATTCTCAAATATAGCATCATTCTCAAATGTAGCATCAATATTCTTTTTTTTTTTACATTATTATTAGCACCCCATCCAAGGTAGGCTAACCCCATCCAAGGTAATATATTATTTTCGTTTTTAAGATATATGAATTTTTATATTCATATTCTAGAGTGGTTTTAAGGATACAATAGTCAAAATTAAGTCTTAATAAGTTAGTTCATGAATCAGTTAGAGTTTTAGAACATCCAGAATTAGTTTTTCAATTGTATAAGGCTTAATAATATGAAAATTAACTTATCAAGAAATAAGAACCACATCCAAGATAATATTCTCAATTGTAGCATTATTATTTTTTCTCTTCTAACTTTAGTTAGTTATTTTTATTTTTAAGATATATGAATTTTATATTCATATTAAAGAGTGGTTTTAAGGATAAAATCATTAAAATTAAGTCCTAACATGTTAGCTTATGTATTAGTTAGAGTTTTTAAACGTTTAGAGTTAGTTTTTTAATTATATAAGGCTTAATAATACGAAATCAACTTATCAAAAATAAAAACCCCATCCAAGATAACTTTCTCAATCGTAGCATCAATTTTTTTCTCTTCTAAATTTAGTTAGTTATTTTTATTTTTAAGATATAGTAATTTTATATTCATATTAGAGAGTGATTTTGAATAATTAAAATTAAGTCTGAATAAATTGGTTCATCAATTCATTAGAATTTTAGAACGTACAATTTTTTTTTCAATTATATAAGGCTAAGTAATATGAAAATTAATTTATCAGGAAATAAGAATCCAATTCAAGATAATATTCTCAATTGTAACATCATTTTTTTCTTCAAATCTAGTATGTTATTTTCGTTTTAATAATATATGAATTTTTATATTCATATTGATGAGTGATTTTAAGAATGTAATAGTCAATTTAAGTCCTAATAAGTTAGTTCATCAAACAATTAGAGTTTTAGAACGTTTAGAATTTGTTTTTCAATTATATTAGGCTTAGTAATAGGAAAATTAATTTATCAGAAAATAAGAACATCATCCAAGATAATATTCTCAATTGTAGCATTTTTTTTCTCTTCTAAGTCTAGTATGTTATTTTCGTTTTTAAAATATATGAATTTTTATATTGATATTAGAAAGTGGTTTTAAGTATATAATAGTCAAAATTAAGTTCTAATAAGTTAGTTCATGAATCAATTAGAGTTTCAGGACGTTTAGAATTAGTTTTTCAATTATATAAGACTTAGTAATATGAAAATTAATTTATCAAGAAATAAGAACACAATCCAAGATAATATTTCAAACCTTTAAGGACACTTATAATAATTATAATTCTATTTTACATTAAAAATATAATGTGATGACGTGTCAAGTAAAGAAGTCATATCTCTATGATGATGTGTCGAACAAAGAAGCTTTCACTTCGCTTATTATATATTATTAGCCCAGAATCCCGTGCCAAGCACGGGACGATTTATTAACAGTAATTTATTTTAGTAGCTTTGAAATGCATAACAAAATAAATTGCACAATTTTATAATTTTATAGTTATTTCTCAAAGATAGTTACTTTAATTTTTTGCTTGAATTTTCTTGTAATAAAATAAATTAACTCTTCTGGTGAAATATCAATAAGCAATGTCCTTGTACATATTGTTAATTCCAATTTAGTAACTACATAGATGAACAACGTACATATTGCTTGGCAAAAATACAATGTGCTCAACATAGTAAATGTCATTGGCATTTCACTAGTCTCACTGCAACCATCGACCCTCATATTTGACAATCTTCTCGTTTATTTGTTCTTTGTACTGCACCAGCAAACCAAAAGTGGCACAAGTCATCAACTGATCCTGCAATACACATTCCTAGACTCTCCCGTCACCTTGCTCTTCTTTGTTTCCTTCTTCACTGATCTTCCCTTCAAGCTTAATACACTGATACCAGTTGGCACAAATTATGTACACCACAAAATCAGCCGTTGTCAAAGCTGCTAAGAGGAAGTAAAATCTATCAAGATGACCCTTGTTTAGGTTTCCAGGGATCCAGCCGGGCATTTCGTCGCTAGCAGAGATTTTCATCACAATTGTCACCAGCAAGCTACTCACGTAGTTTCCAAGTGAAATTGATGTCATGCAAAGAGCACTTCCGAAGCTCTTTAATCCTTCAGGCGCCTCCTTATTGAAAAATTCCAACTGTCCAACGTACATGAATACCTCCGAAGCTCCAATTAGTACGTACTGAGGAATTTGCCAAAAAATGCTTAGGGAACTTGAATTCGAACTTGAACTAGAACTCTTTAACCTAAAATGTTCTACAAAACCAGCTGCAACCATTGCCATTACAGCTATAACAAGCCCGATTCCCATTCTTTGAAGTTCTGATAGCCCATTGGGACTTGATTTCTTAAATCTAGCAACAAGGGGGTCAAGAACACGTCTGTAGATGAAAATGAAGACTACCACGCTAAGGATGTCAAAGCTAGACATGCTCGCCGGAGGAATGTGGAAGTTTGCGATTGAAGTTTTCATAGCCGCGCCTTGTTCCACAAAGAGAGAGGCCATTTGAGTGAAGACTACAGAGTAAAGGATCGTGCATAGCCAAATTGGGAGAAGCCTTAGTATGCATTTAACTTCTTCAACTTGTGTGACCGGGCAAAGGCGCCACGGGCTATGACTCCCCCCCTGGTTTAGGATGTTCTCCTTTGAAGTGACAACTGCTGCTCTATCCAAGAATCTAGTACATAAAAACCACATTGAAATCAGTATTCTTTCACCCATAAATGCGGATATCAAGATTTTTATTGCAACAAGTATATGCGTCTTCAACGTGCCCGTCAAACATACAAGACTTATGTTTTGCAAGTAGGTGTTAAAACTCTGAGAAGTAGGTGCGGTTTCCAGTTTTGACTTTTTGCTAGTTTTGGTTGCTTAATTCTGCATGTAGAAGCCTCCTAAGATGATTCTGGTTGAATATAGAAACGTGTTTAGGTTGCTACAATTACTTCTTTGTATTCGAAGAGCATTTTACGCCTAAGAACTTATAGAATACTGGGTTTCCATAATATTGGACGCTTGATTTGTCAGAAGATACGGGCAGAGCAGTTGCACTGTTCATATTCATTAGCACTAAAAAATACTGTAACTCCAAATTGATTAGAAGAGGTCTGCACAACTCACTTGAATCCTTCCGTATGTAGTAAGTTTCTATCCCCATTGTTTGAAATCTCCTTTACATATAGCTTCTCTCCAGATGATGGGATCTCAACCTTCCATTTTCTAGTCGCTGCAATAACAACTTGGCAAACTCTTGAGAGAGGGTTGCCTTTAGGTATGAAGTGCCTGTATCTAGGGGTACCAATGAGAAACAAGCCGAGGGCCACCACTGCCGAGGCAGTAGATGCCCAAAACCCCAGTGCCCAGATTCCCTCGTCCTCAAAGTAACCCAATATGGTGTTTGAAAATAAGGAGCCAAGGTTCAAGGCCAGGTAAAAGTAGCTAAAGAATGCCACCTTTGAGTGTGCTTCCTTGGGGTGATCCTCATCAAATTGATCGGCCCCAAGTGTTGCAATGTTGGGTTGGTACCCTCCATTTCCGAGGGCAATCAAGTATATCGACACGTAGAAAAGCGCAATCTGGACCTTCGAGTGGGACCCACATGGTGTTTGTTCACTACCACAGCCATCAGGCTTGACTAAAAAGATGTGCGATGAAAGTGATAATGATACCAAACCCTGCAATTGAACAGGTTTCAAGTCAGTTTAAAGTAGTACCAAAAATGCCTTGTTACGCGGAAAATCAAACAAGGTTTTACTTACAACAACAAAGATGGCCTGAAAAATGGCACACGTCTTGTATCGCCCCCAGTAGGAGTCGCTAAGGAAGGCACCGAGGAGGGAAAAGATGTACACAGTGCCGGTCCATTTGCTGACGCTGTTTGCCGCTTCGGCATTGTCTTGTCCCATCACTCTGGTCAGAAATAGCACCAAGTTCACGCCTACCCCGAAAAATGCCAGCGTAGCTAGGCCTTGGTTCACTGATCGATTATGCAATCAAACAACCAAAGTATTATTTAGGACGCTTTGGAATCTTTGATTCGGTTGTTAGATGCATCAAACTGCTGAGTAATAAAGAATTTTGTATGCAACATTATTGTTGTACTTTTAGATTAGATGATATATACTATAATATGTGTTCTTCATGTTTCACCAGTTGTATGCAAAAAATATTTGAAGTGCAAGACATATATGTTTCACCAGTTTTGCCCCTTCACAAGAAGGGTAATATGATTTCTTCTGGGCATTTTGTCTTAGTAATACAACGAAAAATATAAACCATTTTCCTATAACTACATATTAACTAGATTCATCACCAAAATTTTGCGAGAGTAGATTTGATACTTTACAGCAGAAAAGGAAAGGAGTCACGCTCGTGACTTACCGAGGATGAGAATAGCAGCAAACCACGTTCCAGTTCTTTCACGGATTGCAGGTTGGCCATGTTGATCAACTGTTCCATCTAGGGTGCATTCCTCTTGTTTCTTCCCTTTCTTACCGATCATTTTGTCCTGAAGAGTTAACGGAAGTTGAAGATTGGTTATCACAATCTCTATCTGAAGTAACACACACAATACGATTACAAAAGTGGACGGGACATTATCAGGCCTCTACAAGTCTCATCAGTATTGCCTTCCTCTAGCGTTGATCTTGATAGTGTAGTGTACTCTTCTTTTGACACTATTTTGTTATTGCCAAATTACACAACATTTTTGTAGGCCAGTTTAGAAGAACTTCACTTTGCAAGCTGATTCATTTTTTCTTTTTTTGCATGCTGGTTTACGGTTTAACACGTATACGTACCACCTGAAGTATGAATGACTTATAGGCTTGCAAGATCGCTAAATATTGTGAAAATTAATGTGTAAGCTGATATATAATCTAGCCATAATAAGCTTTTACATATATGGTTCGATCTCCTTCAATGCAAATGGACATAGAGCTTGAATATAACATTCTGCTTACATATAAGAAAGAGAAATTGTCAGGTAGGGAGAGAGAGAGAGACGCAAGAGGCATGTTGCATTTTAAGTGAATGATAGGTTGTTAAACTCGAGTAACTTCAGATGATATATGGATGTTATCAGTACGTAAGATAAGCAACTTCGCGTGTTTATCATCCTAAAAAAGATGAGAGAGAGATGACCATCTGTAGGTTCATTAACAGGAAAAACAAATGTAACTAACCCTTTTCATGACCACGTTTAAGCACACCATTTATGCTCTGTTTACTCGAAAAACGGTGAGAATGCAAATCAAAAGAGTTGAAGAGAGGGAAGAAGAGAGTTGGGGGGAGGGGGGAGAGAGGAGATGGAGAGGGAGGGGGGGATGTGACCATGAATTTATAGACCGAGGCAAGGCTTGGTGAACGGCTGAGATTTCGTGGGGAAACAAGTGAAGAACACCATTGAAGTCCACTAAACTTGAGAAAAAACGGGAGTTGGTGACAAAGCACTGCGTTGGAAGAAGACATGATATGAGATCTGGAGGGAGAGAGAAGAGAAGCGTGAGATGGTTGGATACAGAGATTAATCACCAAATTACGTCTCTTTCCAGTTTCCATGTCATGTAATGGGACTAGTTGTGATTAAGCTGTACTGATGCGACGTTTATGAAACATGCACTTCATATGCTCTTCTTTACGCTTTCCTGTTTTCTTGGTAGGCCACCTTTTGGTGGTGGCTTAGACTATTATTTCCAATCTCTCTCTTTTGTTTACATTGATATATATATATATATATATATATATATATATATATACATGAAGCAATTTAATTATGAGTGTATCCTTTGTATAATTGGAATAACACCCCACCGAAATTGCATTTGTGCTAGAGGTAGGTATTTGCAGAAAAAAAAATTACCTTTTTTTTTTTCTAATCATCGAAAAGGTGCAAGTATAGTCAAAAAAATGGTGCTAATGTTGCCTCCCCTCTGTTTATGCGTTCAAATGCTTCATTATATGTTGTATACGTAGACTGCGTTATATGCTTCATAGTATAGGGTATACATAGAGGGACAAAATATGCATTTTCACCGTTAAACTGATCTTGTTTCAATAAAAATGCATGATAATGGCTTGCATAAGTTTAGAATTTAAAGCTCAACTCCTCGGAGTAGTAACAGCAAGACATGTTCTTCGTCACTGAAATACACCGCTCTGTCATCAACTCATATTGATGCAACCTACTATCAAAATAAAAATCAGCGAGACAGCATAAACCTGCAGTAGAATGGCTATACGCAACAAGAACTTGGCTGTGGCACTGTACAGAATAGCGTATATCTTGCATGGGCTTGTGATGTCTGTTATAACTTTGTTGGTAGTCTTGGCTGGCGATCAAATAAAGTCGCGCAATAAGCAGCCTTTTGTGGCCTAAATAAAGGTTAATTGAGTAGTCATACAGCAAACTTTGCTGGTATTAGTTTATTGTGCGTTGAAGCTATTTTATATTGGTTTCGAGTTCGTGATTCACCTTCTAAGCTCGTCATCTTTAAACTATGTGAAGTGGGAGTTAAAGCAAAGCAGGGGCAACTAAGAGGTCACTAAGTGGCAAACCATCTCGTTCCATTTTGTCGATGTTGGAGCCATCAAAAGCAGCAGGATCTTCCTGATACGGTGCATACCAGGATAATTAAAAAGATTGCGAGCGAGACAGCATTCGTATCTCGTTCGGATTGAATTAGAGTCCCTAAACTTGAGTGGGATGCATATAGAGATCAGCAAGGAGGATGAGTTGTATGTTTCGTGCACTGAGAGAAGCAAATAAGAAATGCAGAGTACACAGAGAGTGAAGGTGTTAGCCCGCCAGCACCTTTGCAAGTGTGCGCCAACACTCCATAATTGGCTTCAGACACCAGCCAAACCTACCCAAGTACATGACAAACTAAGCATCGCACAAGGGAAGAGTCGCAGCTGGAGGGCTG
This sequence comes from Escallonia herrerae, assembly GCA_033070095.1. Lineage (NCBI taxonomy): Eukaryota > Viridiplantae > Streptophyta > Magnoliopsida > Escalloniales > Escalloniaceae > Escallonia > Escallonia herrerae. The sequence goes on along the minus strand of JAVXUP010000173.1, from coordinate 366,267 downwards.
TGAACTATGACGCTGAGTATATAGAAACTTGTAATTTGCTCTTCTTGTATGGCTTGTCAAATACCAATTCAATTTCTTATTTTTAGTCACTTACCTCTGATGTAATTCTTGCTTACGGGTGAATTCAATCTTTAAGATATTTTGGGTTATGGGTCCTTTATTAACATTGAAGATCAAAAGTAACACCTACTCAGAGTTGAACTCTAACAAATAATCCGTATTTCCTAAGCGTCAAAATTAGCTGTGATATCAACAGAACTGAAATTCTTGAACGAAGAGACACTGTTTTTTATGTGAGTAAATGATGAACTGGTTGTAGAAGAATCAAAAAATATATCTACTTGGAGCCAAATTTCATAATGTGCTGATACCACAAGGGTAGGACTTTGCTAATCGCATTATCAGCTTAGTAAACCTTTGTGCGTGAGAAAGGAGTGTTACCAGGGATACGTGTAACAAGAAAGAAATACTCCCTATGTCCCAAATTATTTTATTATGTTTGACTTGCACGCTTATTTTGGATATGAGTCATATTTCATGAGTTTTTATTATAACCCAAGAGAGAGGAGGGATGAAGAAAGTGGGACAGTAAAAAAAAAAACAGGTTGATAGAGGATTAAATGTGGAAAGAAAAATAAAGTAAAAAAATGTAAAAATGATAAACATGAAAAAAAATACTTACAAAATATCTGATCAATTTTCTTAGGACGGAGAGAGTATACTTTAGTGCTTTGCAGAACCATCGGTTAGTCACTGAGCCATTAGTTGGGCACAAATAGAACTTATAGGAACTTGGGGGGGGGGGGGGGGGGGCTTCTCACAGAGAGACAGAGAGAGATTCTACGTGTGCGTTTTTAGCAACTTGGGATTGAACGAGAAGAATTAGTTATGGCAACGCACAAAAGGATAATCTACATACTGAATAACCATAACAAAAGAGATGTATAGCGAGTTTTGATCCCCTTTCTGGGGATGACCCTAAACCCTAATGACATGTAAAGATAACTAGATTATTGAGCATTACAAAACTTAGATTACTAAGTGATATAGCTAAAAATATCCCTCTAAATCTACGGACGACACGTGGCAGTTATGACACGTAACCCATACTGGCTCATTACTGATATGGCATTTACCGTATCAATCACCGGGCAGAATCCTAAAGAGGCTCTGACTCTATCAGTTCAGATTGACATGAGATCCTCTAGGATCCTAATTAGATTCTGATTAGAGTTGGTCAAAATCCAGTCCTACCAGGACTCCTCCTGCTACCACTATATAAAGGGGTCAAGCCCCTCAGGTAAAGACAAGTTCACACACAATCACATATTGTGTCTTACTGCTTCTTCAGAGTTCTACCTTGTTAGCCATCTCTGACTTAAGCATCGGAGCGTTCCCCTGTTGGAACCCCACCCGGCGGTCACTCCGTGTTCTCTTTTGCAGGCCTAATTTCTGGTGTGATTCCCGATCCAGTTTTTAGCTGCAACAGATTGGCGCCATCCGTGGGACCACTACAGGGAACACGGCCAATCATTGTTCTTCTAGCGACTCTTCACATAGTCGTTCTCCACACCGTCACGCCCGAACGAGCAGCTCTCGTCGACTCAGTCGTGACCACCGTTCGACACCTTCACGTCGTCATGCCGATTATGCGGAAGATGCACATGTTAACGCCACATCTACAACTCCCGAATCAGAAACTAGACCTCAGAGAAATCACTCTCCGATGTCTACTCTGAAAAACGGGGACCTTCGTCATCGCCTGAACCATAAGTTATTCAAAACACCACATGCCGAACTTACAAAAGAGATCCACGAGCTGAAAGATGTCGTGAACACTCTTCAACAAAAACTCGACATGGCGGTTGCTCCTCCATCCACTTACCATTCTCATCTTGACCCCGGCGATCTTCGTCTCACATCCAGATCAAGTTATGGCCGCAAATACCAATCAACGGCCGATCCAACTTACAATCACAAAGATAAAAGCGGAGATCACGTAACCAAGAGTGGATCATGCTACCGTCGCGATTCTTCAGTCGAAGACAGTACCAACTCCTCCCCCGCACAGGCCGCCGAAGCTGAGACACTTCGACGATCTATCCACCGAAAGAAGAAGCCTGAGTTTCGTACCCGAGGACGAGACTCTTGGAAGGTTGCCCCTAGATATTGTTATCCAGAACAATCTCCCCGAGGGAAGAATCTGGATATCCGTTATCTGAAGTCATCGAGAAAGCAAAGTTGCCTCCCAATTTTCGAATGCCTCAGTGTGATCTCTACGACGGAACCGGAGATCCGGGAGAACATGTCTACCAGTTTCAAACAAACATGCTCCTCCTCCAGGTCTTAGATGCTATCATGTGCAGAGCCTTCCTTACCACCCTAAGGAAAGCTGCTCACGCATGGTTCAAATCTTTACAACCAAGATCTATCAACTCTTTTATCCAATTATCGGATCTCTTTCAAAAGCACTTTGTAAGCTGTCGCTACCAAAGGAAGAACTCGGCGAGTCTGCTAAACATTGTGCAAGAGAAAAATGAGTCTTTGGCATGCTTTCTCGGACGATTCAATGCAGCCACTTTGGAAATCGATAACTTGGACGAGTCCGTGAAGTATACTGCATTCCTCCGAGGCCTTCGACCCACATCCAAGTTCGCATTCTCTGTGAACAAAAGTCCTCCAGGTAATATGAAAGCCCTTCTCGAGAAGGCTAACAAATATATTCAAGCTGAAGAATACCTGGAGACACACAGAGGACGGCGTGGAGAAGGGAAGGAAGAACAGAAGAAACGGTCTCGAGAATTAACTCCTCCCCAAGGAGGAAAGCCGACAAAACGTTCCAAGTATGATGAACGGCGTCCAAAAGAGCCGTTCTCTTGGGAAAATCTGACACCCCTCAATGCAAAACCATCACAGATTCTTCACGAGATCAAGGACAATAAGGCTCTCCAGTGGCCGGACAAGCTGAAATCTCGACCAAATAAACGGAACAAAGATTTATGGTGTCACTTTCACAACGATCATGACCACACAACTGACAATTGCGGGTCGTTTAAACGAGCAATTGAGGCCCTTATCAAGCGTGGCCAGCTGAGAAAGTTTGTAGCTCCTAAAAAAGAAAGACAACAGACAACTCTGGCCATGGAAGAAAGAGAAGATCGGGAAGAGAATGCGGGTATTATCAACACTATATCTGGGGGATTAGCCGCAGGAGGTTCATCAGGACGGGCTCGAAAAGCATACGCCAAAGAAGTATACATAACGAGTCAGCCCCCGGATAAGAAATCGAAGACGGTACCCGTAGCAGCGATCACCTTCACCGATGAAGATTCGAAGGACATACAAACTCCTCATGATGACCCATTAGTCATCACAGTTAGAGCTGGGAACTTTGACGTAAAGCGTGTCTTGATAGATAACGGAAGTTCTGCAGAAATCTTATTTTATGATGCATTCAAGAAGATGAACATTTCAACGGACCGTCTCCGAAAGATGGATACTCTGTTGTATGGATTCTCCAATCATCCAGTTGCAGCCGAAGGTATTATCGCACTCCCAGTTGCGATTGGCACACCTCCGGCACAAGCCAACTTCATACTTGATTTTGTGGTGGTCAAGGTCCCCTCAGCATACAACGCCATATTAGGACGACCAGCACTCAATCAGTTACAAGTTGTAGTGTCAACTTATCACCTCCGGATGAAGTTCCCCACGGAACACGGGATTGGAGAGGTAAAAGGGGACCAGACTATAGCTCGTCAGTGCTACGTAACTTCATGCCGACCAAAGAAGGCAAAGAAATTGGACTCAGAGGAAATCTTGATTTGATAGAAGAAGTTCGAACTCAAGCCCATGAACGATCCGTTGTTATAAAACAACGCATCGCATAGTAGCATCTTGCCTCAAGGCAAGACGCTTCTTTTTCAGGGGGATAAGGGCCCAGACCTTATCAAAACCCCAATCTTTTAAAAATTGTCTTTAGAAAGATAATTTCAGATAAATGAGTTGTTAAGCAATCCAATGTAAACTTTATCTTTTGCTCGAGCAATAAAGTTATTTTTGCTCTCAGTATTATTGTGGGCTTAGCCAAAACATTCTGTCCGAACAGAGTGATGGCCGAACACTCTGCCCGAACAAAGTGATCAATGTAGCCAAAAACATTCTGTCCAAACAGAGTGATGGCCGAACACTCTGCCCGAACAGAGTGATCAATGTAGCCAAAAAACATTCTAACCGAACAGAGTGTATAACTCTTGGGTTTTATAAAAATACAAGAGCAGGCCAAACGGATTAGCTACAGATCTAAGTCCGTGAAGAAACAAAAGTTAATGGGGGCACCGTCACTCCACTAAAGCTTTTGCTTCTTCGAATTATAGGCCGAGCGGGGTGCTCGACTTCTTTGCCAACTCTTTAAGTGACGAATAAAGGGTTTGAGCCAAAGTAAAAATCAATCATACTATGTGAATCGTAAAGACAAACCATGAGAAACACATAATAAAGCATAACATCATGAAATAAAAGATACAGAGTTTTACAATAAGCACTTGAACGGGCATCAAAATTCTATGTCTGTATAAAGCAAAAAGCCTAGATACAAAGGCTAAAATCTAAGGCTCGGGGCATCACCAGAAGGACCTTCCCCTGGAGGATGAGAAGCTGCAGCATCACCTGCCTCTGATGGCATAGCAGTCTCTCTAGATGGAGACACCACCGCAGGTAGAACGAAATCCTCCAAGGGGATGTCAGGAAAGCGCTCAACAAACATCTCATTGGCCTTTGTAAAGCCAAGATCATAGATCTTAAGGCCATCTTCGGTTCGTTTCTTCAGCCATTCATCCCCCGCATTTCCGTCCAAGAAGTCGCAGATGCCTTGGTCTCGAGCTTTGGTTACCTCTTCTACCGCCTTCCTCTTTATTCGCTCCAGCCTCTTCTCCAGAGTCGCAATCTTAGCCAGATAATCTTCCTCTCAATTACTCAGCTCTTCAGCATGATGAGTAGCTTCTTGCGCCTCCTTAATGGCATCCCTCTTCTGCTGAGCTTCCTCAGCGGCCACCTGCCTTGCCATCTCAAAGCGAGACAGCATTTCAGACCCACTGGCATACATCTGCGATAAAGATTGGAACGATCAGCAAAATGGAGTCCGAAAGTAAATACAAGAGAAGACTAGAAGAAAGAATCTCACCGTATACACAACCTGAGCAAAGGAACATGCAAAGGTCTCGTGAGTTTGGTTCTGAAATATTTCCTTATCCCGAGGAAGAACTCCGTGAACAAGGTGTTGCTCTGAAATCTGACTATCTGGCATCCCAACATCATTCGAACGAAGAGTCCATCTGGGACGAAAGATGGGATCCTCTTCGACGGACACCTTCTCCACGATCTGCGGAGAGTGGTCGGGAGGGATAACCCTTGTCTTCTTTGGAGCAGGGGGCAACTCTGCACTTGGCTGCTTTTCTCTCCTTTTCCCTTTGGCTTTCTGCAAGATGCCAAGAAAACCTCCTTACGGTGTTTTTCCACTTCTGCTGGCCATTTCTGCAAAGGAGTTGGCAATCAATACAAGAATACACATTGAAACAAAGACTGAAACCAAAAGCCTATTTAAAGCACACCTAGAGACGCGCTCTTAGCAGGAAATGTGCTAGAGATAGTAGGCGCAGGAGGAGGGGTTACAGCTCCAGCTGGAACAAGCGTGCGAGGAATGATCCTCGCCCATTCTAGTTGTTGCTCTGATAAGGGTTCATCAATATAAAGTCCGCCCCGAAGTTTGATGTGGCTAAGAATGTGTTTGGTAAGGTTGTTGGGAGCAGACTTGCCAGGGTTCTCAAAATCCTTACAGTAAGGATTCCACTCTCTGTCAAACGGAAGCTTCCCTTTATCAGAACGTCCAACGAAGAAGTATCTGGAGTGCCAACCTTTATTCGACTTTGGCCCCCCTTTTAGAAGTCGTTGCCTACTGTGAATATAGTACCATCCTGGACAATTGGCCCCACCCGGCGGTCACTCCGTGTTCTCTTTTGCAGGCCTGATTTCTGGTGTGGTTCCCGATCCAGTTTTTAGCTGCAACACTCTGCATTATTGATAAAGCCTTTCATATAGACATGAAAAAATTATCATACAATAAGCAAACAATAAGCAGAAAAGAGAATTTTACAAGAAGTATGAGAGTTATGAAATATCCAAGACTAAAGAATAATACAAATAAAAAAATAAGATAGCAATATGTCTAAATACTGACATATGAATATCTTATCTACGAAAGAAATTGATGGAGAACCTCCAAAAGCTAACTACGATGTCACGGTCTCATGAAACGTAATCTATGAGATGAAACGCAAGGCAAGATATGTGGTGATTTTTGACCACGAAAGCGTTGCTTGTGGCTAGTACTTTGACTTTTGGTTGTTGCAGATATATAACTTTCAAACTCATGCTACCTCAGACAGTTCAAAAACAAATCTTATAATGCTTCTTGTATTAATTTTTTCACCAAGTAAAATAAGGAAATTACTTGTTGTGATGGCTATGATACTTGTGTTTTGCTTTAGTTCCCAAAAAAAAAAAAAATTGTGTTCGACTAGTTGTTTCACAATAAATAGGAGTACTTCAATTTCAAATTTGAGCATCCCTCATTTTTGTTCAAACCTTTTAGATAATAATTATTGAAAAAAACTATGTTTCAAGACCAGTATCTTGACACTATTCAACTAACTTTTGATATTCCTACTGCCAAAACATATTTAACTTTTGCCGCAGCATTATGCAGTTACATAAATAGAATGTACAACCATTTCGAAGCAAGCATTATTTGACAACATCCGCTATGGCTCTTTTATTTGACAACATCCGCATTATTTGACAACCAAAGGGTACTCGTGCCTTGGAAGGGGTGGGAGATGTTTATTTATTTATTTTTAAATTTGTTCTTTTGGTTCTTTATATTGGCTTTATAATTCTTGTTTGTTAATCAGGGCTAATTGGTATATGGATTCTGGTTGAAAGCTATTAACATATGAGCCACCAGCTCTTTTCTCCAGCCAAATACCGCTGGTTTTGTAGTCGAAGTCTGAGCTCAATCAGTTAAACGAAATAAATAGTAGGAGTTTGCTCTAATTGCAGTCACCATATTCTAAGCAACTTCAGGATTGTATGTATGACAATCAGTGCCTTGTCCATGGATGGGCAGCAGCTAAATTGCAGTGCCATATCCGTGGCAATGAAACTTTAATGTACTAGCTGATGATTTTCAAATATTACATTACTAACTGTATATTCAAAGTTCAACCAAACTTCAAGCTTTCTAAGCCTTGAGTTGGAGCTCATTTTAAAGGGGTACTAGATTTTTTATGCCTGGATGTCTATTATAGAGATATATTTCATGCCGACTAAAAATAAGTGGTGGATCTGCTTCTTATTTATTTGATAGACTTATCATTCTTTCGAGCATGCTTTTAAATTGGATAACAAGTTCTAATATGATATCAGATACAGACTCACTAGGTATTTAATTATACTCTAATCCGCTTGCCGTGATTCAGTTTTCCATAATTGGGAGGCTCTTTATTGTCATCCTCATGCCATAGTTTCTTAATGGTTGATCGTCACCTAATCTTAGTTCAACTCGAGGTTGAGTGCCAAATTGCTCTGCCCAACAACTAAAACTAAAAGTGATGGATTTGTCTTTTATGCTTTTTATAGTACCAAGCAAAAGACCTATGATATGTACACCACTAGGCCGGCAAAGAAAAACAATGAAAATTGAAGGACACATTCAGGTAGCGTTTGAAATCACTTTCAGTTTTAATTTTTTATTTTCAAAAAAATAAAAATAAAAACGAATTTAAATTTTATTTTTTACAAAAACAAATGGGAGTTTAATTACTCAGTTTTGATTTTGAGTTTTTCTTTTAAGTGTTTGATTATCCAATTTTTATTTTAAATTTTTACTTTGGTGGTGATTTGCGGCGATGGTGGTGGGCTGTGACGGTGGTCGGCGGCCTCCAGCGGTTATTGCCAACCGCCAACAGTCGCCGGCGACAGGCGGTGGGCAATGACGGTGGGCTGTGGCTGCCGGTGGTGGGAGGGTGGTGGTGGAACCCAAAACTCCTAAATGAGAGTTTTCAAAAACAACTCTATTTTAAAAACTGGTTTTCAAAACTAAAGAAAAAAAAAATTTGTGTACCAAACTCTTTTTTTTTTCTTCAATTTATAAAATTAAAAAAAAATAAAAAACAGAAAGGTTACCGAACTGAGCCTCAACTTCTCTTCACTTCTTTTAAGACCAAATTTGGTACCGCTGTAGGGACAAATGCACAGTGGTCATGGTATCCCGTAGCCTTTGGAATTCTTTGCGACTGCTTGGTCAGTTAGTCCCCACCCATACTTCAGTCGCACAAAAGTTGTTTGAAAAGAAACCATCAACATATAGTTGTACAAAGCTACACGCAAATAACACCGCCAATCATTGTCTGATATCTGTGTGATGGGGTGCTTACATGCTGATAATTCAGTGATTGACAATTTCCTATTGGGACAAACTTTCCGATGTCACAATTGGCTACGTTGATCCCATAGATTGAGGCGCCCTTGAAGTTCAAAGGAAAATTTTTTACTGTTATCCGGTTAGAAGAATCTTCTTCCTATCTCGTGTATAGCGACAATCAATCGACTTTAAATATTTATAATGACTGTTATTTAGTGACGCTAAAAAAGTACTGCTAATAATTATCGTTGAAAGTGAAAGTGTTAGAAGAAAAATCAGTAAAAATATTTAGCGACTATTAATTGTCACTATACACGAAATTGGAGGAAAATTCATACAACTCAGGTAGGAGCCAAAGTTTGTTCAAGTCGAAATAGTGTAGCATTTTAGATTATCAGCACCCCCCCCCCCCCCCCCCCAACCCAAACAAAAGGAAAAAAAAATACTTTGCGTGCATTTTCTAAGACATTGTTGTGCCTTCTCCTTAGGCACATTGTGGCACTTAATTGGGAAATTGTGGTAGCATAGGGGGTGCATGTTTTGATGTGGTTACATATTTTGTGAATCTTTGTGACGTTATTGTTTGGCCAACCCAAGTTTAGGTTGGTCATGGATGTTCGTTGTGCATAAGTTGCTTGACCACCCACGTCTCTCTAAATTTGCAGCTCCACCTACCTATTATTAGGACCTGAATTCATCACAAGTTTGAATTCTACTTTTTTAAAGAAGGCACGACACTGGATCTTCTTTCCTTTTAAGAGAGGTGAACCATTATTGTGTTTTAAAATAAAATAGAAAAGATAACTATACAGAAAGAGTCAATATTATTATATGAGGAGATGAAAACCACTGATGCTACAGAGAGCTCGTGCCTGTAGAGGGATAAAGTTTGAGCCATAAAAGTGAACGTGGTTGGCAGTCATTTTAGAAGAAAATTCCAAATTGGTAGGTTAGACTTTGCGTTCAACTTCACTTTCCCAAACTGAAGTACTCATGGGACTTTGAAAAGCAAAGTCTCGTATTCAATTCATGCACGCCTTATCACTCTACAAAATCTGGTCCAAACGTCACGTTCGTAATATAAGCAGAACAAAATATCTTCAAATATAGTGCTTATCATCTGGCAGCCATCGTAGCAGCAACTTGCCTGCTTTTGTCTTCCCTATTGGTGACCGGGGACGGACTAATTTGATCTTTGGTGCCGTAAGCCTCTGAAATGCTAACTAGGGGTACCGTCAAGCTAAGCCTACAACTTGCACAAAGATAGGTTGATGCAATCCCGACCAACTATATAATATTTGACGACCTTTCAGTTTGCTGGAAGTCACCTTTAAATGTCGCTAACGAGGCCCTCCCGTCGTGATTAATATGACTTCAAGAAGTCCCGCAATAAAGTTTTGAAAATGAGACTTCTTATGTGAGGAACAATTAATCGTAGGCTTGATTGCAAGCTACATTTGCCCTTGAAGTTTCTTGTGCGTGCTTATAGTGCGGCTTTCAAATTTTATCGTGCTCCTTTCATATTTTGTTTTCAACAATCTAGAACCCGGTACATGTATTTCTGGCCCGATTTCTATCTCAAAAAGCATGATTTAAGTCCTTTGTCAAGGTAGAATCTAAGGCCTAACCACAGCTGAGATATACACACTTCCTTCTTTTGCCACATCCCACACCGTTATGCCATAAATACTCGACACTAGAAGCTACAGGGTACAAGTCCATAAACCTAATGGCTTTGCTAGATAACTAGCGCTAAGTCTTTGCTACTCGGGTTCTCTTATACGTTTCTCTGTATGGAACTACCGTCTCATAAATTTTTTCCCTGAGGATGGAATCTCATTGGTCCGACCTCGAGCGGTATTTCGATATGCGGGATCATAATTTAATTCCGCCAGCTGTTTTGCCTTTTTGCTTCGAAGGAGGCTCCGTCATTAAGCATGTCTTGAGCATCAGTTTCCATTCCGAGCTTAGAGAGGGCAAGAGCCTGCAGGTAGAAGGCAGTAGGCCATTCGGGCAAACACACCTGTGCCTGCATGGCATCCCTCAAGGCAAGTTCTGGTTGGCCAATCATCAAGTAGGAGATGGCTCGCCTCACAAAGATGGTACCAGATGGGACAGACATCATCAAGACCAGCTGCAATTTAAACACGAATCCAAATTAACACTTCCGTGGACCTTTGGGTTTGTTCAAATTACAAGTAGGAAAATAGTAAATCATAGAAAGTTGCCAAGCTCAATGAATACGAACAACAAAAGAGTTGCGAAGAAAAACGCGTAAAAGAGAGCACGTGAGAGCTATGTGATCTAACTTCTTCCCACTCAAAGTAACTTCAGAAAACGCATGTTATGGGTGCACGAGAGGGCAGGCTAGTGGGAATTCACATAAAATCACGTTGTGAGATTGAATAAAAGATAAGATTAGCGATATCAGGCATGAATAACGAAGAAAGAATCAAGATATCAATCATGGGTGACAAAGTTCATCTTATCTCAGCCATTGCAAGCAACCATACCAAATCTAATTGGAGCAAAGTGAGAAGCCGATTAAAGCGCCAGGTGGATTGGTTAATGCGCAGAAACTTGTGCAGTTACAGCGTTTAGGTAATAAGACGAATTTTTTCCCAGCAAAATTCTTGGAAAAATTATAGCTTTACTTGCACTTCTTTGATTAGCATTGTTTTCTCAAGCCAGTGGAAGTAGCCTCAATTCCAAACAAGTAGTCCCAGATGTTTACCAACTTCTCCAAAAGCTTGAGTTGTCATGAGAACGTTGTTTACAAACTCCCCCCTCACTACCAAGCCCCCAATTATAGGCGGAGAGTTAACATGCCTACACAAGACTGACTGCAAGCCAGAAAATTCGCTTTTGCAGGTGGAGAGTAAACATGCCTGCACAAAGAGCTTCCTATTGGCCCCCAATAGATATACTTGGTGGCAATAAGCATCGAACATGTGCCATAAGGTCCTAAAGGAGCATATGCATAGTTTACAAGAAAAGCATAAGAGATTCTCCGAGTCCCTTTGGAATTCTAATCACCACTAAGAAAGTCATTTTTGATATGTAACAATAGCAAGGAAGTACACAAGTCCCCCCAAAATAAAGTGCAACGTGTGGTGTGAATGAACTATAAGGATCCCAATTAGGGAGGCAAAAACACAAGCATGTAGCAGAAAGTCCACGGAGGAAGTAGAGGGGACCAAAGGAAGACAAAAAGGATGAGTAGGCAAAAAAGTCTCAATGAGCAAGAAGAAACCAGCAGAAGCGGGTTGCCTTCTGCCGCCTGGGAGAGGAGCAGAGACTTGGTCTTCTGGGGGTCAAGATGTCTTAGGAGGACTTTGTGTTCTTCATCCATATTCGGGTGTGGTAGGATGCTCAATGTGAACTTCTGGATCCCTTCACATTTGCTTCTTCAAAGCAGCATCGTGCACTGTTCTTTGGTGCTGGCATTTTCTGGAACCCGGATATAGGGTTCTCCGTGACAGGGGGTTGGAGGCTTTCAACTCTTTTCTTATTTGTTTTATGGACTCCTTTTATGTGGTAGAATCAGTCCAGATAGTGGTCATTTAACTGGAGTGGATTCTAGGCTGGGCTTTTCCTGGACAACTTGTTTCACATATTTTACAATTGAAGAAGGTCCGCAACCTTACTCCTTGCAAAGTGACTTTGGGTTTCAAGTTCAAGTTTTTCTGGCTACCTTTATGTAGAATTCTTTCTGCTTTGGAAACTGTAAGGATCTGGAGGCAACTTGGGATGACGGTCTGTAAACTTCTGATAAGATTGTAAGCCTATGTTAATTGGTGCCCCCCATGCCAATCCATCTTAATTGTTTCTTCCTTAGCAAAGCAACTCGTGAGAATGCTAATCACCTTTGCTCCACTGAGATTTAGGAGGTTGCCTCTGGGTGATGAAAGACCTTCTAGGACCTTTCATTTGTTCGGTATTCAAGGAAAAGAGGCAAGAAACATTTGAAGACCGCCTCTCTATGCTCGATATTGTGTATTGGGAAGGCAGGAAACGCCACAGCTCTTGAAGGGACTAAGATGCCTGCAATTCAACCCAACAATCTCTTTCTGCCCCTCTTGCCAATGTTAGAGTTGTATAGTCGAGGTCATATGTTTCTCCTTTGTTCTTATTTCCTGAGCTGCTTTCTGACTTCGCACATAAGTAGTTTCAAATTTACAAGTGCGTTGCAACCCCTTGGTGAAAGTACGGCTGTAAAATCACCTAGGCAGCCAGACCATATTTTAAATTTTGATAACTAATGATGTTTATGAACATGGAATAGGGGGTGACACCCATGTAAACTAAAATACCTAGGCAGCTAGAACATGCACCAACTTATGCGATATTGTGTTAGTAACGCATGCATCGCCTTAAAATGGCATCAAAGCTATACCTGATAGAATTAATAATTAAATCTAACAGAAGTAACTAGAGATGGTTCACCAAGGCCTAAAGAAAAAAAGAGTGTGAAGAAGATGAGACAGATAGAAAATGTAACTGGAAATAATGAGTCAATGAATGCTAACATGGAAATTAATGCATACCTTTGAATAATACTCAACTGCACCATTGAAGTCCTTGTCCCTAAAAGAGATATCTCCAAACTTCTTTGTATTTAACATATCTTGCACTTGTTGTGTCCATTCTTGGAATGATAGCTTCATAATGATCATGCAACATGATTATAGATAATTTGAATATTAGCACGAAAACAATGAGTTTGAAATATCTGTTTAAAAACATTTCAACATATGGCCCTAGACAATGTTGGATAAAATAAAGTTGGATAAAATAATCATTTCTTTTAATAAGCCAAAAAGTCTTAATAAAAGTATTAGAAGTATTAACTGATTCTGAATCTCATTCAAGCTTCAACTGTGTCATGCAATTTCCTTCTGTATGCTGTACATCGTAAACTGTGGATTGATAAAATAAATTGCTCACCTCATTTTCTGCACCCTCTTCATCTCTGTAACCTGTTTTCAGCAAAATTTCATGCACCGCACTGAGATCCATTCTTGCACAGGCCTTTCCTAGAGGTGAAAGCATGGTTGGGAGCACAGACAGAGTTTTTGTCAGGCCCATTAAAACATGCGATGCAACCTAGGAACACAAATGTAAGATAAACATCTCAGTAATTCTTCGAATGAATAGAAGTTTATTTCCATTACTGAAACACGCGTAAATATATATCCCCTCAACTCGAGAAATGCTCGAGAAACTTTCACCTCATTTTGCTTCTGAAGGGGCGCCACTGCTGTGAGGAAAAACTTTATATCAGGCCGATCTCTAGCCTCATACTGGAGACATTTCGAAGCAAGGTCAACCAGTGCAGTTGCATCTTCATTTGCATATTGTCCTTCTAAAGATGAATCCATCAGCAACAACACATTTTTACCCCTTATCAAATCTAACGCCTGGAGAACAAAGTATAAAGTGAAAGGCTTCAATAAACCACTTTATCATACAAATTGAGTAGATATGTTTAATGGTGAGCTGCAATGAGGGAAGTAATGAGGAAGTAATGTAGCAAAGCAATTAAAACAGGGCCTGTCATCGAGTAAAATGACGCCTAGAATACTCAAGGTGGAGAAAAAGCCATCGCGCACAAGGATCTGTTGATCAATTTGTTGAATATTCAGAGGTAGAATGATGAATAAAATCGTAGGCTCTGCAAGACTTGCAACAGAAGAAAACTCGAATTCCCCCTAGGATCCTAAGAAACTCTTAAGTGAGGAAATAATTGCAAAACTAATAATCAATAGAACTACGTCAATAGTAGAAACTTCCATTTTTCTTGTCTGAGTCACTCCTTGGACTAGCTTCTGACTTAAGCACGTGAGTTTACCACTGGATATTGTTGGAGAATATCACCTAGAGGAAGTCAAATATGTTACATTCTCCGCCTCAATCTCAGCTTGTCTTGAACCAAGTTTTGCAACACGTATCTTAACACCAGGAACGAAGCCAGACATGTGAAAGTGCATGAATATCAGCATGCATTTATTGGTGATTAAGCTATTTACAATTGTTATTTGTTCACTTCATGTACTTTGTAACACATTTTATTGTCCATCTGCACAACATGCTTATCAGTTTTACATAGCTAGCTTAAAAGATAAAACATATGACCATTCTAATCAGTCATTAACATCATTAAAAATGGATTAATATTCATATAAAATTTAAGGTGTTTATTGCCAATATCTGTCAGTCTACGTCGATAGGAAAGAGCTTCACTCTTGTAATGATGATGTTCTCAGTACAGTATATTTGGAGGGAGTGAACTGCCAATAAACGTAATTTCTTAACTTGGCGTGCTTGCATTAGTTCAAGTATAAGCTTGACACCCTTTTGATTTCATCAGTACGTGGCAATTGGTAAGGTCAGGCCAAGGTTGGGCTGACACCCATTGTCATGTAAGAGATGGTTTATGCCCAATCTATGTGCAACCAGCTAGAGGAGAGGTCGACAAAGCTGAATTTGAAACTTGACCAATTTAACAAGAGCCTAACCCATGTAGCACCGCTTTCACTATATCCTGCTTGGCAGTTTATAACAACTAACAACTTTTATTACAAATATCGCAGAAAAAGTTGTTAAACCTTTTCTATTACTTTTCTCCAATACTATTTAATTATCTTCTGTTATATCTCAATTAGTGAAAAAGACTGCACTTCGATGCATTTTTGGAATAAACTCTCACTCTTCAGAAATAAAGATCAAACACAGACGTTAGCAAAATGAAAACAGCTTTGCTTAACTTTTATTTACTTATGTTAGTTGGAAGTCCCAGTGCACGAGGCTTCTGCCACATTACAGGGTCTAAGAAGGGTCACGAAGAGACTATTTCCATGTTTTGCACCTGTAACGCTGCAGGTCACTCCAAGAAACCATACTGTTGCCCCAAAGGCTCAACCCATCCTAGCAATCAAAAAAGGCAACCTCAACTCTAGGCACCAGCGCAAAACAAATATGGGCTTACCTAGCACCGGTGAAAGGGCTAATCCACTTGTCTTATTTTGCGTGTTGTTTCATATGAAACTTTTTCTACATGAATCTTGTCAGTTATTGTCTGAGCTTGTGATATTATCATATAGAATTGTCATGTGGCGCAAAGACATGAATATGACAAATGAATCAACTGAAAAGAATTGGATGCAACAATTCAAGAGGTGGAGAAAGGAAAAGATCTATATGTGAGAATGTGTAGTACATGACTTGGAGGTATATGCTTCCCACTCAAAAGGTCCAGCAGAACAGTTCCATAACTGTAGATCACGCTCTCTGGAATGACCCTACCTGCACAGATGAAGCTCAAAATTGTATGATTGGAGACAAGTTCATAAACTTTAGGCCCATGAAGGCCGTTCAAGATATTTTGACCAAATATGGCCTCGACTTCAGACAATACAAGCATATAACAAATTCCACAGCTAAAATTCCCAAAATCATGAAACTGAATTAGACATAAGTGCAAGGACATTGGGTAATAATAACTACTTCCATGTCCTTTAGACAATAATTGATTGTTCCAAAAATCTCACAAATTTTGGGCATATATGATTTCGGCAACTATCTATAATCAGTGCAACTCCTGACAGCAGGAAACGTGCTAGTTTGAGCTTCGTATCAGGTTATTTAAACTTCAAGCATAGTTTGCTGGAGACTAAACAAAGCATAAGCAAGGGTTGAAATCTGACTTGGCTGGAGAAAGCTGTCGATTAGGTTCTTTTTATTTAGTCTAATTGCCCAAGAGCCTAACCAAGAACAAAATGCTCCTAAGTGTCTCCATATGTACAAAGAAGAATCATTCTTAATTTGTCTTCTAAAGAATACATATACTACAGTTTGCTTTTATGTAATTTTGCCAGCTCTATACTACCTGAACGGCACTGGGTGAGTAACGCGTAAGAGCGTGCCTTTGGGAGGGGAACAACAGCTGGAAGCAGCTTCTAATACCCCATAGACTGAGGAGCAAAAGGAGGAATCCACCCTAGGAGGGACTTCAGTCTGATTAGATAGTTGTGAGGCAATAGGTTAACAAGAAGATGACCAGTAGCTGGTCTAAGAGGATAATCAGCCACACTGGAACTGACACAGATGGCCCAGACTCCTACGAGCAAGCCATACTGATTGGCTTACCAAGACTGGTTTGACAGTGGCAACTAATTGCTCAGAGAGGTCGATCAGCCACACTGGGACTGGGACAAGGTTCAGACTCCTACAATCGAGCCATACCGACTTCATTAGCAAGACTGGTGTGACAACGACCACTAATTGCTCAGAGAGTTCTGCCATAGGGGCGAACAACTACCTAAGCTTACTGAACTTGATAAAGCTCTTAATGACAAACCCAGCGAGTACTTAGAAGGAACCCTTACTTACTTATATTTACTTCAAATATACATAGATTAGGTATATTCATCACAATTTGCAGGGCACCAGTCAATTGCTAGCGGCCTATATAGCTTGAGCTTGGTATATTTTAGGCTTTTCAGAAAAAGCAATCAATTGTGATTAAAAGCATGTTATCAGCTATGCCAAGACGAGTTTGTCAGTGATTATCCTTCCATTCTGTTGCAGCTAAGTTTTATCCTACAAAAATGTAGTGAAGAAGGGAAACCTATATCATTATTGAGTAGACAAGAGATGTGCCCCTCATAGAGATGCGAGATTTGTAGTTAAAGAAATTCAGGGAATTTAACAAAGCCTTGCATATTAAAGAGGAGCTCTTTGAACGAGAGTTAAAAAATTTCAAGGGCGGGAGAAAGGATCTAGGAGTCGCGTTTAAAATTGATGATTACGACCAGGTTTTATTCTGGGTAGATGTTGGTCGGATGTACAGCCTGGCGGGGAAGGGTTGCTAGGATATTTCCCGGCCTATTCAGCTTCACTAAATAATTACTTTTCTGAGGTTACTGGGGTAAATGGTTATTGTAAAGATACAAAAGATAGTTCTCAAGCACAGAAAATTGTTACTTTCCAAAGTATATTAAACCGCGTGATGACTTCAATCCTAATTACCCTCAGCTGGAAGTACCATTCTGTAGCACTCGAAAGGAATATATTGATTCTTTCTAGTCAAACTGCACCGAATGTCAGAGGCTAAGAACTCAATATGTTGCACTTTAGTTACTCTAATAAAGACGGACGGCAAATGAATTTTCATGCAAAATGTCAAGAAGTTCTATATACTGCAACTAATGTTATCTCAAACTGACTGACGCCAATGTTTTAAAAGGCGTTCAGGGGGGCATCAGACCGGGAGGTCCTATTTCGCATCCAGGTGTCAAAAAATGGCAGCATATCTAAAGGGCTTTCGCCTTGAATAATGTCATAAGAAAAGGAAGAGAACATCTAAAAGTCACTTGAAACAAAAAGGAAGAGAACATCTAAAAGTCACTTGAAACATAGTCACTGTCTGCACATTTTTGTGCCGCAGCGGAACGACCGTGAGGCTTCATGACACTCATATTGTAGACCGTGTCATCAACCGCCATCTCTTATGCAAGGCAACACTATTTTCTTAGGAAGCACCCTAATACCAGCCTTGCATAAAAACCATGCCCAAGGATACCGATGACCTTAGACGAAGGCCAACATTTGAATACAATCTCAAAAGAATGGGCATATTGATCTTGTCAAGATTCCCACATACGTACATCCACAGTGCCCGACGGCACAACACTACGCACGCAGTGCACTAAGGTGCCCTTCATCGTGCTTGGTGTGCACAACCAACACTCTGCACGAGGTCCATTTACCGTGTCTCTGTGCACTAGACATATGCCAATGCACCCCAACAACGTGCCCGCATGTGCAGCTGTGTGCCAACTAAGTGCAGCATCGTACACGGCAACGTGCCCACTTGTCCAACTTAGCTTTAAGCCTTGCTTCACTTGTCCAACTTAGCGAACCTTAGCACCATGCCAACTGTGGTATTTGCCGACCCATACTAAAAGCACTACATGCTGCCACCAAGCATGTCTAGACTTTCATCTGTCCGGTGAGTTTATCAAACACAAGACGATGCTCACTTTGGCACATGGTGTGTCAGCACAACAGTAGCCCAATCCGCCATAATACGCGTGCCCAATATGACAGTATAATCCAGGGCATAGCGGGTGCATATATACAGCTTCCGATCTAAGAATAGAACACATCACCCGTTGTTGTCGACCAAAAAGGACTTTCTCAAGTGGAAGCTCCCAAGCATGTCTTTAATGCTTTTAAGCATATCCCAAGTTCCCTTGAGTCACTCACTTGATGCCCCATGGTTGCCTATGAAAGCACAGGGAGTGATGGAGTAAGTGCCAACCCACTACCATGCTCCCAGTTGTAGTACCCTTACGAGACAAAACCTAAGTGACATTAGTAGATGTTACCAGGTTCGAGGACTCCCCTTTGAAGACTCTAATCACATCGGAATTGCACGCCGTAAAGCTCTAAGTACTCATAGTGACGAACACTACAATCTCCTGTTGATGTCTATGTTCATCCGACACACGCACATTGAGATTCTTGCCAAAAAACAGTTTCCATATTTACATTTAGGAAACTGCACTACCCGTAGTTTTTGCTCAAGATGTACACCGGGTACTCTCTTCTCTTGCCACCAACCCCGAAGGCCTTGCCTCAAGTCACGGGTGATTGGCCTATGCCAATGTCACCCCGTGCCACAAAGCCCTAATAAGAGCTTTCCAATTTTTGTCAATCTCCTTCTCCGTTTCATCTCCTTTTCTAGTTCACCAACTTGAACGTTGAACCGTGATGCAAGCCATCTTCCCTTACTCTAATCCAAACGTTACTCTCCCTTCATGTTATCTGTATTTTATTTATTTATTTATTTATTTGCCAAACAGCTTAGCGCCTTCCAAAATACACTTCCTTCGCTTTAACTTTTTCTAAATTAATCTAGTCCAAATGGCTTCTCAAGGCATGATTACACTTTCATAATCACATACACATCTAATTTTGTGTAGTGGTGTAATTTATTAGAATTGCTTGGTCTTTGAGCTTGCTATTATAAGCTGGATAGCTCAGCTTTTGCTTACTTATCTTACATGGTTTTTAGTATAATAAATAACTACAAAAAAGGCTTATGCCTCAATGCCTACACCTTGCCTTCTGGATGGTCGTATGCCCACCTTACGCCTTTTAGAACATTGCTTGATGCCTTTTCTTGTTTGGTTTTGTTGACCGGTGTGTGTTACAGCATATAATTCCCCATTTCAGTCAGCAATTTGTTTATTGTAAGTGATCCTGCAAATATACATCACATAAAAAAGTGTTCTCCTTTCTCAATCATTTGGAGATTTCCATGCAAGTGCCGTGGCAAAATAGTTACGTAAAAGTTGAGACTCCTGACTGCCGACATGTCACACATTATATTGGTTAATTTTCTACTTCAATCAACTTTACACAACCATGACTCGCACTGAAATCCACTTATCTCTTAGAGGTAGCATAAAGCTAAAGACCTAATCTAAGCCTCAAACTCCAGAAAGCGTGTCAGAAAAAAACAATCTCCAATAATTGTTTTTCACATTACAGATAACAGCGTAAGCATATCGTCCATAAAAGAATGTGAAATGGAGGAATATACCTGTTCGTAAGAACTCGGGCGGAGTATAAGCTAGGTTGGTGCTATAACTCTTCCCATCTCGACTATTCTTCATTAGACCGAAACTAGATAATCGAGGGTCACCATCCTGACATAACAAAAGATCATAAATAGTGAAAACCAGATCAGTTCAGTCCAAACCATATAGAAAATGGACATAATACCGTTTTGTGAGATGGCTTTCCTTTATATAAGAGTACATAATTTTCTCAAGCTAATGGGTGAAGAATTGCGGTTGAAAACCTTCTGTTGAGGACAGTTCATAATCGGACCAAATCGATGTTTCAGCAAGCGAAAGCTTATTTTATTTGATATATCAGAAACACAACAATGCAAATCAAATATTACTATAATAGAGCAACTCAATACAATCACGGAATAATTTGTCATATGCACTATGTATATTACCCAAAGACGTGTAACCCATGCTCATTTCATCACATTCGTAAAGCAGTAACTAATGTGGAGCATAATTTGGGATTTTCAGCTACTTTAGGCATTTTGATTGTCGTCGTTACTTTCTTAGCTCAATTACTTAGTTAAGTCATTGTAGAAGTAAGTTTGCTACTAGGTTGTAAGTGATGCATTACCTGTAATCTATGTATTCTTTATCGATGTGTAGGCAACAAATTATCTGCTTAAACATTATAGGCATCATATCTTTTTAAATAGTTTAGAAAATTGATAGAAAGATAACACACACAATGTTCTAAAGAGCAAATTGCATTCGCAGCCCCCTAATTTTAAGAAGAACACTCTCTACCCCTCACATTTCAATAATTACACTCTTTCCCTCCTTATTTGAGTATGGGTAGAACCTATGAAGCACGGACCCCTTATATAGCAAAGGTGTTGGTGCCGACAAGTGACAGCCGACACCTCTCGAACATCTCTGGACAAATAGGACACCTCTGTGAGGTGTCTGAGCATTCTTTATTTATTTTTTATTGTCATCCTTAGGAATATTAGCTTACCTCCTTGTAGTTGTTTCTTCTTTCTTCTTTCCGCTACTTCTGTCTTTTCCTGCTTTATTTTGCTACTACTTTCTTTCTTCCACTACTTTCTTATCATGCTTCTTAACGGGTCTTTGATACTTGTTCTCCTTTCTTAAAGTATATTTCGGCAAGCATAAAGTGTATACCTTGATTGCTATGAATTGATTGAAACTAGGCTATATATGAAAATTTACACTTCTAAAAATATATGTGAAAACATACGTAATTTAGCGGTGTCCAGCAGCTGAAACTTTGCAAATTTTTGTGGCATGTGTCCCCACAACACAATGTCCATGTCCGAGCTACTTAGGGCAACACTTTCCCGTGTACATATGGATCTAGAAATGAAATCGGATGCCAGGGAAGAGGGTTCGCAGTTTAAGTGGAGGTGCAACAAAGAATGTAGCGTGAGTCGGAAGCCAAGTGCATTGATGTGGGACAAAGCAAGGACTGAACAAGGGCAGAGGCTAAGTCCTCCCAGACAGAGCTTGAGGAGTGGCAATGCTGCGAGAGCAAGTGCACGGAGTGAATACGCGATCATAGTCAAGAATTCAACTCTTAGGTCCAGGGTCAGGATCCAAAGTCAAAGTCTGAAGTTAGGTCCAAGTACAGTAGTTGCTCCCATCTTGGACTGACCCGGGGATCATAGTCCCCAAGGATGCCGATAAAGAGTCCCCAGCATCAGAGCACGTAGAGTAGTCACACAGACACCCTAGCGGCGATAGCGGCGATAGCGGCGATAGCGTCATGAAGGAGTCACCTCCCTAACACGCCGTGGTAATACACGAAAGAGTCGCCTACCATGAGGGCCAAGGTAGCGCCCCGGAAGAGTTGCCTAGCTGTCGGGAGGGAAGTCTGCTGGAGCACTCGGAGCTCCCTAGAGGAGATAGTGTCTCGGGGGAGTCGCCTATCCCGAGGTAGGTCCTTGGGCCAAAGCACACTGAGTGCGCGAAAGTAGTGTCTTGAAGTGGTCGCTTACCCCACAAGCCGAGGTAGTGTCACGGAGGAGTCGCCTACTTAGCAAGAGGGGAGTCCATGCCGGAGCTCTTGGAGCTCCCTAGCGGAAATAGTGTCCCGTGAGAGTGGCCTATACGGCGATGAGTCCTCCTTGTGTGGGAGCACTCGAAGCGTGCCAGGGTAGTGTCCAAGAGGAATCGCCTACCTGATGGGCTGAAGAGTATCTCGAAGGAGTTGCTTACCCTAAGGGATGTTGCACACTACAGAAAGTCAGTCGAAGCATGTTCCACGTCTAAGGCGAGGTGCACATTATGTGGTGAAAGGATGGATCAACACCAGGCATGGCAAAGCGATAGAGAGTCGGGGAGGCACAACTATATAAGTGGCACCGAGCATAGGCGTGGCTTGATGGCAGTGCTACGATTACGCTCAACAGAAATGGTGCAGGGGCGCAGCCACTAAATGTTGTGCGGGGGGACAGGGCAACAGCGCATGGGCACGGCTAAGGGAAGCATGTCGGGGGCACATATAGAAAGAGGCGGTGCTCAAGCAGTGTTAGGAACACATAATCCGAGATGGCTCTCAGGCACAGTCGCGCATCGTCGCGGCGAGCATTCTGCCAGCTTCACGTAACGTGGAGACGACCGTCAGGCGTCTTCATGCTCGAGCGCGGCGAAGGAGATCATGGAGCAAGGAGCTCCCTTAAGGAGAGGCGAGACCAAAGGACAAGCAATAAGGCCCCACGGAGGCGAGAGACTCAGTGGGATGCAAGGAGCCTCCATGGTAAGGAGAGACCATGGGGGGATAAAGAGCCCCTAAAGAGAGGAGAGACTAAGGGGGAAGCAGAAGAGGAGAGACCGGGGGGAGGCAAGGAGTCCCTAAGGAGGGGACTCTGGCCGACCTCCCCATCCAAGGGAAGGCCTCGAGCCAACCCCTTAAGGAAAAGTCCTCGGGCAACCTCTAAGGGGAGGGCTCGGATGAACCTCCAATGCAAGGGCTCTGGCTTACCATAAGGGGAGGGGGCTTGGGGCAGCGATGACAAAACTTGGTATATTTTTGGTGGCGAAGGCACAACACCTCACTTGGGGCATGCGCTACGGGTTGAGCTCTCACCATTGACTATTTGTTGAAGTCGCGAAAGCAGGCCCCAAGAGTGGTCAAAATTGCATAGCCAGAATGGGCTAGCAATAAAATTTTCTAACAGTAATATAAAAACCAAGCTTTGATAATTTAGTATGCATTGGCTTTCCAAATGAAAATTTAATCAGGGGCGAGTGCAATACTGAAGTGTGGGAGATAGCAAGTGTGATATCCCTTACACTAGGGGGTGTGAGTTTTTTTTTTTCTGCTAATCTCTTTTCTAATATGTGTGAAAATTTTCTACAGTTTTAGACCTAAAATAATACCTATTCAGACAAAATCAATATGTTCGACAAAGTGAAAGTCAAAAATCCATCTTTTGTCTCTGCAAAAGAAAGAATGCTCATTTAACGCTAAACATGTCATAATTTTGCCGTGATTTATTAACATTTATTTACTTCTTTAAACTAATAAAAAAAATCATATTTCTTTGACACATAATTTTGTTGATCACTTCTTCAGAGTGTCTAACAAGTGTCCGGTAGGTGTCTAAAAACAGAACATTTTATTTGTTTTCTAATGGCATGCCCAAGAAGCATCAAACTCGTATCCTTGAGCATCTATGAAGTTTCAGGAACTTAAAGAGTAATTGACACATATACCTCACCCTTTCAGAAGTAAATATGTTTCATGGGTTATAACACCTAATATTGTATCAGTTCATAGATTAAAGAAATCGGAGACAGAAATTAGTACAGATATTCTAAGCAAGGAAAGATACACATAAAATATTTGGCATTTTCAACTGTATACCTCATCAAAAAGCACCCTGTATGCATTCAAATCATGGTAGATTTTCCGATTTTCAGCATCGCAATGATCAAGAGCTTCTGCAATATGGTACGCAACTCTCACACGCATTGCCCATGGTAGAGGTTGTCTATCCCCTACAGCGAACAATTAAAACGTACGAGAAAAATTAAAAAAAAAAAAGGCTAATAACGCAGCAAAAATCAATATCCGTTGAGAAAAGACAGATTTGATGTTTAGGAGGAGCTTCTGCCAAATACTCATTTGTGGTCTAGAAGCAAAGATGCATAGACAGGGAAAAAAAACTGCATATATGTGCAAGCTGAGTTATATAACTTCACAAAGTTGTTTTTTAACTTAGGAAGTTCTCAGAAGTAGAACAGAATAATTTAAGACAGATGACAAGCTTAACATGACCATGCAAACTTTAAGGAGTTGTCTTGAAATGCGCCGAGAACATCACTAGCTCATGACATTGGCCAGTAGAAAGATACCATCTCTGAGTAGCCAAAGAAAGAACTCGGTATAACTTCTATCCACCATGACGATGTAGTGCAACAGAGAACAAACAGGGAAGAACGCGCGCGTGCGTGCGTGTGTGTGTGTGTGTGTGTGTGTGTGTGTGTGTGTGCTACCTAAAACTTTATTAACGTTAGCCGGTTAGAAGTTCTAAGGTTTTGAGTTGGAGTTAAAGTCTAAGTTGGGACAGTTCAGGAAGCAATAAACTATGGCAGAAGGTGCAAAGTTCATACAATGAAACAGATGTTTTGACAGTGTGTCATTCGGCATGTATTCTGCAACCAATAGACGCTCATCTCCCTCAGCACAACATCCAATTAAATTCACCAATCTCTTATGCCGAACCTTGCCCAGCCCAGCAGCTTCCGCCTGCAATTAGAGTGTTGAGAAAATTTAAGCACCACCAGACAACTTCTCAAAATTGATCATGAGTTTCCCAGTAAATGGAAAAAATAGGTAGGCCCGTTATCTACCCTGCAAACAATTTTATATGCAGACAAAATCAAAACTGGGGAAGAAATCTCAAGATATATCTATTATCTTTTCCCTTTTTCTTTGCTAGGCTAAGAAGATAATAGGTCAACAACCTGACAAGTATTTAACAACAAGCTGCTTTCAGACAGACTTGATTCAAATGTCTATTGTTTCATCGACATTTTTTAATTTCTGCGTTCGCCCCTTCACTTTGTTAAGTTACCCATCTAGTAAAAACCTTAAGCTTTAAACTCTACTTCACATGCAAGAGCCCCCCAATGCATGTGGATAGACTGTTGCCGAAATTCAAATTGAGGTGTACCTCCACCAAGTGCAGAAACAAACTAAGTGAAAACTGGAAAGTCAATGAGAAACATAAACAAATGGGGTCAAATGCAAGCAAGAAGAGTTGGACCCAAAACCTCGCGAAATGAGAGCTTTGTTATCAGTTGATTAGCTTTAAAAGCTTAAGCTATCAAAGAATGGGCCCAAATGTTATCTTGAGTAGCAACTTACGCTTGCTAACATTTGCATCTTGCTTAAAAAGTCAAACAATCTAAAAGTACATTTCTGTTTCCACTAGTATAAATCACATAGACTGCAGTAATATTAACCGGCATTAGAATTGTGCAACTAAATGAACTAAATAACGTTAACAACTCAAATTTTGTGACATCATTGTATAGAATAAAGCTCAACCAAACAAACACCGAAAGACTATCATCATAGCACTAAATAACAAGTCAAAATGTATCACTACTAAAGTACAGAACCGATACCAGACCCAAAAGGGAAACAGAAAGAGAGTGATTTACCACAAACTGTTGTGGGTCTGGCCACGACTGTTTTGAGAAGCGCTTAACGGCGACAACCTTATTACTCCGAAGCTTCCCTCTATACACAACATTTGGGGCTTTTTCTCCGCTTTCTGACACAATCAACTCGCTATTGAAACCATTCGTCGCGGCCCTGAGCTCTGTAAGACTGAATTCCTTGAATGTAGGAACTTGATCTTGGTCCAATTGGTCCCCATTAGCTTCATTCATCATTTATTCAACAAATTAAAATGAGATGATACACACATATGAGACAACATTCACTTGAAAAATGAAATCAAAACCCAAAAGAAAAAAAAAATCATACCTAAACACACTCGTACGCACACACATTACATTTGTAAGACAATATCCACTAGACAAATTGTATCAAAATCCAGCAAAAGAAGAATGTTACATAACACACACACACACAAGAGGGGAGGCATGAGGTGATACCCAGATCTGGTTTTGAGTCAGGTTGAGAGGGTTCCTGGTCAGGAGACTGAACATTGGCGGTTCTGGACTGAAAACAGCCCATTCTTACACTCTACATAGACGAAACTGCCCACGAGCAGTGTCTATACAGTACAACCCTCACTGGGTATGTCGAATCTTGGAGAAAAAGAGTGACTTTGGGGTCAATGAGAGTGAGTGAGCCGACCAGTGAGCATTCAGGTGAGTTGATGAGCGAGAAAAAGAGAGGAATACACACACTTAAGACTTGGGGGAGTGGACCGTACAGGGGTTATGATTAGAGCACTCAGAGCAGGGGCCGTCACATGATAAGTCGAAGACAAGCACGTGAAGAGGCGTAGAGAGAGAGAGAGAGAGAGAGAGAGAGAGATGCAGAGAGAGGGGGACACACCGAGAAAGAGAGGAACTGCGGTTACATCACTTGCATCTCTGCGTCAGCAGTACGTAGTTCAAGTAAAAGGTTTCTTTCTTTTTCTCACTGTACTTTCTAATCAGATTCTCTTCTATTAGAGATTGAAATCCTTGGGCTTTTTGCGTACACAAGCCACCTTACAGGCTTTGGACGAGTATTTTTCTTAGTGAACAGCTCTTTAGATGTTATACTACAAACAGTTTCTCTGAATGGAAAAATATTAGTCAAGCATGCACAAAGGTGGGATTGCATCGAAAGTCAGATAAAATATTGAGTGCCAGAAGGATAGATAAGGTTTTGTGTATCAAATTATTATGGGCTAATTACTCACGACACCCCGAAGTTTACCCTAAATTACACACGGACCTCCCCTATTTTTTAAAAATTACACTAAGCTACACATTTCTATTTTTCTGTTAACAGAGTTAACAAAATTAATGAAAGGACGGTCATACCCCTGATAAACAAGTTAATTTACTCTCTCTCTCTCTCTCTCTCTCTCTCTCTCTCACACACACACACACACACGCCGACAGCATCCTTTGGACTACACACCCACTGCCGGTGAAGCCATGGGCCACCAACCGTAGCCACCATGACCCATCACCGCCCCCATCACCATGAACCACAATTGCCGGCCACCACCACTTCGAGAAGACAACCAAGATTTGGGGGCGGGGCAGCCGGCGCAAATCATCAGCCGGTAAAACGATAGCCGAGGCGAGTAACCGATCACCGGCGAAGTGCGGGTGATGGTTGCCGGAAGCAACAGCCAAGAGACCCAAACGTAAATCTCGGCCAAACGCAACAACGATGCAACCAAGAGACCCAAACGTAAATCCCGGCCAAACGCAACAACGATGCAACCAAGAGACCCACCGGAGATCGAGAAGATGCCGGGAAAGGTTCAACACCACTAGGAAACAACCGCCGGCCAAGAAACCACGAGTAGCTTTGAAGATTACATCCTAGCAATCGGCAAGAGTCTTCAAATGGTTGGAAACAGCCCGAACCTAACCACCTCCGTCCAAATCCGAATCACCAGCTATTAGCAGCACCGTCGTTGGCCTCTAAACTCATGCAGCGGCACCGGAGAACAGCCTTCAACCTTATTCTCTAACTCTCCTGATTTGAATTATTTTTTGTGTAGTTTGAGAAATGGTGATTTTTGCGGTGGCCGATGACGACTGAATATGGAATGGAGGAAGTGGTATTTCAGCACCGCTGCCTGAATCTGGCGATCGGAGAAGACCCATATACTACCCGGTTGCTGTGGAGTTAGTCCTAGCGGTTGTAGTGGTGGATCGATGGAGTTTCATAGCTGTGGTGGTGGTACTTTTATTGGATCTCAGGAGAGAGAGAGAGAGAGAGTGAGAGAGTGAGAGAGGAAGAAAAACCCATATCTGGGCGTAAATCCGTGAACACCTTGTTTTCTTAGGGTGCTTTGGCCGAAATCTGGAGTCGCCAGTGATTCTGCATGAAAAAAAGAAAGGGGAAGATCTAAGGGCATTTTTGGTATATCATAACAAATTTGTGTTGCCCTAAATTTTTTTTTACGGTTCCCTAACGGAAGTGGGTTTTGTGTAATACAACAAACCACAGGGAGCGGAGTGTAATTTTCAAAAGATAGGGGGTCCGTGTGTAATTTAGGGTAAACCTCAGGGGTGCCGTGAGTAATTAACCCAATTATAATTTGTTACTAAGTTATTATTAGCTTTTCATCTTATGCATCGATTGTACCACGTTATACCTATCACTATTATATTAAAGTTTATTTTGAAATAATGAGACCTATAATTGCACCTTTTCTACTACGGTGAAGTCATATTTGGCATTCTTACAAACGACATGTTAAATTCTTAAATAGCAATTTCTCACCAAACCGGTACTTTGCTGTTAAATGGGTGGTATCACAGTGTATCGAAATACGGGGAGGCTGAGAATATATGGACCACTGTATTTCTTCTAATTGGGAATCTGATGTTCTTTTTTTGCCTTTTTTTCTCTATGAATATCATTTTCTTAATGATTCTATTCTTGGTTTCTTTATCATGGTCACTTGGATTCTAGGTTTTCAAAATTCCAATTAGGGGGATAAGAACCTTAATAACGAAACTATTCTTGATTTCCTTGATCAATTGGGTTCAGTTTTCCTCCAAAATTAGAAATAGAGAAATTAAGATTGTGTATTGCACCTCATATCTAATTAGCAAATTGACTTTGTAATTTCACTTTTGTCATATTTGTTTTCAATCCAAGGTTTGTGCATGTATTTTTAACTACTTCCGGAAAAGGATTTATTATTGATTTTCTATTTTTTTTGTCACTATTGCATGGTAAGTGTTTTCAAAAGATATTTTTTTTTCATGTCATATCATATATGGTAAGTGCTCTAAAAAGTATTTTGGACCGTTTTCAAATTTAATTCCAATTTATACGTTTACAATATAATGACTTATTACATGATATTTCATGTCGGATCAAGAATAGTATGAGATGGCTCTTCTAAGACCTTGTCTATTATCTTATAAGTACCTACTTATCTAGTTCTTTTAAAGAGGTATTGTCATGTAGTTAGGTCATGAGCCGGTCGTTAAAGATGGTATTAGAGCCGACTCTCGAAAGCTAAAACTGCACTATCTAGACGGGTTGGTGATGGTTGCGCGTAAAGGAAATCACATCTGCGTATGTCCCACATCAAGAGGATGGTTAGGGCAACTAAGGATGAGCCAGGGATATCCCACAATGGTTAGAGAGAAAATTTTGAATTACGCGTAATCCAACCTTAGTATGGACGCTAAGCATAAAGATGGAAAATTGTGATATTTCACATCTGATATAGAGTAGTATGAGATTGTTATAAGGCCTTACCTGTGATCTTAGAAGTAACTACTTCGCTAACCCTTTTAAGGAGGTATCATTGTCACAACCCGAACCCACGGGCAGGCCCGCGAGCTAGGCACGTGACCGGCCGCAGACCCAATGGACTCCAACCAAGGGTTCTGCTAGGCCTTACTCACTAAAACATGTACACAATTCTAAAATCATACATTAACTAACACCATAACATGAATTTCTAAAGATGCCTTTACAACTCTTTCCCAAATCATCTCTACTGAAATCCTCCAAAGAGACCGATAGCATTTATTTTAAAGAAACCTCCTAAAATTAAGCTACGAACAATTCAAATAAATAACTGGCAGTTCTACAATTTCTCAAGGGCTAACGAGCATCTCCCGCGGCTTCATTCTCATTTCCCTCGCAATACTCATGTTCATCTAGTTGATCGCCTGAAAACATTTATAAAACGGGGTGAGCTTGGGGCCCAGTAAGTACACTAATCATATCCCTAAAATAGATTTTGGGATTCATAAAAACATGAAACATGCCATGGTTTTCTTCAATTAAAAACTGGTAAACATTTCACAAGAGATACTATGCATATATATACTTTTGAAAGCAATTCATCCAAGATTCTCAAAAACGAAGTATGACATCAAGTAGGCTCATCAATAACTATCACAGTTCATCATAACATAGGCATGTTGCGGTCAGCGTACGTTCCCCCCTGACTAGGGCCCACAATCCCTACTCCACCTGGGATGAACATTATTTGGTCAGGGTATGCGCCCCCCGACTAAGGCCCACAATCCCTCCTTCGTCCGGGATACATATTGGTGTGGACGCAAGGGCGCACCACGAGCAACAGTACTGTGCGTCAACGTATCGTCCCGTTGACCAGGACCCAACAATCCAACTTTCCCCCGTGGATATGGGGCAGAACAACCAAGCCAGAAATACCGTCTCATTCAACATAAGCCAACTTTAAACACTACTCATAGAAAACATTCCATGGCATTTTTGATGTATTTTATCATCAAACAATTTACACAAAAGCAGTAGCGTGCAAAAGGCTTTAAACTTTTAATTGA
Organism: Escallonia herrerae; assembly: GCA_033070095.1. NCBI lineage: Eukaryota > Viridiplantae > Streptophyta > Magnoliopsida > Escalloniales > Escalloniaceae > Escallonia > Escallonia herrerae. The sequence goes on along the minus strand of JAVXUP010000173.1, from coordinate 335,688 downwards.
ACAATTCATTTGTACATATACATAGACGGAAAATAGGGTATACGGAGGAATATGGCAAGGGTACTTACCTGTTGCTGACACTTTTCCTCGATCCAAAAATCCTTGAATTAACCTAGATTGGCATTCCATATGTTAAAACACAATCTATACTACAATACTATAAACCTCATATAAACTACCCAAACTATGCTCACTTCTAACCCTGAAATCGCTCGACTCAAAGTGCGACTCGCACTCGACCAACCTAACCGAAAACCCTATACAATCCTTAACGCGTGTTGATATTTTAAAATTTAAAATAAATTAAAATAAGACACTTTTATTGCTTAAAATATTATAAAAAGTCAAAATATGAATTTTGTGAAATTTTAAATATTTTCGAATTAAAATAATTTCTTTAAATGCAAGAAAAACTCATAAATAGCCATAATTGCTTCTAGCTCAAAATAAAGTCCCATAATTTTTTAAACAGCTTTAAAATATCTATAAAAATTATAGAAATTTAAATCAGAAATTAAGATGCATTAAAACTATTTTTAAATTATTCATTTTGCTAAAACCAATGCGATACGAAAATTATAGCAAATCAACTCTAAAAATTACCAAACTTAAACTGACATGTATTCATAACATAAAAACATTATTCTAATTTTTCCAAAACATTTTCATGGGTGTAAGGCCTCCAAAAGAATTTTACAAATGTAAGCTTGCCAAAAATATTAAAAATACATATGATATCAGAAAAATATGACATTTTAACAGTAATTCTATTATTATCCTATGATCCTTCCTGTAAAGTTTCAACATTTTTTGACAAGTTTATGATACCCAACGGCCATGTGGTACAACTGTGCAAGCACAGTGTACTGTTCACTCAGAACACACAGCTACTGTTCATTATCTTCTTCTCCTGTCCAAACCCAGAACACACAGCTACTGTTCACGCAGCTTCCCTTTCACCCCTAGCACATTAGAATTCACTCCATTAACACACTAAATCTATACCTTCATACACACACTCAAGCCACTTACACACATATATATCCAACACATTCATGCTCATGTATTCCCATACAACCAAAACACAGCAACACATCCATGTGTATATTTATGCCACCCCCACGCCACTGCCTTCCCTCTTTTCTTTCTCTTTTGCTTGCTTCTTCCTTCTTGCTGCCAAAAAAAAACACACAAACCCACGTAATACCCTTCATTCCTTCGCATGTACACACAATATTCCCTATAATACCCAACATAAGCGCAGCCCCATTCCCTTCTCCTAGTTCTTGTCCGGTGCATATATATTCCCCAATACCCATTTCATGGCAAGGTCTCTTCCCTTGTTCTAAAACCCACAAGATAGTCGTAGACACATATAACATCCCAAAGGTAATTGATTTTGGAGAGAAGGTAGAAATCTTACCTCAAGGTTTCGCCGGAAAAGTCCTTTGCCAAACTTTCTTCGTCTCTCTCCCGTACTCTCCTCTGCCGTCATTCCAGATGGTTGAAATTTTAGGGTCGGCTGGTGTTGGTAGCTTATGAATATATATTAATCCCTAGACCAAAGAATTACTAAAAGCCCCCTTATTCCTTGTTAGTTAGTTTAACTTATACTCAAAATTCTCTCTTATTACGACAAGGCCCAAAAATAATTATTTACGAAAGTTCAATATACTAAAATAATTTAATGGCTTGTTAACTAATCTCGCTTCACTAATCGTCGTCTAAAGTTGTCACAGAAAATATCAATACTAACTAAACGAAAATTCGTCGCTAAAATTTCCAAAATTTCACTCATGCTAATCGTTTCTAAAGGCTCTAATTAACACCACATATAATAGCTATCATTGAATTTCAACTTATGGTTCCTAAAAAAAATTCACTAAAGGTTGCCGATAAAATATTGTACATGCAAATTGATTCTAAATGTTGCGTGCAAAAATTGTCGCTAAAGAACTAAAATAACCGGCAAGAAATTCCAAGTTTCGGTGTATTACAATCATCCTGTGGTGGAGTCATGGACCGGGTCTTCTCTTTCTTACTTGACATGCTTCATTTTATGTCGTTTGACGTTCAACTAATCAAATAAATTATATTTTTCTCTCTCTTTCATGTCAATATGTCTCATTTAAAGACAAATCTCTCTCTCTCTCTCTCTCTCTCTCTCTCTCTCTCCCACACACACACATACACACACATTCAAATCTTGATACTTTCTATATTGTATACAAAACCATTATGTTTTCACATTCTAACAAATTAATCAACCTCCATTTATTTTATTATAAGTCATATACATGTATGCATATAACAATACACACACACACACATAATTATCTCTTATATTTTAATTTCTCTTATATCGCATAGTTTTTATACTCTTCTTGGTGAGTTTTACTAATAAAAATCTCAACACATGAGTTGTTATTATTGTTCTAGAAGTGATAAAAAAAACTCATAAGAAGGTAAAAAGAGCATTATTTGTTATTGATATTCGACATATAAATAAGAAATTTTAACAGTTGTTGCTTCCGTGTACACGCACGGGGTCAATGTAACGCCCCCGAAAATCTGGAGCTCCATCGCCCCGAACTCCCGGGTCGTTAACCTACCAGATCACATCAAACCTGTCAAACCTGTTCACTAACATATATTCTAAATCATCTAATTCAACATCAACTCAGATTTCTCAAAATACTGGATCATAATTGCTTAGCTTAAACTATTACAGCTTAGGTCCTTCGTAATTCAAATTTCTTAAGAACAAACTATCAGTACCGACCCGCACAGGGGTCTTACTATACAGTGGTGATGGGCTCACCGGAACCTCATGCAGACTCTAACCCATTCTCGAATCTGCTACAGCTTATCATCACCTGCAGAAGGGAGCCAAACGGAGGGTGAGCTTTTGAGAGCTCAGTAAGGTCGCACAAGGACTACCAACAGGATTACAAAACGATTTCAAAGAATCCAACCAACGAAAATTTTCAGAATACTTCAGATGGTCAAAACTTAATGACTTCCAAAAGGATCAAAACTCATCAGAAATAGATACCAAAATAAACCAGAACAAACATGACCAATTCCAAAAAGAACAATCGATAATAGGTCATTTCTAAACTCATCATTTCCAAATACAATGAAGATTTTTCAAAGGATTTCCATAGAAGCACAGATCATTTCAGATAATACTTTTCAGACATTTTCATAATTGTCACGGCAGTGTACAGAGCAGATAAAATTAAAAATCAACGTTGATCCTGGGCGGTCGCGATGCAATTCCGGCAAAGCACAGAGGTGTACACATGCATGATGTACTAAAATACTAGTCCACTTAGGTACTAGCCTGGTTTTTCCTGCAGGATTTAGACCAGCCTTATTACGCCCTCTCACAGAACAGAAACCCAGGTCAACACAGAAAAATCAATAATATCAGTAAGCCTTAACATAAGCTCAATCACCGAAATCAATTCGGATTCCAATAACAATAATCATACTGACATAAGTCAACATTCAGAATTTTTAGAAGAAATCGAAATTTTCAGAAGAAAAATCGCAGATAACAACAAAGCGATTACGAATAATTATCAAGTTTTAAGCACAACAATCCGGAAGAATGGATACAGAAAATTGTCACATCTGCTCAGCACATAATAATAGGCGAGCATCACAAGATTTCTAAATAATCAATTCAGGTTCAATATTAGGATTTTCTGGATAAGAACATGCTGATATCATACCAAATTCAGAGTTTGGCATTAGCCATAAGTAAATCAAATGAGTAGTTGCGAGTATGAGTTATCAAAATAAGGGTTCGGACGAAAGTCCTTACCCAAGATTCAGATAGAATCCCTTACTTGGATCCACAGCTAAATTATCCTAACAGGAAGTCTTTAGCTTTAACCTAAACGGAATAATTGAATCATTAAAATACAGCATATAGAATAAAATTATAACTTAATACGAACTCACGCATGCTCCCAAAATGAACCTCCCCTCACCGGGTATATAAAATTATCGAAACGCCCCTAGGGTGTAAAATTACCAAAATGCCCTCTCAGATTTAAATTACCAAAATGGCCTTCCCGTAAGTAGAATCACTGAAATAAGTTTCCCATATGTAAATTTATGCAAAAATACCTTTCTTAGGTCAAATTACCAAAATACCCCTTCGGGGTGGCAAATTACCAAAATACCCCCATTACACTTTAATTCTCAAAATGACTTTTCCATAAGAAAAGTCACTAAAATAATCTTATTGTATGTAAATTTACTTCAAACACCTCTTATAGGTAAAATTACCAAAATACCCCTTCGGGGTGGCAAATTACCAAAACACCCCTGGGAGTTTCCGGCACCGGAAAAATATCAAAAATATGTTAAAACGCTATTTTAAACATCCTGATGTTATATCTGGCCTAAAAAGTATTTTAGAAATTTTTTGCCCAAAAATCCCGAACCGGTGTCTAGACCGAGCACTAAAAGGCCAGTTTCACGAAAAATACCTATCGGCCTTAGAATAGCCCGAAATTTTAGATAATAAATCACATCTATAAAATAGAGGTTCCATAAAAATTTCAGACTAAAATAACTTAATTTACTAGGTTAATTAATTTGATAAATTTCTTTAATCGATACCCCAATTTAGCGCCCTTTGCGGATCCCGAAAATTCCCAAATATTTCCAGAGCATAGTTCTAGTAAAATTATTAGGGGTTACTGTTTTGAGTTTTGTCCAATTATGACCCTAACTATTTTAATAAATTTGTCAAAATCTGCCTAATTAATACTCCCTTTGTAGCGACAAAAACGGTTACTATTTGGATTAAAACACACACTAAAGCACCTCAGCTGCACACACTCTTCTTCCACCTTCAGCCGAGACACACAGCTGCTTCAATTTACACGTACACCCATTGATTTGTCCTCAATACACTAGAAGACACCTGCATAGATTACTTAACATCCATTAACCTAATCTAAATACAATTACACCTCCTTACACCACCCATACACACGGATTACCATATTTACACACACCCACACACCAAGAACACACACATACATAGTTCAGTCACAAACACTCACCAACCCACACAAACTGATACTCTAAACCCCTCGATAATTCACTGAAACCTCACCCCGCACCCTATGAAGCTTCAAGACACTGCAACTCATCCAATTCATAACCCAAAATTCACAATTATGCATACACACACACACACACACACACACACACAGCCATGTTCACGGCTGTGAGCACAACCTATTCATGCTTTTAACCCACCGAAACCACTAAAGGGAACAAGAATTACCCTTTTTGAGAAGAACCCCAATTTCCTTCAATCTCTCTCTGTGTCCGAATCCCTGTTTTTTCTTGTTCCTTTGTCGTTTTGCTTCTCTATTTCTTTCTTCTCTGTTGTGTTCTTCTTCTTTCCTGAAAGGGAAAGGTTTCCCTTTTCGTCTCTTTTTTTTTTCATTTGTTTCTTTCATTTATCTTTATAACATTTCCCTATTTTATTATTTGATCAGCTTGGTCACCATAAGCTTATATGTGGTGGCATCAGGTTATGCTTATTTTTCTCAAGATTGACACCTAGACATACTTTCCAAAATTTGCAAAATAGCCCCTCAAGTTTCCAAAATTACAAAAATGCCCCCAAAATTTTGAAAATTACATTTTTGCCCCAAAATTCTTTTAAGCTTACACAAGCTTCTAATACCCGAGTATTACTCAAAATTAGCGCCCATTTATTTTTCAAAGCCTGAATGATTATTTTAATCGGCTCCCGAAGTTCGGGATATTACATCCTTCCCCCCTTATAAAAATTTCATCCTCGAAATTTGCTCGCGAATTCGCTATCACTTATGGCGTCCAGGCACTATGCCTCTGCTGCGCCACTCTGATAACTATCTCTTGGCAGCTACGCAACTTTTGACTTTTGCACCTAGATTCTTGTCCCATGAATACCCAGATGCAACCGTTTAAATCCAAATCATAACACTAAACTGAAATCATGTCGGATAATCACTTTACTCTAACTAGTCCAGAATTTCAAGGACGATGATTTAACCGATACAGAACTTACTGAGCAGAACCTATACTGCTCCGAATTTTACGCATCTCAAATAGATTAAGTCAAGCTCTAATTTGACAGACTTCTCCTCTCTTATGTTACTACTACACCAGAGATCCCATCAGTCGCACAATCCACTTATGACTGTAAGCTCAATTCGAAAATCAAGGCATATTAAAATACGAAATGATGGTCAGATATGACCTGCGGTTTACCAAGGCTAACCTGGGTAGGGTAATCAATTCACATGAGCACTTATGCCTCACAATAGACAAAAAAATTGTAGCCACTAGGCTTTCACTGCACACTCTAATACCTCAAAACAACGAGTCCAAATTACTGTCAAGTTCATCATCAAAAGACATGTTATCTTAACATAGCTATGTATTACATACTTACGATTCTCTGTGCACGTCACAGAATGACAGAAACTATAGGTACTATGAGTTCGTTGCACACTCTGGTGCCTTAAATCAAATAGGTCCAAACTGTTACCGGAGTCATTATAGAGAAATGTGTTCTCTTAACACAATGCGAAACATGATTTTACATTCACTTGTCTTGCACTTCGACTAAAGTCTAAAGCTCCAAATTATCACATCATTTCTGATGCACAGTTATATTATTTACGAAAATCTCATAACCTTATCCTTCAATCATCTATTTCAGTTAATTTAATAAAAATCTTCCGATTCCAAAAGCAAATAACCAGCAGTTTGTTATCTCAGGTTCAGACAAATTTTCATCTTATACCAAATCATTGAATAAATTATCCAAACCTAATCAGCATTCTCAGAGTCTATTCTCGCTCACAGATTATCTGAGGTTTAGGAATTTACCTAACCTCATATCCAGGTAAGGGAAAGTGCACAAATATTGATAGTAATAATCGCAATCAGGCAATCAAAATACAAAATCATGCATATTGGCTATAGTTTAACTGAAACAGATGATTGAAGGATAAGGTTATGAGATTTCAATAGTTTAACTAAAACAGATTTTAATAGTTTTACTGAAACAGATGATTGAAGGATAAGGTTATGAGATTTTTGTAAATAATATAATTGTGAATGATAATTTAGAACTTTAAACTTTAGTCGAAGTGCAAGACAAGTGAATGCAAAATCATGTTTCGCATTGTGTTAAGAGAACACATTTCTTTCTAATGACTCCGATAACAGTTTGGACCTATTTGATTTAAGGCACCAGAGTGTGCAATGAACTCATAGTACCTATAGTTTCTGTCATTCTGTGACGTGTACGCAGGATCGTATGTAATACATGGCTATGTTAAGATAACATGTCTCTCGATGATGAACTTGGCAGTAATTTGGACTCGTTGTTATGAGGTATTAGAGAATGCAGTAAAAGCCTAGTGGCTACAGTTTTGTTGTCTGTTGTGATGTGTAAGTGCTCATATGAATTGGTTACCCTACTCCTGATAGCCTTGCTAGACTGCAAGTCACACGTGACTATCACTTGGCATTTTAATACGCCTCGAGCTTGGAGCTAAGCTTACAATCATTAAGTAAGTTGCACAAAGGATAAACCCTCTAGTATATTATCGGTACAGTGCAATAAAAGTTTGTGGTATTAGAGTTGATTTTATTTGTTTGATATGGGCAAAATTCTGAGCGGTGTAGGTTCTGCTTAGTGAGTTTTGTACCAGTTAAGTTATCGTTCGTGAAATTTTGAAATAGTTAGAGTGAAGTGATTATCTGACAGGGTTTCAGTTTGGTATTATGATTTGAATTTAAATAGTTGCGTCGAAGTCTTCGTGGAACAAGAATCTAGGTGCGAAAGTCAAAGATAGCGTAGCTACCAAGAGATAGTAATCAGAGTGGCGCAACGGAGGCATAGTGCCTGGACGCCATAAGTGATAGAGAATCCGTGAGCAATTTCGATGACAAAATTTTTATAAGAGGGGAAGGATGTAATATCCCGAACTTCGGGAGTCGATTAAAATAACCATTCGTGACCCAAAAAATAAACGGGTGCTAATTTTGAGCAATGCTTGCATATTAGTACAGTATGGGAGCTTAAGACAATTTTGGGGCAAAATTTTAAATTTTTAAAAATTTGGGGGCATTTCTGTAATTTTGGAAAACTTTGGGGGCATAATGATAAATTAATGATTTTACTGATGAAAAATTATAAAATGAATGATAGTGTATATTTTAGTGATGTTTACTTAAATTAATCACGATTAGAATAATTTTGGGGTTTAAATGTAATTATATAAAATTTGGGGGTTATTTTGTAATTTTGGAAATTTTGGGGTTTTTTTTGCAATTTTTGAAAGTATGGATTAGGTGTCAAAATTTTGGGGGTCAGATTATGTTTAACGGCCACCTGGTTTGGTGACCATGCAATTGGACTTTTTGTAATTGCTTAAGGAAATAAAAGAAAATAAAAGGGAGGAAATTCGGAAGAAAAGAAAAAAAATGATGAACAGTAACCCGAAATGAAAAATAGAGCAGGGAAGAGGAAGAAGAAGAAGAAGACCGAAGGGAATCAGAGGAAGAAAGGAGAAGAAATTAGTGCCAATTCGTAGGTATCCCTTCCCCTTTTTTGTCTTTAAATTGATGGGTGTTTCTAGAGTGTGAAATCGTGAGAGCAGTGGTGTTTACTGTGTGTGTAGCGTGGGTGTGTTTGCTGTGTTCAGTGTGTGTTTAGCTTTGGAGCAGTGGACTGCTTGAGGATGGGTGGGGAATTGCAGTTTGTATGTGTTAGGAATTTTGTATCTCAATAGTAAGTGTAATTGTCGCTAAATGTTAAAAATCATTAGGCAGTTTTCTTTGAATTTTCATAAATAGTTAGGGCTAAAATTACACAAAGTATGAAACCGTAACCCCTGATTATTTTACGAGAACTATGTTCTGGAAATTTTTGGGATCCGCGAAGGGTGCTAAATTGGGGTATTGATTAAAGAAATTTATCAAATTAATTAACCTAGTAAATTAAGTTATTTTAATCTAAAATTTTTATGGAAACTATATTTTACAGATATGATTTAGTATCTAAAATTTCGTGTCATTCTGAGGCCAAGAGGTATTTTTCGCGAAACTGGTCTTTTAGCGCTCGGTCTGGACACCGGTTCAGGATTTTAGGACGAAAAATTTCTAAAATACTTTTTAGGCCAGAAATAACATCAGGATGCTTAAAATATCAGTTTAAGAAATTTTTAAGATTTTTCCGGTGCCGAAAACCCCCAGGGGTGTTTTGGTAATTTACCACTCTAAAGGGGTATTTTGGTAATTTTACTTATAAGAGGGATTTTGAAGTAAATTTACATACAGTAAGATTATTTTAGTGACTGTGCTTATGGAAAAGTCATTTTGAGAATTAAAGTGTAACGGGGGGTGTTTTGGTAATTTATCATCCCGAAGGGGTATTTTGGTAATTTGACCTAAGAAAGGTATTTTTGTATAAATTGACATATGGGAAGCTTATTTCAGTGATTCTACTTACGGGAAGACCGTTTGGGTGATTTAAGTCCGAGATGGGCATTCTGGTAATTTTACGACTCAGGGGCGCTTTGGTAATTTTACATACGCGATGCGAGGGGTTCATTTTGAGAGTATGTGTGAGTTTGTATTCAGTTATAATCTGGTTCTGTAGGCTGTATTCTAATGATTCGATTATTTCGTTTAGGGGTCTTACTATACAGTGGTGATGGGCTCACCGGAACCTCACGTAGACTCTAACCCATTCTCGAATCTGTTACAGCTTATCATCACCTGCAGAAGGGAGCCAAACGGAGGGTGAGCTTTTGAGAGCTCAGTAAGGTCGCACAAGGACTACCAACAGGATTACAAAACGATTTCAACGAATCCAACCGACGAAAATTTTCAGAATACTTCAGATGGTCAAAACTTAATGACTTCCAAAAGGATCAAAACTCATCAGAAATAGAGTTTAAACTCATCAGAAAATTGTCCGGTTAGTTATAAAGTTTAAAGCTCGACAAATAAAATGTCGACATATGCCGCCTAGTTAGTGAGCTTGAAAGATAAAACAAGGAAACCAGTCGATTTTCTCGTTCAGTTTTTGTGCACAATTTTAGGGTTTTTCACAGATTTCAAATCATAATATTTCTCGAATTCGAATCCAAGAAGGAGTTCTCCTAGTCTAATCCTCCCCCAATTGCACTTATCTTTTATAAGTTCTCTTAATCTCTGCGTCTTATCATCAATTTGGCACGTAAAGATGGCGTTTCAATGCAGACAAAAGGGGCACGAAGGTGGGCGCAAGTTGGGCAAATTTCGCACTTCCGGCCGAGGACGACCACTCAATTCTCACTTGAGATCAAGATGCACACTTCTAAGCGACGACTTTTTCATGGACAAGGTATGTTTTTTTATCGATTGTCTTTTAATTACACACACAGTTTCAAACTTTTCCACACAATAGGCATTCCCATGCAAATTAGGATCCATAACGAAATTTCTCTTTGTTTTTGACAATCCTTGAAATCTTTTCCTTTTTCTTCTTGACTTTTTTAGCCCCTCCCCTAGAATATCTGTTGTAGGGGCTCCCCGAGTTTGGTACGTGAATGGTGGGGGAAGGTACCGAATTCGGTGGATAAGAAGATAGCTAAGATCGGATTTGACATATTCTTGAATGCGTTACATGCTTTTACCCAAAGTAAAAAGCATTTACTGAGCTTAATGGAGTGTTGGCGGGATTCCACCAGCATGTTCCATCTATCGTTCATGGAGGCTACGCTCACCCCGTATCACTTCTTGAATATCATGAGTATTTGCATTTGAGGGAGGCCCATCCCATGGGCCTATGATCTCGACAATGATGGTGACCTCGTGGTCCGATTGCTTGGGTTCAAGTCGTACTACAAAAAAGGGGTTCTATTTTACCTGTTATCCTCTATTCCTATTATTAGCGTTTGACCGTGGAGGACACTGATGAGGTGTCTATTGATCAGTACTTCCAGGGATTCCTGTTGTACGTCTTGGGGGAGACATCATTCAGCAATGAAGATGATTCAGTGCAACTCTAGTGCTCAAGAGCTTTAAAGGAGATTGGAGAGCTTGGGGAGTAAGACTGGGTACTCCAGCCATGGCCCATCTATACCACTCGATGGGCTCGGTATCCCAAAAGCAGGTTTCGAGCTTTAAGAGGTACTGTGACATTTGGAGGTATGTCTCAACTCTTGAGCTTTTTTCTATTATTCTTATGCACTTGGTATACCTATTGCTCAAAACTTCTCTTTGTTCACAGGAAAGGGCTTTTGAGGTTTTGGGGTTACGTTCACCACATATGGGCAGGGGCACACGGACGAGACTTGACTAACGATGTACTGGTGGAATTTCCATGAAGAGTGAGTTAGGGCCTTGATGAGGGCTTACCGAGATAGACTAGCTTGGGTCAATGCCCAGTGAGGTTTTTATTTAGACTTTGGCATCTAAATTTCCCTTGGAGTTTATTTTATGGATACTCACTCCTTTTTCTCTTTTCAGAAGTCCCTCTCTAAGTGGCAGGGAGAGGAATTTTACCCAGAGAAGCTGCAGCTCACCCGGTGCAAGTGGTGGGCTATTCCCAAGAAGAATTATACCTGACCAGGGGGTGCTCTTTTTACACCACTATGATGTCAAGCCTTGGATTCCTAATGCTCCTTCCATGGAGATGTATTAGATGGGGACTCTTGATAGGGGGTTGAGACAGAGTTTGACTCGGAGGATTACTATGTCTTCCTTGAGGTGGTCGAATGATCCTCGCACCTACGAACATTCATGTGAGAGTTCCTCTAACTACAGAGTGGGTGAAGAGGGTCTAATGGGCCAAAACAACTCAGGATTAGAAGGGAAATGACAAGATGAATGAGGAGCCCAGGAGGGGATCCTGTTTCCATCTTGGTCTATGCCCATATTTTTTAGAGGTAAGGGCCATGAGACGGAGACGATCCCTAGGCCGAAGAAGGATGAGGACGTGTTAAGCCTTAAGGAGTTAGCCCGCATCAAGATGGCACACTCGAAACCAAAGTTAATGCAATTTTCTTTTTATGCATTGATTTTATCCCTACAATTCTCATTTTGCAAGTTCCTAACAAGCTATTAAGGGATGCCTATCGAATGATCCATAATTTGAAGACATGGTATCCACTCTGTAAGACTTGATGGAGGCGTAAGGGCCATCAACCAAGAAAATAAAAGTGCCTACACCTACCTCCTCAATGCCACCACAGGGAGGTGGATCGAGCGCCACGCAGTGCGAGAGCTTTGTAGAGCTTGCTGCTACTGCCATTCAGACCCCTATTAGAAGAGCTCCAATGTAGCAGACATGAGGATAGAAGAAGATGACGGTGACAAGCCGGCTTCCCTTTAGACCTATTCGTAAGCTTGAGTCTGCCCCACCAAAGGAGAAGGAATTAGCCAGTGCTAGCAAGCCCCTTCACAGTCGAAGAAATTGCCTATCAATCGATTGACCTGGGTCTTGACCATACTAGAAAAGACTTATGGAAGCTCAGTGGAGCTACCGAGCCCCTAATTTTGGAGTTATCCCCAGATCCTGAGGATGAGGATTATAAGGTAGAGCGGGAAGAAAAGTCTTTTAGATCCGATGACGAGGAGGAGCCTAACCCCATGAAGCCTTAGAAAGACTAATCTGTTTAGCTTAGCCTAGAGTTAGGAAGTGGAGTGCATTAAGAACTCAATGTTCCACTTTTTTTTTATGTAATGAACATCTTCTTTTTTTGGTAAAGGTCCTATGTTTTCATTAGAAATTCCTACATAAATTTTTATTTAATGCACTTGCACAGAAAGAAAGGCGACTCGGATGAAAAATGGATTAAAATTGAGTTGGGATTGAACTAGGAACAGGTACAGGGTTTGGCCTTCATATAGGTAACCCTTGTAAAAGTTCCACTATCATTGACTAACAGGGTTAAAAACTGGCCGGTTGGTCAGAAGAAATTCCCATAATTTTGGTAAAACCAGACGGTTGGTTAGAGAAATGGTATCTGCAAACATAAATAACAGAGGAAAAACCATCTTGTTTGTTGAAAATCATTCAGCTTGTCTAAGAAGTTTTTAAAATCTTTAAATTTTCAATGCTATCTCCATACAACTTAGGGTTTTCTCCCTATATATATTCAATATACGCCATTCAGAAAAGGTAAGCGACTCTCATTCTCTCAGACAAACCCCAATGGCCTCCGATGACAATCCAACAATCTTTGAGATTTATTGCCGATCATTCGCTGACTCTTTCAACAAGGTAGAACTTATTCACTTGGATGGACACTTTTGTATGAGGCACTTATGAGCTTGCATATGGTTTTCATCCATGAACTTATTCTCCGGGCCGTTTGCAAATTTGGTGATCACCAGGATCATGTCTTACTATTCGGTCTGAATGAGCTTTGCCTTACATATGAAGAATTCTTGGCTTTGAGGGATGTCCCCATAAATTTATCGATTGTTGTTCCCATTATTCAAGACAGATATCTCGTATCCCTCATGAGCTTATTGGAAGTTAGCACTAAGTGGGCTAGATCATTCATTCAAAGTGAGCACATCTGCTTTTTTGGTGATTGAATATATTTCTGCTAAATCGGACAATCGTGATAAGTAATATGTGAGTGCTCAGGTGGGCGATCTGGAATGTTTTTGGTTGCCAAGTACCTTATAATAGTGGGCCCAGGTGTTGCTGATGTGAGGCCACCTGAGCTGATACCTCAGGCGTCTTTGCGAGGGAGAATCATAATCCAGGTGTGGTAACTAAAACTATTAATGCTATTACCAAGGTGCATAGAAATCTTAGTGTAGCATCGGGAGTAGTCGCTTGTTTCTTTACATTTGGCTCATGGATCACATGCGAGTGATAACAATGCCTGCTGAGGTGAGGTATTACCCTCGCTTTTTCCGTACTAGGTCTTTGCTCTTTGAGGGTCGTTCAATTATAGATGCTTGGACCCAATTTATTTGTGCCTGAGAATCCAAGGATATCGGGTGGTATTGCAATTGGTGGAGGCCCCATAGACCTACTCTTCAGAATTTTGGGTATCACTGTGATTGCCTTTTGGGTCTATGTAGACACTTCATTTTTGTAGTCATTTTTTAATTAATTACATAATAGACTTTATTATTAATTGGAAGACATTATTGAGTTTGGCCTTAATAATGTGTTTTAAATAAGTGGTCAAGTCCATTTTAGTTATTTAATGTGGTCCCGTCTAGTTCAATTCATTACAGTCTTGTCCAATTCATTGCATGTCCAATCCAGTCCATTGCATCAGTCCAAGTCCATGTATATCAGGTCCAGTCCATGGTCTAGATTATCTTAAATGATGTAATTTGTCTAGATGCTTTTGGAAAAATAATCCATGATTTATCCTTGATGTAAAGATCAAATCAATCCATTTTATGATTAAGAAATGACTTATCCAGAATCTGGTACATCGCATTTGTGATTTCTGAGATAGTTATCCAAAAAGGGTTACATAATGTCCCGAAATTCAAGAAAAACTATTTTTAATAAATGGGGTGAACCGGACGACTTTTGACTAACTGGCTAGTTCGTTGACTTTTGTCAAATCTGCAATTTTATCACTTATTCTGACTTATCTCTAGGCATGCAGATTGGCATTGTCAATCTTATCAGTTTTCAATCCTGAGCACTATAAAAAGGGGTCTTGGCCTTCATTTCAAGGGTCGATCTCTTGTAAGTCCAGAAGCTTATTCTCTTTAGAGCTTGTACGCCATTTCCTCGTGCAATGACATCCAGCCAGCCTCTCTAGAGAATTTTAGACATCCAATTCACTCTAAAAACATCACTTTGTTCTTTGCATCATGGATCCAACGGTGTAGATTCTTGAATCGTCAAGGCAAGCTGCATCATGAGGTAACTTTAACCAGCTTTCATAGGGTAGAAGTCATATAGATTGTCATCCCTTCCCCGTAGTCACATTCAAAACAAAAAGTTATTTTCACTTTCTTTGTCTAAGTCTAAGTCTCAGATTGTAGACTACCTCCCATGGGACCAGAGTGAAATGAAGTTGGTTTTAATTCCTATTAGTCCGATCAGATACTTAGGCTATTCGACCCCAGTTGTCGATTTCAATCCAAAAATAATAATAAAAATTATCTTAGGGTAAGTCTTGTTATATTTTACATGCTACATGTTCTTTAGGCCAAAAATCATAAAAGCGAAATAGAGGCCGAAAGGGTGCAGTGGGTGCCTAACACCTTCTCGTTGCGTGACTTAGTCCTTGGACCCCTCTCATGGTTTTAATAGATCACTTGTCCTTCTTGGGCACCTTTGAGTCATTTTCTGATTTTTTCTTATTAAATAAGATAGTGACTCCTAAAAATCCTTCTTCCAAGGGGGATTTTTTCGAGGTGGTGTGCCACAGTGGTGACTTTGCTGGGGACAAAAACATTGAGAGGACTAGGCTTGAAACGTTTCTCGTGATTCTGGCCTTGATGTAATTTTCTTGTATTTCTCTGTGGTATGTACAATATGACATAATTGTGGTACTTACGCTTTTATTTCTATACTTCACACACGCACACATCTTGTCCTAACCCACCCATTTGAGAGCGACACACTCCAGGCCCTTGGTCCTCCTGGCTGAAGACGAACTCTCGATTAACTTCTCAACTCCACGTGCCTCATACTAAATATTCCTCCTGGTCCCTTGGTATATTGAAGGACTTGTATACATACTGGTGATCGCCTATTATTAACTTCTTAGTCACCGGGGGGAGGTATATGGTACATCCAAGCCGACGGAGTGCCTTTTACACCGATGTTATTAGGAAAAAAACCTCACACCTGGACCATTTAGTGTTTTGCCCTTTATTGGGAGGATACCTGTATTGGCATATGGGATGTTGGCAGGGAGCCACCAGCATCCTGTAAGCTAAACTGGTAATTTTGCTAAAAAGGGGAGACACTGATTGACCGGTCCCAACCAAACGGTTAGTTAATATGTGCATTTACTTGAAAACTTCCAGATTGGCTAGTTCATACCCTGATCAAACCCACTGACCAATTAGTCAGAAAACTTACCCTCAGAAAATTTTCAGAACAATTCCTAGAAACAAAGCCTCAAAATCCACTGACCAACCGGGCGGTTAACCTCTCTAATAACTGGACGACTAGTCAAAAACCTTACCCTCAAAAAATTCCCAGAGACAAATCCTCAACCCTACTAACCAACCGGCCGGTTAACATCTCAGATAATTGGACAGTTAGTCAGAGACCTTATCTCTCTAAAATTTTCCAAAAAAAATTCCAGAAATAAACCTGAACTCACTGACTAACCGGCCATTTATATCTCCATAGGATCGGATAGGTAGCCAACCCCCCCTTTTTCCCTAAAAATCCAAAAAATACCCTCCAGACTAGAAAAATATCCCTTCACCCCCATCAGGGTATGATCCAGTTAGCTCAATATATGTGGAATGCATTATTAAATTTTCAATGACTTTCCTTACACAGCTAAGGCTAAGCCTAGTTAGGAACGAGACACGTCCGAAAAACTCTCACGAAATCCAATGGTCAAAGAATTCCCACAAATCTCCAATTTGGTCCTTATCATCAGCGAGCTTCAGAAAGATCTCCAGAATGGTTTTACTACCCTAACCGAGCAACAATCTCGAACCCCCGAGTAGTTAGATAACCTTAAGAGGAGACAAAGGAAATACTCGAAAGAAGATGGGAAGAAAGATGATAAGAAGAAACGTCCAGAGTTTGATTGGATGTATGAGTCCGAAGAAGAAGAGACTAAAACCCCCGCTACACCAAAATGGACAGACAAGTTAGCTGTATTTGAATCCCAGATTGTTAGGATGAGGAGAGTCGATGACCCTATGGACCTTAGTGTCTTAACCATGAACCCCAAGGATAGGTTATCCCTAAAGTTCAAGATGTCGAAGAAGGATAAGTTTGATAAGACCATATATCTCAAGATTCACGTGAAGATGTACATGCGAGCGTTGGCCTCATACAAGATAAGTCATAATCAGTTGATACAATTTCCATTGTACCCTTACAGGAGTCGCTTCCCGATGGTTCTTTACTTTGGATGAAGCCCGAGTCCACACATGAGAAGATGTTGTAAGAGAGTTTGTCAGACAATACCAGTACAATGCAGACCTAGATATCTCCATAGAGAATTGGAAACCATGAAGCAAGAGGCAAGGGATTTCGTTTCAGCTTTCATCATGAGGTGAAGGAATAAAGCAGCCCAGATGGTTAACCCTTCGACTAAGGAAGAGCAAGTGAACATCGTGAGAAACAACTTGCTTCCAATCTACCATGATAACATTTTTCATCACAACCACACATCATTCAAATCTCTCATGGGATCCCTCATTTCAGATAGAAGATGCAATCAACAAGGGGACCATTTCTCGCGAGTCAAATCATCAGGAGTATATCGAGTCTGTTTAAGGATTTATAATGTGCGACCCAAGCCAACAACAACCAACAATGTTAACACCGTACAAGCACCTTGAGTAGTGACATGGGAACCGCTATAGAGCCTAAATGGAAGTTCACCCCTTGAATGGGCCGCTCCCCAAGGTTTTTGAACAGTTTTTAAGGAGGAGAATAATTTCCAAGTTATGGTCTACCCCTACCTACACTAACAGTGATACCTGACAGATATGATATGAATGCCTTTTGTAATTACCATCAAGGAAAGGGACACCCTACAAAAAGATGTATCACTCTTCGACATACCATACAAGACCTCATCAATAAGGTGAAGTGTCCCCTCTTGTCAGACCAAATGTCGAAAAAGAACCCTTGCCGACCCATAGGGTTAACTGTATCGATGATAACCAGCCACTCATGGATCCGACCGCCTTCATTGTCTCTACAACCAACTATTTTTAAGGTTAGTGTTTCCTTATAATTCTCTACCACAATGTTGCAATGTGATTACTTGGGAGGAGTGATGGATGGAGAGACTTTTACAGCTGAGGAAGAGTATGATGAAGAAATCGGGTTTATGTTCTAACCCAATTCCAGCGTGTCTCATTTTACCAAATAGGCCATGTGTACCAAACCTTGCCCCAACCAGCTACATTTGGCCTTTTGTGCTGTCAAGACCCCCCCAAATGATGAAGTCCTTCAACGGTTAAAAAAGACTCAAGCTAACACTTCCATTTGTGGACTACTGTTAGCCAAATACTCCCACCGTCAAACCCTTATCAAACTTTTAAGCAAAGCCCAAATAATAATCCCAATCCAGCCTAAAGACCTCTCCCAAGTGCTAGGGGCTATACATTATAGAAATGTTCTCACATTTTTCAAGTCTGACCTGGCCAAATCAAGACCAAGCCACAATGACGTGCTCTATAACACGATGCGAGCACTAGAGAAAAAGATTCCTCTAATCCTTATAGACAATGGTTCTGCTCTAAGTATCTGTCCCTTATGCACTGTTCATGCCCTTGGAGTAGACCCATCAAAGTTCACTGCTTCCAACCAAGTCATTTAGGCATATGGCAATTCGTACGGTGAAGCTTCTAATGACTGTGGCTTTTGCCAGCTTTGATGTCGAGTTTCAAGTATTGAATATTCTAGCCGTCTTTAATCTTCTGTTGGGTCGAACTTGGATACACTATGTGGGTGCAATCCCTTCCACATTGTACCAAAAAGTCAAATTTGTGTTGAATAATGTTGTTTTTGCCACAATGGGAGATTCGCAGTTGCTGCAAATTGGACAAGTCGAGAAGGATAATATTCAGGTGTCACACGATTCTTTGATGTTATGCTTAGTGGATTTAGGATGGATCACCCGATTCAATATCTTGAGTATGAGAAAGTTTGTCAGGGTGAAAAATTCCTTAACTTTTCCCTTACAGCTGTATGACAGTGCTCCCCATGATGACGAGATTCTACTACTTTTCAGGAAAAGGCTTAGGCCGAAATTGTCAAGGAATTCCTAACTTTTCAGATATGAAGAATAAGAAAGACCAGTTCGGCTTAGGCTACAAACCAACCAAAAAAGAGAGAAATGAAGATATCCGGAAGCTTGCCTAGGCTAAGAAGGATAAGAAAGATCTACTATGAATGGGTGCTTTGTCAAAGAAGGAGAGAATGAGCCCTTCTATGAATTTCTAGAACCAGTTTATAGTGTTGAAACTAGGAAGCATATCAAAGGATATGAGATATTCTATGACTGTGAGTAAGTTCAGGATGAAGAAATGCCAGTGCAGATAGAGTTGGGTACCGAAGAAATCTCAAATTGTATGGATTCAATAGAGCCAAGAGCAATGATAGCATGCTTCGCGAACATGTTTATCTCACTGCTTATCTATGAAATAGATGACCAGACCATAGATCCAGCATACCTAATCACTCCAGCACAGGGTGACATCCAGAATTGTATGATCAAGTATGGAAAACTAACTGTGAGAGAGGTTACCGAAGGAACTCTTGCTACCGAAGGAAAACTTGGATACCTATGTTACTTTAGCCAATTTGAATATGTTCACCTACTATGTGTTTTTGAGCTATGTGATCGATAATATAATGCTTGATGTCAATTATACTAATATAGGCTATGATGAATTAATCAATTCGATTAATGGTGAGTCACACCTAATGGACTTAAAAGATAAAAAAATATCTGAAAGAAATTAAAAACCGAGAATCTAGTTTTGTCACACTAGTGACCAAGAAAACAGTTAAAGTGAACATAAGCTCCCTCAAAAATATAAAAGAAATCAAAATAGGGGTTAGTCTTGATAAGACAGAGCAAAAAGAGATGACTACACTCCTTAGATAATTTATTGATGTATTTGCTTGGTCCTATAGTGATATGCCTTCCATCGTGGAGCACCACCTGCCCATCCTACACAAGCCAAACCCGTTAAACAAAAGCTTCACAAGTTGAGATATGAGTGGTCCCTCAAGATTAAGGAGGAAGTGAGGAAGTTACACCACATAGGATTCATTCGAGTGATTGAATACCTTACATGGCTAGCCAATATAGTACCTGTCCCCAAGCCTTTCGGGTAAGTTAGAATATGTGTGGATTACTAAGACCAGAACCGAGCTTCTCCCATAGATGAATTCCCTTTGCCTATTATAGACCTGATCATAGACAATACAACTGAGCATGACTTGGTTTACTTTGTGGACTGTTTTATGGGGTATAACTAGATAAAAATGGCTCCTATGGACCAGAAGAAGAAATCCTTCATCACTCCTTGGGGTACTTTCTGTTGCACAATAATGCCTTTTGGCTCGAAGAATGTCGGAACTATATACCATCAAGCCGCTACCACCTTGTTCCATGAAGGAGGTCGAAGTGTATATAGATGATATGATCATCAAATAAAGGAAGAGGGAAGACCATTGCACAGTGTTGAGGAAATACTTCGAGAGATTAAGGAAGTATAAGGTAAGATTGAATCATCAGAAGTGTGTGTTTGGAGTCATAGCCAGGAAGTTGCTAGGTTTCATGGTGAGTAAACAAGTAATAGCGGTGGATCCAGCTTAAATTAAATCCATAGTTAAGATGCCCCCAACCAAAATGGGGAAGGAGATTTAAGGATTCTTGGGTAGAATCTAATACATCAGTCAGTTTACATCCTAGTTAATCATGATATGTGAACCTGTGTTTAAGCTGTTGAAGAAGGATTAAAGAAAGGAGTGGAGCCCTCTATGTCAGGAAGCCTTTGACAAAATCAAGCAGTATCTTAGCAACCCTTCAGTCCTAAGCCTGCTAATACCCAGTAGCTACCTTATTAATCTATTTGACAGTGACCGATACTGCCATCGGAGCCATGTTAGCCCGACATTTGGAGAATTCATTGGTGGAAAGAGCCGTATACTATGTGAATAAGAGTTGACCCAAGGAGTGGTGAACTATTCACCCCTAGAGAAAACAGGCTTGTCTTTGGTTTGGGTAATGCAAAGACTGAGCCACTATGTCCTAGCGTACATCATTTGATTGTTGGCAGAATGGACCTCATGAAGTACCTATTTGAGAAGCATGTCTTGTCGAATTGCACAACAAAATGGCTTTTTTTGTTGTCGGAATTTGATATCATATATGTTATGCAAAAGTTAGTCAAAGGAAAGGCTGTGGCGGACCTACTAGCCGATTGCCAGACAGATAATACCAGTCGATTGGAGGCAAAGTTCTCAGGTGAAGGAGTGTGTTATGGAAACATAGATAAGAAGGCAATTTTAGTTTGATGGAGCAGCAAATAACAAAGGTTTTGGAGTAGGGATATTGTTGATCTCACCATATAGAGCCCATTCACCCATAGCTATCAAGTTGACTAACAATACAGCCGAATACAAAGCTTGTATCATCGGTTTAGAGATGACCCTAAACCTAGGAGTCCGAGAGATCACAGTGTATGGAGATTCAACATTAATCATATACCAAATCTAGGGTATGTAGAGAATTAAAGATGGGCATCTACAATCACAGCATGCCCACTTGGAGAAGGTCGTAGACCAGTTTGAGGACATGGAATTCCATTACCTACCCCGAGCCAAGAATAACTTTGCCAACACCCTCTATAGTAGAAATACCTGAAGGATAGAAGGTGGAACTGTTCATCATACAGATGAGACATTGACGAGCCTACTGCTTTGTGATAGCTGCCTAAAGGAAGATGGAGTAGCTGAACCTTGGTATACCGCTATACAAAATCTTATCCGAGATGGAAAGTACTCAAAGGGGTGTTCTACGAAGATCGAGTAGATTTGACAAGATGGGTAGCCAGTTCATCATGTGTGACTAGAGGCTATACAAAAGACATTTCAATGGAGAACACCTATTGTATGTAACCAAGAGAGAGTAGCCAAATCATGGAAGACATACATACAGAAGAGTGTGAACCGCACATGAATGGGAGGATGCTAGCTAAGAAAGTCCTCCGTTAGAGATACTATAAGAATATTACGAAACACGATTGTGTCAAGTATGTGAGGAGATGCCATAAATGTCAGGTGTACGCCAACTTGCAATGTAACACCTCAAGGGTTTATAGGTTACCAAAAGAACTACTTGTTGAGAGAAAAATGATTATGATGATTTTTAATGACAATAGGGATTAGTAGTATCATACTTGTTAGGTGTCTTCATGCCATCGTTACACCTCGTGCTTCGATTAACGTTGTCGTGCATGCTAGGTGGCACAACCTTGTATCTCCAACTTGTGCTTTGAGCCTTATCGTGCTTTGGTTAGCATTTTCGTGCTTGTTAGGTGGCACAATCATGTCTTGCCACCTCGTGCTTTGTACCTCGTCGTGTTTTACTTAGCCTTGTCGTGCTTGTTAGGTGGAACAACATTGTTTTGCCACCTCGTGTTTCTTTACAACTCGTGCTTAGAAAATTCTATAAATAGGCTTTGATCTCTTTTTAAATTATTTCAAGTTATCTTTGACTTGAACAATTAGATAGATAATGAGTGAGAGAAAAAAATTAGCCGTGATTATGAAAGAAGAATCTTAGTGCCTGATTTAGAGGAGTTGTTTAAGTGGATTCTTCATGATTTATGTAAGGGTAATTCCATATTACTTTTCCTTTTTTTACCACTGTTCATACCCTATTCTGGTCGCACCCCAGGACCTGCTAAAGGATCCACTTTTCCCGACACATCACCCAGTCAGCAGTCAACTTTTCAACGCTCGAGAGCCGGTCAAAGCAACGCATGCTCAAGTCACGTGAACTGCTCGTGAAGCGACCTCGATGTGTCTTCCACCTTGGGGGTCAGCCACCTCAAGGGGTCGGCCACCCCAAGGAGTCGGCCACCCTATGGGGTCGGCCACCTTGAGGGGCTCGGCCACCCTTGGGGTCGGCCACCCCTTCGGGTGGGGTCGGCTACCTGCCTTGACGACCGACGACCGTCGTTCGCGACCTCGCTCCGCTGTAGTCGCGACGACCGTCGCTCTCGGCCGTGCTCCGTCGCCGCAATGACCCTCGCTCGCCGCTGCTCGCTCATAGTCACGATGACCGTCGCTCGCGACCGCGCTCTGTCATAGTCGCGACGACCGTCGCTCGCGACCGCTCTCCACCATAGTCGCGACGATCGTCGCTCTCGACAATGCTCCGTCGCTGCAACGACCCTCGCTCGCCGTCGCTCGCGACCGCTCTCCACCATAGTCGCGACGACCGTCGCTCTCGACCGTGCTCCGTCGTCGCGATGACCGTCGCTTGTGGCCGCTCTGTCGCCATGACGACCGTCGCTCACGGTCGCGCGCCATCCACGCAACGACCCCTGTTGCTCGGACGCCACTCAGCGACCCCCGTCGCTCGGAGGAAGTTACTCTGCGACCCTCGTCGCCTGCACTCCGTCGCGCCCATGCGCCGCTCCACAGATACAGTCGTGCCCCCCTGGCGCTCTCTGTCACTCTACAGTGCCCTCGGCACCATACTCACTCCGCCGCGCTCTTGCGCCGCGCCGCTGATACAGTCGTGCCCCCTGGCTCTCTGTCACGCTAACTTTCACCACACCATGCGCACCTTGCCTTGGTCGTGGAACATGCTTCGACCCACTCTCCGGAGTGTGCAGCATTCGCGGGGATAGGCGACTCCTCCGGGACACTATCTCCGCCAGGGAGCTCTTCAACTCCCCTTCCGCCAGGTAGACGGCTCCTCCGGGATGCTACCTCGGCTGGCCAAGTAGACGGCTCCTCCGGGATGCTACCTCGTCCTGCGGAATAGGCGACTCCTCCGGGACACTATCTCCGTCAGGGAGCTCTTCAACTCCCCTTCCGCCAGGTAGACGGCTCCTCCGGGATGCTACCTCGGCCTGCGGAGTAGGCGACTCCTCCGGGACACTATCTCTGTCAGGGAGCTCTTCAACTCCCCTTCTGCCAGGTAGACGGCTCCTCCGGGATGCTACCTCAGCCTGCGGAATAGGCGGCTCCTCCGGGACACTATCTCTGTCAGGGAGCTCTTCAACTCCCCTTCCGCCAGGTAGACGGCTCCTCCGGGATGCTACCTGGCTCGTCGGGTAGACGGCTCCTCCGGGATGCTACCTTGACGCACTCCGAGTGCTCCGGCACAAGGACTCAACCGCGGGATAGGCGACTCCTCCAGGACACTATCTCCGCCAGGGTGTCTTCGTGACTGGCCTACGTGCTCTGGCACTGGGGGCTCGCGTGGGCACCCCTAGGGACTATGACCCCCCGGGTCACTCCGAGACGGGAGCAGGTCTTCGGAGGGCATCGCGCCTAGTCCACCTGGCAGCTGGGCGTCGGGTCTTCCCCACCGCTGCCAGGCCTGTGGGATTCAGTAAAGGGCTTGGACCGGAGGCTAGGGCAACGGGCTTACTCTGATCACGCCATCACGGTGTCTTCAGTCTTCTCGGACAGGTAGAGAGATGCTGTGTGGGGCAAGGCAGTGCGAATTCGGGAACCGGTATCTGTGGACCCCCTGGTGACATGTCACTCCCAGGGGGTGACACGTGTCAGCCAATGACACACTGATGACACCGCCACACTTTTCCCTATAAATAGGGGACCTTGGATTTCATTTGCAGGGAGACAAAAACAGAACTCTCTCATTTTCATTTTCACTTTCTCTCTCTAAAAACTCATTCTCTCTGGAATTCTAGAAAGAGAAACACATTCGGACCCCCGACATCAGACTCTTGACGCTGCACCCCTGATGCCGACCCTAGCTTGGACTGTCGGTCACCGGTCCTATCTGCCGTCGTCTTGCCTGCGCAGCATTACCAGCCCTCGCGGCCTGTCTGGGGAGCCTTGCTCTCAGCCCTTGCTCCGTCCTTGCTGTCTCCCGCGTTGCCTACCTGGAAGCTGACTCGAACTGCATCCTTTGTGGCACCTCCACGTAGCATCGAACCATTTTCAGTATCATCTTTTTGGCGACTCTGCTGGGGAGGTGAGCATCGTATTGCAGTCTGCATATCTTTCGAGCTTAGGCATCATGCCTGTGCAACGGAGAGCTACCAGGACAACCAGCCAAGGACCCAACACCACCATGCAAGAACACCACCTTGGTGATCAGGAAGAGACTAGCGCCATGCGACTCCAAGACCAGCTACCAGCCACTACCCCCGACGTGCAAGTGATCGTAAGTGCGACCATTCAGCAACTCACTCCAACCATCACCACTCTGCAAGATTCATAGACCACTATATTAGCTGCCATTATGGAGATGCAAAAATCCATACAAGCCTTGGCCTCGTAGCAAGCCGCTCCATCAATCTAGCCTTCAGGACCGGGGCCAGCTCTTGACGTCACCCCGGCCCCAGTGTCACGACTACCACCGCCACAAGTATCCAGACCCTTGGCGGTAGGCCTCGCAACACCCTCGCCACCAGTAGTTGATACATCTCCTTCTGTAGTGCCACCCCGCAAGCTGCACACAAATCTCGAGCCAGTCTTGCAGCAGATTCTCCCTGCTGTCACGCCATCTCGTCCAGTTCCGGCAAGAAGCTCTTCAGAAACTCATGACTCCATCGAGATGGAACCTAATCCTTATCTACCTGAGCAGCACCAAACCACCGGTCTAGTGGTGGACATGTCTCGCCAACCCACCCATGCCCCTGCACAGCTGCCCTTGCCAGCCCCTACACCATACCAACCCTCCTAGGCTCCCGTGCATCAAGCTGTCCCGTCTGGGGGCTCGGGGGCTCGCGACGCCCCAGGTAGTCATCACCCATTGATCGGCAATGAGGCGCCATCCTCCACATATGTCACTCGGTCAGACTTGGACGCCCTTATCAATCGCCTGGCGAGGACTGCCGAACCAGACTCCTCAACTCAGCTGATCGGACACGCCCCGTACGCCAATAATATCGCAATCACACCCTACCCCCTCACGTACAAGCAACCAAACTTTGTGCTCTTCAACGGATGTGAGGGCAACACCCGCGAGCACTTGACCAGATTTGTAGGCTCCTTGGAGCAGTATGGTCCGGGAGATAGCTTAAAGTTGAGAGAATTCCACAAATCTCTTACGGGCTTAGCTTACGCTTGGTACCACTAGATCCCTGCAGGGACTGTCCACACCTGGAACGACATGGTCCAACTCTTCCTTGACAAGTTTCATTATGAAACCGAGCGGGTGACCATCGTCGACATTGCCGGCATTCGCCAGAACCCCGAGGAAGACCTCAACGCCTATGTCACACGCTTCCATCACAAATGCTTGGAGTGCACTGACTTCAGCAAGGATGAGACCCTTGTACCCATTTGCATCAAAAACATGAAAGACACCTACAGGGTCTACCTTGAAAACCTCCAGCTTCGGTCTTGGGGACATCTCAAGGAAGCTGCACGACGCACCTACGACTCCGTCAGTCCGTCGAAGCCCCCAAGGCCCCAAACCCATATTGCCTTAGCCATACCGGCGGAAGCAGCCAGTGACGACGACAACAACCGCAAGCGCCAATCCCAAAGAAGGGACGAGCACCCTGACAAGAGAAGGCAGCCGACACCTGCCCCGGATTACCCCTGCGACTTGAAGACAGTCAAAGCTCTCCTCAAGACCTGGATCAAAGACAACTCCATCAGACTGCCCGATGCCAAAGAACCTACCCCAGAAGACCTAGCTCACCCTAATTACTGCCCCTATCATCGGAAGGTCGGTCACGGCCTCAAGTGGTGTCGGGGCCTTAAGTTCGCCTTCGCTGACAAGATTGCGTCCGGCGAGCTCAAACTCTAAGTGTGTGACCTACCACACCCCCAAGCACCAGCCTGATCTAGTGCATTTTCTACACTTGTAATTTTGTTCCTTCGTTTTGCAAGTTTCAATGTGCTCACTGCTCTTGTACCGTGGCATGTTGCCCCCCTTTTGTTATCAATGAAGTTGTATTTTCTAGACTTCGACCATTGTTTGAGCTTACTGACACCACCCTTCATGCCGTCACCAGCGCCCTTGGGGGGCTTCACCCTCTGCCTACCCTAAGCAAGCCAACTTCCCTACCCCTTCTGCATGCCTCTCATTGTAGCGACTTGATACGTGGTGCTCGGGGTGGCTCCAGCCACGCTACTAAGTCTCAACTCCGTCAGCCGACATCCCCCTCGGGCAGTGCGACCTCGCGGGCATGCATGCAACACATCTTGCCAACCCACCCGTGCCTCGGTCACTTAGTCGGTCGTCGATGCCAACCCACCGCCGAGCTCCACTCTCCGTCCTTAATGCTTAGAAAATTTTCTTCAGTTTTCACGATCGGGTCATCACCTAGCGGGGCTCAACACTTAGAAATTTTTTTTCATTTTTCGCGGTCGAGTCATCACCCCCGCGACTTCACTCGGCGCCCTCCCCTCTCTTCGACACTAAGAAAAATTTCTTCATTTTTCACCGACGGGTCATCACCCATCGCGGCTTCACTCGGCGCCGTTGCCCGAGTTCCACACTTAGAAAAATTTCTTCATTTTTCGCGGTCGGGTCATCACCCCCGCGACTTCGCTCGGTGCCCTCCCCTCTCTTCGACACTTAGAAAAATTTCTTCATTTTTCGCCGACGGGTCATCACCCATCACGGCTTCACTCGGCGCCATTGCCCGAGTTCCACACTTAGAAAAAATTCTTCATTTTTCGCCGACGGGTCATCACCCATCGCGGCTTCACTCGGCGCCATTGCCCGAGTTCAACACTTCGACGAATTCTTCATCTTTCGCGATCGGGTCACCACCCCTTGCGGCTTCACTCCGTGCCCTTGCCCGAGTTCTACACTCTCATTTTTCGCGGTCGGGTCACCAACCCTCGCGGCCTCCCTTGGAACCCTCCGCTTTCTCTCCCTTTCATTTCGAAATCTCTTTAAAAAATGATCCACCTCTCTCAATCTCTTATATACACCTTGAAAAAAAATTTTCAAATTCGAAATCAAAGTCAAAGTCAAACAACGCAAAAGGATCCAGGTGGGCAGAACCCGAACCGCGAGGGCCCCAACCCGCGCCTGCCCCGGCCTGTTTCCCCTCTCTTTTTTATTCAGCTTAAACGGGTCAACCCGGCCGCCCGTTGACCTTACCCAACCCTAATTTCCCTTCTCTTTTTCTCTTCTCTCCTAGCGCCGCACCTACCTCAAGCCGCAGCCAACCGCTCGGCCTCCCTGCCGGGCCTGGCCACCGCCGGCAGCCCCTCCTCGGCATCTCCTTCTCCCCGCGAGTTCCCTCCCCCAGCCCGCACCCCGCCGACATCCCCCCGGCAGCCCATGCCGCCGACGACGACCTCTTTCCCCCTCTTCTTCTTCTTCGGCCGCCCTCCTCACTGACCACCATGCCCCCCCGACCCCCCCACCCCGCCTACCCCCCTACTACCCTGACCCCCCCACCCTCCCGACCCCCCACCTCGGCCTCTTCCCCCTTTCTTTCTTCTTCTTCTTCTTCCACTTCGGTCGTCTCTCCGCCAACCACCCTGCTGCCCCGACACCCCGCCGATCCCCCCCCGGCCGAGCTCCTTTGGCTGACCCCACAACCACCGCGAGCCCCTGGCCGACCCCCTACTACCCTGCTACCCCGTCGACCCCCCTTCGGCCCTACCTTACCTCTCTTCTCTCCCCTGCCCACGGCCGGCCACGGCAGCCTGCCGCCCCCGCGCCAACCTCTCCATCTTATTTCCTTTTTTTCTTTTTCCCGCAAATCCCTAAAGCCAGGGCCAACAAAAAAAAAATTTACAACCTTGACCGCCGTGCATTGCCCACACAGGCGTTCGTCGAGTAGACTTCATCTCCACGACGCCAGTTGTTCGGACATCGTCTCCGCGACGCCCGTCGTCCGGACACCGTCTCCGCGACGCCCGTCGTCTGGACACCGTCTCCGCGACGCCCGTCTTCTGGACACCGTCTCCACGACCTTCGTCGCCCAGACTTCACCTTTGCGACGCCCAGACATCATCTCCGCAATGCCCGTCACCGGGACTTCATCTTCGCGACACCCATCGCCCGGGGGCTATCTCCGCGACCCGCGTCGCTCGTCACCCGAGTGCCATCTCCGCGACCCCCGTCGCCAACGCGTGCGCACTTTCTGCGCGAACCCCCGCCGCCAGCGCCGTGCACACCTTTCGCAACTCTCGTAGCACGCGTCCCTTGCGTCCGCGCGTCGGCTCTACAACTCTCATCGCCCTCACACATTTGTTGCTCGCGTCCGTGCTCCCGTCACCCGCGCTGCTTCGTGACTCTCATCGCCCGCGTGCCATCTCCGCGACCTTCGTCACCCGCGTCCCCGCGACAGCTTCGCAACTCTCGTCGCAGGGCTCCAACTCCGCGACTCTCGTCGCCCCCGCGTCACCTCTACGACCTTGTCACATGCATTCACATGACACCTCAGCGACAGGCCCCGTCGCCCGCGTGCCGTCTCCTCGATCCATGTCGCTCGTGCCAACTCATCGCGCTCTCTACAACGCGCGCTCAATGCCAATGGTCACTTGATGCTCATCACCGACCGTGCACAATTGCCACGACGACATCACTAAGTATTGCTTCGCGACGTTCGTCGCCGCGCCATCTTCATGATGCGTGCCCCCTCGGCACCAAGTATATGCTCCGCGACCTTCATCGCTGCACCCATGCGCCATTCTTATCACATGTGCCCCAGCACAAAGTATTGCTTTGCGACGTTCGTCGCCGCGCCCATTCGCAACAATCATGATACAGGCCTTCGGGCATCACACTTATTCACCACACCATGCGCCCCCGCCATGGACGTGGAACATGCTTCGACCCACTCTCCGGAGAGTGCGGCATTTCGGGGGCTCCGTTCATCGCGCTCCAGCACGAGGACCCCTCCTTGTGGGACGGGCTGTATGCCGTCGCCGGCTCAATCAAACTGCGGCATGGGCTGAGCGCCATCACGGGCTTAGCGCCATCGCCGGCTCAATCAAATTGCGGTATAGGCTGAGCGCCATCACGGGCTTAGCGTCATCGCCGGCTCCATCACCAGAAACTCTAGCCTCCGCAGCAGGATGGGCTCTAGCCACATCGTTTATGCGTGCGACGCCCGCTCGGGTTGCCCCTCCGCGCACGCCACACGCAGGGGGCTTATGTTCATACCCTATTCTGGTCACACCTCAGGACCCGCTAAGGGACCCACTTTGCCCGACACATCACCCAGTCAGCGGTCAACTTTTCAACGCTCGAGAGCCGGTCAAAGCAACGCATGCTCAAGTCACGTGAACTGCTCGTGAAGCGACCTCGATGTGCCTTCCACCTTGGGGGTCGGCCACCTCAAGGGGTCGGCCACCCTATGGGGTCGGCCACCCTTGGGGGTCGGCCACCCCAAGAAGTCGGCCACCTTGAGGGGCTCGGCCACCCTTGGGGTCGGCCACCCCTTGGGGTGGGGTCGGCCACCTGCCTTAACGACCGACGACCGTCGTTCGCGACCGCGCTCCACTGTAGTCACGACGACCGTCGCTCTCGGCCGTGCTCCGTCGCCGCAACGACCCTCGGTTGCCGTCGCTCGCTCATAGTCACGATGACCGTCGCTCGCGACCGCGCTCCATCATAGTCACGACTACCGTCGCTCGCGACCGCTCTCCACCATAGTCGCAACGACCGTCGCTCTCGACCGTGCTCCGTTGCCGTAACGACCCTCGCTCGCCGTTGCTCGCTCATAGTCACGACGACCGTCGCTCGCGACCGCTCTCCACCATAGTCGCGACGACCGTGCTCCGTCGTCGCGATGACCGTCGCTTGTGGCCGCTCTGTCGCCATGACGACCGTTGCTCACGGTCGCGCGCCATCCCCCCAACGACCCCTGTTGCTCGGACGCCACTTAGCGACCCCCGTCGCTCGGAGGAAGTTACTCTGCGACCCTTGTCGCCTGCACTCCGTCGCGCCCATGTGCCGCTCCACAGATACAGTCGTGCCCCCCTGACGCCGACCCTAGCTTGGACTGTCGGTCGTCGGTCCTATCCGCCGTCGTCTTGCCTACGCAGCACTGCCAGCCCTCACGGCCTGTCAGGGGAGCCTTGCTCTCAGCCCTTGCTCCGTCCTTGCTGTCTCCCGCGTTGCCTACCTGGAAGCTGACTCGGACTGCATCCTTTGTGGCACCTCCACGTAGCATCGAACCATTTTCAGCATCATCAACCAGATAATTATTCCTTAACGTTCCTCATACTCCTAAACACTATTGTTCTAAAATCTTGCTCAAATGCTTGTCTTGAATATTGACAAATATATTCATTTTGAAATATGTTTGTGTGATGAGGCTTAAGTACTTTTGATCAATGACAATGTTCCAGTGATTTGTCTGCGTGCATGATACATTATGATTATGATGCAACTGAGTTTTGGTGGATTCCTTTGAGGATACCGAAAGCAAGATGCCGAAGTGTTATGGTTGATATGCAAATTGGATATTGAATTGGTTTACCAATTGTTCGGGATACTAAGCTACGGTTGCATTGACGGTTTGACTACCGAATATTTTGACTAATGCTAAATTGTGTTAGCATGTTTGATTCAGATCTTATGGTGCTATGATTATTTCACTTACTGGGCTACCTGACTCAACCCTCATCATTTACCTTTCTAGTATAGATGATTATTATGATGAGCATATGTAAGCGGGAATCTGATTAATTATGTTGAAGATATTGAACTACATGATTAATGACTTGGGTCGTCGCATGCAACATTTACCTCCCCTAAAGTAGTACAACATGACCTCCCCTTGGCCGTTTTTAGTTTGGCCTCTAATGGATCTGAGTCATACTAAAAGCCGTAAATTATTTAACAAAGTGGGTGGAAGCCACTTCATATTCCATGCTCAACGCTAGGAAAGTGGCTCAGTGTATCGGACGAACACAGTTTGTAAATATGGGGTACTCCGAGAGTTAATCTCAGATAATGGGTTACACTTTCAATGAGAAGTCATAGATCAGCTGAGGAATATGGTATCATTCAACACCACTCGTCACCATATCGACCACAGATTGATAGGAACAAGGGCGCCAGTATAAACATTAAGAGCATGTTGAGTAAAATTATGGAGTCGTGTAGGAGTTGGCCAGACAAGCTTCCCTATGCACTCTAGGGCTATAAAACATCGGTGAGGACGTCAACCTACCTCATATTTATTAGTCTACGGAATGGAGATCGTGCTCTCAGTAGAATTGGAATTCAACTCTTCATGAGTGCTATTGGAGAATTAGATGGCTGAAGAAGACTTCCTGAGTGCCAATTCGAAGAATTGGCCTTAATAGATGAGAAAAGATTAAAAGCGCTCTATCATATTCAAGGTTACCAAAAACGGATATCTCGAGCATTCAACGAGCGGGTCAAGAGACGCAGGTTGAAAGAAGGAGATTTGGTATTAAAGGAGAACATTGGACAAATTTGAAAATCAGGTGGAAAATTTGAACCCAACTAGTCAGGTCCATATGATCAAATAAATCATGATCGAGGGTGCAACACTGTTAGTCAATCTAGACAGAATTGAATTAGCACAGCTAGTCTATTAGAAATATTATGGTTGAGAATTTTTTTAATTAAACTTCGAATGATCTGATCCTTCTAAGAGCCTTTTTTAGCACACACGAATTGATGTAACACATAGATGGAGGTATGTAGGCAACCCGTTAAATAATCTTGGATGCGGTCAAATTTTAATATAATTATTTTATTCCACTGGCTAAAGCACTTACTACATTCTTGAGAAAAATAAAAATGTCAGCTAGGACGAAAACCCTGCAAAAGGTGGCCTAGGAAAAAGTTAGGGCAAAAGAAAATGAAAAAAAATACTAGAAAAAAATCTTCGCCAGGACAAAAACCCTTCAAAGGGCGGCCTAAGCAAAAGATAGGACAAGAAAAATTCTAAGTCATTAGCAACCTATAGGATATCAGCCATCATTTGTTTTATCTTCTTTATACTCGGACTGTCCTTATATTTTATGATCAACTTCCATGTCTCCAAATCCTTTTTTTAAGCTGACCTTTGAGACATCAAAATCACATTCTCTAGTTCCTACACTTGAAAAGCCGACCTCTGATCCACTTTGTCTTTTCTTTTATTACCCTGCCTATCAAATTAACCCTCAAGATAAGTATCCTCGCAAGCCTCCCGATTCCGAGTAGTTTGATAGTCATATCCCTCTTCGGTGGTTTCTCCTTCAGCAATAAAGCGGGATATCGCTGAGGCTCGTCCATGTGCAGAGACCATACGAGATTCGCGTCAACATCAAACTTCTCCTCGAACATTTGTGAACCAATCCAAGAGTGCCTGTTCCAAGTTATCTGAACTTCATCTCAGTCTGAGGATGATGTAAACCCTGTATTATGCTCTCAGAAGACTTGTTAGACTCAGACATCTCCGAACTTAATCCGATAGTTGCACAAGCTTCCCTTTTTGCTTGCTCCAGAGATTGTATCTCACAAGCACTTGGGAAGTCCCAATCCAATTCTACCTTCAGTTTTCTCTCCATTGTCAACACCTTTTCCCCAACATGGGCTCAAAGCCAATAGATTTATGCATTAGGCAACATAAAGAGCAATAAGTTTAATATCAGTAATAAAAGGTCTGTGATCGATGGAAATGTGGGTATAAGGTGGAGACCCCTAGCCTCACAACATAGCCTCAATTAGGGAAGGACTAAGAACTTACTTCCTTATAAACTCTACTGACTTTCGGAATCCCCTATTCATAACCGAACTGCCTCAGGATCCGGCAGGCAAAATTTAAGGATGTGTAATACAATCCTAGGAGACAAATACAGGAGTATTCAACTGTTCTCACAACTGGTCCGTGGGCTCTCCACACCTACAATACCAACAGATTTCCTTATACTCTCGCACACAAAAGAAGTGTGTCCACTCGTCTATATTGGAATGACTTTCGAAGAGTAAAGGCTAGAATAGAAAGCATTACGACTATGTTCTTCCTTGCAAGTTTGGCTATCAGACGCAATTGATTTACACAACGAACGATCCTCGGCTCAATTCTTTGGTTGGAATTGACTGATCTTGTCGATTTGAGGACCTCTCTCATGACCTTTGCGAGTTCCCACATATTCGTCGATGATTGTGCAAAAATCTGAGAGAGATTATAGTGAAATTGATTTACACAAAACTGGGGGGCCGAATCGGCCGGTACTGTCATTTAAGTCGGTTTAAGTCTTTGACTAACCGGCAGGTTTTCGACTCTTTGAATGTTAAAAATCCGTTAGTCTCTGGCTAATTGGCGGGTTCTCTTGCCGAATTTTCAAAAGCTTCAAAAACCTGTTGATTAACTGGCTAGTTCTTGACTTAAAATTTTAAATATCTAAAATAGTTCTGATTAACCGGCTGGTTTTTGATTCTTTCTTCAAAAAAAAAAAAACTTTTATGCATGTTTGTATTCTTGTGTGCTTGGAATGCTTTTGTCATCCTTATAAATTTTTGTTTGTATGCTCGCGTTTGTTGCATGATATTTTGTTCATTCTCCCGAGGCTGTTATTATCCAGTATTTGTATGCCTACATGCCTGCCTGTACTTGTCCTCCATCTGACTCCCTGGGTTATTCATTACCTAGGTTTCTTAGATCAATTGCTCTATCTAACAACTCTTGTAGATGTAAGGCTAATACAAGATTCCGTGTTCGTATCTTTTTGTGAAGTGAATTTATTCCTTCATATCCAATAATCAATTGTCTTTACGACATTTCTGGCTCCAGCAACCAGTCATATTTCCACTTTGTCCGTCAACCCTTTCAACTCGTCTTGAAGGCTCCGTAATGGGCAGTTCCAGTTCCTATTCTGTTTCCATATCCTATATCCTCGAAAGACTAATTGTTGTTACCACTGGCTACGACTTCTAGGGGTATACTATCTAGGTGACCTGACTCAATTTCTTAAATAGACAACTTTGTCCTGCTACCCTTCAACTTGTCTTGAGGGCTCTGGCAACCGACAGTTCCAGTTCTTGCTCCGGTTCTAAACCCAGTCTTCAATACGTCTAGACGACTAATCATCGTTACCATTGGCTCCAGCTTCTAGATAGATATTTTCATTTGCCCAGGTGACCAACCGTGATTAGTGTTGGCTCTAACTCTTAGACAGTGGGTTTGCCGGCCCAGGTTCCAGCTCCAGTTCTAGTTCTAGTTCTAGCTCCAGATTCTGTGTTTTACAACCAATCGCTGGCTCGAGCTTCGAAGGATATTAGTATTTCAGCAAACTACATTAGTCTGGTTCCTCTTGAGAGGATATGTAGAAAGCCTGTAAAGGTCCAACCTCATATCTGTGTGAGCCATTAAATCTATCTTTGAGTCACATGGTCTTTTTTCGTGTTTCACTACAAAAATGTGTTGTCCTTCTTATTCGGTGATGTTCACCCACTAGTGCGCTCCATCCCTGAGGGGCTCTGTAGAGACCCCATTTTTGTAGACACTTTTTAATTAATTGAATAAGGGGCTTCAATATTAATTAGAAGGCATTATTGAGTTTCGCCTTAGTAATGTGTTTTAAATAAGTGGTTAAGTCTATATTATTTAATTAATGTGGACTAGTCTAGTTTCATTGTCCAGTCCAGTTCAATACAGTCTTGTCCAGTCCATTGCATGTCCAATCCAGTGCGTCAGTCTAGTCCACTGCATTAGTCTAAGTCCATGTAGATTAGGTCCAAGCCATGGTGTATAATATCTTAAATGTTGTAATTTGTCTAGATGCTTTTAGAGAAATAATCCATGATTTATCCTTGATGCAAAGATTAAATCAATTCATTTTATGGTTATGAAATGACTTATTCTAAATCTGGTACACCCCATTTGTGATTGCAGAGATAACTACGGAAATTTAGGTCAGATAATGCCCCAAAATTCGGGATATTTTTGATAAATGTGGTGAACCGGCCAGTTTTTGACTAACCGACCGACTAGTGACTTTGGTCAAATATGCAATTTTATCACTTATTCTGACTTATTTCTAGCCATGAAGATTGTCAATCTTCTCAGATTTTCAATCATGAGCACTATAAAAAGGGGTCTTGATCTTCATATTCAAAAAATCGATCTCTGGTAAGTCCAGAAGCTTATTCTCTTTAGAGTTTGCACGCCATTTTCTTGTGAATTGACATAGCCTCTCTTGATAATTTTAGCCATCCAATTCACTCTAAAAACATCACTTTGTTCTTTGCATCGTGGATGCAACATCCAGCATTCCCGAATCGTCAAGGTAAGCTGCATTTCAAGGCAACTTTTACCAGCTTTCATAGGATAGAAATCATATAGATTGTCATCCCTTCCCCGTAGTCATAATTCATCTCAAAATAAAAAGTTATCTTCACTTTCTTTTCCTAAGTCTAAGTTCCGGATTGTAAATTACCTCCCATAGAACCATAGTTGAATTACGTTGGTTTTGATTCTGTACGTAAGCCACTCTACCCCAGTTGTTGAGTTCAATCCAAAAAATAATAAAAATTAACTTTGATGAAGTCTTGTTATATTTTACATGCTACATGTTCTTTAGGCCAAAAATCATCAAAAGCGAAGTCGAGAACAAAAGGGCATGGTAGGTGCCTAACACCTTCATGCTGCGTAACTTAGTCCCCGGACCCCTCTCATGATTTTGATCGATCAATCGTCCTTCTTGGACACCTTTGAGTCATTTTTTTTCCTTATTAAATAAGATGATGACTCCTAAAAATCCTTCTTTAGGGGGGAATTGTTCCAAGGTGGTGCATCACAGACTGCGCTCTTTGTTGTTTTATTTCGCCTGTTGAACTTTAAGGCACTTCGGTTATGAGCAAATCATTCTAGCACCTTACAATGATTACCATGAGAGAACTTACTCCTTCACTGATCAAAACTATTTCTCAAGCTTGGGGTACTCCTCCCTATTGTCATAGTACCTAGAGGTTGAGACATTTGTTATTGATATAGAACTGTTGCTTCATTGCTGTCAGATTCTTACATCTGTCGGTTCTAGCCTTGCATTTGCGAGATGATGTTGGCTATTGAGAGCATACTGCAGGCTGAATTAAATTGGAATTTTTCTAGTGGTAGTGAGATCAATTTCCTTGAAAGGGTTAAGGAGGAAGCTTGTTCTAAAAAAGGTTTAGGGCTTGATCCCATGACTCCTGTAAATCAACTCAGAGCATAGTTTGAGGTAACACCAAAAAAGGCGGGTGACTACCAAGGCCACTCCTGACTCTGAAGACGGCATAAATATTTATGTTAAAGGTCGGTTTAACCGAAGGTGTAGAGATGATGAACATTGAGAAAGTTGAGAACGGTTTAGCGACTGAGGTGGAGACTCCAGAGGAAAGGATTCCAGTAATGGACAGGCTTTCTTCCAGGAAGGATAACCAAAAGTTTGGCCCGGTTATATTTCTAGACGAAGATGATTGTCTTTCCTCGAGAAAGAGAAAGGCACATGATAACAATAATTTAATCCTAGGTTGTTGATATTTCTTTTGCCCAATAATTTAATCCTAGGTTGGCCCGGTTATATTTCTTTTGCCCAATTTTGACGTAGGTCAGCCTTTGCAAGGTTTTTATTATTTCTTTCTCGAGAATGTAGTTGAATTCATAGCCAGGTTAACAAAGATTTTTTATTGAAGTTTGACGGCACCCGATGCATCTGTACGGGCTACTTACGTACTCCATTTGAAGTGTTACATTCAAATATGTTGTTGAGTAGTGTTCTTAAAGGAGGATCGGGCCATTTGTAGTTCATTTAAAATTTTTATTCAGGCATAGTATTTCTTAGTTGGTCTAGGTTGACGAACTGTGACAATTCGATTCCATCTAAATTGACTAATAAGGCTGCACCTTTTGTCATGATTTGCTTGATCATATAAGAGCTTGACCAGTTAGGTTCAAATTTCTCTCAGCGCTTTTAGATTTGTCCGATATTCTCTTTCAATACGAAATCTCCTTTCTTTTATCCATTGAGGGCTCGGGCTTCTGGTAATGCTGAATGTGATAAGGGGCTTTAACCTCTTCTCGTGTGCCAATGCCAACTCTTCAAAGCAGTTTTGTACCCAATCATCCTCGGTTATCAAATTCTCCAATAGCATGCAAAGAAATGCTACTTCTAATTCTAATGGGAGGATTGACTCCATGCCATAAACAGATGAGTATGAGGTATCCTCAGTAGATGTTCTCAATTATGTTATATAGCCCTAGAGGGAATAAGGAAATTTATCTAGCCAATTTTATCTTGCTTAGTATGTTCCTGATGTTCTTACTGGCGGCCTCTACAACCCTGTTGGTTTGTGGACGGTAGGATGAAGAGCGATGTCAAACTATATCATATTTCTCAACTAAATATGTGACTTTTTCTTCAAAATACAAAACTTTCGAAAATCAACTGATGCAGAAGGCCATATTGACAAATAATGTTAGTTTGAATGAACTCTTCTTGGACTAATCTATTGCCATGAGTATGAACTCATGTTTGTTCGAAGCTTTCGCATTGATCTTTCCTATCATGTCGATTCCCTATGCTAAAAAGGGCCAAGGATATGTTATGTTATACATCTCCCGAGGAGGGAGGTGTTGAAGGTTGACGTACACCTGGCACTTGTGACACTTCTCACGTGCTCGATATAATCTCGTTTTATTGTACTTCAATAGTGACCTTGCCAAAGTATTTTCTTTGCTAGCATCCGACCATTCATATGCTATTCACACTCACTTGATTGTATATCTTCCATGATCCAATAACCTTCCCTCTCTATGACGCACAACAAATGTTCCTCATATTATAATGTTTCTTGTATAGGTCCGATGACACATGATAGCTGCAGTGCCTATTTTCTCAAAGTCATTTGATCATTTGTGGAGGCTCCTTCAGGATATTTACCATCTTGGATCAAGTTCTGGATATCTATGTGCTATGGTTCGACTATCTCAGCTTCCTCCACGGGTTTGACCATAAAAGCAATTCGTTCTTGTTCTTTTGGTATCTTCACCATTGATGCTAGGGGTTGCTAAAGCATTAGCAAAATTGTTCAGATAATGGAACTCCACATCTTTGAATTGGTTTATAATCTTCTCAGGATGGATGTGGTACGCTTGTATACGTTAATCTCTAACCTTACACATACTCTGTATCTGATGCATGATTAAGGCCGATTAATTTCTCTGATTCTCAGGTTTTGGGCGATTTCTAGACCAATGATACATACTTCATACTTCGCTGTATTGTTAGTACCGTCGAAAGTCGACTTGATGGCCATAGGGGTATGGGCTGCATCTAGAGGGATTAACAGTATCCCTACTCTGAATCCTTCGTTGTTTGTGGCTCCATCAAAATATAATTGCCTCATAGTCTCAGGTTCTACAACATAAACATCTTCTCAGGGAATTTTGCTTCCCATCCACTAATATCCTCTGTTGGACAATTGGCTAACATGTTTCCGTGGCCTTTCCTATTATGGACTTTTGGGTCACATAGTTGATGTCAAACTCGAGAAGTAGTAGGAACCACTTTGCTGTGCAGTTGGATAATTCTAGTTTCACAAATAGGTATTTTATTAGATCCATTCTAGCTAATAACCTGATGGGGTAAACCAAAACATAATGTCTTAACCTTTGTGTTACCAAAGGCCAACGATACACATGTCTTCTCCAAGGCCGAATAGTTGAATCCCAAAGAATACAATTTGGTGTCAGCAACATGAAGACATTGACAACAATATGGGGAAGCTCCTACAAGGCAACAATGGTTATATCTGACCTCTTTCTCTGGGTTAACTTCTCAATGACATAGTAAATGGTTGTCTCAACTAGTGAGTTCTCTAGATGTTGGGCTAACATCACTCTGGCTGTGGTATCAGTCACAATTAGGTAAAGTAATCTGGAATTGCCGGGTATCTGAAGGCTCATGACTTCGGGTATTTAGGTACTGTGTAATCTTATCAAAAGCCTCCTGACAAAGGGTGTTTTGCTCCTTAGCTAAATCTTTCTTTAATAACTCAAATATAGGCTCACAAATCATGGTCAACCGGAAAAGAAACCGGCTGATGTTTTGGATCCTACTATGAATCCTTGGATTTCTTTCTCGCTTCTAAGCGGGGGCATTTCCACTATGGCCTTAATTTTTGCTGTGTCGACCTTTATGCCAACTTACTGATCATAAACCCTAGTAGCTTATCAGCCGTAATCCCGAATACACATTTTTGCGGGTTGAGTCTCACATTGTATTGTCTCGATCTCTCAAAATACTTCCTTAGGACTGTGCAATATCTTCCTTTTTCTTGGATTTAATGATTGCATCATCTACATACAATTCTACCTCTTTGT
This sequence comes from Escallonia herrerae, assembly GCA_033070095.1. NCBI lineage: Eukaryota > Viridiplantae > Streptophyta > Magnoliopsida > Escalloniales > Escalloniaceae > Escallonia > Escallonia herrerae. Next base: position 295,485 of record JAVXUP010000173.1, on the reverse strand, counting down.
GGATCATATCATGGAATAGGGTAGTAGCGGCTCATTGATAAGTGACCCCAACATTTTTAATCCAAAGGGCATCATTGGTAGTAGAATATGCCCCATGGAGTGTAAAGGCCGTTTTCTCCTAATCTCCGAGATCTATTTTTGTATCCCGTAAAGCAATCTATAAAGGACACCAACTCATGCTTTGCGGTGTTGACTATGGTCAAATCAATGATGGGAAGAGGAAAATTGTCCTTGGGAGAAGCTCGGCTAAGGTCCCAGTAGTCAACACACATCTGGACTTGGCCGGTCGATTTAGGGGCAGGTACTATGTTCGCTAACCATGCAAGGTAATTAATGACTCTGATAAACCCTATGTGTAGGAGTTTTATGACTTCTTCCTTAACTTTGAGAGACCATTTTCGTCTCAACTTACCAAGCCTCAGTTTGATGGGCTTGACTTCTGACAGAGTAGGTAGGTGATGCTCAACGATCGACGGGTCGATGCCGGGCTTGTCACTATATGACCAAGCAAATACGTTTATAAATTCTTCTAAGAGTGAAATAATTTCCTCTCTTTCTTCCTCATCTAGGCTAGCCCGTATATTAATTTCTTTCACATTTTCGGGCTTGCCTATTTTGACTTTGACTATTTATTTTGCCATTTGCTTGACTCGATTAGACTCTTGGCCTTCTATTTCTTGCATGATTTCTTTTAAGTATTTTTCTCTTCTTTATCCATTAGTTATGATTCATCATTGACCGCGTTGATTAATTTATCATAACTTGGATCAACAACCAAAGAGTAATCAAAATCGACCATTAAATTATCACTTAAAAAGTTAGGAAAAACATAGTATGCAAGCAAATTTAGATTGTCTAAGGAAACATAAGACGATATCAGGACGACCCTTGGTGATCTCCCCCACAACCACCGGTCTGTACTTGATCATTCAGTTCCACATACCACCCTGTGCTGAAGTGATCAAACTTGCTGGGTCAGGATTGGTCACCCGTTTTTGAGATAAGTACAAGGATGTGCATATCACTGAAAGATTGTGTCATTCATTTTGGCTCCATAAAGTCTAACCAATTAGAGGTATTTGCCTTGGTCCATTCAGTTAGGCTTGACAATTCTTCATCCCCAACACACCCACAGTCGTAAAAGATCTCCTAACTGTTCCACAACTTCCCAGTCTTTGTGTTGTAGAATGGCTCTCGGAATCCTTAGTAAGGTCCTCTTTCTCCCTCTTTAACAAAATGCCATTCATCGTAAGGACTTTAAACAAGGGGAGAAAGTCTATGAGCCATCCATTCTCCCGTGCTTTCTTGGATTGAGCTACCTTTCGAAAAGCTTCGTTCTTATCTTTCTTGGTGGATTTGTATCCTAACCCAAATTGGTCTTTCTTGTTTTCTAAAATCGGGAAGCTAGAATGCTCCTGGCAGTTTCGGCCTAAACCTTTTCGGGAGAGGTAATTTCTCACTATGGGAAGCACTGTGTGTTATTGCGAGACGCAAAAATGAGAAAGTATTTTTTCTCGAACTCCAAACACTAAACTGGGCTATCTATTCTAAACTAACTAAACAGGTAAGTCTAGTGAGTCATGCGAAACCACAACATTGTCCAGTCTAGGGTAGCTGAGGGTTTCTTATAATCGTAAAAATAGCTTTGTCAAGTCGCAAGTTCACCAGTGTAGAGGGGATCGCTCCGACTGAATGTATTCACGATTTCTCAACAAGAGATTGAATGCAACGGGTATGTCTAACACTGAAACTCCACTTCAAAATTAGCGGTCCTCATTGTCATAGAGAGTTTGACTGTGCCAATAACTTATCTCCTGGTGTTATCAAAGGCTTGGACAACTTGGTTGGAAGGAAAAATTCTAAGGGATCAATACCAAGGGCTTAAACAGTATGTAACGGGTAGCCATTGGGGGCAGAACCATTGTCTACGAGGATCAGAGGAACCCTCTTATCGAAAGTCTGCATAGTAATGTGAAGTGGGTCGTTGTGCCTTAGTCCTGACTTAGGTAGATCAGATTTAGTGAATGTAAGAACAATTCCATAAATGAATAGTCCTGGGTACTTGGGATAACTCCTCTGGTTATGTCTGTGTGAGTATTTGAGCCTTGCTGAGCAATTTGATTAAGGCATGTCTGTGAGAATAAGAAGCCTATAACAATCCCCAAATTGAGATGTTGGCTTGGGTCTTTTTCAATTGTCTCAATAATTCATCAATGGTGGGTCTTGGCAGAATAATGGTTTTGATGTGGCTGGTTTGGTAGACTATACCAAAACTCGTCAAATATGACACATCTGTATTAGGCTTATACATGAAGCCCGTATCCTCATCGTAATCTTCTTCTATAGTCAAGGCCATGGCTTCCATCAATTCTTCCCACGAGATAACATCACAAAACTCTAATAAGGAATCAAAATAAACAAACGAATCATTCACACACTAGCTGATTGGAGCAATGAGCGCAGAAGGATCTATCACTCAGAGAGCTTTAGTGATGTCATTAACCCTATGATCCGGCAAGGGCTTCTTTCAGAAGTTGGGCTTGGTAAGAGGGGAAACTTTGCATTTATCAATAAGGTCTTGAATAGCACATCAGAGGCTGATACATCTTTTCATAGATTGTCCTTCCTCTAGTGATATTCACAGAAAGCTTGAACATTATACCCCTCGGTATCACTGCTAGTGTGGCGGTAGGAGACAACTAAAAGACTATGCCCCTTCTCGACAACTGTTCGAACACCTTGGGCAGTGGGGCATTTAGCGGGGCAAACTTCTTTTGGGCTTAGTGCTTAGTGCCTGGACATTGTTGATGTTTGTTGGCACTAGCGGGCTTAGGTTAATGCCTCCTTCGATTTGCACTAGGGATCTTATTAGGTACTTGCGCGATGTATGGTAGTGTCCAAGAATGAATTAATGGTAGACGGTAGCAGATTACTCCTCACTATGTTCACTTGTTCCTCTTTTGTCATGCGATTTACCATCTGAGCAGCATTGTTTCTCCATCTCATGACGAAAGCAGATACTGACTCATTTGGTTCTTGTTTGGTGATTTTTAGGTCTCATGAGTGATGTCCAAATTGGTGTTGTATTGGTACTGATTCACAAATTCCCTTATTATATCCTCCGAGGTTCAGACTCAGGCTTATTCTAAGGTAAGGAACCATCGAGATGCGGCTTCTGTTAGAGTGCGATGGAAAAGCTGGATTAACTGATTTTGGTTGACCCCATAGGGGCTAATGCACGTGTGACACCCCCAGCCCGAGTGACGTCACCGGAGCTGAGATGTCAATCCTGTCAACGTTACAGCCTTAAATATAATACAGAGCAACTACAACCTTAAGATCATGAAGAAACATTACAACCTGTCCTTACAAAAATTTTCCTTAATATGACACATCATGTCGCAGCGAAAACTGCATAATATAACACAACTTAATATGTATGCCCAAATTTACATCTGCGTGGCGATATACATATTTTCCTCACAGGACCTCAGCATAATTTTTCTTTACCTTTTCCCGAGGTCTCACCTTGTTCAAGCCTAGTACCTGAAAAACACCTCAGATAAGGAATGAGCGCAAATCGCCCAGTAAGGATAATACGAGGAGAATAACGCACAATCCTCTCGAATTTATGGGAGAATCGATCATGAATTTTCAACGAAGGCAATGGATTTAAGAATGCCAAGAACGAACATTTACAACCCTCTTCCTGCATCACCTTTGTTCAGACTGAGTGGCTCAAGCCCAACAGAACATCATCATTTTCACTTGGACAGACTCATGGACTATGCAATGCAAAAGAGATACTAAAGCATAAACATCATGAGAATAATGAGATAATTCAGCAACATCAACTAAAATCAATTGAGATGCATGCTTGACTCGACACGATAGACTCTAGCGCGCTTCATCCTCTTTTTGTCAGTTACTCATTTTTTCACTGACTGCCAGTTACTTCCCTTCACTGGCCCTCCACTTAATGATGCCCCTTCATAAGGGGTGTTCATCTCAGTTTTGTCTAGATTAGGGAACATTTTTTTTTTCATCAAGGAGCGGACTTAGAGAGTATCTTCGATCGTAAGTCCTCAACAACGCTTTCGGATTCATTGTTGGGCGGACTAAGGGAATTCATTCTACCTTAAGTCCTCAACAGCACAAGTCAACAAGAAGTACCGATTCATAAGCTCAACCGATATTCCAACACAAATATATGAATTTAACACGTGCATGATCAACATGGTATGTCAAGCAAAACAACAGATATCATATCGGAACCGCACTATCCTTACCTGTTGGCTTTATAGCAGATGAACTCCTCGCTTCCTGATTTTCTTAGCAATGGAACCACCTATTAAATAAAATTCTTCTCGTTAGACCTCCCTAAAATACAAAACATGCCCAAGTTACCTCCCCCCTTCCTTATTGCTCATCTGTCTCCCACTTATTACGGCTAACCCATTAACCGGATTTGTCATAATCCACGAGGTGCATTACCTGCACTACCGCCCATCTTATGTGCATCTAAATTCAATTTTCCCACTCTTTATAATCCTTACTGCTTAACCATGAGTTCCTGCAAGATTCGTCACCGGGTGTAAAAAATTACCGAAACGCCCCTGGCCATAGGTAAAATGACCTAAATACCCCCTGACGATTTCAGCACCACTAAACACTTCCAATTGGCTCAAAATACCTTTTTAAAACAGTGTAAACTGAGTTTTGTACTAAAAAGACATCGGGTAAAATTTGTTTTATTCGGAAACTCCACCCGGGTAACCAAACCAAGCGTTAGGGAACTAATTATTTTTGAAATACGAATTAGCCTCCAAACATTATGAAATTTTAGACACTAAAGTGCCTTAGCTGCATGAAGTTTCTGTAAAATTTTCAGATTAAAATACATTTATTTGTTATTTTTTAAAACTCAAAATCATACTTTAAGGATAAATATATTTAACATTGTCCGAAACACAGAAAACTCCAACAATTTTACAGTATGTAGATCTTTCGAAAATAATATGAGTTTTTCTTTTGTGTTTGGCCAAATTATGTCTTAAAACCATGTTTCAAAAATAAAGTTTGAAATCAATTAGAGGTTAAGACTTTTAGCGACCTTTACAGTCACTACTCATCACTTTTGGATCGAATTTACACTTTTCCATCACTTCAAGTTGCATTCTTCAGATTTGCATGCCTAGAAATATTTCCCCTTCTTCACTTATGCATGCATTTTATGCATACTCATCTCATTACCTACTTAATTCCACTTCAAATTTCATTTAAACCAATTTGATCTCACTTCATTTCCACTTATCTAACTCCATAATTTCATTGAACATGAAATCATAACATAACACAATCAATTCAGCCCTAATCTCCATCAAGAACACCTACCAAAACACCAAGAACACACACAAGTATAGCTGATTTTTACCTCACTTTGGAGACCTGTAACTTCTTCGTTTCTTGGCGTAAATACCTTATGTTTTTTGGAATCTCTTCCTTGCTTCCCCTTCTACAACTTCTGTGTTTTGCCTTTCATGACATTATTTCTGGATTTTCCTCAAATTCCCTCTCAATCAGCCATGTCGCACAACTCCGCACACTGCAGGTTGGGTTTTATCCTAACTTTGGCAGTCCCTATCTTCCTCAATTTATCTCCAAATCCATCTCTGTTTCTTGGGTCCTCTTCCTAATTCTTTTCTCTATGACTTCTCAGCTGAAATCATCCCGTGATCCCTTCTTCATTTTCCTTTATTCTCCATCCAACAGCTGTCCAAGGTAAGCATTTCCCATGCCACCTCACACTCCACTTATCTCTCCATGCATGCACTCCACCTCTTGGAAATGTCATCCCCTTTTGTTTGTGGCTGTCTTGGGCAACCACGAAATCAGACCCCCCCTTTTTTTTATTATTTTTTAAAACAACAGGGGTATTACAGCACGTATGTATCTCTTGATGTGGATTTTGGGCTATGTGGTCCCATCAAACTGGTCCATATTAACCCTTTTGAATATGGGCGGCAATCGATCCTTTGGATTTAAGGTGGATGCATTGAGGTCTAATGGATCATCTGTTCTCCTTGTTCGGGTAACTTGGGACTCGAGTGCAACCAGTATATCCTTCCATCCAGGGGTAGCTATTTTCCTTCCTCATCTTCAGACTCATACTGCCATTCAAACTTGGTCTTCTTCTTATCATCTTTCTTCTCAACCTTAGACTCATCTTCATGTTATTTTTTCTCATTTTTTCTTAGGGTTCAATTTCTTAATTCTTCGTGTCTATTGATTTGCTAAGGTTGTGAAATCGGCCTGAAATTCCTTCTGTAGTTCACCCACAACGGGGAGTAAATCTGCAATTATGGGTATTCTTCGACCATTGGGGTTCGAGTGAGTTTGTTGGGTGAATCTCGATACTGACCTTTTTTAGCCTTAATTGTATTGGGAACTTTTAAAATTTTAATTACATAGACCACACATGAAACTGGCAGGTTTATACTCCATGGGGCATAGAGAGATGATATAAGACATCGGACTAACTGTCTGGTAATTTGTTGCTTAACCTACCAGTTGGTCACTGGATTTTTTTTTGGATTAATTGTGGAGAGACCACGGTGTTGTCAGTGGGTTTAAGGTATTAGATTAGAAAATTTTGGGGAAGTTAGATCATTGACCAACTTTTCGGTATCCTGTTGGGTTAACCCGTTAGTTGGTCAATGAGTTTAAGGGATAAACAACACAGTTCAAATTTGTCAATATATCACTTACTAACTAACCGAATGATTACTAGATCAACACATCGGCCGGTTAGTCAGAGTCTCTCCTTCTTTGGGATATTAACAGTTAGCTTATAGAATACTGGCTGGTCTCCTGCCAATATGCCATAGGCCAAAATAGATATTCTACCATAAAGATGTAGAACACTAAGAAGGTCTGGGACTGTGGTTTCTCTCTCAATGCCAGTGTAAGGTCATTCTCTCAGCTCGACTTGTACCATAAACCTTCCACCCGTAACTCAGGTTGTTAAAAATGGGTGATCACCATACATGTACACGTAGTTTAGTATACCAAGAAACCAAGAGGTCCCATTAATACGAAGCGTTAGAGCTGCGGGTACAATTGATTTTTGCCTCATAACTAGGAAATTCAAGGGTTTTTATTAGGGACAAACGTTTGTGTGTGTGAGACACAAAATAAGAGTACAATTACCACAGTTATAACATATTATACATGTAATGCAAAACGAATTACGTATAAGTGCAATAGAAAATTTTTTGACTGTTACTCGGGTTGAAGGAACCTTCCTTCTACACTCAAATAGCGATAATTAATGGTCGCTAAATATTTTTAGTAACTATAATTTAGTGATGCTAGAAAGACGCTGTTAAGAAAAGTGTAACGGAAAAGTCAATTAATATTTAGCAATTATTATCTATCATTATATTCAGAATTGAAGAAATGTTTTTACAAGTTACAACTCGCATAGTAGCCAAAACTTGTTCCAATTCATTCTTAAAATGAATGTATTTAAGCAACAAACCAACTGAATTCCGTCCTGGCGAATTGGCAAATATTAGGATGTGAATGAAATTTAATTAGGTGAGGAGGTTCCTTTATGCTATCCTATTTATTCTAAGTAGGATGCACCTAAAAAAATAAAAAAAAATAAAAAAAAGTGTGGGACGGACAGATAAATTGTGGTGTCTATCCTCGAAATAAAGAACAGTATCGCTGCTGGGGAGTGCTGGCGATTGCGGCACGCGCAGCATGGGGGAACTAACCGCCTATATATAGAGATTTTGAAATAGTTAGCGTAACCCCAGTTGACCAATCACCTTATTTTGAAGACCCTGTGTTGTCCTTTGCAAGCAAGAAAAAGGGCCTGACCTGAGACGGTTCACAACTTCAGACCAGACACACCAACAACAAAAGGTGAGCTATACATACCCTTCAAACTTCAATTTTATCGAAGAAATAACTATGTGAACTATGGGTTTCAGCATGCTCCTCTGTTCTTGATGGCAGAATCGCAATTTTGTTTCCTTTTGCATCTTGGATTTGGCTTGCCGTGGATGCACTTCTATCTGAGTTGTTAGATCCATGTGATTGTGGTTTCTCCTTGACGGATTAGATGTCATTTACTTCATATTTGCGAAAGATTCACCACAAGTTTACGCTTTCGTATGCTTGTGTGCTCTTTGTTCATCGCCATGTCTTGTCACTAATGTATTTTGAGCGGGATATAAGGCGTGAAAAAGCATAATAGAGTCGGGATTTAGACTTCCGCTACTGAATCTATGATGAGTATGTCTTATTGGTTGTGAAGAAGTTAGGTCAAACTTTTTTCTTGGATGCACTTTGGTGTCAACTTAAGTATATATGTTGCTGTTAGTTTAATTGCAAGTTGCTTACTAGAAGATTTTGTTGTTGAAATTTTTGGTTCCTTGTTTTCAGTTTATGCCTTTTGGTTTGTTTCTTCATTTACAGAGCGCACGTACAGAGTGGCGTGCGTTGGCGTACAGACACATAATCACATGTCTTTTACATGATGCTCAGCCTCCTTCAAGGTTTTGACTACTTGAATTTTTGTAGTTGATGTTCTTTTTGTGTTTCGACTTTGTAGGATAATATATAAGGTTGTGGTATAACGTAATGTGTACAGCCTGATTGAACCTTGATACTTGCTCTGCTTTGCTTTCATTGATGACAAGGAACCCCTGTCTTTTACTTTAGGAATGAGTTAGGTTTACGTTATGCTTGCTTTTTTGGAAATGGCATTGATCAGAGGATCGATTGAAGCAGTATCCTGTATATTCTTTTGGTTTGGTTTCAACTAGAAATGGGTTATTCTAGAGTCTGCTATTCTTTGAAACAAGTGTAAATTTTTGATATCAGATACGCTGTATTTGCAGTCTGATCCTACTTGTCAAAATAATGAAATTTATGGACAGAATGGTAGAGTGAGTACAAGGATTTGGCATGTCTGCGAAATTGAACATCATAATGAACAATCATTTACTCATTCGAGTACATATCGCTGTCTGTGACACCTATAATGTTGCTCTAGTAATTTATGATTTGCGGGTACTGTGAAGCTATGTCAAATTTTGTTGCAATTGTGAATTCTAGGACGTTATCGTACTGTTATCTAGAACATGAATAGGGTTTAATACCTTGTATTATTTGAAACAATGAGGTTTGTTGCCCAGCGAGAGAAACTAGTAGAGGCAATTAATTCATCTAACGGAAGTTTAAGATGCAAGAGGAGGCATTGACAGGTTATTGATTAAAAGTGGCTGCTGAATCGAGGATAATCTGGGTACTTAAAGGGGGTACGTTCTTGGTCTAGCTGCGGTGACTCTATTAAACTGTAAGGCTGGTTTTTAAGGTGCAATATGGAAAGGTTGGTGAACCTACAGTTTGGATTTCCCAAAGGTCTTTTCCAACTTGGATACTTCAACAGAAGTTTGCAATTTCGGAACACTTCCAGGTTTCCCAGTTTCTCTTTTGGGTCTTAAGAAATGAAAGTCCTCCTTTTGTTAAGAGAGCTCAAACTTTTTTCTTTTTTGGACTTTGCAGTGTTAGTCAAACCTGTATTCAACAATTGTTATGAGAGCCGCCACATACTGAGTTATATAGGTCCTGCGTCAGGTTATTCTCTCCAACAGTAGTTGACGTGCTTGAGGAGTCCCAACATTGGTCTACGTGCCTGAGAACTCTGTAGCCCTCTTGCAGTGAAGCAAGGCTTTCAACATAGGCAAATAATGCGGTTTCATATCGGCTGGGCATGGGGATCTCTTTGGTTTCATGAATTCATGGGCCCCCACACTTAGTATAACTAGCTTTTCAGGTTGATTTCTCCCATTACCCCTGTTGGCATCATATGGTGCTTAGATGCCATGGAGTCATGTCCAGAGCACGAGTACTCTCCTGGATTAAAACTGGGAAAACTACACTTGTGTGTATCCCTGAAAGCATATATAAAAAAACGTGCTAGATGAGTGCACAAGGTTCTTGCAATTGCGGGGTCTGGGAAGGGTTTGATGTGCGCGGATTAGCATAGGCTGTAGAATTTATTACTGCCCCTTCTGCCCCTACTACGATACTCCAATTACTACTTGGACAAGGAGTTTATAATTAAAACTGCCAAAACCCTTGACATAAGTAAACAACGTAAATTAACCTAGTCTCTACAGATAAAACAGAATATAAAAACTCCAAAGCTTATTATTGTTATCAAGCGAATATATTGGTTCTGCATCAAGCCTTTTAAGGTAGCGTTTGGTAGCACTTTCATTTTTGGTTTTTTATTTCCAAAAAAACAAAAATCAAAACCAGTTTAATTTTTTTTATAAAAATAAATGGGTGTTTGATTACCCAATGGGTGGTGGTGGTCTCAAAATAAAAATTAATACTGAAAACCGAAAACTTCTTTTTGGAGTTTTCAAAAACACCCCTATTTTAAAAACTGAAGAAAAAAAAAACGAAAATTGTGTGCTAAACGTGTTTATTTTTTCTAGTTTACAAAACTGGAGAAAAAACAGGAAAAATAATGGTTACCAAACGGAGCCTAAGTCTACAATTTTGGTCTTTTACGAGACCGTATGTAAATTGTTATCATCGAGCAACAAAGTATTGGAAATGTCTAAAATTGACACATTCAGCAGAAATCCTTTGACGCCGACCGTTGTTTGAATGTTTTTTGATTATGAAGCCTGGGTTTTTCTGAGAGTTATAGTGTGATGAATCATCCTCTATGGGAATATTAGATAGCTACATGTAATTTACAAGAGCTGAGGGAACCTCTTTGATTGAGTCAAGGTGAGACGAGTGGAATTTTTTTGATCCAATACAAGCGAGTAATATATACATTACATTGCATGGTGGCAATTTTGGCAAGATCTTATCTTACACTTTTAGGAGATCGAAGAATGCTTTTATGAGAGATGGCTTCTTCTTATACTTGTATGCTTGGTAGATGAGATGGTTAACCCTTGGATTTTGCTTGCATGGAAGACTAACAAGCTTAGTTGCAATCCGCCTGATTGTATTTCACATAGAAGTCTTTGCACTACAATCAAAATCCTCTCTGGTGTAGTCTTCCATTTGGCATACTTCTTTTAGTTGGTTGGAGGCAAGCCGCGCGTCGGCCACATGCTTGCTTCTATCTGATAGCGGAGGATGGTTGTCACTACTTGGGCAAACTGCATTCATGTCGTTTTCTGACAAATATGGTTGGCATTTGTCAACTAGACCTTCGGTGTCTCTTGTAGGTTTATGTTCTTGGCTTGTTGCTAAGGCTGTGGTAGACGTGGTGGAGTTCTTTTTATTGGTGAACCCAAAGACAGAGGAACATCATATGGGCACTTATTCGTTATGGCATCCTTCTCGTCCCATCTTCTTTTGGTCTTTTTCTTGTTCTCATATGGTTTAAAGTCTCCACTCAGAAATGTGCAGGAGTAAAAAAAGGAGCTTGGTGGGATCCTGGTAATCTTAGAAGGTTTCTTTTGCTTTGTGCTCCTTCATGCCACTCTCCATTACCACAACTAGTACCCCCCCCCCCACTCTTCAACTCCATTGTTCGTGTCTTTGGTGCCTTTACTAGAACTGCTTTGGTGTTTTTCTTAAACTTGGTGCAGCCAGTGCCCTTATTTATGTTTTTTTTTTTTGGGGTGGGGGTGGTATCCAATACATTCCATCCCAAGCTAGCAGCGGAGGAAAGTCACCGGTTTTGGGATGGTCAACAATTGCCTTATTTTATTTTAGAAGAATGATCAAGGTATACACCTATAGTGGGGCTTACCACTCTACTATATCAACGCAGTTACTCACGCTTGGAACAGATAACAAGATGACATTATCCATTTCTTGACTGAAACACATTCTGAAGCCCCATCCCAGATACATTTTACTTTATTGGCAGGGTTGAAACATCCATTTTGGTGGAATAGAAAGGGTGTTGGGGGGAATATGAAGCTCTAGCCAGCGTCCTCTTCGTAAACATGAGGGGAAGCACATTTTTTGGTGTTGATATCTCTCATCGGGTGCATGGTAGTTATGTGGAGGCTGTTTTATATTTTACTCACTCTATATTTGATCAACTCTGGTGATGATTGCTATTTTTTTACTGTTAGATATCTTCTTTTGATTTTGTTTAGTTATAACACATTAACATTGTGATCTGGAAGTGACAAACACAAATGTCGTAAGCGCAGTAACATGAAATGAAAATGTGCAACTTTTTGCCACTCATATTGATGGTTGTGGTTTTAACTTCTGTGTATGTCCTATCCTTTAATTGACCTTTTTGTTATTCGCAGGAGAGGTAGTAGTCGTTATATGGACAAGAAAGAGGCCGGAGAGAAGCCTGCCGAGGACTTGACTCGGGAGTCCCTAATTGCTATCTCGTATCGCTTACCGGATAAGGATCCTGCTCCAGGACTCCTACCGGAAAAGTTAGACAATGTGATTGAAGGTACAAATGGCGACAGAGACGAAAATTATAGGTCTAAGCTCATATCAATATCCTACACACAGTCACCAGACACTAAATCCCTACCCGTTTCACCGGGAGACCTTGAGGGTTAACCTGGACAGAGTGCTGCAATGTATTTAACGCACTGCTGGTCGGTTGTGACTTGTGATTTGAAGCTAAAGGAATGCTGATTACATGACTGTTGGCTGATGCTCCATGAACATTTTGTGTACTCAGCACTAATAAATCAATCCCACGCGTTTACAATCACTGCTCTAAGAATTTATTGAACTTGTGTAAGTTGATTTCTGCAAGCGACTGTTGACTGAATTTGGTGCAAGAGTTACAAGGCTTCACTTGGATAACTCATTAATCTGAAATGAAAGGCAATTGGATCTGAATAGGTGGGGGATGGCTGAGTTAATACCTAATTTTGGGGGGTCTAAAGGGTAAAAGAGAAGATTAGGATAAATGTGTCGGCACTTTATATGCGTTTAACATGCACTGTCATCTTGAATACAGTAACAACAAGAGTTGTAACGCTCGGTGTGTAATGCCGTACTCAAGTTTGATGTCTTCTTCTGAGTGGCTAACTGTGAGCTAGACTAAGTTGACTCGAATAATAAAAGAGTCCTATCCTTTTAAATCTCAAGTACCTACTTGTTGAAAGGAAAATAGAAACTTGAAGGGAATAATTTGCTCGCTCGCTCACGCTCAGTATCTTAGTTCTCCCATGAAGTTCAAACTCGGTGATAATTTTTAGGAAAGTGAGGCATTCCTATCTCTCAGTTTCATTACTTCATACTTTTGGCCTGTTGGCTTCAGCTTTTGTTATCCTTGTTATTATATTCTTGGTTTTATCCTCGCTATTCTAACGTAACTGAGATATCTGAAGCTGTTTGTTTTCGAACTGAAAGTTTGATTCTCTGGTTAGACTCATCGAGTACAGACGATATTAATTAGGAACCTCTACTTTCATGGTTTTGTGGCATTTATGTTTGTGGTTGAGTATCTAAAGCCACCTACCATGTTCTGAAACTGCTAATTTGGGTGGACATTATAAAAATACCCCTTTTGTTTTCTTAAGTAAGCAAACAACAGTAATTTTCCAGTTACACGAGGGGCATAAATTAAAGGGCCCCCCTCATCTCTTTATCCTGAAGCCCAATTGGGTTTATAATAACTTCTTTGAAGTTAAGAACCCAATATAAAAACCAATCGGCCCCTCTCTCAGATACAAAAGTCGAACACCTACAACTTTGAAATATGGGAGGGCCCAGTAAATTACTAAGGCCTCCCTCATCCCGCCCATAGAGCTACTTGCAACCGACCAGCCCTATGAATCCATCTCCACTTCTCAATCCCATTGTTAATCGCAAAAATTCAACTATTCTTCTTTTGTTTATCATATACATTTTATTTACGCAACAAAGTTTATGCTGATTAACATAAAAATTTTTGTTATTTTGTGCTTCTGTTTTTCCCGATAAACTAGAACAGAATTTACGACGGTTCTCAAATTCTTGAGTTGATCCATGTGATTTCTTCTATGGTAAACCATTCGGTTTGACTCCTTTTTTTTTCCTGTGCATTTTGCTCGATTCTTGTGTTAGGAAGAAGTAACTGCCATTTTATCTTAGATAATATTTATCTTAGAACCATATTTACTCTTTTTTGTGAAAATTTTAGCAATTACATATATATTACATTGGCTCCCTTGTAAAAATCGTCTTTGCTCTATCCCTGGTTACACGAGTATTCAAGCTACTATTAGGGGAAGTCAAAAGAGAGTTTTAGAGAGCTATTAAAACGATATTGAAGTTTCAAAAGAAGATAAAGATAGACATGAAGGAAACTCAAGTATTATGAATAATTACAACACAGTCAAAAGCAAAAGAACCAAAATCCAACCATAGGGTAATTTAAATAATATGTGCTAATGGCCTGAAAGCACTGAGAATGCTTGCTTTGAGGTAGACATACTCAAATACACTCTCATATATATATATATATATATATATATATATATATATATATATGGTGTGCCCTAACTTTTCCTAGACCACGATTTTCAAAGTTTTCAGTTTAGCGGGATTTTTTTTTCAAGATAAATGATCCATGCTATGAGAGAGTGAGCTAGCTTAGGGCAAGAGAAAGTTTTGACATTACTGTAACGCCCCATTACCTTAGATATTGGCTTGCTTCTGATGATGATTGATGGTTGTGATGGATTGGCCAAGAAAAAAAGTCACGACATCCTCTTGATAGTCTTTTAATTCTTGCTCAAATGTCTAACATCCGAACCAAATTCCTCTATTAGTTTGTGACACACAATTTCTAAAAAACTGAAATTTTAACTCTAAAGTTAAAAAAAAATAGTGATCATCACCCCAAGCATAGAAAAGAATTGTCAACGCGATAAATCACTAGACTTAAACTCGAAATCATCTATATTTGTAATTTCTATGGAAGTGATTGGTCAATTCAGCTAGTACTAGTATAGCTGTAGGCCGAACAATTCACCTTGTGGGTGAACTGGCCGTTTAACATAATAATAATAATAATAATAATAATGTTTTAAAGTGAAAATCATGTAAAACATATAGGTCAGTACACATATGAATCGACCGGCACGTATGCCTACGTGTCCATAGAGTTACCAGGCTGTTACATTTGGTGGGCTTTTTTATTATTACTTTTTTAGAGGTTTACCTGCCAATTTTAAACAGTCTAAAAAAGTGTCCTTGATGAACCGTCTAGTTTACCCTCTAAGATGCAACAGTCAAATTCACCAGGAACATGTCTGATGATTCCGTCTTTATCAAAAGTATAGGCCAATTTCGTGGTGTACTGGCCGAGTTCCAGAAGGGTTTTCTCTGTTAAAGGGAAATCCCCAAAATGCGTGTCGATTCATGTGTACTGACCTATATGTATGCGTGTATGCGTCTCTAAAAAGAGAGACAAACACGTTAAAATGCATGTGCACATAAAGAATTTTTTTTTCTTACACATAGAACGATAAAAATTGAAAATAAAAAAACAAGGTAATTTTAGCTTATTCCTCTTAATCTTGTCCTGAACAGAGACGTCACTGTGACCAACCGGCTCAAAAGAAGGCAAAGGTCTAAAGTTGGCATCTTATTTTTCAAGTTAATTAAATGACTACCAAAGGAGAATAAGGAAACTTAAGCTTCGATCTAGATTGTCCAACTAAAGCTTCTAACCTATAAAATCGTAAATTGGGATTCGGGTCTAAGTTATATGACGGGAAGTTGTTAGCTCTAGGCTTACATATTGTTTTGATGATAACTATACATTAATTATAATCTAATGTGTGCTTTGAGTGTATTCTTAGTAGGCATATACATGCACACTCATGAAGACATATTTGAGAAGTTGGATAGATGGATTAAAGTCAAAGAAGCTTAAAGTTATAGTGGACATACTATGGAAGCTTCATCAAGTCCTATGTCAAAGAGCAAGAAAGAATGCAAAGGTTAAGTTACTATGATTATGATTGATCTTTACTATTATGTAACTACTTATGGTTTGATACTTGGATTGATGACTATGACTTAAAAAGACCTTAGGACATCTTGTGCGTTGCATGCGAGTTCATAATCATTCACACAAGTGTGATTCCTGAAAATGAGTGAACTTTGGAGCTTACTCAGATTTTCTCAAAAATATTTTTGGTGCTAATCTTTTCATATTTTGATAAAACTTTTCATTAACTTTCCAACGCAAAAAACAGCACCTCAATCTGATTTTTTAGAGAAAGTTTTGCCCAAAATAGGAAAGGGGGTTCCGTGAAGCAGCCGATAGGCTAGGGTAATACAATCGACTGCATTGGAATACAGTCGATTGCATTGGTCAAAATTCAGCTCCAACGACTATTTTAGAGAAACCCAGTTGACTGCATTGGGAATACAGTCGACTGTAATGGCAGTTTTGCCCATATTATGCCTATACAGGCTATATTTCATTTCTTCTCTATATAAATGATTTGGGGCTCATCATACATCATGGAAACCACATTATAAGCCTCCATTCATTAGAGAAACATTAAGGCTCATAAATTAAATTTTTCTCTCTTCATCTTCATGATTTTACATCATTAAAGAGAGTATCTTTGTGAGAAATTCTTTGATTGAGAGTGAGCATTCTTCAAGTCATCAATTCTCTCATCTCTCTATTGTACTAGAGCTTTATTTGTACTCATTTCCTTTCAAGAGGGTTTCTTTGTACACATGTGATCTTTGTAAAAGAATTGTGATCAAGGCTTGGGTTTGTCAAGTCTTGGGTGAGCTTTGTGGATTCAAGGCTTATGCTTGCTTGGTGTGGGGATATCACCAAGTGTTGTAAATATTTTGATCTTGACCCGGATGAAGATTGTTGCCAGTGAATTCTAGTGCTCTTGCAAGGGACTTCCTTGAAAAGGTGGACGTAGGCTTGAGGATAATTCAAGCTGAACCATTTAAATCTTCTTGTCAAGTATCTCTAACTCAATCTCTTTACTTATTACTCTATAATTGCTTGAGATTGAATAGTTAGCATCTTCATTGAAGTATTACTTGGTTTGATTGAGATTCATAATTGTGCTTAGTTTAAATTTCTTATTAATTTTTAAAAACCCTATTCACCCCCTCTAGGGTTGTTTTATCGATTTTAGAAGTTATTAGGGAACCCATCATGCCCTAGCGATCTTTGACTTTGTTTTAGGTGATTTTTCTAATTTTTATCCCAAAACACAAATAAACAAAAACACAAACAAAGGCCAAAAGAAAAAAAAAATCTAAACCAAAAATAAATTTTGTTTGAACTCAACAAACTAAAGTCGGGACTAATAAGGATGAAAACCACTTAGTTCTCACCGAGTCTAAGGGAGGTGACCGACCTGTCACTCTACAGTTTCTTAGAGACTTAGTTCAACTTTCTAGTTGAATGCTTTTAGAATTCTTCTTTGCTAACTATACTAGTTGCTTTGGGATTCTCATCGAGACAATTCTAATCCTAATAGAATTCTAGTTCTAACATAATTTTGTTCCTATCATAATTCTTGTAGTGGCAGGATTAGAGATATTCTTTGATTTCTTTACAAACCAAAACCTCGGCCACGGGGAGGAAGTCTAAAATAAAGCGTCTCTAATCTAATCGAAAAGATGCAAAAGAAATGAAGAACCGTTCCTCTTGGCCTAGATAGTTTGACAGTTGACTCTTAGTTATCCATGATGCGGCGTAATGTATGATAGACACAAATAAATTTTCTAGTCTTCTTCTCTCTCTTTTTGTAATCTAGCTCTCACATAAAGTGCAGCCTTTTTTTTGGGGGGGGGGGGGGGGGGGGGGAGGGGGATTTCTCGCTTAAACTTACAGTTCTTTTTAAGGCAACCAGAGGGCCTTTTTTTAGAGGTCTAAGGGCAGTAGAATTGCAAAAGGAAATCACTTAGTCATGTTTATCACCTCTCTTGGATAGCACTGAAATAGGTTGAAATGTCCAAATTGACCTTACCGACATGTTCATTTAATCCACTGATTAGCCCGTTAGCTTCTTCAAAAACTGGCTAATTCTCTTCCCTCAACTGATGTATCTTTAAACCAACCTTAGAGGGAAACCACGACCTATTATGAAAAAACCACATGTGATGAATATGATTTCGGGGTTAGACAATGAAATCTAATCCAAACCAATTAAGTACTACACTTCCTACCTAATCTAGACTTAACTTGGGCTAAGCCAAAATAACTGATTAAATTAAGCATATTGTTAGCCTAGACCAAACAATACTAAAAAGCCTAATAAAGCCCGATGAATTTACAAAATGAAGCTTACAAAAATGAATGTCTACATCAGGATTTCCCAATTGCATGATGCACGAGCCTATCTGGGGTTCAAAACCACAAAAGGGATCTAATCGATTAAAAGACGAGGTTTTGGCTATGAAGATGACTTTTGATGGATTTAACTTCTTCTACAAAGCTTTCAATCTTGAAAAAAAAATCATTTATACTTTTGAATTTCCTAACCGGTTATCATTTGAGCAAGTTATATTGGTCAAAATTTAGGAATACGATGCATGTGGGAAGTCAGGATTTTCTAGTATAATCACTCGTTTGGGGTTTTCTCTCTCAAATTGACTCCCTCTTTTGGTGCAACCAGAGGTAGTTTATATAAAAGTTTGGGAGCAGAAGAAATACAAAAGAGAACCATTTGGTCAATCTTATCACCTACAAATTATTAGACAAAAAAGACCGAAAAAGCCTTAAACGACATAACCAGCTGGTACACTTTTGTCTCAAAGGAGAACCAACTGGTACTTGTTTCCACTTTAAATTATTTTTGAAAGCATTCTGCAAAAGAAAAACACTACCTTACTTAATTAATCGCATGTGATTAATAGGAATTTGGGCCAGACATCCAAGTCAAGACCAATCCCACTGCTAGACTTCTTATCTTATCTAAACTTTAAACTCGGTTAAGCTAAAACTAGTTGGACTAACCAATTAGACTGAACCAACTAAACTTGACTAGGCCCACTAGACTGGACTAGAATAATCAAAACAAAGCATAAAGTAGATATATTAGATAAAACATAGATATAAAAAATAAGGCATACAAAAATGAAGTGACTATAGTGGCAATAGCAGTAGTGGTGGAAGTGAAAGTGAAAGTGTCGTAGCAGTAATAAAGAAGTTGGTCAGTGTTGTGGGTTCATAAGGTGTAGAGATTAAGGAAAGGGTAAAATAGAAAAGTAATTTTTTTTAGTTCAAGTACGTAAATTTTATGAGATTTGACCAATTTTCTTCGAATTTCACGCTATGAAACAAATCTAAGCAAATCTTGCAAAATCCAATTCCAATTCATTTTTAATATACCAAATAACCAGATATCTCTATTTCAAATATAATTCCATCAATTCAATAGTTCCAAACAGTTTCTCATAGTTATTATACTAGGTATTGGCAGCCAGTAAACAAGGACATTATTCTCTCAAGGAATTAACCAACCATACATGTGGAATTATAAATGAAACTCGAGATGGAGAACATGGTTGCTAGTAGGTTGTGTGGGTAACGTCATGGGAAAAAGAAGGACTGCCGAGGATAGTAGTGTGAGGACTGTTACGAGAGTGCGTAGGTGTGTTTGTATGTGTGAAAAGGGTAAAAGGGGAGGGGGACAACAACAAAAGGGGCTGCTGCTGCTGTGATTTTTGTGTGTATGCAAAGGTGGAAAAAGAGAGAAGAAAGAGCTGCCGTGAGGGCAGCCGTGTGAGGGGCTGTCGGTGTGGTGTTGTGTTGTATGTAGTGGGGCATTAGAATCTACCAAAATAGGGGAAAAGAGAGAAGGGAAGGGCTACCATGGGGCAGCTGTAATGCGATTGTATGTGCGTGATGGTGTGTGCGAGAGAGGGAGAAAATGGAGAGGGAAGGCTATCGTAGGGCAGCCGTGATGGGTCGTGTGTGCATGTGAGGGTGTGCATAATGAGGGAGGTTGCCATGGTAGCAGTGGGACAATAGTGGCAGCGGGTGGTGACTGTGCTTAATGAAGAAAAAGAGAGAGTAGAAATTACAGTTACGGTTACGTTTTCTTAAGATAGAAGATGATGAATAGTGAACTAATAATGGGCATAGTCTGTTTAAATTTTTTGGGCTATCTAGACCTTGAATTAGGCGAAGTACAAAGCTAAAACTTCCCTTATTTTTATGAAACCTACGTTGTGGAATTTTTTTGGGCATGCGAACGGCTTGAAATGATTTTACTTTGAAAAGGTTTTTGAATTATTTGGCATAATAAACAAAATTATTTTTAGCCAAAAATTTTACAGTGATACAATCTTACTGAGACGCTTGAGCTTCTGAAAATTTGAGGCATTCTGGCACTATTTAATATAGTTCTGAAATAGGATCCTTAGCGCTCCATTTAAGGAGCGGTTTAGGGTTTCGAACGAAAAATTTCTAGAAAGGTCCTTTTGTCTGAAAAACCTACCTAGTCATTTAAAAAAGTATTTTTGAGTTATTGTAGGGGTGTAGTGGTATGTTAGGGATTAGGGATATTTTGGTAGTATGGCACAAGTCCGGGGGTATTTTGATAATTTTACACACTTGAGGGAAATTTAGCAGTTAGGAATGATTGGGCATCAAGAAATAACATTAATATGGTTTATTATTTAGGTTTTAATAGACAAGAGTTAGGGCAGGCTTGCGAACAAGAACTAGAATCGCTTAGCTTTCTAAGTAAGTACTCTTGTCATGTTCCTCCATATACACTATTTTTATGTCTATGTATATGTATAAATGATTTGTTCAAATTAGAAGTTTTAAAGCCTTTGACATGCTATTGTTTTAATGCCATGGAATGTTCTTATGAGTAGTTGCTTTCAAGTTGGCTTATGTTGAATGTGACGGTATTTTTGTCTTGGTTTTTGTGCCCCATGTCCACGAGAGAAAGTTGGATTGTAGGTCCTGGTCGACGGGACGATACATCGACACAAAATATTATTGTTGCTCGTGGTTCGCCTATGCGTCCATAATAATATGTATCCCGGGCAGAGGAGGGATTATGAGCCCTAGTCAGGGGGCTTGTACCCTGACCGAATAATAATTATCCCTGATAGAGCAGGGATTGTGGGCCCTAGTCAGTGGGGATTATACGCTGATTGCATCATACCTAAGTTGTGATGAAGTGTGATAGTTGCCAATGACTGTTCTTCATGTCCTACCCCAGTATTGAGAATCTTTTTGTGTAAGTGCATATATGTAACGATATAATGAGGAATATTTTTTGGTTGTGGTAACATTGATTTCCTGGTCTTGGGAAGAAAACCCATGGCATGTTTTGGAATCCTCAAACTTATTTTAGGGACATGGTATGTGTGCTTGTTAGGCCCCAAGCTCACTCTTTTATAGATATTTTCATGTGATTACTTAGATGAACCCGACATCCATGAGGGTAAAGAGAATGGACTCGTGAGAGATGGTTGTTACGGACTTAAGCCCTCTAAGAGCAATCATTAAATTTTAGATGACATTGTTATACAAATTTTGTGTTTTTGAAATTAGTTGGAGCATTAACCTCCATGGAGTTTAATTATGTAATTGAAGTTGATTATGATAGTTGAGGAAGTTTCTAAGTGTGGCTCTTAGTAGCCAATTAAATATTTCAGAATCTAGTGAGTTAATTTAATATTGAGTACAAGTTGTAGTAAGGCCTGACAGAGCCCTCGGTGCATGTTTGAATTGGTTTGAGGCCGGTCACGGGTCTAACTCACGGGCTCACTCATGGGTTGGGGTCGTGACATCTCTATATAAATAGCATCTGGCTGCCCAAAAAAGGGGAGTCATTTTAAGAGAGAAATCCATCCCCCCCTAAAAGGCTGCTATATTTCTGTGGGAGATAGATTAGCAAGAGAGAAAGAGAGCGGATGGTCAAAAAAAAAAAATCTTGTGTTTTTTTAAATTAATGCAACTTTGTCCTTGAATAGTGCATAATTTGAAATCAATGGTCAACAATCTAAGTCAAGATGTATACTGTTCCTTGGCATCTTTTATATTTCTAGACTAGATTAGAGTAGTGTTATTTGATATTAAATTTCCCTTCCCAACAACAAAATTTTGGTTTGTGATAAAATCACAAAGAAACCTACCACTACAAGAAGTTGGTTAAGGCTAGAACTCTATTTAGTGAAGTCAACAAGGGTTATTGCAACATTTAACTAGAAGTTGAATTGAATTACGTCTTTAAGAAAATGCAGACCAGTATTTAGGTCGCCTCCATTAGGGTTGGTCAGAACTACCTATTTGATGTCGACTTGTCCGGTTGGGTACGTAGGCGACTTGATCCCGTTGTCGATTTCAAGCCAAATTGAAGTTTACCTGGTTCTGTTTTTCTCATCAGTGTTACCCAAAATGATAGAAAATCACAATTAAAAAAGTTACAGATCGTTTAGTGTATGACGGGATGCCTAATACCATCTCGTCGTATAAATTTGTTCTAGAATCGGAACCTTTAGTGTTGTAGATTAGGAAGCTTTAATTGGACATATAAAGTTGAATTTAGGGTTTTCTTATTTCTTCTAGTTCATTATTTAATTAACCATACAAAATGACGTGACGACTCGAGAAGACCTAGTTTTTTTGGGATATGCGTCATCACAATCACCACCATTGTACCATCACCGTCAATAGATCACTAATCCACCACCTTCGCTATTCTACTATCATCATCACACCACCTCCTTTTCCATGATGTTGCCACCATAGCTACCAGTAGTGTATTACACGGCCACAATTATCATCATACCACCACTTTACTCCCATCATGGTCCTTGTCTCGACAACTGCTACTATCGTTGTTATCAGTATCATCACTATTGTCACAACCAATATTGCCAATAACACCACCAGGACCACCACCATTACCATCAGTAAATTGTCCAACCACCAACACCACCATCATTGATGCAACACCATCACCACTACTGCTGACGTTACATTACTACCATCACCATTGTTATCGTTCCTGCCACCATTGTTACTATCATAAAACGTGATATAACATTACCACTAGTGATGCTTTAACACCACCACTACTACCATTATCATCACTAGGTCTCTTCCCCCTACTACCATTGTATGGTGTTACCGCCCATGCCACACCACCACCACTATCACTGCCGTTGCTGTTCCACCATCGTTACCATTGTCACTAATGTTCAAAATACGATGCCCTAGTATCACAACCACCACCATTACCATCTATAGACTGCCACACCCTTAATGTCACACATTACTCTCACCTCGTGTAGTCACCAATAGATGTAAAATCACTTATTAAAATTGTTTTTCATTGCACACTGAGGATATAACAATCTAAAAACTTTAATAACTTTCCATTCGCTTACTTATCGATACATAAAATGCAAATTTTGTGATTGTGATTTCTCTTTTTTTTTTTTAAAGAAAGAAAATAAATTGAATTCAAAGTTCAATCTTCAATTTGAAATCCAATTCCCAAACGAATTGGTTTCAAAGATTGTTTAAGACTCTCAAGCACGTGCTAACATGTGTGAAACATTAGCTATATAATGCCTCATGTACGTAAAAGCTAAACAGTGGTGGGGACTTAGAGAACCACTTCAATCAGTGTCACCAAGTAGGAGAGGACTTATTAGGTAACCACTTCAATCGGAGTCGCCAGGTAGAAGAGGACTTAATAGGTAACCACTTCAATCAGAATCACCAGGTAGGAGAGGACTTATTAGGAGACAAACATGATCAACCGCAGATCTGAACTAGCAGGAACCCATTTAATGTTGTTATTTTATGGGACATGGTAAGAGTACTGCATACAGTCATACAGGTTCTAGTGAGGAAAGTAGCATCTTGGACCCCAATTCCCTCTGGACAAGTGCGATTATCATTGTCAGCTTACGACTATTGTAGCAATTTCTCTTTACACGGACAAGTGCTAAATTTGGTTGTCTTTGTGTTTGATTCTCTTTAGATGCTTTCGTAGCCACTTATAACTTAGTTTGAAAACTGAATACGAAAATCAGACTAATTACTATGGACTTGAGAGAAAAAAAAAAACTTTGGACATATCAAACGGATTGATGAGGTCCGACCGATTACTTTGGGCTTTTAATTATGTTTTTGACTTATTTGGACCTACCCAATACCTATTAATATAAATAAACACAAGTTTTTTTTGAGCCTACCTATTGAAATAGTGTAGAGTTTACTTATGTTGTGGTGAAATTCTAAGTTTTGTGAAAACTAATTAATAACTAGGATTAGATTAAAATTTATAAAATTTTAATTGGATACATATGGGTTTTGTTCGGTCTGTTTGAAATGTTAAAAAAAAAATCAAACGAACCAACCCAACTGAACATCGTTTTATAAAGAGGAGCCAAACCAACTGTTTTTTAAAATCAGTTTGTGACCGGTTTGTTTGGTCAGTTCGATTTGACCAGTTAAATTGATTTGAACGATTCACATGCTCACGCTTACTTATTGCTCATTAATGGTTATTATACCGCATATAAAAAAACAAGATGCACTTGCCACCTGATAATACGAGGTAATCATGCACTATCACGAGTGGATTACATGGGGTGTCGGTCCCGGAAACCTCCTCTACATGGCTACACTGGATTGTCACTCATAGAGGGACGCACGACACATATAGCCTAAGTCAAAGTGACATTTGATTGACCAAAAAGTATATAACAATGTTGCTACCGTAACGCCAAGCAACATATAAATAGTGGACAAACATTTTATGATGCAAAACTAAGATTTATCTTTGTAATATAAAAGAGGATAGATAATCATTAATTCTTATTTACCCTTTTATTTGTATCTATAATATGCATTAATGCCAAAATGTTATACTTGGGGGGTGTTAATAATAAACATAACTAAAAAGAATCACATCGAGCAAGCCGCAAAAGTGGCTTTCAATCTTGAGGGTAACTGTGATCTCAACGTAGGTTGAATATTGGAAAGTCACAAACAAGCTTTAGACAAATGAAGTAACTAGAAATAATTTTTTGTCGCTGCCCGGATTATAGAAAGATATCTACAAAAAACTTATATAGCGACAATTAATAGTCAATATTTTTTGGTGACTTTTTTATTATCAATTTCGACAATAATATTTAGCAATACAATTTATCATTACTAAATAGAAGCCGCTAAAAATAGTTAAAGAAATTAACTTTTGTTATATTGAGAGATTGGAGGTATCTTCCTATGATCGGGGTAGTATCGAAAATGTTTTCAAGTAAGTTTCAAACTCTGTATAGCTACAAACACATTACACTCGTACACCATTGCTTCCTCATCGTATTTTCCTTTTTCTAACTAATAAGAAGCTCTGTTTGTATCCTAGAAACTAGGAAGGAAACAACATAAAACAGGAGAAGTGAATATGCTCGTCTTTATTTGGGAAAAAACACAGGGAAAGAAAGGTTTAGGAGAATGGTACTTTTAAAATCCATTAATATGTTAGACTAGGATCTTTTGCTGTACCGTACCTTTATAGTAATAAAGATTTTACTAGATGCATTTAAAAGACAAATTATGGTCACTATAAATGTTAACGATAGTGATAAAATACTTTTAATCGCAACTTTATCACTTTTAATGGCAATTTTTGTTGCTAAGACAGTTACAAGCACTCTAGAGGAAGAAGATCCTTATCATAATATGTCAAACGCAAGTGTTCCATATTTAGCACAACAAGTATCGTGAGTAGAGTAGCTTAACATTGTTAATAATCAATCCCAAGGGGTGGGTGAAATGGCAAAGGCCATTGAGGAATAACCTCAAGGTGCCAAGTTCAGTTCCCCACATCGACGTGCCATATAAATTAAAATTTCTGATTATTTACAAAAAAGATAAAAATTGTTAAGAATCATCCTGAGTAGTTTACTAATGCCCTGTAGCATTTCACTTAACTGTCATTCTGGAATCACAATAGAAAAGTTAAAAGCGCCAAATAATTGGATGTCATTCTGGAATCACAATAGAAAAGTTAAAAGCGCCAAATAATTGGAACGAGGATCCTTTGCTCTACATATGTGTGAGCACTAATCCGTTAAAACTAATGCAAACTACATTAATTGATTAAACCGAACTGTACAAAAATCTAAACATGTGGTTTCATATTTCTGAAACTGACGATGGTTCGTTCCTTTCACAGGCCAATATTGTAGAACTGATCACAAACAGACAGAAACAATATGTGGTATGTTTATTTAAAATTAAGTGACACTCATCAATTATTTTCACATACATAGTACTAAGTAAAAAAAAAACAACTAAGAATTTGAAAGTTAAAAGAAAAGAAACTTTTAGAGTGTGTTTGGATGAAGAATTTCAAATTACCTTGCATTTCAAAATCGATTCATTTTGAAATTCGCTGATTTATAAATTTATGAAATCATAAATTTAGTGTTTGGACAATTTTGTAAAAGCGAGTATTTTATATGTGGAATTACATCTAAAAATTTGAACCCAGATAATTTATTGGTGTATGGATACAAACTAATTATAGAGATATTCCTTTTTTAATAGAAGAAGGTAGCTAAAATTATGGATACAAAAAAAATAAAGTCACTTTTTTCGATATTTATGGAAAGGATTTGTCAAATAACTAGTCTGGACTAGTCATTTCTAGGGGAGATTTTAACACACCAAATTTCCTTTTCAAATGCCTCTAGAATTCGATAAATCTATCTTATCATAATCCAAATAAAAAATTTAGTGTGATGTATTTTCAAATCTTCTATAAAAGTGAAATTCTCACTTCAATTACCCCATCCAAACACACTCTTAAGAGCACTTATGACGCAAAACTAGTGATCAATATCTCTTGCATATTCCTTCTCTATCATCCATTCTTTCTGCCACATTCTCTTTGACCATTCTTTAGACGAACCACAACTCTGACATACTGGTTCTCCAATCGGCCTAATCTTGGACACAGACGTGCCTAGCCTTAACAACAAACTCCCTTTACTGGAACTGTTTTCATCAGCCTATATAAAATTTTCTTTCTTCCTGTTATTGCAACCAAAACTACCATCCATATCACAATCAGAGCTTGCCTATTCTCTGGTTCTTCCTCGATTACGATCTCTCTCCAAAGGTTTCCTTGCCTTGAAATTGTCTCCTTTCAAACTTTCCTAATCACTCGAACAGTCGATTGGGTTATAATCTACTGACACCATGTTGATGTCGAGTGTAACACCCCAAAATTTTAGAGGTGCTCAAAATATTACTCATTGATTGAGAGAAAAGTGATGATGATGATGATGATGATTTTTAGTGACAGTTTGGACTTGCATTGTCGTGCTTGTTGGATGTCTCCACGTAATCGTGACACATCGTGCTTATTAAGGAGTCAGTGATGATTACTTCTTTGATCGACACCTCCTGCAACCTTTCAGCGTCGTGCTTGTGACGTACGTGTCAACATACTATTGCGACACGTCGTGCTTCAAGCCTTGTCGTGCTTTGCTTAGCCTTGTCGAGCTTGCTAGGTGGCACAACCTTGTCTTGCCACCTTGTGCTTCGAGCCTTGTCGTGCTTTGGTTAGCATTCTCGTGCTTGATAGGTGGCATAGCCTTGTCTCGCCACGTCGTGTTCGTATCCACCTTGTGCTTCCTAGAATTTCTATAAATAGGCCTTTGATCTTTTCAAATTACTATCTTTGACTTTCATCAGTAGATTGAAAACTAAAGAGTGAGAGAAGATGATCAACCACGGTTATGAAAAAGGAATCATAAGGCCTGATTGGGAGCAATTGTATAAGTGTGTTCTTTGTGATTTAGGTAAGGGGAATTCCATATCACTATTCTTCTATGCCACATGGTTATTTATTTCTCAACGTTCGTTGTACTCCTAAACACTGTTGTTCTGAAAGCTTGCTCAAATGTTTTGTTTAAAATATTGGTAAATATCTTGATTCTAAAATATGTTTGCAGGACGTGGCTTTAGTACTTTTGATCAATGATACTGCTCCAGTGATTTGTCTATGTGCATGGTATGTTATGATACAACTGAGCTTTGGTGGATCCCTTTGAGGATACCGGACGCAAGATGCTGAAGTGTTATGTTTGAAGTGCAACTTGGATATTGAATTGGTTTACTAATTGTTCAGAGTACTAAGCCACGGTTGCTTTGACGGTTTGGGCGTCGAATATTTTGACTAATCCTAAAATTGTTTACGGTGTTTGATTCTGATCCTATGGTGATATGATTATTCCAATTACTGGGCTACCCAGCTTACCCCCCACCATTTACCTTTCCAATGCAGATGATTATTTTGATGAGCATGTTCAAGCGGGGATGTGAACGAGACTTGAAATTTTGGAGTTTAGAAATCTTGAAACTTATTTGTTGGTCTTGTAATCTGACTTGGGATTATTTGTAATTGTGTTGAAGATATAATATCAGCCGCTTGGGTCATGTAATCTGATTGAGATTGCGTTGAAATTATTGACAAATATGAATTGGGTGATTGATGACTCGGGTCATCACATCGAGCGCTGTCTCCTGGAAAAGATCATTATCCACCTACATCACTTCTTTATCTTTATCAACAAATTTGAGAAGCCCAACTTCAATCTGATCATGCACAGCATTGCGAAAAATAACACAATTGTTAGTATTGTGACTTATAGTATTATGCCATTTGCAGAATTTAGCTTTCTTATCCTTTGGGGCCCAAAAAGGACCCTGAAGCTGGATAAATTTTATCTTCAAGATGTGATAAAAAATTTGATCTGCTTGGTTGATATGAAATGAACTCATTGGGGGGGGGGGGGGTGAGGGATTCAGCTTATTAGGCTGTCTCACAGGTAGGCTGATAGGACTTTTAACTTTAACCAAGGGCTCGCAAGTAACTGGTTTCTTTACAATCATTTTTGCAAGGTCTATTTCCAAATCGACTGGATCTTGATAATAAGTTCCCATCAATAAAATTAGCAAATATTGAAACCATTTTAACTTAACCCATTCATGCTGACCTAGATCTCTACATTACAAGGTAAACCTAGCAATGTGTTTAATGGTCGATTGATTTCATTTGCCATGAAAGAGGCTGAACTCTGGGACTTTTACCCTCTAGGTAGTTTCATCTGATCAATCTCATCAGGGTAGGTTTTCAGTATAAAGGCCTATCGATGGGCCTATATCCTTGACCTATTCCGACTTGGTGAAACTCATGAAGAAGTTGTGGCCCAAACCTACCACCTAAGCACTCCCTATCGTTCATTTGAACGGTATCGGTCGTTTCCTCAAACATGGTGTTCTCGAATCGATTGATTCTTTCTAAATTTCTTCTATGAGGGGGGAGTATGTACCCTCGAATCCCTGACCTCCGTGATACTGGCCATTTCCATTTCTTGGAACTCTAATATTACTAGGCCATATGGCAGGGCTTTTAGGACCATTCATGCCTATCTCTTTTTTACTCGGCCCTGGTTCCCCCCCCCCCCTCGACAGGTGCAGAAATGTACCAACCAGACTCATATGGTTGATTTGAACTCAACCCATTTGGCTGTTTCAGAGCATTTTCGATCTTTATGGGGGAAGCATATACTTCCAGTTGAATCAGCCTGATTGTTAATAGGGGCTTTCCCTTTTTGCATCTTTAAATTCACTACTCTAGCGATAGAGGAGGTCTACTTTTAGATTTCTCCAGATAGACCTTTAATCTTTTCTCTTCCAGAGGCATTTCTCTCCTCTGACACTCGTCTCACTTCATCTACCACCGTAGAACTGAATTGATTTTGATTCCTGACCATTTCTTCAAAACCAAGTTTTGGTTTTGCATGAAGCTCATAAATTGAGACACGATATTCATAAATTCTTGAGTTGATGAACTAACCTGGTTCATTGCTTGCATCAAAGTCAAGCCATTACGGCCAATGTCTGGCATGTCCATACCAGGACTCACACCATTGCTGGAACTTCCTCCATTGGCATTTCCCGAGTTTTGAATGTTGGCGTTCACATTATAGTTTCTGTTCATGTCATGAGTTGCTTGAACGTTTCTTACTTCTCTCAAATTTTCACCATTGTTGGTTGGTATTTAGGGTCTCGGTACCATTACTAGTGCTGTGGAAACTTACAGCATTACTACATGTGCTTGACATAATTTTCTTTTTTAGCTACCAGGGTCCTACCGGGCGTGCCAATGTTTGCACTGTGGGGCAAAATCACTATCGATCGTGCGCCTACGACACAATCGATGAACAGTGTGGGGTCTTTTTGCCTCTTGGGCCTGAGAATTTTGCTAAAAATAAAAACTGACTGAAGATAGAATACTGAGCTAATCTATGATTGATGCGCCCATTCAAATGATGAAGACAATCTTTATCATAAAACGAACACAATTACAACAACGTACACTACTTTCTATCGATACAAGATAGATCATCTAAGAAACTATCGAAGAGAGAAAGCTAAAAACATAGCAGACTATCTTCCTAATATCTAATTTTGTTTGTGGATTGACCACCCCTTTTCTTGTTATTATGTCTTCCTTTTATACTTGCATAATTCGTAACTGTCTCCTCTGTAACTGCTCATTCTTATCCTTATTAAAGATGATTGTTTAGGCTCCACGATCGGCCGTTTCAAAGATAACTGCTTAGGCTCCACGACCAGTTGTTTCCATCCAAAGTCTTCTTAGTAGTGCTGACAATCATCCATTCCAGACACTGTCTATCAACCGCTGCTATCGATTTGTCCGTCCTGTATTCACACTGTCCGGTATTGCCGATTTTGTTGTACCTTTTAGCGGTTTTCTTTCTTGTACGGGTTGTTCAAAAAAAATTTTGGGCTTCCCTCATATTCTCTTTTATTCACTTATCTTTAATTTCACATTTGGTAACTGATGATAAATTGTGACAGACATGCCTCTTTCCATTTCCCTCATCAAGTCACTTTTTACGATTGTCATCATGCCACGTGTCTGTGCATTATTTGTTAGGCAAATCTTTGTGCCAACACTTGTACGCTTTGATACTCGAAGAAGTTCTTACCAAACTTATAAAAAAGGAAAACAAGTTTAGCATTTGCCCATGCAACAATTGAGATTTGATATTAGAAGCAAACGTCACCGAAGATTATTGTTTGTCAAATATTCTACTAATTTAAGCAACTAGTCCTGCCAAGGTAATCCTACTCATCACTGTCTTATCAATTGGATTGCATGGCATCGATACTAAACAAGTTTCACAAAGATGGGTGGGATTGATGGAGACAATGGTTAAGAAAATGTTCACAGGATTTTACGTTGAGGCAAACAGACATTTTATAATTATATTGTAGTATAGAAAAGGCCAAAATCTATATCCAGAACGATAATGACATATCTGTTTCATAATTACATGTTTATTCTAACGTAATAGTATTTGTTTAGTGCGTCTGTTTTCTTTCACTAGTTAATGAAAAACATTTTTCCTTTACCTTTTAGTAAAAAGCATCACTAGCGGCACTGCTATACTGGTTACTGGCTTTATACGCATGTCGTTACAAAGTGGATACGAGATCATTTTGCCCTCTTTGTTTATTGTTTCACGTACGTACGTACGTAAGTAATCATAGCAAATGACAAATGAACAGTGCGACTGCTAACGTGTGTATATCAAGAGAGCATGTACCCGTTGCATCCAATCCTAGCAAATGTATTACCTCTATCTGACCTTATCCGGAAGTGCCATTGCAACGAGATGCATGTGTCCCTGTGTTATCTCGAGGAGAAAAAACTTTGCAAGGCAAGTGTTTATCATTGTCACGTAGGCATCAGACACTAGTCAAGTTTTGCATTGTAATTTTGGTCCTGTATGCGGGCGGTTATTATCGATCCAAGTGAGTTGTTGGCCTGAATGAGAGCCAGAAAAAGAAAGAAAGGGAGTGCACCGAGCAAACAAAATTGAAACATACACGTTCCGTCCGTCGTATAAAAATAGATCTAATTTATCTTGTACAAAGTTAAAGGAAAAGGCTTAAGTAAATTGTTTAAAATATGTCCAGTTACAAGTACAAGTTATCACTCTTTGGAGGTGGGCTCCATCTACTTTTCATAAATTAGCCAAAAAGGGCGAAGTTAAAAAAATAAGAAAACTGAATATTCCAAAGTAAAAAGTGAGCAAGATATTCGGGACAATAAAAAATCAAAATTTGTGAGATAAGGGAAGTATACGAGCAAAAGTAAGCATGCAGAGGAAACACCTGCCCATATTAAAAATATTGGATGAATTGTGTCGTTATAATGCAAGCTAAGAGTTGCTGGTTATAGGCTTTAATAACTAACAAGGGAGAGACCACATGGAGGCTTTGAAAGTGCCAAGAGCACCCTTCCTTTCATAAAACCCTGTTACGGCCTAAGTAAAATTTGACTTTCAATATGACCTTTGCACAATTATTATCACTACATAAAAAAAAAAGAAGATTTTTCCCTACGGATACTTCCGTCGCTAAAAGTTCAATACCCGTCGACAAAGACTTTTAGCGACAAAGACTTTTAGCTACAGAGGCCCCGTAGCTAAAAGTCCGTTACCTATAATCCCGTTACTAAACATTTTGTGACGATAAAGTGACGGACGTATTAATACAATTAGAGACGGAGTATCCGTAGCTAAATATATATTTTTTTGTATTTTAATTTATTTTTTTTAAAAATAATTTATTACGTAAAATATTTAATGACGGAACAAATCGTCGCCAAAAATTGATAACTTTTAACAACGGAATATCCATCGCTAAACATTTGTCGGTTAAAACTTTAGGGACAGACTTTTCGTCGCTAATAGACTTTCAGCGATGGAATGAAATCCATCGCTAAAAGTCAAACTAATTTTAAATTATTATTTTTATTTTTTTAATACATAAACCTGCAATTATAAATTTTCAACAATCACAATTCAGCAAATATTTCTCAATGCACATTAGGTTTAAATAATTGATGATCCATCATCAATTATTTAACCCTAAAATAGAAACAACACATATATATAAGGAATGGATTCTATACTAATCGAAAAATAAAATGTATACAAAGTTCAAGAGGGCACGGGAGCGGGTACAATAGAGTAGGGAAGGAGAGGGGAGTACAAGTTGGGGGGGGGGGGACGTGAGTGGGGTACAAAGAGCAAGGACAGGAAGGGCTGATCAGGGGTCGCAACGAGTCCCAGATCTGGATCCTGCTGATCGCCCTCGTCCACAGGGTCACTGTAATCCGGATTCGGCTTGGCATGTCCAGCAGCAGTGCCCTGCATGTAAAGGCACAGACTCATTAATCTCGATATCAATCGTATGTAATGTTTACTAATAAAATTAAATGTATATAGTGGTTGTACCTGATTATGTGCCGTGATCATCCTATACACTTCTGCAGCAATGCGACGGATCTCGTCCTCATGTAATGAAGAGCGCTCCACAGTCAGTGTCTGCGTTTGTGGAGATGCAGCGTGGTTGGGGACACTCCTATCACAGGCACGTGCAATCATACCGGGGAGGCTGCGTACTCGGCCTAATTAAAACTGATTAACCCTAACTAAAACTGATTAATCCTAATTAATTCTTAATTAAAATCTAGTTTATGATAATTAATCCTTATTAGACCCAGCTAACTCCATTTAGCCCTAATTAATTGGGGTTAATTAGGGTTGAGATAACGCCATACTCACATAACAATACCCACCCACCACCCCTACGTTCCACCACCACCTATAGTCGCCACCCCACCTGCCAATACATATAAGCCAATATACACATTTTCAAACTGATCATTAAACCGAAATAACAATTACAATTTTTTTTCTAAATGCCACATTAACATGCAACAAAAATATAACTATACATTAACACGTAATTATACATTAAAGCAAAATAACGATTACAATTTTTTTTCTAACTGCCACATCGAAAACACACACACACACACACACAAAGTTAAATACATACATTAAACCAAAATGAGGGTAAAATGGATATACCGGCTGCGGAGGTTGTGCAGCAGGGGCGGCGGTGATGGTGGCGCGGCAGTGGATGGCCACAAGAGCTGTAGCTTTGCACGGTGTCGCCCAGGGGGAGGGGGTGAGGTGGCGTTACCGAAAGGGGGGGTTGTCGCCGGAGGGGGGATCGCCAAGGGAAAAATTTTTCACAGGAGTTGTATCTTTGCATGGCATCATGGGGGGTTGTCTGGGGGGGGGGGGAGGCAGCATCATCGTAAGAGGGGGTTATCGCCGGATGGAGGGATCACCAGAGTGGGGGGGGGAGCTGCCGAGTGAGAACCAAAAAGAGAGAGAAAGACGGGGAAAAGAAATGAGAGGTCAATTTTATAACAGACCTTTAAGCGACGAACATATACCATTGCTAAAATTTTGTCGCTTAAGTCAAGACTTTTAGCGGCGGGCGTTTTGCCGACAGAATATTCCGTCACAAATGACTAACATAGGGAGTTTTAGCGACAGAACCTTTCCATAGCTACATTTTTTTACAAAAAAAAAAGAAGCGGCCTAAATTAGGAAATTTTTAAAAAAGTTTTTAGCGATGGTAAAACGACGTCGGTAAAAATATTTACCGAGGGAAGGCCTGTCGGTAAAAGTTTGTAGCGATGGAGTTTTACCGACAGAATAATCTGTCGATAAATCTTTCTTTTAGCAACGGATTTGTGTCCGTCGCTTAAAATCCGTTGGTAAAAGCCCTTTTCTTGTAGTGTATGCCTTCGCTCCTCACAAATAAAGCTTACTTCACATAAGCCCTTTATAATTTCTCTTAAGCTTTTGCCTCCATGTTGTGAGCAAAAGCTCTTGTATCTATCCTTGTAGCTTGTTGCTAGCCCATCATGGCTACGCACTTCTTACGGTTCTTAGAATCCAATTTTATGACACATCAACATATATTCAACGGTCAAAGTTTAACGCTTCCAAACCGGTTAACCCAAAAGCACATGCTCAAGTCACGTGTGCTTCACCTTTTCGCCGTAACTTTTCCTAACTGTTGGATTTGGCACACCTTCTCCCTTTGTTTTCGACCTACACCCTCCTTTGGGGTTTGGTTTGAGCCCCCTTGGGGAATTCCCTTCTCGCTCCTTGCCTATGCTCCCTTCCTTTAGGGTCTCCCTATCCTTGCCCATCCCCATCCTCGGTATCTTTTTAACAAAGACTCCTCTCCCAACCCTTTGCTGGATCTCTCTCCTGGGTTCCTTTGGTTTTCCCTCTCCTTAGGGACTTTTTCCTCACTTCTTGGTCTCTCTTTTTCTTGGGGGTAGAGATCTCGATGAATCGGGCTTGGGCCGCCCAACCTAGGCCCTGCAAGCTTCTTGACATTGCACCAGCGGGCAATGCTGGTGCTTTTCCAACCCAGCCTTATAGACTTTTCAGCACGGGCCCCCTTGCCGGCTTTGGGTTGGCCCAACCCAGGCTTTGCAGGCTTTTTAACACAGCGGGGTCAGTCTGGCTTTGGTCGTGGCGAAACAGGCCAGGCTTGGGCAAGAGTTTCTCATGAATATGATCGCCCAACCCCAGTCCAAGCCTTGGCAAAAATTTAGGGCCCGGCTCAAGCTGCCCAAAAAACATAAATTCTTTGAAAATCCTTTCTAATTTTTTGATAAACTTAAATTTATGATAAATTGGTATAAAGGCCCTCCTCCTTTAATCTGAGATTGGGAAAGGCTGCTTGTATACAAACAGGCGAAGTTACCTTTTTTTCATAAAAAATTAATTGTCGAGAAAAGGTGAAGCCCGTTCATATATAACTTTTTTTTTACTTGAAATGTACTTAATTTTTTTGAAAAATATCTACGGCGACGATGTAAACTATACTTTAAGAAAACATATTATAAAAAATTAAGAAATAATAAAAAAGAAAAAGAAATTACCTAATCATCTAGAAGATCTTCAGTGCTCGAATTCCTTCTCTGCCTACAATCAATTCGTTTATCTTGTACCTGGTATTTCATCTCAAGATAACCCTTCTAACAAATACATGGATGCAATGACTCGAGATTAAAACAACTCCAACACTCTTTCGCTCGCTAAAAACCACAACTCTAAAGCAACTGTGGAGGTTACGAATAGTAAATCATGTGCAATTTGGAAAGTTTTCATTTTGTTTCCAAAATGTTAAGAAATCAAAACTCTTTTGCCTCATTTAATGACAATGAATCATAATGGGTTAGTATTTACAGATAACCTAATTTCATTAAAAGATATAAAGAAAAACCTGTAGAATGTTCTTCCTTTTCGGGTTGTTTTGCCAGCACATCCTCTATATCCTTATGATATTATCCATAATATACGTGACCGGGAAGCGCACCCGCATGTATGTGGAATTTCGATAATAGTGATGAAGGTTTTCAAATGACAAACTTATGGAAGTTGTAATAAGCAAGTCTGTCATAGTTGACCAATAGCCAATTTTTCAAAAATTGCCTTAATTGTATTAATTACAACATATAACTTGAACCTAGGATCCAAAGCAGTGGCAACAACAAAAACTCCAGGCAATTATGAAATCTTATAAAATTAATATTGACTTGTTCCATTATCTCACTAAACATTGCATATCTCTCCATTGGCATAAAACTTTAGCCATTTTAAGTATTTGTAGTATAGGCAAAAAGAATGTGACATAGTACATGCTAAACAAAAAAATGGTAGACTTGTAGAATACTTCTAAAAATTCAACAAGGTGCTGTCATTCAGTGGGACATGGCTAGCCTTGTGAGAACTTGGTTAATATGTAGTGAAAATAAACTTGTTTATGTACTATAACATGTAAAAGCATAAAATATATAGAGTTCCATATGCGGTGGACATCTGTAACAGGTATTCTACAAGACAAATTATATCCAGTACACAAAGGTTTAAATTCTTGTATTCTTGGGCCCGAAGAATTAACATAAGAAAAATGCCATTATTTTCAAAATAATTGGTCATGCAGTAGCTAAATATCTTGAACAGTTACATGATTATATTGCAAACACATCGAACATGAAAACAAATATCCATTTAGTATAAGCCTTAGGTTCGTATTTACCATTTAACAGTAGCATTATTGTCAAAAACATTATCAAAACTAACACTCGTTATCTTTTCATATATTTTAAAGTTAGTACATGTTATGCTTACAATTTCATAAATGTGTAATAATTAGGTGGAAATGGGAATACTTCAAAAGTAATGATTCTCTTGTGCATAACTCAGTCAATATCAATTCAATTTGCCATCACACATGAATAAAAAGACTAACTTCACCATCAAAGTTTTAAACATAACTAATTACGCATTGTTTGACAGCTTTAACTCTGAGTGCTTCAACCCTAGTAGTATTTCTATGAACCTTTTTATACAAAGGTTGTACATAATTATTCATTTATCTAGTCTACTTTTCATTATCATCAATGATAAAAGGTTCTTCATTGTGTACGACGAATTAAGCAACACTGCATCTTTGTTGTTGCTGATTATAAATAAATAATGTACCATCAAAAGATAATTGTGTTTGGTTGGTATCAACATAGCGTTGTGTAGATGCATGTTTTTGGAAATGCCTATTAAGATGTGAATTACCACTACCACAAAAAAATATTTTGAAGCACTAGTTACTTTGAGCTTTGAGCATGCCGTCTACCATAACCGCTTTAAATCATCCCAACACTTAGCTTTCAGCTTTCTATCTACTTTTTGTCTTTTGTTGAATCGTTTTCACGGTTCTTGATGGACTTGAGGTGTGATTGCTCGTCCCTTCGTCTCCACGACCACTCACTAGGTGAAGATTGGATGTAGGAGCACTGTATCGCCAACCAAGTTGCGTTCTTGACTAAATTTTTTTTGGATATCCATACTTACTAGTGATTGCTATTGAAGTTGTGGTGCTCATGGTAGTGGACGCTTTTGGCTACATAATTTTGATATTTTGAAGTAGGCATGTTTTCTTCAATGTTAGAAAGAAAATGAAAAACAAAACTGGTAAGACTAGTTACATAAACAAAACAAATACTAAATAATACTCCCTTTCATCCCAAATTATTTGATCATGTTTTACTTGCACGCTTATTTAGAAAATGAGTCATATTTTCTAAATTTTCTGTTCTACCCAGAGGGGAGGGGGGGGGGAGGGAAGTGGGAGGAGAGAGAGAATGAATAAGTGTAGACGATTATACGTGGAGAGAGAAATAGAGTAAAAAAAAGTATAAAATTGGTTAATATAGAAAAATACCCATGTAATATTTTTTAATTTGGAAAGCTGTCAATTTTTTTGAAACAGTCCAAAAAGAAAATATGATTAATTTTTGTTATGACCGAGCTAGTACTATGTAACCAAAATATATCGACTAATAATTAGACAATGCTTGTAACTGAAAATTTTGAGAGGGTTAATAGTGAGTAATGAATAAGAATGCACTAGAAATCTTGCAAATAAGAGAAATTTGTGAATTATAATTGAGGTATAAAAAATGTGAAGATAATGTATCAAGTTATAGATATTTCATGGTTCACAAGAGACCAAAATACACTAAAAACTAGTCATTTATAGTTGTTGAGAGGGTAAATATGTAAAATAAGGACAAAAATATTATTCAAACTAGCCGTTATATAGCTGTTGGAGCCGTAAAAATCTAGTTTTATGAAAGTATGGCCTGTAATACCCCTTTTATTTTGTAGTTATTTTTAATTAAATAAATAGTAGACTTTATTATTAATTTGAGTTTATTATTAAGCCTAGGCCTAGTTATGTGAATTAATTAATTAATTTAGTTCAGTCCAATCCAATTGCTAAATGTCTAAGTCCAGTTGTCAAGCCCAATGGTCTTGTCCAGACCATCAGTGCAGTGTAGTCCAGTCTAGTGGCTCAATTAGTAATTGGTCAAGTCCAGTCCAATTGTATCAAGCCCAGTCCAATGTCTAGATATTTTTTGGGGCGATGGTCGGCATTGGGTATTTTTGGCAATTTTTTCTAGGCTAGGTAGGGGTGTTTTGGTAAATTTTTTATACTTTTTTGGTCCAAAAATTGATGTAATACATCTAAAAAGTTGTTTTAAAATGGTTTTGTGGTGTTGGAGGTGTAATGCCATCAGGGAGTATTTTGATAATTTCCTATGTCAGTGCTGAAAATTTTGGATCGCACGTAATTAAACATCTAGAGTGACAGAAATCGAGGGACGATGTTAATATGCCTTAAATGAGTGATGTTGTTATCGGTAATCTGTCGATAAGGCAACATTAATGATCCAGAGATCGGATCGGTATAACTAGCCATTGTAAGACGTTATGAACGACTAAATGGGAAGGGCAAGAATAAAGTGTGTGTACACGTTTGAATGGTGCATGACGAGCAAGTTATTATTTGATTAGCTGATTCCGCTCATTACAATCAGTGGTTACAAGTTGCTTAGGCTATAAGCCAATCAGGTAAAGACAGTGCCTTTCTGATATGCTAATTCATTATTTCGATTAGCATATCATGTTGATGACGTTTACATTGACCTCCTGTTATTATGATTAGAACTGGTAGTCATTGTGACCGGTATTATTTTATTTGAATTATGCTCTTGAGGACTTAAGGTAGAATAATTTCCCTTCGTCCACCCTGTTAATGAAGTTTAGTAAGGATAATGTCCTTCCTTGTATGCTATGATAGTTTTATAACATTTTTCACATTAAATGTTTTTAAGGCTAAAAATCAATAGAAATGAAGTAGAGACCGAAAGGATGCAGCAGTTTCATAAATACCTTCCCACTCCATATCTTAGTTCCCGAACTCATTTTGTTGTTTTTGATAGACTAGTTGTCATTTTGAACATTTTAGAGTCTTTTTTTTTTCTTTCTTTTTTTTCCTTTTTAAATAAGTTGGCGACTCTTAAAATTCTTTTTAGTAAAATGAAAAATTTTTGAGGCGATTCGCTACAGTGCACGACTCTGCTGGTGGCAAAAATAATACGACTACTAGACTTGAATTATTTTTTTTAATCTTTGGCCTTCTTGTATATTCTTTGTATTAAGTGACATGTACAATTGACATAACTATGGTACTTGTGCCCTTATTTTCATACCTCACACGCTCATGTCTTAACCTTGGCCTATCTACTCGAGGGCAACGGTTGAAGCCTTTCGACCTTCTGGTCTCAAGACGATCTTTTGATTGTACCCTCAACTCCACAACCTCATACTAAAGGGACTTCTTGGTCTTCTTAGTACATTAAACGGCTTGGACACGTATCGGTGATTGCCTATAATTAACTACCTGAGTTAAGGGTAAGAGGTATATAATATAGTCGAGCTAATGGAGTGATTTTTAGACCGATGTTGAGAGAGAAATCACACACCCGGACCATTCATCAATATGTCCTTTGTTGGGAGACGACCTGTATTGGCCTAAGGCATGTTGGCTGAGAAACAAATGATTTCTTTAAGCTAATTGGTAATCTCGCAAAAGAGGGAAGAATCTGACTAATCGACAGGTTAACCCCCTCCCAACCAGACAGTTAGTTAGTAGGTGCATTGCTTGAAAAAATTCAAATTGGCTGGTTTATACTCTAATCTAACCTACTGACTAACCAACCGGTTTATCCAACTGGATGATTAGTCAAAATCTTATCCCTAGAAAAATTGCCAGAAATAAACCATTATCCCACTGACCAACTAGATAGTTAGTCAAAACCTTGTCTCACTAGAAAAATTTCCAGAAACAAACCCTAATCCCAGTAAGCAAGCGATTGGTTTATCCCCCAGGATAACAAGACGGTTAATCATAAATTTTTCCCTAAAAAATTCCCAGAAATAGAACCCTAACCTCATTGACTAACAGCTAAAATTTTCACCCTAGATAACTTGACTGTTTGTCAATCCTATGCCTCAACTTTTGAAATTTTGAAAAAACAACCCAATGACAAGAAAATTTTCCCTTCCCTTTATTAGTGGATAAGTAGCTAGCTCAATATATGTGGTATGTGTGGCAGATTTTCAAAAAATTTCTATATACAGTTAAGGCTAAAAATTGTTTATTGCAGGGACTCATCCAGAAAGCTCACGAATTCCCATGGCTGAAGAACTCCTACAAATGGAAGACTTTGTCCATATTCTCAATGAATTACAGAAGGATTTTTCAGAATGATTTCGCGACCTTGGCAGATCAGCAATCTTGAACAGCTGAAGAAATAGACAACCTCAAGAGGAGAGTATGAATAAACAAAATATGGAGTTAGAACGGAGAAAATGATGATAAGAAGAAGGGTCCCGAATTTGATTAGCAGTATGAGTTCTGAGGAAGGGAAAGTGAAAGCCCTAGTTCTGAAATTGAAAGGCAAACTAGAGAGGCTCGAATCCCAAATTGCTCGAATGAAGAGAGCCAATGATCCTCTAAACCTCTGTACCCTGACATGTTCCTCAAGGATAGATTCTCCTCAAAGTTCAAAATGCCAAAGATATATGAGTTTGACGGGACCACAGACCCGAAGATCCATATCAAGATGTACATGCAAGCTCTAGCCCTTATAGAGTGAATCAAAAAGAGTTAATATAGTTGTTCCACCATACTCTAACAAAGACCACCTCTAATTGGTTCCTAACTTTAGATGAAGCCCGAGTTCGGACTTGGTAAGAGGTTATCAGAGAATTTGTGAAGTAATATCAGTACAATGCTGACTTGGACATTACTTGGAGAAATTTAAAAACTGCGAAGCAAGAGTCGAGAGATTCAGTGTCTGCCTTCATAATGGGATGGAGAAATAGGCCCGTAGATGGTGAACCGTCCTATAGAAGAAGAGTAAGTAAACATTGTTAGGAACAATCTGCTCCCAGTGTACCATGACTACATTTTTGGTTATTACCACACCTTTACGTACAAGGAGGCTTACTGAATTCTCTGTGGCGACTAGAGACTATAATAGGGTATTTATGCTAAACCTAGAAAGAATCAAATTTGCTTAAAAACCCCTTGCACTTTACTCACTTCTTCCTAACTTCACCCACAACCTTTAACATTACGAAAATACCCCAATTTAATTCGATTATGGTAAAAATTAAAATTTTATCGACACCTAAAAGTTTCGGGTGTTACATTGACGATAGTGACAACTTTGGTTGCGTTCAGTATAGGGGGAGCCTGGAGTAATGTCTTTCCTCCAGGACAGTGTTTTAGGCAATGGACGACACTCATATCCTTTTGACCCTCGGGGTGATGTTCCTCTTAGATGGCTGGGTTGAGGCTTTGGCAATTAGTTTTGGTGATCCTGTGTTGCTGAGGCAGAGTGGGTTGGACCTCCCCAGTGGAGTCGCCAGAATGATACCAAGGAAGTGGGTTCCGAGTATACGTTGATATGCCACATATACAGTCCATTTTCAAAGCCAAGTGTGTTGATATGTTGTGTGGTGTGTGTTATGCTAGGGGGAGTATGTGTATGATGTGTGTCCGTGGGTTCCTTACTGCTACGGCAGCAGTGGTGCAAGGTGATGTGTGTGTTTTGATGGTGCTATGGCATGTATATATATGGCATGGTGGTGTATGTTGTGGGTGAAAGACATGGTATGGTGTGAAGTGTGAGTGCAGCTGTGTGGTGTGTGTGCATGAAAGGGTGAAGGAGGTGGGGAAATGCAGCATGTTGTGAGGCTATATGTTTGTGTGTTAATCTATAAAAGTGGTGTGTGTTACCATGTATACATGTGTGTGTATTAGGTGGTAATATGTGTTGTGTACGAGATTATGAGGTGAAATGAAGGGAGAATGTGGGTGTGGATACAATGAGAGAGGAAGAATGTCTCTGTGCGTGTGCGCGCGCTCGTCCACATGTGTGTGTTAAGGTGAAAAACTGTGTCTGTTTTCCATATAACAGTAAACAATAGGTGTAATGGTAGCTAAATGTGGCTAAGGTTTGGGCACTTCACTATTTGAATTCAAAAAAATAATTCGGGGTAGAATCTGATAAAGTGCGAAAAAGAAAGCCGAGTTATTTGTAAGATATGTACAAGGTGGAGAAATTTTAGATTTTTCTTAGGTCGTGAACAGGGTGAACTGATGCTGTCAGTGTAAAACTTCACGATGGATTGGAAAAATAGCAAATCAATGCATTTTGCATAAAAATTTTAAAGGACCTTAATATGGTGAGATGTCTCAATGTCTAAAGTTTCGGGGCATTTCAAAGCTGATAGCTATTTCTAGCGGAACTGAATTCCGTGCACTACGTTAATTGTCAGTTAGGGATTTTTGAGCGAAAAATTCTTGAACAACTTTTTAGTCCAAAAAACCAGTGTAGTTTCTTAAATAGATGTTTTAAAGTTGTAATGGACTTTCTTTAGGGGCGATGGTCGGCCTGGGGTATTTTTGTCAATTTTATCTAGGCTAGGGGTGTTTTAGTAAATTTTTATACTTTTTGGTCCGAAAATGGATGTAATACATCTAAAAAGTTGTTTTAAAATGGTTTGTGGTGTTGGAGGTGTAAT
This sequence comes from Escallonia herrerae, assembly GCA_033070095.1. NCBI lineage: Eukaryota > Viridiplantae > Streptophyta > Magnoliopsida > Escalloniales > Escalloniaceae > Escallonia > Escallonia herrerae. The sequence goes on along the minus strand of JAVXUP010000173.1, from coordinate 252,045 downwards.
AGCCATCAGGGAGTATTTTGATAATTTCCCATGTCAAGGCTGAAATTTTTTGGATCGCACGTAATTAAACATCTAGAGTGACGGAAATCAAGGGACGATGTTAGTATGCCTCAAATGAGTGATGTTGAAATCGGTAAATAAGGCAACATTAATGATCTGGAGATTGGATCGGTATAACTAGCTGTTGTAAGATGTTATGAACGGTTAAATGAGAAGGGGAAGAATAAAGTGTGCGTATACGTTTGAATGGTGCATGACGAGCAAGTTCTTATTTGATTAGGTGATTCCACTCGTTACAATCAGTGGTTACGAGTTGCTTAGGCTATAAGCCAATCAGGTAAGGACAGTGCCTTTCTGATATGATAATTCATTATTTCGATTAGCATGTCATGTTGAGGACGTTTACATTAACCTCCTGCTATTATGATTAGAACCGGCAGTCATTGTGACCGGTATTTTTTTATTTGAATTATGCTCTTGGGGACTTAAGGTAGAATAATTTCCCTTAGTCCACCCTGTTAATAAAGTTCAGTAAGGATAATGTCCTTTCTTGCATGCAATGATTTTATTCGATTAGCATACCTCTAGTTGATGATGATGTTGTAGAGAACATTGTGTGATTGCTGTGAGATGTCGGCAATTGTTGATACCTGACATTCCTCTTAGTTAAGAATGTTGTTGAGGACTACTGGTTATGTTTATTCCGAGATTGCCCGGTCGTTGATTGACAATGTTATGTAGAGATGGTTGGGTTGTTGTTGTGAAACGTCAGTAATTATTATTAACTAAAATTTCTCCTATTTAAGAACGTTGTTGAGGACTTGTCGCGAATTTTTCTCAAGTCTGCCTTGTTGATGATGCTATGTTGGTTTCCCTTAGTCCGCCCTATTAATAAAGCCCTGCTGTTTAGTTGTAATGCCATTAGGGGCAAACACTCTTTACGAGTTCCCTTCTTGATGACATCGTCTCTTCTAATTACTTGTGATAGAGGTGATTTGGAAAGTAATATGAAGAGGATGACATGTGAATGATCACTGGAAAAGAGGATGTATGGCACTCGAGTCGAGTCTGTCGTATCTGGTCGTGTCGAGTCTGTCGTGTCTGAGTCTGCACTAAAATCGATTGTGTTAGATGTTAATTATTTTAATGACTTGTATTTCGTTAATGTTTACTTTTGTGTATATTGATTTAGTGTTAACTTGCTTAGTCAGTCAGTCAGTCTTGTCCACGAGAAGGTGGCAGGAATGTTGTTCTGTTAGCCTTTAAGTCACTCAATCTAATGAAAGAAAAGGATCATTTGACATTTTACGTCTTTGGGACACTTGACGTGCGACCGTCCGCCGTCTCTGCAATAGAAATTCGCTCCCGCCCATGCGACCCTCATGCGCCACGTGCCCCGGCACGATGTCTACTTCCGCGACAATCGTCGCCTGCACCCATGCGCCATTTCCATGAGATGTACCCCTGGCACCAGGTATTGTCTCACGACAGACGTCTCTGCACCCATGTGCCATTCTTATGTCTCATGCCGTTGGAACTATTCCTGTGATACCTTGAAAGTATCAAAAAATTATTTAACGCTAAGTTGATTAATTAACGGGAATTATTTCATTAAGTAGCGTCATATTGACGTTAATTAGGTGGCAGGAAGTGGAAAGAGGGGTTAGTGTGGTCTTGGGGGGTCAAAAGGTAATTTTGAAAAGTTAGGGGAAAAATATAATTTTTGAAATTTTCGGGGGTCATTTCATAAATTTTGAAATGTGAGGGACTATTTTGCAATTCTTTTGCCTAGTTGTCAAGAGGAAAGTAACCGAGACATGAGAAGTGGTTACCTGGTATGGTGACTATTCAAAAAAAATAATGATATAAAATTAAGTGGATAGTCTTTAGAAAAAAAAAAGACAAAAGGGGAAATCTTTCCACTTCGGGAAAGGAGGAAGAACCAGAAAAACAGAGAAGGAACAAGAAGAGCAGAGAGCTCAAACAGAGAGTCAAGAGAGAAACTGAGAGATTTTTGTTTGAAGGGTAATCTCCAGCTCTCCTTGCATATGAAATTTGATGGTGTGTGTGTTTCTGATTATATATGTGTGTAATATAGGTTAATTAGTGTATTATAGTGTGGGTTAATGGGTCGTATGAGATGAAGTGTAGACTGTGGGTCACTGTGTGTGAATTTGGTCCTGATGAAGTGTGTGTTGTGCCTCTGTCAGTGTGTAACCGTGTGTGCAAATGTGTGTTCTTGAGTGGGTGAATCACGGGTGTGTAAATTGTATGTTTAAGTATGTGTTAGAATGTAATTAAGGTGGTAGAAAAGGAGTTTAATGATTTGGAATGCATTGAAAGTGAACTGGTGTGTGTTTGTGAAGAGTGTGTGTAGGTAGGTGTGTGTGTGAGGAGCATCTCGGCTGGAGGTTGAAGAAGATACTGTGTGAAAAATTAGGTGTTTTAGTGCGTGACAATTTGAATAGTAAGTGTAATCATCGCTAAACATATAAATTACTTTAGGAAATTTTTCACGAATTTATAAAAAATATCTAGGGCCAGATTAAGCCAAAGTACAAAGAAGAGATCTATATATTTTTAGGATATCTTCATTGGGGAAAAATTTCAGATTTTTCGGAAGACTGGAAAGGGGTTAACTGATACGGGAAACTTTGAGACTTTACAATGTAATTTAAAATACTAAACTAGTGCGGTTTCATGCGAAACTTTGATGGGAACCCTAGGATGTTGGGAAGTCTCATTTTCTAAAATTTTGGGTCATTCCGAAGTCGTTAGCTATTTTTGGCTTAACAGCTTTTAAGAGCTCGGTCTGGACACTAGTTCGGGATTTTTAGGCAAAAATTTTATAAAATACTTTTTAGCTCAAGAATAAATTCAGGAGGCTTAAAATATCATTTTAAAGCACTTTTGAGATTTCTCTGAGGCCGGGAACCCTCAGGGGCATTTTTATAATTTGTAACCCGAAGAGGGGTATTTTGGTAATTTTTCTGATAAAGTTTTTCAAAGAACTTTTTAGTCCGAAAAGGGTTGTAAAATACCTAAAAGGTTGTTTTGAAGTTGATTCGGGGTGTTGCAGTGATAGTGAACCCTCAAGGGCATTTCGGTAATCTGTCGCCAGAGGGGGTACTTTGGTAATTTTTTTATAAAATGCTTTGAAGGACTGTTGGTTTGGGAAGGGGTGTAAGACATCCTAAAAGTTATTTTGAAGGGGTTTTGAGATGTTGGGGCGATGGCCACCAAGGGGTATTTTGGTACTTTCACATAAGGTGGGGGTGTTTGGTAATTTTTTCCTTTAAAGTTTTCTAAGAGACTATTTAGGCTGTAAATGATGTAGTACATCTAAAAAGTAGTTTTAAAGCGGTTTTAGGGTGGTGGTGGTGTAGCGGCCATCAGGGAATATTTTGGTAATTTGCCATGTTGGCGCTAAATTTTTGAAAACGCGCGTTATTAAGTGTTCGGAGTGGCGGGAAGCGAGAATTGGTGTTAATATGTGTAAAATGAGGGGAGATTGTTATCATTAATGCATTGGTAAGCTAGGTTATGGATCAAATTATTGGACTGGATTAACAAGACGTCAGAAGATGCTATAAATGATTAAATATGAAGGGATAGAATTGGGAGTGCGTATATGTGGAAAGATTTCTAACGAGCGGATTATTATTTGACTAGTTGATGCAGCTCGTTGCGATCAGAGATTGCGAGTTGCTTCGGCTATAAGCCAATCAGGTAAGGACAATGTGGTTCTGATATGCTAATTCATTGTTCAATTAGCATGCCATGTTGATGACATGTTGAATTCTTGTCATTATGATTGGACATCGGTAGTCATTGTAACCGGTATATGCATATTTGAATTGTGCTATTGAGGACTTAGGGTAGAATGAATTCCCTTAGTCCGCCCTGTTGATAGAATTTAATGAGGATAATGGGCGTCCTAGTATGCTATGATTCGATTCAATTAGCATACCTGAAGTTAATGATGATGGTGCGTAGGGGTTATCGTGTGGTTGTTGTGAGATGTCAGCTGTCATGGATAGCCAATATCTCTTCTATTTGGGAACACCATTGAGTACTTACGATAATCTTCTCCCCAGTTTTCCCTATCATTTTGTTGTGAAATGTTGGCATTTATTGGTAGTCGACATTTCTCTTCTGTAAGTACGTTGTTGAGGGCTTGCGGTAATCTTTTTCTAAGTCCACCTTGTTGATAATGTTACGCTGAACTCTTGTTGTTAGGTTTGGACACCGGTTGATCTTCTGATCCGGTATTCCTGGTTGAGCTGTGTTGTTGAGGACATAAGGTGGAATACATTTTCCCTTAGTCTGCCCCGTTGATGAAGTCCTGTTGCTTGGTTGTAAAGTGGTTAGAAAAAGCACTCTAGATGAGTTCTCTGCCTGTTGACAGTGTCTCTTTTAATCATTTGAGACTAAGATGAACATCCCGTAAAATGGGACATCTATATGAGGAGGATGGCCTGTGAAATATGATCACTCACAAAGAGGATGTAGGGCGCGCGAGTCCAGTCTGTCATGTCTGGTCAAGTCTAGTCTGTCGTATCTGAGCTGCATGGCATTTGATTTTCTTCTGATATTAATGATTTTAATGACTTGTATTTCTTTGATGTTTATCCTTTTAATTTCCTATTTTTGTGTTCACTTGCATAGTCGGTCAGTCAGTCTTTTCCATGAGGAGGTGGCAGTAATGATGTTCTGTTAGGCCTTAAAGCCGCTCAGTCTAACAAAAGAAAAAAATTATCGTTTGACAAGTTATGTTGATGCTGAAATTTATTGACTAATCTTGATTCATTGCTATCGTTGAGATGATTATTATTCCTCCGAGTCTCTTGAATCATTTGTACACGATACTCCTCGTGTTGTCTTTACTGGGCGATATGCGCTCATTCCTTATGTTGTATTGTTCAGGCTATACGGTCGATCAAGGAGAACCCTCTAGAAAAGGGAAGAGAAACAAGCTAGAAAAGTTAAGCAAGGGGATAAGTTGTATGAGGTAAGACAAGCTGGAAATGGTGAGATAAAGATTGAGCTGCGAGATAGGTGGATAAGAGTCACACGACTACAGTCGTATATTAGGTTGTAACCATTTATGTTGTTTAGAGACTTGAAAGTTGTCCGCTGTAGTATGATGTATGTTTGTAAGAGAAATTTTTGTAAGGATGCTTTTTAGAGCGTCTATTAATGATGTATGAGTACGAGGATGTAGTTGTTCTATATCCAACACAGGGTATTAAATGCAATTAGGGTCGATAACTCAGCCTGGTGACATCACCAGGGTTGAGCGTGTCGCAGTCCCCATGCACCACATCATGTCTCGTTCTATTGGCACCGCATCCATACGCCACAATCATGTTACATGCCCTTGGGCACCACACCATGCACCCGTGCCATGGATGTGGAACATGTTTCGACCCACTTTCCAGATTGTGCAGCATTCTGAGGGGCGCTGTTCGCAGTGCTCCAACACAAGAACTCTTCACAAGGCTCACTACTATAGAAGCTATACCTACCTAGGATGGCTCGCATGACGCTAGGCATGCCTGAGCTGTGACCACGTAGCACCCATGTTACCGGTGATCATTGGCACTCACACTTGTTCACCACACCATGCGCCTCTACAGAGGATGTAGAACATGCTTTGACCTATTCTCCGGAGTGTGCAATATTTCAAGGGGCTTCGCTCGCAGTGCTTCGGCATAAGGACCCTTTGCAATGGGATGAGCTCGCTACCATAGAAGCTATCGCCGCTTGGGGTGACTTGCATGACACTAGGCACGTCTGAGCTGCGATCAAGTCCACTAATGTTACCGATGATCATCGGCGCCCCAAGGACAATGACCCCCGGGTCACTCCGAGAGGGGAGTAGGTCTTCGAAGGGCATCGCGCCTTCTCCGCCTGGCAGTTGGGCACATGGACATTTCCTCATCACTGTCAGGTTCTCTCCGCATCTCTCGACGCACCCCTGTAGGATTCAGTAAGGGCTTAAACCGGTGGCTAGGGCAAGGGCTTACTTCGATCATATTGATGATGTATGGTCAGTCTATCCAGATAGGTAGAGCGACGCTGTGTGGGGCAAGTAGCACAAATATACGAACTGACAGTCCAATGGAGCGTCGGTATTTGTGAACCCCTAGTGACATGTCACTCTGAGGGAATGACGTGGCATTTGATGAAACATGCATACTTTTGCCTATACATAATTGACTTTGAATTCATTTGTAGGACATTTCTGATTTGCATAAAAATGACTTTCTCATTCTAAAACTCAAGAGCTCTTGAATTCTAGAGAAAGAAACACAATTGGACATAATCTTGAATGTAACATTAGACCGCAATGTTGGACCCTAACTCAGACCTTAACTTGGACTGTTGAGTGTCGGCCCTACTCATCTCAGCCTCATCTCCGCAGCACTGCCACTCTTCACGAGTTGTCTGGGAAGCGTTGCTCTTTACCCTTACTCCACCCTTACTGCATCTCACTTTATATATCTGGTAGCTGACTCAGATTGCACCCTTTGTGGCACATCCACATAGGTAGGAACCCACTTCCTTGGCATTAGAGATGATCATTATTCTTCTGAGACTTTTGAATCACTTGTACATGATACTCCTTGTAATATTGTTACTAGGTAATTTGCACTCATTCCTTATCTGTGTTGTTGTAGGTTTGTAAGATGGACCAAGGAAACCCCTGGGAAGGGAAATGAGACAAGCTAGAAAAGTTGAGCGCGGTGATAAGTTGAGCAAGGTAAGACAGATGGAAATGGTAAGACAAAGGTTAAGTTATGGGATACATCGAGAAGAACCACACGACTACATTCGTGTATTACGTGGTAAATGTATATGTTATTTAAGCACTTGAAAGTCTTCTACTGCAGTATCATGTATGTGTACAAGAAATTTTTTTTATAAGGACGCATATTGGAGCTCTATTAATGATGTGTGAATGTGTAGTTGCTCTGCATAAAGTTATGATGTGATTATGATGGACAACTCAGACCCTGTGACGTCTCACAGGGTTGAGGGTGTCGCGAGTTGGTATCGGAGCTTGGTCATAGGATTTGGTAGACTTTAGAAATGTCTGATGGAATGCCTAAGTTTTCAATGAGTGGAGTAGAAGAAGAATTTTGATAATTTAGCTGAATTATAATGATAGTAGATATGTGGACCGGGGTTGCCTAAGGCATATTTATTATGACCTCAGCGTTCTCACTACTGTTGTAGGGAATAGAAGAAAAAATGGTTGATTTAGATTTGGAAGAGTGGTTTGATGATGACAAGTTTGCCCTTTTGGATCCCGAAAAAGACCCTAATGAAAATCTAGATAAGATACAATTAGAGTTAAAAGAACCGGATGAAGGTCCAGTAGGATTTTAATTTGAAGCACCAAATGGAAAGGTAGACGAGGTTGAATGGAAAAAAATAAATGAGGAGTCGAGGGTGAGAATGAGTAGAGTTTTGATGAACTTTTGGAAGATAAAGTACTTCATAGTAATGGAGAAAAAGGAACCAATTGACAATAAATTGGAGTCCCTAACTAGCGGTATTGAATAAATAATAGGAGGCTGAAAGTTGAATGTGAGGACAAGAATAAGTATCGAAAATTAGATATTAATGAAGACGATGGACTCCAGTGTGTGGGCTATCCAAAAAATATGACATGGTGTTCGTGATTGTCCTTCTGATAAGGCTCTATCTGAGGACAGGCAATAATTGATTCTAAGTGAGAGTCACTAAAGCATGTAATTGTTAAAGGAGCATTATGGCTTCTCCTCGGTTGACGTGGGTGTACGAGTGGGTGTGGAATCTGCTTTTGTAATGGGTCTTAAAGTTATTATTGAGAAGGAAAATGGTGAGCGGAACTAGTACTGTCTAAATACTACAGTAGAAAGTAAACTGTTAGCTATTTGAGAATCAAAGTTGTTATTATGGTGCACCATTTAATAAAAAAATCGTTACTCTTTTCTCAGAAAGACGAAAGAGGACGCCCAATCGTGAGAGACCCTCAGCAAAAGTGATTTTGATGAATGTCGAGGTCATAAGTGGAAGGAACAGTAGTGTAGTAAAGAAAACCTTAAGCAAGAACTGGTCGAACTTTTACAAAAGGTTGTAGGAGCTCCAATGGTATAATTGGTGTTTGATGCCACGACGGCCCCGATAGAAAAAGAGAAGGGCATGTAGATCCTGAGGCTTTCAGTATGTCCGCCAGAGTGAAATCCTAGGAGAGGGAAATGGTCCAGTGTGGACAGCTACGCGGATTGAAGAGATATAGAAGGCATTCTAGGTAATAATGTATGGGGAAATGTCAAGAGATGATTTTCCCCAACCTTATGTAAAAGAAGGTTACAAGTTATTAGAAGAACGGGAAAAACAAGTTGAGGAGAGTAGGAGGACTTATCGAGCCTAGATAACTTGAAATAGGTTCAGGTAACATGTTGATGATAAATATTTTTTGCTTAAATTACAGAGTAAGTTGGAGATAGGTTTTCCAGTGCTAAAGTAGAAGGATAAAAAGATGAAAAAAAATATATCCAGGAATATGGTGAGTGGCCTATTTTGCCTCATCAAGTGATGACAGAAAATTGAAAGGCGAGACAAATTGAGGAGGGTTTTGAAAATAATCCTTAAAAAAGATAAGCAAAGAGGTTTCAATGGAGAATTGCTACTTAAGTAGTAGAAAAAAAAAGAGTGATAGAGCCAGAGAATAAAGAGCTAGGAGAGGAAAGAAAGGACCAGGGATGGAAAATAGGTGAACTCCAGGATCGAAACTAGAAAGTGTAAAGAAATGTAAGAAGAGAGTACACGAAGGACAATCTGGAAAAGTTCAGGACATGGAGAAGGAGATTAAAAGAGCCTACGTTGTATGTCAAATTCAAGAAATGTGATTTTTGACTCAGAGATCTGGATCTATGGGGCTGTGTGGAAGAATGTTAGGGGATCCATGAAATGTTGAAAAGGTGTCAAATTGAGAACGTCCAACATTGGCGTTAGAGATAAGTAGCTTTCTAGTCTTAGCAGGAGGCTACCAAAGAGTCATTGAGAATTTGAATAAACTCAAAATTGAAGTTCAACTAAGGAGAGGAGGAAGTAACAGGCTGTTTCATATAAAAATACGAGCAACGCTTCTTGATTGAATCAAGGGAGCTTAAGGTCAAGATGAGAGGATGCTTGAGATTCAGTGGGGATTTGAAAGGAATGAAAAGTAAAATTTCAATTTAATGAGGATGATAATTACGAATATGAAGGTCGGATATATAATCCGCCTAGTGATAAACTAAGGAAAGAAATGATGAAGGATGCTCATAGTTCCAAGTACTCGATTCACTCAGGGAAACAGAAATGTACCTTAAGTTGTGCCAAATATTTGGTGGTCTAGCATGAAATGGGATATATCAGGATTTGTGTCCCGGTGTTTGACCGGGCAACAGGTAAAAGTGGACAGTAAAAAGATCGTCGGATTGTTGCAACCACTCTCTGTACCTGAGTGGAAGTGGGAACAAATCACGATGGATTTTGTGTCAAAATTACACTAATAGATACACATCTATTTAGGTTATAGTGGATAGGTTGACTACGCTTGCCTATTTATTCCTATTTGAGAAGGGTACTCTACTGAACGACTTGTCCAAATTTATACTATAAGGAGGTGGTTAGTTGTTATGTAGTACGACTAACCATTATGTCCAGTAGAGACGCAAGGTTTACCTCGAGATTTTGGAAAAGTTTCCAAGAAGAAATGGAAACGTAGTTACTCATGAGTACGTCCTTTCACCCTCAGACGGGTAGCCAATCAGAATGTACCACGTAGATATGGGAAGAAATGTTGAGGGCCTGCATTATTAGTTTTGGCAGAGCATTAGATGAACAATTGCCTTTAATGGAATTCTCGTGTAACAATAGTTATCAGTCGAGCATATTAATGGCCCCTTATGAAGCGTTCTATGGCTGAAAATGTTGCATGCCCATTTGTTGGGATATAGTTGGGGAATGAAGACCGGAACTGTGCAAACAAATAGAAGACAACCATGGTGGTTGCTAGGGGGAAGGGGTATGCTGCGTAGGGGCGTGTGTTATGCTGCGGGGTGTGTGTGTGTGTATATGTGTTGTGTGTGTGAGTGGGTTTATGTTGCTATGATAGCAGTGTTGTAAGGTCCCGTGTGTCTTGATGATGCTGTTATATGTATATTAGTGGCATGGTGGGGTGTGTGTGTGTGAAAACAGTTGTATGGTGTGTAATGCGCGTGTAATTATGTGGTGTGGTGTGTGTGCGCGAAAGGGTGAATGGAAGGAGGGAGTAGCAGTAAGGGCGGCGCCTGTAATGTGAGGTTGTGTGTATGTGCCCGCGTGCGTGCGTTTATATTAATACATGCGTTTATATGTGAAAGTGGTGCATGTTAGGCTATATATATGTGCGCATGTGTGCATGTGTGTATTTATTAGGCGGTAGTGTGTGTTGTGTGGGATTATGAGGTGAAATAAAGGAATATATGGGTGTGGATGCTCGGCAGTGAGAGAGGAAGTGTGTGTGTGTGTGTGTGCGCGCGCGCGTGTGTGAATCCATATAATAGTGAACATGAGTTGCAATAGTCAGTAAAGGTGGTTGGGGTTTGAGCACTATTCGAATTCTTAAAAAGAATTTGGTGTAGAATCTGATAAAGTGTAAAAACAAAAACCATAGTTATTTTTAAGAAATCTACGAGGTGGGAAAATTTTGGATTTTTGTGAGGCCTTAAAGGGGGTTAACTGTTGATGTTAATGTAAAACTTCACGGTAGATTTAAAAAGAGCAAACCAACGCAGGTTTGCATAGAATTTTATGAGAGCCTTAAAATGGTGAGATGCTTTAATGTCTAAAGTTTTGGGGCATTTTGAAATCGATAGCTATTTTTAACAGAACTGGCTTCTAAGTGCTTCGTTAATTGCCGGTTAGGAATTTTTTAGCAAAAAAGTTTCGAAAGGACTTTTTGGTCCGAAAATCAGTGTAGTTGCTTAAAAGGATGTTTTAATGTTGTTTTGGGATTTTTGTAGGGGCGATGGCCGCGAGGGAATATTTTGATAATTTTACCTAGGCCCAGGGCTGTTTTGGTAATTTTCCTATAAACATTTTCAAAGAACATTTTGGTCTGAAAATGGATGTAGTACATCTAAAAACTTGTTTTAAAGTGGTTTTGGGGTGTTGGTGGTGTAATGGCCGTCAGGGGGTATTTTGGTAATATGTCGTGTTGGTGCTGAAATTTTGCGAATGCACACAATTAAGCGTCTAGAATGATGAAATTGATGGACGATGTTAATACGTCTCAAACAAGGGAGGTTGTTATGGCTAATGCATCTGTAAAGGTAGGTTAAGGATCCGGCTATCGGACCGGAATAACTAGCCGTCATAAGACGCAATGAACGGTTAAATGCGAAGAGGCAGAATAAAGTGCGCATATATATTTGAATGGTTCCTGACGAGCAGGGTCTTATTTAATTAGGTGATCCTATTCGTTTTGATCAGAGATTGGGTAAGGACAGCGTCCTTCTAATATGTGAATTCATTGTTTCAATTAGCATGCCATGTTGAGGACGTTTGCATTACACTTCTGCTATTATGTATAGACACTGGTAGTCATTGTGACTAGCATTCTTTTATTTGAATTATATTGTTCAGGATTTAAAGTAGAATAATTCCCTTAGTCCTCCCCTGTTGATGAAGTTTAGTAAGGATAATGTGTTTCCTTGTATGCTATGATTTGATTCTATTAGCATACATGTCGTCAATGATGATGTTGTAGAGATTGTGGCATGGTTATTCTGAGATGTTGGCAATTATTGATACCCGACATTCCCCTTAGTTAAAAATGATGTTGAGGACCTGTGGTTAAGTTTCTCTCGAGACCGCCCAGTCGTTGATTGATGATGTTATGTAGAGATGGTTGTGTTGTTGTTGTGAAATGTCGACAATTATTGGTAACCGACATTTGTCCAATTTAAGACGTTGTTGAGGATATGTGGCAAATTTCTCCCAAATCTGCACTATTGATGATGTTATGGTGAACTCATTTTATTATGTTTGAACGTCAGTTGATATTGTGACTTGGTATGTCTTACTTGAGTTATGTTGTTGAGGGCGTAAGGTGGATTAGTTTCCCTTAGTCTGCCCTGTTGATGAAGCCGTGTTGTTTAGCTGGGCCGTGCTTAGAGATAAAACTCTTTATGAGTTCCTTCTTGATGACAGTGTCTCTTCTAATTACTTAAGACTGAGATGAACACTCTGTACAATAGAAAAGTAATATTAGGAGGATGATATGTGAAATATTATCATTGGCAAAAAGGATGTATGACATTCAAGTCGAGTCTGTCGTATCTGGTGGAGTCAAGTCTGTCGTGTTCTAGTCTGCACTATAATTGATTTTGTTCGATGTTAATGATTTTAATGAATTGGGTGTCATTGATGTTTACCTACCCCCTTTTACATTGATTTAATGTCATCTTGCATAATCAGTCAGTCAGTCTTATCCATGAGAAGGTGGCAGTAATATTGTTCTGTTGGGCTTTAAGCCGCTCAGTCTAATGAAAGAAAATGATCATTTGACAATTTTACATCGATGCTAAAACTTATTGTTAAACTCTTGGCTCATTGTTATTGTTGAGATGATCATTATTCCTCCGAGACTTTCGACAACTTCAACACGATACTGCTCGTATTGTCTTTATTGGGCGATTTACGCTCATTCCTTACCTTTGTTGTTGCAGGTTTATAAGATTGACCAAGGAGAACCCCTAAGAAGGGAAATGAGACAAGCTAGAAAAGTTGAAATAGGTGATAGGTTGAGCGAGGTGAGACAAACTATAAGACAAAGGTTAAGCTGCGGGGTACGTCGAGAGGAGCTACACGACTACAGTTGTAGGACTTGAAATTCTTCCGTTGTAGTATGATGTATGTTTGTTGAAATGTTTTTGTAATGATGTATTTTGAAGCTTATATTAATGATGTATGAAGGTGTAGTCGTTGTGTATTCTACATAGGTTTATGATGTGACTATGATAGACAACTCAACTCATTAGGGTTAAGGGTGTCGCAGACATTTGGTCTTTAAAACGTGTATCATGTAAAATCTAATAAAACCAACCCTAAGTTTATTTCTATATTTTTGGCTTGAACTCGACATTAGGGGTTGAATTGCCTACGTATTTAGTCGGAGTAACTGGAATCAAAACAGATGTCGTTCGACTCTGGTCCTACGGGAAGTAATCTACATTTAGGTCCTAGACTTAGACTCATAAATGTAAAAGACTCTTTTGATTTTTAATAGAAATGCGATTACAGGAATAGGAGACAATTCTATGTGATTTTATATGCTAGAAAGCTATTGAAGTTACCTCTATAAGTAGCTTGTTTGGAAGACTCAGGAACGATCTCGGAATGATCTAGGACTCAAAGACTATAAAGACATTATGAAGTCAATATGAATGGCCGAAATTCTCGAGAGAGAGTAGATCACTTCATGTAGAACTAGTATACAAGCTCTAAAGAGAATAAGGTGGACTGAGATTAAGAATCCCAAAAAATGAAGGCTAAAGAGCCTATTTATAGAGCTTTGGGACGCAATGCCAGTTTGTGAGGCTGGAGATAAGTAAGAATATTAGATAGAGTCGCAGATAACCGGTCTGTTCATCTCATAATTTAAGAATATTTTTTTCCAAAATTTGAGGTAGTATTTGATTCTAATACCTATAATATCTTTGATTTTGCAGATGAGATGTATCAGATTTGGAATTTATCATCTCTAACTATATGTCATATATTTAATCTTTGCATCATAGATAATTCCCATAATATTTACCTGAACTAATAAGACAAGAAAATTTTAAATAAAATATCTGGACATTGGTGTGGACTTAACACACTTAGATTGGACTGGACCAATTACTAACTGGACAACTAGACCAGACTAGACTATTGTTCTGGACAAGATCATTGGACTTGACAACAGGATTTAGATGCTTAACATTTGGACTAGACTAAATTAATTAATTAAGTCACATTAGTAGGCCTAGGCTTAATACTAAACTTTAATCAATAATAAAGCACACTACTTATTCATAAAAAATAACTACAATAATAGGTTGTCCACAGAGCCCCTCGGTGAGAGATCTCATGCGTGAGCGAACATCACTGAAAACAACATAATTTTATAGATAAACACTGAAAAGCCCACCCGACTCCGGATGGACTTGAGCTCCGTAACATATATATCAGATCGGACCTTTACAAGGCTTCCTACCATATCCTCTAGGAGGAAATCAGGAGGAAATTAGACCAACATAGTTTGATAAATAGAGGGATATTATTAGAAGTAAGGCCAATAGTAACAATGATTGGTCGTCAAAAAATATGTTTACAAAATTTTTTGTCTATTGCTGGAGCCCCCAAATCGATTTGAAAGAGTCGACAGACAAAACCTATATTTAGATGTCGGATCTCCAAATTTATTTGAAAGGGTCAACAGATAGAGTCGTATATCTAGATGCAAGAGCCCTCAAATCTATTTGAAAGGGTCGTCTAGATATATAAATAAAGGAATGTTGCCCATTGTTAGAGCCCCCAAAACGATTTGAAAGGGTCGACAGACAAGATGAAAATAACTTTGACCATTTCTGAAGCCCACAAATCGATTTAAAAAGGGCTGTCGAACAAAGTGACGTAGCATATCTAGATGTGGAAGCCCCTAAATTAATTTAAAAAGGGTCCACAAACAAGATGAAAATAACTTTGATCATTGCCAGAGCCTGCAAATTGATTTAAAAGGGTCGACCAACAAAGTGGAATTATGTATCCTGATGCCAGAGCCCTCAGATCTATTTGAAAGGGTCGTCTAGATGAACAAAAAAAGGAATCTTGCATATTGCCAGAGCCCCAAATTGATTTGAAAGTGTTGACATATAAGATGAAAATAACTTTGACCCTTTCCAGAGTCCCCAAATTGATTTGAAAGGGTCAACGAACAAAGTGGAAGTTTGACTAAGAGTCGGAACCAACAAAATGACAATGGAGTTGGTCGCTTTGTCAAAACCAAGGTTATTTCTAAGAGCCTAAGCCAACAATGCGTCAAAGCGGTTGGCTGCCTAAGTATGAAAGGATATTGAAAAATATGACTCAAATCCAGAGCCAACATTGTCATAAACATAACTGGTCATTGAGTGACGAACATATCAATATAATTAATATGAAGAAAATGTTGCTTTTAGTAACAAACGCGAGATTTTGTACTGGCCTTACACCGTACAAAAATCACTGAATTGAGCTACAGATTCGAAACATGGATCAAATAATAATCCTAGGATAGAATAGGGAACAAGCACAGGCAAGCATCCAGACACACAAAAGTGGGATAAAAATGCCTAGGCGGGGTGAGTTGGGTATCATGAAAAATGCAGAAGCAAGCAAGCACGCAAGCATGCAAGGCACACATGCATATAGACACATGGAAACATACAAGCATGCATTTCAAACAAGGATGTAGACATATTTCTTTAGGGTCGAAAACATCAGGTTAGTGATAGGATAGAAAAGAATTTGAAATTTTGAATCAAAAACCAGCCAGGTAAACAGGAAAAAAATCAAATTTTCTGGTAAAACCAAACGGTTGATCAGAAAGATTGGCTGCCAAATATTCAAATATGTAGGAAACCTGGCCAATTTATTGAAAACCATCCGGTTTTCTGATAGAAAATTCTAATTTTTAAATTTTTTTACTTCTATCTCAATAAAATTGAAGGCTCTTTTATTGATTATATATTCAGGACTCATCCCTTTAGAGCGACATTCGACTCTCATTCTTTTCGAAGAACTTACAATGGCTTTCGAAGAAGATCTCACAATCTTCGAGCTTCAATTTCATGCCTTCACGGATTCTTTCAACGTAATTCAATTTTATTCACCTAGATGGGCATTTTAATATGAAGTCCATCATGAGCTTGAGGAATGTGGTTGTTCATGAAGACATTCTCAGGGCAGCATGTGTTGGGGTTGTCTTCCATATTTTGATCGCTTTATAGAGAGTGACACCTGCCAATTATAGGGATCTAGTTGCTCCCTTACTATCGGAAGAGTATGTTAATTGGTTTTGGCCCCAAGTTCAAGAGAAAGTAATGGCCTAGGAGAATAAGCTGAGGGCCGAGCTAAACTGGGATTTCCTGAGGGATTGTCAGATAAGGTCTTTGGAAGAGGTTAAGGAGGAAGTTTGTACTCTCATTTGATCTGGGCCATGAGCACCTGATTCTTGTAAATCTTCTTAGAATATAGATATGAGCTTTCAATGTCCTCGGGCTGAAAAGAAGTCTGAGTCACTTGGATTGAATAGTCTTGGATTTAACTGTTCATAAATGTTTGAAGAGAAGTTTGATATGGACGGGAATCCAATACGGTCTTTCACATGGATGAGCCCTGGCGACACCCTTCTTCGCTGCTTAAGGAAAAACAATGAAAGAGGCCATCGCTTACCAAAGCTGCATTGGACTGGGAAGCTGACATGGATGCTTATCTCGAAGGTCAGTTTGATCGCAGACGTGGCAAGGGTAAAGAGATTGAGAAAGAGGATCGAGGTTTGAGTTTTGAGGCTGAGGCTCTGGATAACGTGATCCCGATATCTCAAAGATTAACTTACATGAAGAGTACAGAAACATGGAGTTCAATCATATTTTTCGATGAAGACGATCAGCCAGCTTCAGAGAAAAAGAAGTAAATATGCTGATGGATTACCTTTAGATTGCTAATAGGATCTAGAATTTTACTTTTGCCCTGACATTTGTCTAGGTCTCCCTTTGCAGTCTTTTAGTCCTAGCGGGCATTTTTTTTAATTTTTTTCTAGCATTTTTTTTCATTTTTTTCTTTTTCCCTTACTTTTATGTAGGCCGTTCTTTACAAGGTATTCGTCCTAGCGGGCATTTTTATTTTTCTCACGAATGTAGTCCATATCATAGCCAGTGGAATAAAAGTCTTTTATTAAAATTTGACCGCACCCAAGGCAACTTTACAGGCTGCCTACTTACCTCCATCTATGTATTACATTGACATGTGTGTACTGAAATGAAATTCTTAAGGAGGATCAGGTCATTCGTAATTCATTTACAAATTTCACTCGAGCATAATATTTCTTTAGCCGGTATACGTTCACTAGGTCTCCCTTTGCAGTTTTCAAATTTGTCTGATGTTTTCCTTTAGCAGCAAATCTCCTTCTTTCAAGCCGCGTCCCTTCACTTTCTTGTTAAAGGATTGGGTTACTGGCTTTTGATAACCCATAATATGGCATAACACTTTCAACCTCTTCTCATCTGCTAGCGTCAACTCTTCAAATCTGTGTCGCACCTAATCTTCGTCGGCTATCTGGTTCTCTAATAATACCCTCAGAGAATGGAGTTCCAATTCTACCGGTATTACGACCTCCATGCCATGGATTAGTAAAAATGGGGTAGCTTCGGTCAATGTTCTCATTGATCTCCTATAGCCCTAGAGGGCACATGGAAGCTTATTCTGCCAACTCTTACAGGAATCCATTATATTACTTACCATGTTCTTGATAATCTTATTGGCGGCTTCTACAGCCTTATTGGTCTAGAGACGGTATGGTGACAAATGATGTCAAAGAATGCCATACTCCTTAGCTAGGTTTGTGATTTTTCCTTCAAAATGTAACCTGTTGTCTGAACTCAACTCCTGACGTATGCTGTATCGACAAATGATATTGGTCCAGATGAATTGGGCTACCTTTTTGGCATTGAGTATGACATTTAAAGTAGCTTCCACCCTCTTCGTGAAGTAGTCTATGGCTACCAGAATAAACTCATGTCCTTTGGAGGCTTTAGGACTAATCTTCCCTATCATGCCTATCCCCCAAACTGAGAAAGGTCCACGGAGATGTCTTACTGTACAACTCTTAGGGAGGGAGATACTGTAGGTTGGCATACACTCGGCAATTGCGACATATCCATATGTACTTGACACAATCCTGCTTCGTTGTACTTTAATAATATCCTTGATGAATAGTTTTCTTCATTAGCATCCGAACGTTCATGTTGGGTCCACATTCTCTTGCATGTATATCCTCTATGATTTGGTTTCTTTCTCTCTCAACTACACACAACAGGTGTTCTCCATTATAGTATCTCTTGTACAATCATCGGTCGCACACAATGAACTACACTGCCCACCTTCTCAAAGATATACTGACCGTTTTCGAATAGCCATCAGGGTATTTACCATCTTGGGTAAGATTCTGAACATCAGCGTACTAAGGTTCGGCTACTTCGTCCTCCTCTACAGGTGCTTTCGTGAAGCAATAAGCTGGTCCATCTCTCTTGTGTATCAAAATGGCTCTACCTCATGTCTTTCAGGTATATTAACTATCGATGCGAGTGTGGCTAAGGCATCAAAAAAAAAATTTTAAACCGGGGTTGGTAATGAATTTCTACATCCTCGAACTAATCTACAATCTTCTCTAGATGAGCATGGTACGCTTATAAACATTTTTCTCTAATTCTCTACATTCCCTGAATCTGGTATATTATCAACGCTGAGTCTCCATGTACTATAATCTCTCTAAATCTTAGGCTTGGAGCCATATCTAAACCGATGATACAAGGTACGTATTTAGCAATGTTGCTAGTACCGTAGAAGTTAACTTGACGGCTATAGGTGAATGGATTCCGTTTGGTAAGATTAACAATATCCTTACTCCAAATCCTTACTGTTTGCCGCTCCATTAAAGTTCAAACTCCACCTCATCTCTGTTTCAACGATACAATACCCCTTGTCTGGGTATTTTACCTCCCATCTATTAGTCTAATCCAGTCCAAATATTGGCTAGCAAGTCAGTCACAACCTTCCCTTTAACTAACTTTTGGGTGACATAGGTGATATCAAATTCAGAGAGCAACAAAAGCCACTTTAATGTGCGGTAAAATAGGACTGGTTTCTTAAACAGGTATTTCATGGGATCCATCTTGCCAGCATTCTATAGATAAGCCAACACATGAGGCCTCAATATATGTGTTACCCAAATCAGAGATAAACATGTCTTTTCCAAAGTTGAGCAATTCACTTAACCTTGGGTCAATTTCTTGCTGACATAATAAGTGGCTCTCTTGACCAAAGAATTCTCCAAATGTTGGGCTAACATCGCTCCAGCTGCGGTATCAGTTACGATTAGGTATAATAATAAGGGACTATTTGGTCTAGGGGATTGCTAAGGTACTGTTTAATTTTGTCGAAGATTTCTTGGCACAAAAAGTTTCACTCTTTGGTTGAGTCCTTCTTCGAGAACTTAAACACGGGCTCCCAAATCATGGTGAGTTGGGATATGAATCGGCTAATGTACTGTATTCTACCCAAGAACCCTCGGATTTATTTCTCACTTCTGGGCAGGGCATCTCAACTTTGGCTTTGATCTTGGCTGGGTCAACCTCTATTACCGTTTGCGCACCATAAAATCAATTTTCTAGCAGTAACCCTGAACACACACTTTCGTGGTTTAGTCTCACATTATACTGCATTAACCTCTCAAAATACTTCTTCAGGTCTATTAACTTATCTTCAAAGTTTCTAGACGTGATGATCATATCAACCATATATATTTCCACCTTTTAGTGAATCACATCATGGAACAAGGTGGTAGCGACTTGCTGGTATATAGCCCCAGCATTCTTCAAACCAAAAGGTAGCATGGTATAGCAAAAGGTGCCCCAAAGGGTAGCGAAGGATGTTTTCTCCTAATCCCCAGGAGCCATCTTTATTTGGTTATCCCCAAGAAATAATATACGAAAGATACCAACTCATGTTAAGATGTGTTGTCTATGACGGACAAAGGAAAATTGTCCTTAGGGAAGGCTTGGTTAAGGTCTCAGTAGTCAACGTTCTTTCTGACTTGGCAGGTTTGTTTGGGACTGGTATGATGTTAGCTAGCCAGGTAGGGTGTTCAATCACTCTAATGAATCTGATACAGAGTAGCTTCATAACCTCTTCCATAACCCTAAGGGACCACTCCGATCTTAACATTCGAAGCTTCTGCTCGACAGGTTTGGCTTCAGGTAGGGTAGGTAGGTGGTGTTCCATAATTGACAAGTTTATACAAGACATGTCACTATATGACCGAGCAAATACATCGATGAATTCCTTAAGAAGTGCAATGGTTTTGTCTCTCTCTCTCTCTTTCTCTCTCCCCCTCCCCATATCTTAGCAAGCCCTTATTTTGATTTCTTTTACATTTCATAGTATGCCTATATTAACTTTGACTATTAACAGTCTCTCTCTCTCCCCCCCCCTCATATCTTAGCAAGCCCTTATTTTGATTTATGTTACATTTTATGGTATGCCTATATTAATTTTGACTGTTAACAGTTTTTCTCTTCCGGTCCATTGGTTATGACTCACCATTAACCATATTGATTAATTCATTATAACTTATATCAATAATCATCAAAATCAACCATCATATTATCAATCAAATAGTCTAGAAAAACATACTAAGTGAAAAAATTTAAATTGGCTAAGGTGACAACTATCCGAATCTTTTGATTCTGGGGCATTTTTGACAGCAAGACTTCCTTCTTTAATCTTTTCTGCAATCAGTTGTCATACTTGATCATCCAATTCTGTGCATCCCTCTATGTTGGAGTGATTAAGCTTACTGGGTTCAAGATCTGGTCGTCCACTTTGCACTTTGAAGACAAGCACCAGGATATGCATATCGCTAAAGCATGTTGTCATTCCCTCAGGTTCCATC
This sequence comes from Escallonia herrerae, assembly GCA_033070095.1. NCBI lineage: Eukaryota > Viridiplantae > Streptophyta > Magnoliopsida > Escalloniales > Escalloniaceae > Escallonia > Escallonia herrerae. The sequence continues at coordinate 231,266 of JAVXUP010000173.1, read as the reverse complement.
AAATCCATCCAAGCAAAAATCTTTTCGGTACCTGACTCAATTAGGATCGACAATTCCTCGTCCTCAACCTATTCAAGTCATAAAATATATCCCATCCCTTGATCAATTCCTAGTTTTGATGTTGTAGATAGGCTCTGAATATCAATAAAAGGTCTATCCTCTATTCCTTGATGAAGCATACACTTAAGGTGAGAAGCTTGGTGATGCCTATGACATTTGTGAGTTGCCCACTATCTTTGTCTATCTTGGCCATTCTTCTGATGGCCTCTTTCTTCTCTTTCTTATTTAGCTTATACCCCAACTCAAACTGGTCTTTCTTATTCTCAAAAGCTCAAAAATTGGAACTCCTAGACAGTTTCTGCCTAAACCCTTTCCGGGTAAGTAATGAAGCTTTCTCATCATAGGGAGCACTATTATGTTAATGTAAGGGGCAAAGATTAGGAAATTTTCACTCAGGCAAACTTCCACATAGTCCCGAGATTGAACCTGGTTATTCATTTTGATTCCACTAAGCAAAATATGCAAGGAGTCATGTGAAAACCTTTTCTACCTGCCCGATATGACGTAACTGTAAAATCACCCATGATGCTAAAGACGGCCTTGTCCAAAACAAATTTAACCTTCTGGTGCAATGTAGATGGGATTGTACCCACATAATGTATACATGGTCTTCCTAATAGAAGATTAGACATGGCAGGTATATCAAAAACTAGAAATTCAACTTCGAAACTAGAGGTTCCAACAGCCATCGAAAGCTTGACTGTACCAATAACTTCTCTTCCTGTATTCTCATAGGCTCGAACGGCTTGGTTGGAAGGGTTAAACTCTGAGGGTTCAATGCCAAGGGCTTGAACAGTACATAGGGGACAAATATTCAAGGTAGAACCATTGTCTATGAGGATTAGAGGAACCCTCTTATCAAGTGCTCGCGTGGTGATTTGGACCAGATCGTTGTGGTTGGCTCCTGATTTGGGTAAATCGAATTCAGAAAAGGTTAGGAAATTTCCGTAATGTATAGCCCTAGCACTTAGGATATGTCTTTGAATTGGGTTGGGATATGTATCTGGGCCTTGCTGAATAGTTTGATGAGGGCTTGATACTGAGAGTATGAGACGGATAACAATCCCCAAATGAAAATGTTTGCTTGGGTTTTCTTCAATTATCTTAGAACTTCATCGTCGGGAGGATCTTGAGAAAATAAAGGGTCAGATATGGCTGGTTAGGGGGAGGGGGGTAATCTGGGACAATCAGCCTGAATCACATCATAAACTTTGGCAAGGAATCACACACTAAAACTGGCTGATTTTGCTGGCTGGCTTAAACAATAAAAATGGTGGAATCTAAAACTGGTCAGCTATCATTAATGAAATTAACCCTATGAGGCAGCAAGGTTTCTTTTTGGATATTAAGCTTTGCAAGAGGTGAGACTTTACCCACATTGATGTGGTCTTTTATGGCGTGTCAGGGTGTTATGCATCTCTTTGTAGGGTGTCCTTTCCCTTGATGATAAGCACAAAGAGCATGGATGTCATATCCTTCTGGATTACTACTAGTGTTGGGGTAGGCGATAGCTTGGATATCATACCCCTCCTGGTTACAAAAACTTTTGGGTTACCGCTCATTAAATTGCATGAACTTTTTTCTTGGCTCTGAAGCAGCCTCCCGTGACACTGTCTGGGGTGCTTGCACATTGTTGACATTATTAGCAGTGACTGGCTTAAGCTGTGCATGAGAGGTCCTCGGACCAGCTCGGTACACCCCTGGTTTCAACTCATGAGATATGAATCTCTTAGTGATGGCATCTTATTTCTACATGATGGATTCCCATAAAGCCAAAGAGTGAAACAAAGAGAAAGAGGAAACTTTTAGGGCAAGAAGTTTCAAGGTAAATTCTTAGTCTTTTCTCTTTAATTTTAGCTATTCATTTGGGTGTTTTAAAATGTGTTTTCGGGTTTGTTTTAGATGGGTATTAATGTGTAAGTGCTAGGGTTTTTATGTGTATTGTGTATGTTTCAAAATGTGAGATGTGGGTGTGTTTTGGGAAAAAGGCTCTTGTAGATAGCAACATAAGAGTGGATTAGATTTTTTTATCATATCTCTTTTATTACTAAACCAATTGAGATGATTTTGCACTTTCTGAAAACCTAGTTATGTCACCTTCAACTTTGTATTTTTGAGTTTTCTCATAATCCAAGGTTTGCATATTGAAAAATGACCTTAAAATCAATTCATTGTAGCAGTCTAGAATTTTCGGTTTCTGGCAGCAACTCATGGGTTTTTTTTGTAAAATTTATATTTCTAGAAACCTCAAAAAATCTTCTTCAACTTTGTAGTTTTTTTTTTTTTTTTTCTGAGATTCGTAGTATTTATGCTCCGAAATAACAATTGAACAAAACTAGTTTACACATAGATGTGCTGTGCCTATCAGCCACTTCGATTTGCTATAGAAATGTCATTATTTGTTGGATTTTTGTAACCCTTATATTTATGAAAACCTTGGTAAGTCTACTTTAAATTTTTAGTTTTAAGGTTTTTAAGATTCTTCACATTTCTTCCTCAAAATGGTCAATCTACAAAACTAGGGTTTGATGAAAAACACTATTTCTAGAATTACAGATCAGTTCATTGCCCAAAACCTTTTAAGTCATTTATGAGTATATTTGAGCAAAGTGCAAAACTAAAACCCCCATTGTTTTTACAAAACCTACATTGTGGAATTTTTTGAGATTTTTCTAGGCCTGCGAAGGATATGAAATGGTTTTATTTTGAAAATAAGTTTCGAGTTATTTGACATTGTAAACAAACTTGCTTTTTACCGAAAACTTTAGAGTGATATGGTCGTACTGAGATTCTTGAGTGCCTAAATTTCACAGCATTTCGGTGCCATTTGATATACTTTTGAAATGGGATCTTTGGCGCTCAACTTAAGGACCGGTTAAGGGTTCCGAAGAAAAAATTCTCAAAAAGGTTCTTTTTGTCTGAAAACCCACTTAATTATTTAAAAGTGTTTTGATTTTTTTTTTTGGGTGTAGTGGCGTGTTAGGCATTAAGGGTAAGATTCTGTTTTATGATGATTGAAATGTTCCGTTTAGGTTAAAAAAAGGAGTTTTTGGTTAAGATTAACTTAGTTTCGGATCCAGGTAAGGAATTCTATCCTAACCCTATTTTATCTGATTCCAAGTGCTTATAGTAACAGTTTTATAAACTACATTGAATTTTCATTTTCGTGATTGATAGAAAAATATTTTCAAATTGCCCGTGAAACCCTAATTTGAGCCTTATAGCGATCGTTTAAAATTCTGGTTCATTCTCATCTTTTTATTGACTCAATCAGTGTAAAATATTTTCAATTATATATATTTCTTCTAAATGTTAACATGAGTTAGTAATCCAAAGAGTTATAAGGATGGTGCGTATTGTTGGATTTATAAGGATGGTCTGTTGCTTGGGTTAAACTAAAATCTAAATGAACTAGTCAGTATACATATGCATATGTAAAGTGTATCGAGCACTGCCGGAGTGGCTTTGCTACAGTGTACTGCTCATGTTCAAAATTACCTATTTCTATTTTATAATACCTGAAGTGTTTTGAATGACTATTGTTTTAAGGGATTGAGGTGATACTTGTCCCTATATTATATCAAATTGCTGTGATTTCATAAAAAACAAAATCCTTTGAAAAGATGTTATTTGACTTGAATGTAAAATTGTTCATCTATATTGAAATGAGGTGTTCTATTTGAAAATCCTTTTAAAAACTATCATTTGACTTTATATGAGAATTCATCTGAATCGTTTTGTTATTTTTAATAATTGATCGACCTTATTGGGCTCTCAAAAACTCACTCTCGTTTGACTTTCTTTCCACATGTAATAACTAGCAATAGGTTGCCTAAGTATGGATTAGAGTCGAGCGAGAGAAATTAAGTTAAGTTAGTATTGATCATTAGAGACCCTGCATGGGTGAATGTCATTGTTTACATTTTTCAGACTTAGAGTTGAGATTATTTGATAATAGTTTACCGAGTGTATGATAACTGGATCAGCTGCTCTGATAATAGTCGTTCATTTGTTGAGGTGGAGGATATTATTATCTTAGTGAACTGATCGAGCGAGTATTTAATGTTCTGAAAATTTTGGGATGTTATAGTCAATGCCAAAGTCCTGCGCCTCATTCCCACCATCAAGATCTCGAAGACTGTCAATCATCTCTCATTATCGTTGTAGTGAACGATACCAAAAAATTTAGGCTTGTGAAGGTCTAACTTAAGTCACCATCTTATTTTTAGCATTAATTAAGTAAACAAGGGTAAACAAGAAAACCTAATTTGACTTTAGATTGTCCAATTTAAGCTTTTAAGCTGCAAAACTAGAGATTCAGATCCGAGGACTATGTGATATAGCAGGGAGGTGTTAGGCACCCGCTAAACCCTTATTGGCCTTTAAAACTTTTATGTGATTTTCATGTCCCAAGAAAAATAATAAAAAGACAACTACAATTATACCTAATTTGGACCGAATTCGACAATGGACCTACATATCCAATCGGACAAACCAGAATCAAAACCATCATAATTTGACCAGACCTTATGGGAGGCTACCTAAATCAGGTATCTGACATGATTTCTTCAATTGAACAAACATAAGATTCGAACTCTTTTTGTAGCTTTTAAATCTATGCCTCAGATATGGTCGCGGGGAGGGAGACGATCTTGACTCTCTTAATGTAATCTAGATAAGCAATATATGGAATTTACCTCGAGATGTAGCTTGCTTAGACTACTCGGGATGATGTCGGGAAGGATCCACGATGCAAATAGACTAAGGAAATGGGAATTATCTTGCAGAATTCTCACTAGAAATAGTGCACCAATTCTAATAAAATAAGGTCCAAAATATTTAGAGAGAAAACCCAGACCCTTATTCTGAAGCTCAAGGATCAATTAATAGTAGTCTGGGGCTGATAAAAAATGGGTAAAGAAGACTTTTTCGAGTGTAACAAGTTTGACAGAGAAGAATATATGAATTAAGTCAAGGATAAAAAAAAGTCAACTTACCAGGCTATTTGTTGAAAACTAGTCTATTCGCCCCTTAATTAAATAATATTTTTCTTCAATTTTGGGAATTCAAATTGCCCTTAATTCAGTAAGAAACTCTGGAAAGACATATGGGATGTACTAGATTTCAGAAATTATCCCCAATTCACATCTAAATCAAATAAATTAAAATGCATCAAGGGTCAGTTACAAATAAATTCTAAATCATCTGAATCAAGTCAAATTTTCTTAACTGAGTTAAACTCAACTAACTAAACTAGTTTAACTAACTGGACCTTGACTCTCTGACCGGACTGGGTTACTGACTTGGCTAGACTCTAATCGAACTGGACTTAGTTAACTAAGTTAAGTTTAAATCTAACATTAGGCCAAGACCCATAATAATAATGAACTTAATCAATAAAAAACTCCAATGACAAATAAAAGAGAATAAAACAAGTCTATAAAAATGGAGTCTCTACAGAGCCCCTTGGTTAGGGTGCTTGCCTTGAAGGGAATATCACCAAAGATAACACATATTTGTAATAAAAAACGGGAAAAATCACAAGACAGACTCGAGGATGCAAAATATCACACAAAGATATAAGGTCCAGCCTTTATAAGGTTTCCTAGGTATCTCGGGAAAGGTAATTGGACCAACATTGTTAGCAGAGAGGATATCACTGGAAGACAGAGTCAACAAGGTGTGTGAATTGCTGATTGTTGTGTACCGTCAAAAAGGGAAACCGAGAATAAACCTCAAGTAGAGGCGAAGCCAACGGTAACAATGATTGGTTCACATATAAGGGGCGCATCCTTAGAAGCCGGAGCCAATAGTAACAATGATTGGTCATCTAAGAATACTTGATAGATCTTAAATTTTATCTGGAACCAGAACCAACAATAAAAATGATTAGTCTTCAGATAGAGGGCATGTTTCTAGAAGCCGGAGCCAACTATAAGAACAATTGGTCGTCTAGGAACAATAAAAAAGAACTCATGCCTATGAGTCAAAGCCAACAGTAATGATAATTCCTAGAAGCTGAAGCCACAGTAACAACAATTGGCATATGGGGATACTGAAGTCATGTCTAAGATTCGGAGACAAAAGTAACAAACGGTTGGTCGCTTAGACATGAACGTGAAAGCACATCTAATAGCGAGAGTCGTCGGTCACTATAATTGGTCGTCTAGATGCACCAATATTGATCACTAAGAATCAGAGCCAACAGTAACAAATTGATCGCTTAGTGATAAGGACACAACCCTAGAAGCAGAAGCTAAAAGGGATAAATCACCACCTAAGAGCAGGATCCAACAATAGTAAGAGTTGGTCGCTTTGACGAAAGAGAAGATCAACATGTCTAGAAGCCAGAGAGAGATAGAAAGAGAGCGTGCGCGTATTGCAGAGGTTTGTGGGTTTAATCGGTGTGTGCAACATGTGTTTTGTGTGTGGGTAAGTGAGTATTTGTTAATTATGTATGTAATTGTGTGGTAATGTGTGTGTTTCAAATGGTGTAACGTGTTTCAAGTGTGTTTTTTGGCGGAGAATCAGTGTGTGTGTACTGGTAATTGTGTGTAGTGGTGTGTAGTGGTATGTAGGTGTGCGTGTCTCGGCAGGGGTAAGGGGTGTGCGTATGTGTGTGTGTGTGTGTGAGAGAGAGAGAGAGTGAGTGAGGTGAAATAGTGTGTTTTAATCATGAATAGTGACTTTAATTGTCACTAAACGGGGCGGGGAGGGTTACGGTTACGGTGTTTATTCAATGTTTTTTTCTATGATAGTTCTGCTTAGATTTTGACTAAGTTCAGAATAGTGATCTCCATTATTTTTACACACACTGTGAAAATTTTTGGGAATTTTTTGTGTCTGCAAAGAATGCTAGACTAGGGTATCGATTAAAAGAAATTCTCAAAATTTTAATTTAGCAAATCAATTTATTTCATCTAAAAACTTTATGAAAACCTTATATTACTGATTTGTTTTGTTTTTAAAATTTTCGTGCCATTTGGAGGTTAATGGCTATTTTTAACGGAATTGGCTTCTAAATGCTCGATCCAGGCATCGGTTCGGAATTTTGGAACGAAAAATTTTTGAAGCACTTTTTTACCCAATAATAATTTCAGGTTGCTTAAAAGAGTGTTTTAAATTGTTTTTGAGATTTCTCTGGTGCGGGAGGCACCAAGGATTGTATTGGTAAATTTTCATCCGAGAGGGGGCATTTTGGTAATTTTACATAGAAGAGATGCTTTTTGCTAAATTCACATACGATAGAGATATTTTGGTAATTTTACTTACAAGAAGGATGTTCTAGTGACTTTGGAATGAGAGGGATGTTTTTTTTATAATTTTACACATGAGGGGTATTTTGGTCCTTTTATACCCTGTGAGTGGGTCATTTTGGGAATATGTGTGAGTTAGTACTGAGATGGTAGTATCGTGTTCCGTTTAGATTAAAACATAAGATTTTTTTGGTTAGCTTAGCTTCGGACTGACACAAGTATTTCTATTTGAACCTTGGGTAAGGATTTCTATCCGAACCTTAAGTTCATTTGCTTGTGTTCATAAATATTCCTTCAATTTGCTTATGCATATTATTGAACTCTAAGATATGCATTAATGTCAGCATGTTTTTGCTAATGAAACTCTAATTTGAACCTGATTCAGTTATTGGAATTCTCATCAATGCTCGCCTTTTATTACATGGTAAGCAAATTTGATAATTGATCCTATTTTCTTCTAAGTTGTTGTGTCTAAATTCGATAACTGTTAGTATTTGTTCTTTCTATCTTTTTGTGTCTATTTGTGAACTTTGAGTGATGAATTAATATCAACATGTTTAATGGTCATTGAAATCTTAATATCGTGCCTAAATCACTTATTTGAATTCATGTTGGTGTTCATTTCTTATTTCATTTTAAGCATTAATTTGTTTTTTTTATTCTGTATTTGGTGGCTTCTATGTTGACCTGGGGGTCTTTTCTGAGGAAAGATGGTCTATTCCTGCGTGGAATGCAGGCTAGTACCTAAGTGCACTAGTTATCGTACATCACGCATATGTACGCTTTATTGCACATTACCTGAGTGGCATTACCTTTGCCCATGTTCAATATCTTCTAAATTGTCTACATTGTATCTTGAAATAATTCTTATAAAAATGATCAAAAATGATTGTGTGGATAGCTGATTGAAGGAGATTGAGACTCTTCTCCATATTAATGTTATCAAAACTGTGTGATAGTATGAAACTCTTCCCTAGTTTGTCTTTGAACTATTTGTACCTATTTTGAAATCCTTTGGGAAACCATCATGGTATCGTAAAATGATGAATTTGACATTGATCTTTAAATGATTGTTTTGGAATTTGATCGAAGAGGATTAAGGTGACACTCTTGCTCATGTTGTTATCAAATTGTTTATGATTGCTTGAAAAATTTTCATCGAATGGACTCTTGAATCGCTTTGTAATTCCTTCTATTGTTCCTTGAGCAAGCTCTAAAAATCTCATCCTTTATGTGATTCCTTTCTACAGGTTAAGATCAACTATAGTTTTCTTGGGGATGGGTTAGAGACTGTGTGAGATTCTGGAGTGCCGACCACTATTTTGAGTGATAGGACCCTTATGTGGGTTAGCACTGTTAGCTTGTCATTCTATAACAAACCTAAGTTTTAATGATCAGGATGTGATGTGATAGGTTAACGCCACGGTAGTTCGGGCCAATAGAGCTCTGAATTTCTGGGTTATCATAGTTGGTATCAGAGGAGTACAATCTCGTTGTATTTATAGTTTAGCTATATGATTCTTTAGACACGTATTCACATAACATAGGTAAATTTATTCTGTAGATTCATACTTTGGTCAATAAAGTGGGGTAGGATAATGGTAGAGTTAAAAGGTGTGCCTTTAACTTGTAATTGTACTGCCCTTTAAATACGTGTTAGTATAACTCTAATAACTTTTGTTTGTACCAGTATGGCTTGCACTCATAGCACTGGTAGTTGAGATTGTACGGAGGGCCAGGAAGTGCCCGACAGAGAGGTACCTCTACCTAATAGGGAAGAACAGTAGAATACATAACATATGGCTACGGTGTTGAATGCTATGAACCAGATTCTAACCTTGATGGCTCAGAATATGGCTAACAACCAGTAGGGGGTACAGAACCCAGTTCCGCCATAACCGCAAACTTATGACGAGAGTGGCTTGGGTGAGTTTAGAAAATGAAATGCAACTAATATTAGAGCATCATTGGATCTTATGGACAATTGGATTAATGAAATGGAGGAAAATTTTCAAGCAATTCATTGTGGTGAGAAACAAAAGGTTGAATTTACTATATATTGATTGCAGGGTGAGGCATATCAATGGTGGAAAATGAAATATAGGAGTTTGACTCACCAGTAGTTGATTGATTTGACTTGGGAATAGTTTGGGAAATTGTTTTTCAACTGGTACTTTTCAGAAAAGTAATCGTGAACAGATATTGAGGGAGTTTGCCAATGTGACACCAACAGACCAAGAATCAGTAGATAGGTTTACAACAAGTATGCTACCGACAGAGGTAGATAGATGCCAGAAGTTTGAGTGGGGCATTAGGCCTAGATTGAGAGATTGAGTGATTTCTGCCCGGTTGATGAAATTTATGGAATGTCTAGACTTGGCACGTGCTTTGTAGTAATCCAAGTCTAACAACAGAATGAGGTACGAGTAGAGTCAGGGTGGACAGAAGAAAAATAGGCAAGATAATTCTTATATTATGGTGAAATTTGAGAAATTCTACTTGAAATGAAAGGAGCCCGCTTTCCCTATCTCCCAGGATAGATATACAAGGGTTGATAAGCGTCAGCAATTGCACAGTCAGCGCAGCAGGGTCTCAAGGTCAGAGGATGGAGCATAATCAATGATTCAGGCTTGTTTCGACTTAGGGATTTAGAACTGCACAGAGTTCTAGAATTCAACCAGTATAATATAGGATTTGGAGGAGCGCAAGGCATAGGCGCTAGACCAGCTCAGAGTAGTAGATTTAGACTATCGCAGAATTTTGGAGTTCAACCTAAATAGGGTACTGGTCAGGGTGGCAGGTAAGCATTTTTGGCCATCCCATGTATCATGTGTGGAGCACCCACGGTGTTAAGTTGTACTACCGGTTAAGTCATTAGATGCTCGTATATAGTTTGATTCCAGAGCATCATATTCCTTTGTATCTCTTACTTTTGCATGGTGATTGAGGGTAAAAACCAGTCCTTTAGAGACTAAAATTGTTATAGGCACTTTGTTGGGAGAGTCTTTGGCTGCTTCTTCTGTTCTCTGTGACATCTTTCTAGAGACTTCATCCCATTAGCTTTTCAGGACTTTGATATCATACTAGGCATTGATTGGTTATCCTCTAATCATGCATCTATGTATTGTCATGCAAAATCTTAATAGTATCTAAAAGTTTACAAGGTATGAGTTAGTGATTTAATTTTTGAGATAGAATGGTGTTTTTGGGAAGTGGTTGGTGTTAAGTCTAAAAGCTTGGTTTGAGGGTATGATAAGAAGTGTGGAATCCTACCTTGTCATCTCATTCATTCCTTGTATATTGAATTCAATTACGACTTAATCGAATGCCAACTGCTCTAAGACGTCAGAGAAGATGTCATTCTTATTGAGTTATCATATCCCTTTTCTATTATATTTATTTGCTTCTTTTAAATATATTTAAACTTGGAGAGATAGTATTTGACCAATTGGCTATGGAAAAGCTGTGAATCTTATTCAGCATCAATAATAGATATTAATCGTAGTTACTTCGAGTCAGTGGGTTGACCTTGCTCGTTATACCTACACCATTATTTCGGTACTCGTTACCTTTTTGGAATGTCATATATCTACTTTGTGAATCTGGAGAGTCCATAGGTATGATTTCTTTAAAGATTTATGCGTTTTGGTCATCCAGTTCCGATTAACGTTCCCTAAATACTTGATTAAGGTAATTGTTTGATGTGATTAACTTAGATTTTGTGGTATAATTATCACTGTTTCTTTGCGATTGGTGTTTGATTAATATGTTTCAAAACGGTAACATTTTATAATTGCTAGTCATACCTAATCTGATTATTAGAATTTTACAATGTTCTACTCTTATATGATTTCAAATCGATAGCAAGATTAATTACACCATGTCCTTGAGATTAGGGTAAAAATTACACGGGTGTCCATTAATTTGGAAAATAGGCATTTATGTATGTTGACCAAACATAAATACGAAATACATAATGGTTTGGGTAAAATGACCAAAATGCCCATTGTATAAATATTTGAAACCCTAAGATGGAAAATAAATGCAAAATTGGGAATAATTAGGGTTTCCAACCCTTATCCCAATCAGGGTCCTTCTCTTTTCTCTCCCACCACGTCGCCGCCTTCACTCCACCCTACCCCGCTGCCACCCCGGTCCACACACCTTGCCTCCGCCTTTTTCCCTCTTCCCCAACCACGTCGTCGCCCCCTCCCTCTTCCCCTCATCGCACAATCACACACACACAATCCACACACACCGTCGCCCTCTCCCTCCTCCTCCTACCACGCTGTCATCCCCTTCTTTTTCCACCCACCACGTCATCGCCTCCTCCCTCTTCCCCTCATCATGCGCACGCAAACACGCACACCCCCCACTACAGTCCCGTTCACGCAGCGCTGCCACCTCAACCACTCATGGTCTTCCTTTCACGCAAACCACTGCTGTGATACGTCATCGTGAGCCACTACACCAACCTCACCGCACCACTATTGCACCACCATCACACCATAAATCCATCACCGTCACACCTCAATACCACCTACCAATGCGCCACCACGAGTCACTGTCGCAATGCGATACCGATCACTATTTTGAGTGATAAGACCCCCATATGGGTTAGCACTGTTAGCTTGTCATTCCATAAAGAATCTAAGTTTTATTAGTTTAATTTTAAGCAAACTTTTTTGTAACATTAAAATTTGGAGAATTAGGTTAAGGTGTTGAAAGTTGAATTTAAGCAAAGATTATATCTATTAATGAGTAGGGTCTGCTATGATGTGATAGGTTAACGTTCCGAGAGTATGGGGCGATGGGGCTCCAGATTTTTGGGTCATCACAAAGCTAAAGGCCCAAAGACAAGCTACAGAACCCACAGAGTGATAGAAGTATGCAAGGGCTGCCACCCTTAAATTCTAGACGTGAATCTGCCCCACATCCTTTAACGCCCGCAAACATCACAGTCGAACATAATCATCACCATTGTTGAAGAGGGTCTCTCCAAGCATATACAACAGAAACCCTCGGACATACTAGTCCCCCATTTCCTTTGCATCACCCTTCAAACTCATACTCTCTTAATGAGCCCGGAGGGTAGCAAGCAAAATCGAGCTGCCTTTCTTGAAGGTCGACATTTATCTTAGCAATCCTTGCATAAGACCATGGTCTTGATCCAACTTTAAGTCCCAAGGAATGGACCCCTCACCTCTGGGTCGGTTGTGTTTGAGAAGACGTAAGGGGTAAGAGTGACTTCTTCGAACGACGAATGAAAATTTTGGTGGAACCCCACAAATATTCGGCCAAACTCACGAGAAGTGGTCTGTTCGGAGTAAGTCAGAGCAATCTATTCAAGAACATAGTAAAACCCGTCATGGCTACCTTAGCCTTCACCACCTTGCTTACTTGTTTCCACCACTCACCCATAAGATTCAGAGAACCCTCAAGTCTAACATTTTTGGCGAGGGGCTGCACAAAGGAAAAAAATGGGTTTCAGGCAGCCGGCGGGTTTATGCATATGTAGGCGCATATGTACAGATTAGCAGTGCGTGCATGGCACTACATAGCATGGACAAACTATGCGTTTGACGTGTTCTATTTATGCCTTGTTGTTAGAAATCAAGGTTTTAGGGTGCAATTGCATATCTGATTTGTGAAAAATAGGTTACTGAGGTGCATGATTTGGTTCAGCACTAACACCGACCAGTCATCTATTTGCATGGTGGGGCAAAACCTTGGTATTCACCCAATTTGAGGCCTCCTTTAGTGTCCTCTAGTTGGCCATTGGGATCCCATTCCTGATCTGAGAAATTGGCTAGGGCTTTGTGGAGTAGAGGTTCACAAGAGTTTTTACTTAGGAAAGTGGAATTGAACTGTAATTAAAGAGGATTAGAGTTAAATTTCTTTCATTTTTGGTTTAGATTCGAGTGAGGCGACATGTAACAAAATCTAGAGTTCAATTCAACCCTGAATTTCATTTATTAGATTTAAATTTCCAGGTGGTTTTGGGGGGGGGGGGGGTGAGGACAGGCTGATTGTTTTTTGTAATTTTCTATACCCTTTTACTAATAGGCTGGTTCTCAGGTTTAAGGCTCTCGTCAATTTTAATAGCGAAAACCATTCACTAAGATAGGTAAACCATCTGTCGTTGAAAAAAAAAATTGCATTGCCAAGTGTGCTTATGTACCTGGGCTTCTTAATCTCTCTTTTAATAAGTTTGCGTGTTTTCATGGTTGTGTGTTTCACATAGTTACCGGCTCTCATTTGACTATGCATTTTTTTTAATTTGCGGTTGCGTGTTCTAATCACGCATGTCTACTTCCTTATCTTGGGTTAATCCTTCAACCATATTATGAAAAAAAATTTCTCAACTAGTAGTTATGTGCCAACTTTAGAAGATAAGTTGACCTAGCTTGCTCCACCACTCAATGACCAACGGTCCTTCAGCATTATTGGCTTTGGCTTTGAATGACTTTTCTGCAACTATCATGAGGCTGTCTAGAGGACCAATTATCATTACTGTTGGTTCGTTATGGAATTAGATTCTGCATCAGGATTGTCCTATGTGATCTATCCAATAGCTAGTGGTTCATAGTCGATCATGAGCAAAGGTGATCTTGCCGGTCGGACCTAAACTCTAATTGTCCTTCTCGTAGATAAGCACAAAGTTGTGCATATCGCATAAACATTCTAACATTCCTTCCGGCTCCATGCCTTTTATCCAATCAGTAATGGCATTATCACTTGGTTTAATCATCAATCTCAGGATCTTCTTTCTTCTTCCTACTCACAATCATAAAAGATCTCATATCCATTCATCCACTCTTTGTTCTCTACATCATAAACTGGCACAGAACACACATAGTAAGGGATTATTTTACCGTCCTTAACAAAGTAGTCACTCATTGTGGAGATTTCAGACATATCAAAGAAAAACCAAACACTGTCCTACTCCCGAGCCTTCCAAAAGTGGGATATCTTTTTAATCACTTCTATTATTTCTTCCTTAGTAGGCTTGTGCTCCATTCGAACTGGTCTTTCTTGTCTTTTAAAGCAGGGAAGCTATGAAGCCCCTAGTAGTTGCGGCTTAAACCTTTTCATGGGAGATGGTGTAATTTTCTCATTTTTGTAAGAATAGAGGTATTGCTATATGGCAAAAAACTAAAAAAATTCTCTTTCCGGCACACCTTGTCAAACTTCAAGAACTGGATAGGATAATCTAGCTTAAACCCATTAAGAAGTAGGTCTAAAGCATCACGTTGGAACATAACACTCTCTTTATCCTTTTCTACTTATCCTCTCTGAGGTAGTTGTGCATCTCCTATAATTTGTAAAGAAGGCCTTATCAAACACGAACTTGACTTTTTGGTGCAGGTTGGAGGGTACTACTCCAGCTAACTGTATCCATCGCCTCCCAAGCAGGAAGTTAAAGGCAATAGGATTGTCTGATATCTAAAAGTGTACCTCAAAAGTTGCTATTCCAATAGACATGGGAAGCATGAGTGTGTTGATAACCTCTGTGTTGTGTTGTCGTCGGCTCTTACTGCTTGGTTGGAAGTAGTAAACTTGGAAGGATCAATCCCGGGGCTTGGGCAGTGCAAAGTGGGCAAACATTGAGGTAGAGCCATTGTTAACGATGACCAAAGCAATTTTCTTAAGAAGGGTCCATACAGTGATGTGAAGTGGGTCATTATCGCTTGGCCCACTCTTGGGCAAATCTGTCTCAATAAACATAAGATAATGAATTGTTCCGAACACATTAGGTAGTCGCTCGGGTTAGGTCTGGATAGGAATGTAGGGCTTTATGAGTAATTTAATAAGGGCTTGTCTTTGAGAATAGGAGGCATACAACAATCCCCAAATGTAAATAGTAGTCTTCTTCAATTATCAAAGTACCTAGTCATTAGGGGGTCTTGAGAAAACAGAAGGCTTGATGCACTGGACTGGTGGCTGCTTAAGAAGCTCAGCCAAACCTAGTCAAATGAAATAAAATAGTGTTGGGCCAAAATACTATAATGGAATCCTCATCACAGTTTTCTTCTTCCAAAGAACATGTTTTCTTTTCCATTTATTCCTCCCATGATATCACGTTACGAGATTCTCGGGCGACAATCTAAACAACAATCTCTTCCATTCCTTCTATTTGATATACCTATAAGATGAGCATAAATGATATAACGGAGTATCTTCAATCATGTTCACTCTGTGTATAGACAAGGGCTCTTTCCTTATTCGGTTTAGAGAGAGGAGACATTTCACCTTTGTCAGTCAAATCTTTGATGGCATGATAGAGGCTGAGGTATCTTTTTGTGTGATGACCAGTCCCTTGATGATAAGCACAGTCGGTTTGGGGATTGTATCCTTTAGAAAATATAGCTAGTGAGGGAGAAGGTGGAAACTGGGTAATCATGCATCTTCATAGTAAGTTTTTAGAGACTTTGGCCAATGGTGCACTCAAAGGTGTGAACTCATGCGGTGGTTCAGCACTAGCTTCTTATGATACCACGCATTGCGATCTTACGTTGTGGAAATTATCCTCACTTGCGGGTTTCGACTGAGCATTTACATTCCTCACACTGACTCGGTATCCTCCCGGTTTAGCCTCTTAAGATATGGTCTCCTTATTAATAACATGTTCAATTTGAATTCGAGATCCCATTAATGCTTTGAAAAAAGTGTGATAATGCCAAAAAATGTATTCATGATAAACCCGTAGCAAGTTGTTCCCTACTATGTGAACCTATTCCTCTTCCGAGGAACCATTAACCATCCTAGTGGCCTTGTTCCTCCATGCAATATAAAAAGCTGAGACTGACTCCTTAGATTCATGTTTGGTAGTCTCCAAGTCTCTTCGGTGATGCCATTTCGGCGTTATATTGATATTGATTAAAACAAATTCTCATTATATCTTCCCATGTTCGTATTCTTGAGTGGTTGAGGGTGAGGAACCACCCGGCGGCGGCTCCCGTCAAAGTCTGGTGAAAGAGCTAGATCAACTAATTAGGTTACCTCTGTGAGGAGCTAATGCACTTGTTCATCTTTCAATGAATTCGGCGATCCGTTATCCCCTCAAACTTGCCCATATTGGGCATCTTGAACTTAAGTGAAAGTCTATCTTCAGGAACCAAGGTAAGGGTAATGAGGTCCATTATTTCGTCGGCCCTACTTATTCTAGTAATCTATGACTTAAGTGCTGCCAGCTTTTCTTTCTCATCCGAGTGATAGGCAAGTCCTCAAGGATATTATCTCTGTCAGGTGTCTGCGTGACTAGTTCACGTGCTCTAGTACTCGGGGCTATTAATTGACACCACTATGGTATGGGGTCAGTTCGAGACTGGAGCAGGTCTCTAGAGGCCATGGCGCCTAGTACGCTTAGCAGTTGGGCTTCGGGCCTTCCCCACTAAAGTCAGGTTCTCTGCTCGCTCGATGCCTTTATGGGACTCCAATTTAGGCTTTGGACTGGTGGCCAAATCAAGGAATTCTCCAGTAATGCTGACGCTTTGTGAGCCAGGTTTTTGAGATCAACAGAGGAAAGATGTGCTAGGTGAGGTGGGTGAGTATATGATCTGACAGCTCGTGGAGCACCGAGAGCGCCCATCTTTCTAAACCCTTAAAAATAGGGGTGTAGCGAACAACCTCAAAAAGTCCCTGGAAGGAATTGCAGGGAGTCGCCATCTTATTTATTTAAAATAAAGAGAAATAAGAAGACGCTAAAAAGATAACTCTAAGATTTCCAAAGACTAACCAATCTATAAAAAATAGGTAAATGGGCTCGGGGACTAAGTTATACAACAAGAGAGCTGTTGGGCACCCGACAAACTCTTTCGGTCTCTACTTCATTTCTATTGGTTTTTGGCCTTTCTTAACAAACAAAATAAATATGCAATAAAACATTTAACTATAAGTTTATTTTTATATTTTTAGCTTGAATTCAACAACAGGGGTTGAGTGACCTAAGTATCCGGTCGGACAAACCGAAATCAAAACTATCGTAGTTTGACTCTAGTCCTACGGCAAGCGACCTACATTTTATTGCTAGACCCGAACTAAGAAATGAAAATGAATCTTTTTATAACTTCTGCACTAGAAATAAAACGTGATCTGGGGAAATGGGAGATGATTCTAGACTACTCAACTAGATTGGAAAGGTGTAAATATGCCTCACGAGTCTGCTTGTCTTGATGACTCGGGAATGCTCTACAAAGGATCCACGATGCAAGAGACTAAAACTCTTCTTAAATTAAATATATATGGCTAATTTCTCCTAAGAGATGATACACCACTTCTAGGAAGTATGGTATAAAATCTCTATGGAGAAAAATCTAAGATACTTGAAAATGTAGGCCAAGGGCCTTAACATAGAGCTCTGGGAGGCCATAAATAATAAAGATGCCCATATCAATGTGCAATATAGAGATAGAGTAAAATATTTGATAAAATTGCAGATTGACAAAGTCAACTAACCAGCCGGTTTTTCAAAAATCAGCTGGTTCATCCTATAATTTTGTATTATCCTTTTTCAAATTTAGAGACATTATCTAACCCTAATTTGGTAATTTTCTCTACTTTTACACACGTGATGTATCAGATTTAGCAATTATCTCCATAAATCCCATAAATCATGATTTAATCTCTTGCATCAAGGATAAATCACAAATAATTTCTTAAATTATCTAGACAAATCACAATCTAGACAAGGACTGGACTAATATGTTTGGACTGCACTTAGCCTAATTACTAATTGAATTGGACCAAATTGGATTTGACAACTGGACTAACATTCGGACTTATGGGCCAGACTGCTAGATTGGACTACTAAACTACCTTGTTTTCCTAGGCAACTAGGACTGGGCAGAACCCAATTGAATTAAGTTATACTACCAAACTTAACCTTAATAATAAAGTCTAATTAATAATGAAGCCCAACATTTATCTAATTAAAAAATGACTACTAAAATGGGGTGTCTACAAAGGCCCTTGGTGAGGGAGCTTGTGTGCAAGCGAACAGCATTGAAAAACAACATTTTTGTAGTAAAATTGCTGAAAAGATCACAAGACTCTTAACAAACTCGTGGACCATGGCACAGATATGAGATTAGACCATTATAAGGTTCCCTACGTATCCTTTGGGGAGGAATCAGACCATTATAGTTCGTAAAAGATATCAATATTGTTCAAAGCCGGAGCTGACAGTAACAACGATTGGTCATCGAACAATGTTCTTAAAGAAATTGTATCGAACCTTGTCTGGAGCTGGAGCCAATAGTAACAACGTTTGGTTTCCAGGCAAGGGGTGCATCCTTAGAAGCCAGTGCCAATAATAACAATGATTGGTCGCCAGGTAAGGAGTGCATCCTTAGAAGTGGAAGCCAACAGTAAACGCTTGGTCATCTAAAAATATTGAAAAATTATGTCTAAGAGACGGAGGCAACGGTAACAACAATCAGTCACTTAAACATGAAATTACATCCAGAAGTCAAACTTCGATTGGTCGTCCAAATGCACTGAAAGTCACGACTAAGAACTGGAGCCAACAACGAGTTGAAGTGGCTGGTCGCTTAGCCATAAGGAAAATAGTGAGCCTAAGAGCCAGAGCCCATAATGCGTCGAAGCGATTGGTCACTTAGAAACACTAGAATATATCCAAGAGGCAGAGCCAACAACATGTCAAAACGATTGGTCGATAGGAACACTAGAATATATCCAAGAGCCGGAGCTAATAATGTGTCAAAACGGTTGGTCGCTTGGATATGGAAAAGGTGAACCTGAGAGCCAGAGCCAACAACGTGTCAAAATAGTTGATCGCTTAGGAACACTAGAATATATCCAAGAGCCCGGGCCAACAACGTGTTGAAACAGTTGGTCACTTAGGAACATGGGAAGATATCTAAGAGCAGGAGCCAACAACGCTCTCAAGCGGCTGGTAGCTAGCTTTCATATAATGAAAGGGTGAACCTAAGAGCCAGAGCCAATAACGCGTCGAAGCGGTTGGTCGCTTAGGAACATTGGTATACATTCAAGAGCCGGAGCCAACAACACGTCTAAGAGGTTGGTCACTTGGATATATGAAAGTTTAAAAAATATCACTAAAAGTCAGAGCCAGCAATATCACAAAGACAACTTGTCATTGACTGCATAACATATCAATTCAATTTGTATGAAAAAAATATTGCTTCTCATAACGAAACATGGGATATTGCTTAGGCCTTACACCATAAAAAATCACTTAGCTGAGCAATAAATTCGAGTAATCAGATTGGAAAACAATCGAAAGATGAGGTAAGAAATTTGCACGCGTACGCATGCAAGCACACAAATACTGGATAAAGTGCCTTAGGTGGTTTAGCTGGGTATCATGTAAAATACACGAGAATGCAAAATACACAAGCTTAAGAAAAGAGAGGTCATGCAAATACGCAAGGCACACAAGCACCAGGCACACAAGGATATGCAAATACATAATTCAAACAAGCATGTAAAACTTTTTCTTTCTTCTCTTTTATTTTTTTAAGATAAAAAACCATTCGATTAGTCAGAGAAGAAGATGAGTCAAAAATCATTAGGTTAGTTAAAGGGTTTGAATTTTGACAAAATAAAGTGTCAAAAGATGGCATGTTATTAGTAGGTTCGATAGAATTAAATGGAAAATAGGCCGGTTTATTCGTTCAGATTTAGGTGCAATATTTAGGATTTTGTAACACACTTCAATCACAATTCATTCACACTCTCTCTTGAATTCATCTTCGGGAGGACTTCTATCCCTCAAATCCTACCCTATTTACACTTCTTCTCTATAAACTCTTTGAATCCCTGTCTATTTGAATTTATGTTGTAGCGATGAAATACCCATTTACTAGAAAGGGGCTTTAAGGATAATCACTCAGACGAATGATTATTACATTCTCACTTTGGATCAAGAAACACATCTTAGCCGCCACTTTTTCGTCGATGGTGTATCTTTTCTAATAATTACCTTCCAATCACACTCACATTCTTTCACACTTTTTTCATGCACTAGGCACTCCCATGCAAAGTAGGGCCCACAATAGTTTCCTATCTTATTTTTCATGGACCCCATTGACAAACCGGACGACTCTTTAACTTTTTCTCCTCCTCTTTTGATTTTGTGCAGCCCCTTCCCACGAACGTCTACTGTAGGTGTTCCACTAATTAGGTATGGGAATAGTGGTCAAAGGTGCCGATTTTAGTAGAGAATAGGATAGCTGAGACCAGCTTTGACCTTTTTCTGAATGAGTTACATGCTTTTACCAGGACTAAAAAGCATCTTTTGTGCTTAGCAGAGCGTTGGTGGGATTCCACCAACACGTTCTATTTACTGTTCGGGGAGGCCACGCTTACCCTGTACAACTTTATGAATATCATGAGTATTCGCATTGGAGGGAGGCGTATCACCTAGGCCTATGATCTTGACAAGGACCGCAACTTCGTGGTCCGGTTGCTTGGGTAGAGTCGTCCTGTAAAAAAGGGCGGTTCTATTTTACTCGGTACCCTTTGCTCCCACTACGAGGGTATGACTCTGGAGGACACTAATGAGGCTTCTATCAGTTGGAATGCTCAAGGGTTCTTTTTGTACATCTTGGGGGGAAATATTTAGAAACGTAGATGGCTCAGTGCAATTTTGGTGTTATCTAGCTCTAGAGGAGGTCGGAGAAAGGGGGGAGTACAACTGTGTTTTCCCACCATGGCTCATCTATACCACTCGATGGGCACGGTATCAAGGGAGCAGTCCTTGAGCTTTAAGGGGTGCTTTGATGTCTGGGAGTTATGTCTTCGTTCTTTAATGCTTTTGATTATTCTAATCTATGCATTAGACGTTCTGCTCACATTTTATCTTCCTTTACAGGTTTGGGCTTTTGATGTTTTGGGGTCACGTGCCCCAGATTGGTGGAGGGGCATACTAATGAAACCAAGCCAACGATGTACTAGTGGAACTTCTGGGAAGAGCGAGTTGGGACCACGGTGGGGGCCTACCGGCAAGCTTCAACGGTTGACTTAGCACCCGATGAGTTATTTGTTCAGTTTAGCCTTTGGAGTTCTATTAATGTATATTCATGAGTAGTCACATCCATTCTTTTTTCTTTCTTTTAGGTGTCCCTGTCCAAGTAGGAAGTAATGGAACCCTATTCAGAGGAGTTGGCACTTACCTGGTGCTAAATGTCCCCATTGTAGCGACCCCCTCAGAAAAATTTCTAGAACAAATTTTAGGGAGTCTCCATCTTATTTATTTCAAATAAAGGAAATAAGAAAAACTTAGAAAAAATGACTCTAAGGTATCCAAAGACTAACCAATCTATCAAAAACAGAGAAATGGGCTCAAGGACTAAGTTACATTACGTGTTAGGCCCTCGTCATACCCTTTCAGTCACTACTTCATTTCTATTGGTTTTTGACTTTTTTAACACATAAAATAAATATGCAATAAAACATTTAATCCTAAGTTTATTTCTTTATTATTAGCTTGAATTAAACAACAATGGTCGAATGACCTACGTATCCAGTAGGACAAACCGGAATCAAAACTATCGTAGTTTGACTTTGGTCCTACGGGAAGCGACCTACACTTCAGTCTTAGTCTTGAACTAAGAAATGAAATGAATCTTTTTATAATCTTTGCACCATAAATTATATGTGCTCGATGGAAATGGGAGACGATTCTAGAATACTAAACTAGACTAAAAAGCTATAAATATACCTCGCGAGTCTTCTTGTCTTGGCGACTCAAGAACACACTGCAAAGGATCCACGATGGAAGAGACAAACTCTTTCTAAAGTAAAATATGAAGTCTAGTTTCTCTTAAGAGGTGATACACCATTTCAAGGACAAATAGTATAAAAGCTCTTGGGAGAAAAAGCTCAGATCCTTGAAAGTATAGGCCAATGGCCCTATTTATAGAGCTCTGAGACACTAGAAATAATAAAGATGGTCATAGCAATCTACAATCTGGAGATAAGGCATATTATTTGATAAAAATCAGAAATTGACAGAAGTCAACTAATCGACTGGTTTGTTAAAAATCGGTCTGTTTATCGCATAATTTTGTAATAATTTTTTAAGTAAAAAACACAAATAGTCACTTAACTATGACTCATTTTTCACGAAAGTCACTCAACTTTTTTTGCTACAATTTTAATCATTGTACTCACAAATTTGTTCAATCAAGTAATTCTGTTAGTTGAATTACACTTTTTCCGTTAAATAGTCATGTGACGCGCACATGCCCCGTCAACACTGGGGCAAAACCATCACTCCCCACCCAATCTCTGTTTTTTTCTTTCCATCTCCATCTTTCTTCTCTCTCCCTCGCTCCCTCTCACGCAGATATCTGCCACCATCACGTCTGCGCTTGATTATCATCTCCCCTCAATCGCCAATTTGCCCTCCAAAGACCTAATTCTACCGAATTTGAAACCCGAACTCGAAGCAAACATGAAGAATTCACACACGTCACCAAGAGAAGGAAGGTAAATTTTGTCGAGAAACCCACAAAAAAGATTGAAACGAGAACCAAATTCCCATTAACGAGAGAAAATTGAGCCGAAAAATTTCTTGCCCTGATGAAGCAGAGGCGTGTGTGTGTGTGCCTGAATTGCTTCCCATTAACGTAAAGCTCCTTGCTGGGTGCAAGAAAGTTGGCCTCTGCCAGAAATGACTGTTTGTAGTGGCGATATTATTGTGTGCACGTGGTGCTTGGGCCATCCGACAACACACCTCGGACCCGTGTGACCGCACAATCTTACCGCCCCCACAGACCCTCCGCCATGTCGTCGCCGATCTCCTCCTCCTCGCTGCCGATACCATCCATCCCATAACCACCTGTCGTTCAATCACCAGCACTAACATCTTCTTTCATTTCTATAATTGATTGTGGCAGATTTAGGTGTAAGGGCGAGCGAGAGACAGAGAGAGATAACTAGCATGCTCCTGGAAATGGATCAGATCGAGGCTTTGCCCTTGCTTGACTCGCTAGAAGCTCTGAAAGCAAAGGTTGTAGAAGCTATGGATATTCTAAGGAATGATATCCAGCAGCAGCAGGCCAATACCCCTGCTGACCAACTGGCCTCGTTGTCATTGAATGATGGCCTCGTGCCCTCGTCCCATGAATGAGCTAACTCTTAATCTGAACTACTGTGTGCGACTTTTTAAGCCAGATTTTTTTGGTTGCATGTTTGATGGGCTTGTATTACCTTATGCAATAATCGTTCAATTGATGCTTAGGGGAGGCAGAGAGAGAGACAGACAGAGAGAGAGACAGAGAGAGGAGGAGTGAGGAAGAGAGGCAAAAATGAAATATTTCCTTCATCCCTGAAAGAGAGAGAAATTCATTTGACTTTACACGTATATTAAGAATTTAAGTTATATATTGTGTGTCTTTTTCATTTTACTCTTTCGAGAGATAGGAAGAGAGCGGGTCATGAAAGAGAAAATTGATTGGTAGAGTGTTAAATGTGGAGAGGGAAATAACATAGTTATGAATACCGTACCGGTACGGACCGTACTGGCTTATACGTACCGTTTTTACCTTCTACTGGTATAGTACTCCTTACATTTTGTACAGTTCAAAATACCGTTCTGTACCTATTATACCAACCGGTACATGTGATACCAGCCGAGAATTATGTACCGGCCGAGATATTCAGTTTTGTATCGGTTCTGAAAAAATATAAAAGTAATAAATTTTGTTAGAAATTTTGTAAATTAACCATATAAAGACTAAATAGAAAAAACACTATAAGTTCCTTTCTACCTATCAAAGTCTCTGTAGCTTCTTGCTCATGATATTTACTTAACTTTGATTTATTTTATACCTGAAAGCTTTGATTATATTCTTTTACCTATATGATGTACTGCTTTACACACATGTTGCGCGAGCATACACAAAAAAATAACTTATTCTTGAACCCGAAGATGTTATTATTGAACAAACAGCTTATTCTTACATAAGAATTTGCGAATGAGATCGTTAAAGGGGGAGAGATAATTCAATTGAATAAGCTATTTATTTTATTTGAAAATTAACTTAATTCAAGTTCTATAGGACAAACAATTTATTCTAGAGGAGATTTTAGTAAGAAAAAAAGTATGTATATTTTGTTAGTTAGCCAGTGAATATATACTATTGATGAAAATTTTGAGACAGTACCGAGACGGTACTGATACGTACCATTTTACGATAAAAATGATATATACTCTGATACGGTATTCATAACTATGGAAAATAGAATAAAAAAGTGTAAAGTGGTGGGTCCGGAGAGAGAAAATGAGTTGGTAGAGAATTAAATGTAGTGAGAGAAATAGAATATAAAATGAGTAAATATGTAAAAATACCTACATAATCTTTCATAATTTGGAAGTGATCAATTTTTGTGGGTCAGCTCAAAAAAGAAATATGATCAGTTTTTTAGGGACGGAGGGAGTATGAGAGAGAGAGAGAGAGAGAGAGAGAGAGAACCGTTCTAGGGAAGATTTTAGGTAAAGAGACGAAAATATCCCCAATTAGATGGGTCATCTACGCAACGCGTGACCATTTAACTGAAAAAAATTAACTGTGGCTGAAGGAATTGCCAGATTGAACATTTTGTGAGTACAACAGTCAAAATGGCACAAAAAAAAAAGTTAAGTGACTTTTGTGAAAAATAGGACGTAGTCGAGTGACCATTTGTGCCTTTTACTCTAATATTTTTTAAACTTCGAGACATAATTTGACCCTAACTCGATAATCATCTCTAATTTTGCAAATGTGATGTACTAGATTCGACATTATCTTTATAAACCACATCCATTATTTAATCTCTTGCATCAAGCAAAATCGCAAACAATTCCTTAAATTATCTAAGCAAATCACAATTTAGACATGAACTGTATTCATATGTTTAGACTGGACTGAGCCCAATTACTGACTAAACAACTGGACTGAACTTGACCAAACTGAACTTGACAACTAGACTAAACATTCAGACTTATGGATCAGACTGGACTACTAAACTGCCAGACTAGACTAGACTAGACTGTTGAACTGTATTGAACCCAATTAAATTAAGTTAGAGTACCAAGCTTAACCTTAGTAATAAATTCTAATTAATAATGAAGCCTAATATTTATGACCACAAAAATGGGGTGTCTACGAGAGGACTTGAGAAATCAATTTTCAAAAGAACAGAATTCACTTCACATTTCAATTTCTAACGTTAGAATTCTATAGAGAATGCTAGAGTGAGAAACACGCGACCTGACTCCAGACCTCGACTTGGATCCTGACACTGAACCTAAGCATTAGACTAGTGATTGTTGCTGTGTATTCATCATGTGCTTTTGCCAATACAGCATTGCCAATTCTCAGGATATATTAGAGAACCTTGGTCTTTGTACTTGTTTCGTCCTTGCTCCATCTCACGTGCGCATACACTTGCTTTCAGATTCGTACCGCATTCTTGTGGCACTTCTCCGTATACTGCGAACCCACTTCTTTGACATCATAACTAACAACTTTCGGAAAAATCGATACGGCTCAAATTCTGTTTGTCAAGAAAGCCTTGAGTAGCCTCCTACTAATTAAGGCGGTGAGCGGTTTTCATATTTTGTTTTCTTGCACGAGAAAGAAAAACAGAAAAATAGATATTTTATGGTCCAGGGTGTCAAATGGAGTATATGTGCATCATCCAAGTTTGTATTGTAAACTGGTGCGACACGCTGCACCTCAAGGTGTTAATAATGCAGTAGCATTGTCTGTCATATGCATTACTTCGCAGCAGCTTTGGGTAAATTTTCGTGGCAGCACTTGAGGACAATTAATACCTGCAACGAAAAGAGAAAACACGCGCACACCAGTCTTGATCGCCCATAAAATTAGAGTATATTGCTCTCCGCTGTAATTTTCACTCACGCATTAAGCCTATCAAAGAAATGGCCAACAAAGATATACAACTAACATGCACGCGGTACAATCATTGAACTCCTTGTAAGAAGAGAGAATGTGCATCTTGAAAGAGAATCCGTGGCATAGACAAGACGACAACACAAATACATTTAGGCCGGCAAAGGCTCGCCTTCTCTTTCCCATTTTCCATCTATAAAACAACCCCACCCCCAACATACCATCACACATATATTTCACCACCACCACCACCTTCTCTCCATCTTTTTCCTTTTTCTACATCCACATCTTTCCTTTACCTTTCTACATATATATATATATATATATATATATATATATGCATCATAGAGTGTTGCACTCATGAGAGGGATATGTCTGTGAGTCTCTCTCCATCAAAAGAAGTTGAGCTTTTGGTTTCTTTATAAAGGCCTGGTCCCATCAAATAAACATCAAAAGCTTAGAACAGCTAAAGCTAGACTGATCTGCAATGGCTTTGGGTAATACCTGGGTTGTTTTTGGTACTATCATGCTTGGTGGTGGTCTCTGGGCTGTAAGGTGGCTGCTAAGAAGCGTGAACTGGTGGTTGTATGAGACCAAGTTGGGATGCAAGAGGTTTTCTCTGCCACCGGGTGATTTGGGCTGGCCTTTCATCGGTAACATGTGGTCCTTCCTCAGAGCTTTCAAGTCCAGTAATCCCGATGCTTTCATTTCCAACTTTATTACCAGGTCTCTCTCTCTCTCTCTCTCGCTCGCTCCCTCCCTCCCTGAGACACGGACACACTCGGTGTGTTTGTGTATAGACAGGAAACACACACACACACCCCCACACACGGATAATTAACACCAAACTGAGAAAAGAAAACAAAAAAATCTGGAAGCATTTTGCGATGTTGTTAATTTGTTAATCTATAAATTACCAAACTACCCCCTAGTCATATTGCTAGAAGTGCCATTAGCTCGAACTAATCGGGATTGACAATGATACTTAGCATCCATACGATATGCAAGTTGCTCCCCAGATTTCTTTTTTCTTTCATGCGTGGATTTTTATTCATTCTTTCTTTTGGACATAGAGCCACTATTTCATTTTTTTTTTAGCCGCTTAAGTGTCAAACAAAGTGCAAAGTAGTCAGAACAATTAAAAGATAATAATAATGTGCACCGGTCACCCCACCCTTCCAAAACCAACCTACTCTGCAAAGAGCTTTTAGTCATTCATTTTGAGACTCTGTTCCAACCAAGTTTTGGATGATTTCTAACGAATTCATACATCTTACCAAGCTGGAATTATGTGCCATAAACATGAAGAGAAAAAAAAAAGGTTGGGGGGGGGGGGGGGAAATCTAAAGCTATTAAGTACAAACGATGAATGTTGAACGCTAGTTGTATTTTGAATGTGAGGGTTTTGCGACTGAAAATTTTGATACTCAAAAGAGGGCGGTTTATTACATGCTTCTACAGTGGACGATTGAATGATGTACTCTCTTACCCCCACTTCAATATTTTGGCGAGTCTTCTTTTCCATTTTGAACATGGACCCAGATGTCCACACTGGGGATACTGGATCAAGACAGTAGAGACAATGCATGCCCTTTTGCATACGAAAATTTAATTCGAAGCTCTGATTTACATTATCTTCTAATTTTGAGCACATGCGATGAAAAAATGAGCATAACCATTCACTCAATTACCTATGTCAAGCTTGCTCGTTTGTTTGCTAGGGGTTGCTTTCATTTGTAGATATCGAGTGTTTTGTTTTGTTAGCTCGAAGTTGTGAAAGGTTCATTTGGAAGTATTCTTTCATATAGGTACTAACTTGTCAGTAGAGCCCAATGCCCTTTCCAGTATCTAAAAGATATGTACAATAATATATCTGGAATTGAGTCTTACATGTTTTTTAGTGAATATGGTTCTGTTCAGTGAAAATAACCCACGTCACCAATGATTCATTCGAGGAGAGAAGAGCAGGCCATTTTTGTCCCCATCACTGGCATTGCCCTTCCTTTCTACTATATATATATGTAAGTATGGGCCATGCTAACAAGTACTCTAATTAATGGAAAGATGAATTAAAAGCAGAAAACAGAAATAATGGTTGAAG
The DNA here is from genome assembly GCA_033070095.1 of Escallonia herrerae. NCBI lineage: Eukaryota > Viridiplantae > Streptophyta > Magnoliopsida > Escalloniales > Escalloniaceae > Escallonia > Escallonia herrerae. Next base: position 202,962 of record JAVXUP010000173.1, on the reverse strand, counting down.
GTAACTTCTGCAAGAAAAAAAAAGAAAAAAAAGAAACAAAGAGAAAGTATCTGGGTTAATATGTGTTTTTCAATCCTCTTGTCTTTTTTGGTAGCCCGAGGACGAATCACTGTTCTGAAAGCTAATTTTTCACAACAGGATACGCTGTACTATGTTTTCTTTCCTTTTTCTGTTTTTGTTTCTTTCCGGGAAGGGCCTTAGTCATACTGAATCCCTTTTTATTTTTGACAGTACTACTGCCAAGATTTATTTGTTTTTGACAGTACTACTGCCAAGATATATTTTTTGTTGGTAAGGTTAATTGTACAACCATCGCCATTATTGGTACGTGAACAGTTGACGTGATTACATAATCTGGTCATCTCAAACTTTTTGACAACATCAGTTTAGATTTGAAAGAAGAGATTAGCCTGCCTGCTATATCTTAAACTCATGATCAACCATGATCCATTCGAGCCCTGTCATGAAAGTTGTTCAAAAGATATATGATTATTGGATTGAAAGGAGCATTCAGGCCCACTCACCTTTTCGGAGAATATTATTTTCTTCAAATAAGGTCAACTGTATGACCTCATTTTCTAGTACCAAAACATAACACGATCACTTCAATTGCACAAGTTCATCTTTCCTGTGGTGGCGTGTTACTTTTATAACTCCAAGTAGTTTATAGATCTTGATATAAGGTATTAGTTTAGAAATACGAATTTTTTCGACCATAATATTCTTAAGAAACAAACAACGTAGATTAATTGTTCAGGAATGTAAAACTTTCAAGCTAACAGTATCTTTTGGCTTGAACATCGTCCAATTTAAAAGTAAATCTCGAGTTTGACTTGTGTATCTCTGACCTCGTAGCTGTTCGCTCCTCATTTACATTTATGCAATATAGTGGCAACAAACATAGGTGCTTGACTATTCACCTTCTACGTATCGGTAACTCGAGCTTGGTTTGTTTATCTTACAAGTCAATCATGAACTAGCTTCTAAACAAGTCAGCGATGTCTTTCCTTTTTCAGAAACCTACCACCATACCAAGGTATTGGTTAGTTTCCAAAATGTGACCATCTATAATTTGCTCACTCTTTACCATAAGAAAAAGGGAAAATTGCGTAAAATATTTATGTGGTTTGGGGTAGTTACAAAAATTGTAAAAAAAATACCTAAACTTAAAAAAGTGTTACACCCGTCAACTCCCGTAACGGAATGAATAAAAGGTCTAAATTGTCCCTTCATATAAACTGTCAAAATTGCATAACTGTATTAGGCAGGGGCACATGCTGGGTGGATAGGCTAGTGGTGAGCGTCAAATGGGGCTTGATCGAAACCCTAATTGCAGATTTAAGTTCCTCCCCCCCCCCCCCCCCGAATGGTCTTGGTTTTGGATAGGCTAGGGTTTGGTTGTTGAATCAGGTTGGTGGAAGCGGAGCAATTGGCCAATCGGCGGAGCAATTGAATATGGTTGATGGCAGGCTTGGCGGCGGTGCAAGTCGCTGGGGTTGATTGCGGGGCGAGCGACGATGTAAGAGGTGAGGGAGATAACGGGGATGCGACGCAACATAGAGTTCGTTGTTGGCTCCAGTTATGAAGGCGCTAGCGGCGGCAGGCTGGGTAGTGGCCGAAATGGGCAGCAATGGTGGTAGATGGGGCTGGGTAGTTGTCGAAATTGGCAAAAATTGTGGTAGATTGGGCTGGGTGGTGGCCGAAATGGACGGCGATGGAGGTAGATCGGGATGGGTGGCAGCCGAAATGGGCAGCAACGGTGGTAGACAGGGATGGGTGGGGGTGGCAGCTGGGTTTTGGTTGGTGAGGTGGTGGCTAGGGTTAGGGTTTGATTGGCATGGAGAAGAAGAAGGGACTTGGGTGGGAAAAGAAAAAAAGGGTAATTTTGTCTTTTTAACTTATTAAAATTTATCAAACGCATTTATTAAGAAAGTGAATATCACGTGCTGTCAATTTAGGAGATTTCTCTAACGGTTGCAACAGAATTAATACCACAGGTATCTTTTTGTAATTTTTGTAACTGGAGGGATTTTTTGCAACTACCTCAAACCATAGGGGTATTTTATGCAATTTTTCCTAAGAAAAATTTTGGAGAAAAAGCTTGTTCCTGATGGTACTTCCCTCGTGAATGCAGATATGGACGTGCAGGTATTTATAAAGCCTTCATGTTTGGTAATCCAAGTATCATCATTACAGTGCCAGAAGCAGGCAGGAAAGTATTAGCAGATGATGAAATGTTCAAGCCTGGCTGGCCAAGTTCTACGATGAAACTTATAGGGAGGAAATCGTTTATCGGTATTTCTTATGAAGAACACAAGCGGCTACGCCGTTTAACGGCTGCACCGGTCAATGGTCACGAGGCATTGTCAATGTACATGCAATATATCGAAGATATTGTGATCTCTGCCTTGGATAAATGGTCTGGCATGGGGCAGATTGAATTTCTTACAGAGCTTAGAAAGCTAACGTTCAGGATAATCATGTACATTTTCTTGAGCTCAGAGAGTGAGCAAGCCATGGAGGCACTGGAGAGGGAGTACACTACCCTTAATTATGGCGTTAGAGCCATGGCAATCAATATCCCTGGATTTGCTTACTATAAAGCACTCAAGGTTAGCATTTTCTTCTCTCTTGCAACATTTTTGCATGTTCATAAAGTTTAACTAGTGGAAACAATCTTCGAAAAACTGTGTCCCCTTAAGAGAGTATAACAAACGACAGTTTTTTTGGCAAATATAACAAGTATGATAGCTGACACGGCCTAGTTAACTATACTTAGGAAGTGGTTTCTTTCCTGGGGGGGGGGGGGTACAAGAAAGATGAGCAGGTCTATTTTTATGGCAAAGACATATATCAGGCAATTACCTATTGAGACGGGTTCCAAAATTGTCAAGAATATTGCTATTGGCTGACTGAATAGACGTGGTACCGTGTTTTTTAATTTCAGGCACGAAACAAGCTCGTGTCGATTTTCCAATCTGTTGTGGATGAGCGTAGGGAGCGAAGAAGAAACAATCCACCAACATCTAAGAAAGATATGATGGATGCTCTTCTAGATGTGGAAGATGAGAATGGTAGAAGACTAAACGACGAGGAAATCATCGATCTACTTGTGATGTACCTTAATGCTGGTCACGAGTCCTCTGGTCACATCACAATGTGGGCTACACTCCTCCTACAGAAGCACCCTGAATTCTTCCGAATTGCAAAGGTGTGAACATCCAGCTTCTCCCAGATTTTGCATAACCATACATGCCTTAGCGTTTGTTAAGTCAAGTAGCTCAGTCTAATTTAGCTAACTATAGTCCATCTTTACATATGTTACTGGATGCATGTTAGTATGTAATCGTGCAAACAAAATGAGAGGTTTGTTTATAGATGTTCTATCATGCTCAATCGTTTAGATAATAGAATAGACATTCTGCTATCGATTAGTTAGTTATATTCGTGTTCAATGTAAGCTGTTTACCTTCTTGGTTTTTTTCAAGTCCTTCTACCAGAGCAGCACTCATCCTAATAGCAAAAAAAATTTCAGAGATAGCTAAATTTTTCCTTGGATAGAACATAAAACAAGTCTATGATAAACAAACTCAAATGATTTGGTAAACTGATTTTGGAGAAATATGAAAGGATATAGTAAACGAAGGGTTTTCTAACAGGCCCTTAGATGTTAGGACTGCCTTGTATTTAGAAGCTATTCAGTGGCTTTTGTAAAATAAGAGAAATAATCTTCCTGAGTTTATTGTGAGTAAAATCTAGGCAGAGCAAGAGGAAATCGTGAAGAACAGGCCACCTACACAAAAGGGGATTTCGCTTAAAGAAGTTAGGCAGATGGGGTATCTCTCCAAGGTACGTATGACCCTTTTGAAGTTCAAGGCTACTCATTGTTACCAGTGAGTTCATTTATATTCCGAGGGTACTAACATAACTCTTTTCTGTTGGAATTTTAAAGGTGATAGATGAAACACTTCGTTTGATAACATTCTCATTTGTGGTGTTCCGTGAGGCAAAAGCAGATGTCAATTTAAGTGGTGAGTGAAGATTGTTCTTGCTATTTATTTTTCCAGCAGTATTTGTTCAACTTGGACTGTGCTTTTGAATCAAGTGCTTTCTTTCGTATAAAGAGACAACAAGATCTTGCTTGCCACTCAGTGTAAAGACTTTCTTTAAGATGACTAACGATGCAACTTTCGTCATATGTTCTGGTGTCTTCTGCCTGAATTAAGTGCCAGAGCATGGCATAAAAAATGAAGCACCTCTTAGTGTATAACAAAGTGAATATAATGTGTTACAGGTTATACAATTCCCAAGGGATGGAAGATTTTGGTCTGGTTTAGGAGTATTCACTTGGATCCTGAAATTTATCACGAGCCAAAGGAGTTTAATCCCTCTCGATGGGATGTAAGTTCAGAAGATCCATTTCCATTTGGTTTTTCTTCCGCCCTATCTACCCAACAGTGAAAAGTGTTGTTATGATTAGATATTCTATGAAGCTAATTTTGTTAAGAATTGTCAGCAGGGTCATACACCCAAAGCAGGAACTTACCTTCCTTTTGGAGCAGGAAGCAGAATGTGCCCCGGGAATGAACTTGCCAAGCTAGAAATTGCTATTTTCCTTCACTATTTTCTACTAAACTACGAGTAAGTTACATAGCTTGCATGCTTTTTTCTGACAAGCTAGTGTTGTTATGACGTGCATCATCATAACATGTATACGTATCGTCATAGTCAGATTCCGCAATTTCATAAGGTATAACGTGCAATTCTTAGCGTGCAACAATTTACGGCATAGTCACTGGTAGCTTGTGGCTGCATTTCATTTGTGGCAACCAATGATCTGCATCAAAATTTGAGCATGTTTGGTTACTAAACCCTCGTTTCTCGTTTTGTAGGCTTGAACGAAAAAATCCTGGATGCCCGTCATTGTACTTGCCCCATTCGAGGCCTAAAGACAACTGCTTGGGAAGAATAAGAAGAGTCTCTTCTCAAAGAGTAGTTTAACTCCACATGTTCTTGTTTATTCTCGGAAATGGGTCTTTCTTTCAAGGACGCAGTAGATAGAAATGGTGTCTCTTTTAATTTTTCAAAGAGGCGGAAGGGACGTAGTTGCTCATCTTTTTGTTTAGCAATAAACATTGCCTTCATGTTTTACCCTCGTTGCTTAATTATAGTGATCATTTATATTATCAGTGTGTTTGTACCAAGTAAGAATACAATGAATCGGCCTAAGCAAGCTGATTTGCCCCACGGCAGTAACATGCCATGTCAGCTAGGGATAGGATTCAGGACAAATCTTCCCTCAATAATGACTCGTTTGAGAGCAAGTTGGTATTTGTTTATCGAATCAATGATAACAATATGGCTAAATGACACGCGGATAGTTTAAAGCAAAAGAAAGACACGTGGATTGTATACACAGGGCATGAAATTTTATATGTGCTGCATGTCATCATGGGAAGAATTGTGTGAAAAGTGCAAAGGGAAGAATTTGTAAGAAAAGTGCAGAGGCCAGATAAATACTTACATAGTAAGGGAACACAAGGCCCTATTAAGTCTTAATAAGTGGCAATGTCACATCAAATCAAGGACGCTTCAAATAAGCAATACGATAAAACAGGCACGCTAAAACCCGTGGTTGCTTCAAATTGGATCAACATGAGGCTACATGATTTCTAACCCAACTATAAAAGCCATAAATATTGTATCAACTAATCCTCTCAACACCAAACACAAACTAGCTCATAGTTTAGGTTAGCATACCTTTGTTTACCATAAGTAGACATACTTATCTTACGTACATCAAAGCAACTATTTGACTCACTTAAACGATCACCAAAGGGTATCCATTCTTCATATTAAAGCTTTTGTATGATCAAAATGTTTTCAGTTTGTAAGAGTTTGATCATGCATTATGAACACAATTAATGAAGATAAATTGTCTATGCTCAAATAAATATTTGGTTTGATTAGGAGTAGGAATAAATTAGGTAGGAGTAGCGATAACTTAAATAGCACTGATATGTACTGAAGCTGTAAGAACTCTGAGGAGATTCTCAAATTCTCATAGATCCTTTTGAAAAGATTTTAGAAGAGGCACCCTTTCCCAAACGTCAGACCGTTAGTTTTTTTAGGAATTATGTTAACATGTGGTGCATTAAGGACATATAACAGGTCTCATGCGATCTCATGAGCGGCCATCATTAAGTCGGTTGGCCAATAAACTAACCCATGAAAATACTTGTTACAAATAAGAAAGTAAGGGAAGAATGAACTCCTACGCATATTTAGAAAAATCTTACGTCCTTTAACTGTCCGCGAATTATAATCTCTATGAACCCCCCATAGCATGTGCCAGAGTGTTTACAAAGCAAACACTTTTAGGCACGCCCAGGGAGACATATTTGTGCTATTTTTCCTTAGAAACATGATTGTTACTAAGAAAAATCTTTTAAAAAAACTTTGTAATTCCCAATACCTCAATCCTTCATATGGCCAACACCTCAGACTCAGAAGGCCATGTGAGCGTAGAACAAGCAAGGGAAGAAAAGTTGAATCCTTTTGAAGATTAAGGGAAGAATGTTTCTGGAAAGGAGGTTCTGAGCGATGAACATGTCTAAAAGATGATGAACGTGTTTGAGACCATATAAAAGAGTATGTCTAAAAGTACAACCATATTTTGAGATCTTCTAAACAAGATTAAAAACTTAAAGTAGAGACATAACACCAATTGCAGAGTCCTTTACCACAACATGCATGAACTAGGTTGAACTTAGGGGTAAGCAGCCACTGGAGAGCAAACTAAGGTTATACTTACTTACAAGGGAACGTCAACCCAAGATTACTTAGTGTTGCGTGCTTACGCATGACAAACAAATGCATACCAACTGAGTTGCCTTGGTTATTACACAATCTATCCAATTTAAACAAGGAAAGGACCCATGTTGGAGACCCCAAGGGAAAAAGTATCATTATATACATCCTGAGGCCTTTGGGGCCAGCATGAGCCAAATCAACGTTACTCTAAGACTTAATATCCATATACTTATTCCCTTTTGAGTACATAAATGATGGTTAGTAAAGACAACTGATGGATCTTGTCAAAGAGCAGGTCGGGCCGGGCCTTAGATGTATAGGCTGACTTTGTTATTCATAACCTTATCCAGACTAATCGATATGAACTCTCATTTTGTAAAAGGTTACAGAGTCCTTGATTTTTCCCACCTTTAATGGTACAACTAGGCAATCTATTGTTGGACATATCAACCTATTTGCAATGCATTTTGGTGAGCTGGCAGAAGTTGATTTTCTCTAGTTAAGATTTTCCAAACTCCCTCTCTAATTCTACCTTCACCTGATATATTGGCCTACCACCGAATTCTATCTATTATTAGACCCAGATGGAAATATATTTCATTCTCATTTTTGTAGAACAACCCTAGAAGTCTTCACCACAGATCTAGCTGAACAAGCTGGAAACCAATAGCAAACTTCATTGATTGGTTCAAACAGGTCAAGCACATAGTCAAAGTTAATCTACCTGAGTATGAATTTGTAAAACTCACATTGAACGGTCTTTATTTTGATAAGAGGATTAAGTTTGAAGCAATGGAGTTTCAAGATCTATTTGAGCTGAGTGACAGGGCCTCAGAACTGCTCGAAAGCAAGGATGAATTCCTTTACAATAACCTATTATAAAAGGAACTCAACACAGGAGTTTATGCGATAAAAGACCGGCGAGAGGTTTAATTTGCATAAATTATCGCCACAAAACCTTATAAATACAAAGACATAGTACGACCTGAGAAAAGCCCAACTCTTAATTTGAGATTAAACAGAACGTTTTACTTTTGACATCATTAAGGCTAATAAGGGATCTGAACCTGCGTAATTATGTAAGAATAGTACCTTAATGAGAAGGTCCAATTATCATGTACATCATGCATTGCATGTGTACACTTTCTACGCATTGCCTGAATGGCATTGCTTCTGTTCAGGATCAACACCTTTGAATTGTTTACAGTGTATCTTACAATGATTGTTTGAGAATGATCTTCAAATGAATGTCTTGTATCTGATTGAAGGGGATCGAGTGAAACTCCTTCCCATATTGTGATCAGAGTATTTTGTGATTGTCTGAAACACTTTCCCTATTTATCTTGAAGTGTCTGTGTTCCTTTTGAAACCTTTTAGAAAATCATCATCGTATTTTTAAAATGATGGCTTTACAAATGATATTCAAATGATCGTATTGATATTTGGTTATGGTTGTTGAAGTTCGTTTTGAAATTGGCATGATTGTGAATATTTATTCTGATGTCTGACCAGAATTGTCTTTGGTCGTTCTTGGTATATACTTATGACTAATTATGACCATTTTCTAATTTATCAGACTGTTCATGACTGTCAAATTGTTTTAAAATCCTATCATCCAATGGATTCTTTTGAATCATTTTGTAATTTCTTTGGGTGTCCTTATATGACCTTACTAAGCTATTAAAAGCTCACTCTTTGTTTGGTTCCTTTCTGCACATAATGATCAACTGTAACATGCTTGGAATTTGGGTTTAGAGTTTGTGCGAGACTCCGATGAGCCCACCACTACTGTATAGTAAGACCTCAACGTGTGTCGATACTGTCAACTCGGTCCAAAAGAACTCGAGTTTGTAAAGAACCTAGGTTTTCATCGTTTAAGTTTAAGCAATCTTGTAATCTTATATTTTTTAAGAATATGAGTTGATATCAGATTAGATATTTTGAAGTATGTGTTGACAGGTTTGAGGTGATATGACAGGTTAACATTCTGGAAGTTCGGCGCGACGGAGCTCTGAATTTCTGGGCTATTACAAATAGGCTTAGGTGGGTGCCATTTAAAGTGTCCATATAAGGGCATATTAGCTTGTTGCTATTAGGGTTGATCCAAATAACCAGATATGGCCCTTGGCTTTTGCTATAATTGAGAGTGAGAATAAAGACAGTTTGGAAGTGGTTTTTATAGTTGTTAGGCAGTGACCTGAATAGTGTCTATCAATCTGCTTGGACCTTTATCTCAGACAAGCAAAGGGTATTGTTCAAGCCTTAGAAGAACTCTATCCATTTTGATTCAAGTTTGTGTGCAACACTTGCTAAGTAACTTTGAAGTAAAGTATAATAGCAAGGCATTGACAGATCAGTTTTGGACCTGTGCAAGAGCAACTTACACTTCAAAGTTTGAGCATGAGATGCAGGAGATGGGGAAGTTAAGAAGAGATGAGTTAGAGTGGTTAGGAGGCAAGTATCCAAAACAATGGAGTAGTTCACACTTTAACACATTTTCAATGCTCTTAAATAATTATTCTGAGTCATTTAATGTTGCAATTGTCAAAGCTAGGGAGCTTCCCATTATCAGTGTATTAGAGTGGATAAGACTATACTTAATGAAGAGGATGGTGAAGTAGAGAGACTTTATTGCAACCAATGCTGGGCTTTTGTGTCCAACAATACAACATATTAGAAAAGGCCAAAAAGGAGTCAAACATGTGTGTGGCTAAGCTTTGTGGTGCAGTTTCAACTAGTCTTGTTAAATGGGGGACATCATGACGTTGATGTAAGATAATAGACATGTGGGTGTAAAAGATGGGACTTAATGGGGATTCCTTGCATACATAGTTTCAGCAATCCACAAGTTAAGAGAGAACCCTGAGGTTTATGTGCATCAGTACTATTGGAAGATGACATTTGACAAAGCATATTAAAGTATTATTTATGCAATAAAGAGTGAAGATTAGTGGCCAAAGTCAAGAAATTCTCCAGTATAGCCACCCATTGTTAGACATTAGACAGGCAGACACGAAAAAGAACAGTGAGATTAATCCCAAACAGAATCCTAATTAACTTAGCAAGTGTAAAAAAGTTTAAGTTACAGTAATTCTGAAGAGCTATAGCACAATAAAAGAACATGCCCTAAACCAATAAAATTTTTAAATAAAAATAAATATTTGTGAACAATGTGGATATCATTACCCCCGGCAACACTGGGGCGATGATTCAAGGACTACTTATGTGGATAAGGCCTATGTTATAAAGTATATAACTTCAAAATCATAACCTATGTGAAAAGAGGGAAGAAAACTAAGCCAAACACAACTAGGGTTGATTATAGCTTAGGGAATGCAGCTGAGGTTGGTGATGGCTCAGGAAATGTAGCTGGGGTTGGTGATATTGATGCAAGTAACTAATGTATAATGGATGCAGCAGTTGAGGTTGATTATGTTGATGCAGCTATTGAATAAAAAAGAGATGAGCAAAGCTACCTGTAAGGACACTTGAACTTGTTTGAATTTTCTAATTATAATTGTGTAATAATCTCAATTGGTCTTGTATTCTATTATAGGTAATGAGGTAAGCCTCAAAAGTAGCAACAGGGACAAATATAGGTCCAAGAGCAACAAACCAAAACCAAAAGCACCGATAAATCAGGGTGTAAGGAAAAATGCAGTTCCAAGGCAGAGCCCAAGACCAGCAAGTCCAAGCCAACAACACCTCTAAGTTAGGGATCAAGACCAACAACGCCTCTAATGCAGAGCCCAAGGCTTACATCGCCTCTAATTTAGGGCCCAAGACCAGCAACAACTCTAAGTCATGTCCCCGGTCAAATGCAAGTCCCAATCAGGGCCCTAGACTATCTGTAAGTCTAAGTCAGGGCCCTAGACTAGTTACAAGTCCAAGCCAAAGGTTAAGATTAACTGTGGGTCCAAGTCAGGGCCCTAGACCAGCTGTAGGTCCAAGGCAAGGGTTGAGATCAACTGCAGGTCCAAGCCAGGGGCTCGACCAGCTGCAAGTCCAAGTCAGGGCCCTAGACCAGCTGTAGGTCCAAGGCAAGGGTTGAGATCAACTGTAGGTCCAAGCCAGGGGCTCGACCAGCTGCAAGTCCAAGACAGGGCCGTAGACCAACACCTTAGACAAGTTCAAGTCAGTTAAATGTGTGATAAGTTTCATTTATAAGATTTTTATTTTTTGCATTTTCCAGTACTATCCAACTTATGCCTATATTGTTGTTTTGCTTTGTATTTTCATGCCTCCATGTCACAACCAACTCTAATGCCAATGTGGAGGCCTACTGGTTCAAGTTATAGTTCTGCTATAAGTATTGGTTTTTCACTTGTTTATGTTGTTTTGTGTTTTACATGATTTTAGTGCGATTATTTGAACCCCAGACTTTTGTTAACAATTATCTGTTGTTTAATAACCGTGTGTGGCACTCGACTTGCCGCTCGCAAGAAGAGTCCGCCAACCAATCTCAACAATTTATAGCAAGCAGTGCATCAACATCGCATAAAACAGTGCACGAAGAGTAAATTTCAACACGAGGGCAAAACGGTCACAAATATCTTCATTACTTCAATAGCATCATTACAACTTACAAAAGGCTTTGTTTGCATCCACAGTGTGCAATCTAGCTAGAACGGCAAGCTAAAACAAAGCAAGGGACTCTCGGGTATGGGTGTGCATGACTCCCATATAGTACCATTAGGAGGTAAAACTAAAGTGACAGTAGTAGACGTAACTATGTGCGAGGAGTCATAGTGCCCCTTTTTAGAGAAATACAACTCGAAATGACTTGAAAATTTACAGGGAAACTTAAATATATACAACGGTGGTCTCCACCAAAATTGAGCAAAAACGCACGCCTGGATCTTTAGATCTTCACTGTTGGCTTTTGACGTGCGCAGGCACTGCAATTGGGCGCGCGGGCGCTGTGCTTGACGGGCGCATGGGCGCGAGACTTGATGAACTTGTGAGGGCGCATGGGCGCCTGTTGGAAGGGCGCGGGGGCGCTGAGCTGGATGGACGCGGGGGCGCAGTGCTAGGCGGGTGCAAGGGGCAGCCCGTGACATTCTCCCCCACTAGAGCTGTTGACGCCCTCGTCAACTTCTGCATGTGGTAGGCTTCAATCTTGTCGGCGTAGGCTGATAAGTCTGCTGCTCGTTCCCAAGTGTTTTCTTCATCCATTTGTCCCTGCCACTTGACTAGGTACTCCTGATGGCGTTTGCGGGAAGCTATAATCACTCTATCATTCAAAATAGCTTCGGCAACTCGTTTTCCTGCTGCTTTGGGTTTGAGTCCTTGTCTCTTGATTTGGCCCCTGGAGGGGTCGGCTGTGTCTTCATAGAATGGCTTCAACATGCTGACGTGAAAGACGGGATGGAGCTGGCGGCTCCACCAATGAGGCGGATCAACTTTGTAAGCCATCTTGCCTATCTTCTTCACTATAGTCAGGGGTCCCTCATATTTCTGCAAAAGACGAGAGTCTCTTCCCCTTAGAAATTTGCGATCCTGTTGCAGTAGCTTAACCATAACTTTGTCGCCCACGTTAAACTCTTGAGATCTCCTGTTCTTGTCGGCGTGTTTCTTCATTCTTCTGGCTACTTTCTCAAGGTAGGAGTGAGCTAGATCTATATTCTGCCTCCATTCTTCACTGAAGCTTATGGCCCTTGGGGATTTCCCGGCATTGGGGACGTTTACCGTGTGGGGTAGTAACGGTTGTTGTCCATTTACAATCTCAAAAGCACTCTTCCCTGTCGAAGAGCTTTTGCGTGAGTTGAAACACAGCTGGGCAACATCCAGTAGCTTGACCCAATTTTTCTGTGTTGCATTGACAAAATGGCGGAGGTACTCTTCTAACATGGAATTGAACCGCTCCGTCTGACCGTCTGATTCTGGATGATAACTTGAACTCATCGAAAGTTGGGATCCGAATAACTTAAAGAGTTCAGTCCAAAAGTTTCCAGTGAAGTGGGAGTCCCGATCACTGACAATGTCTTGAGGCATTCCCCAATACTTCACCACATACTTAAAGAAAAGTTGCGCTGTGTCTTCGGCTGAGCAATACTTGGGTGTTGCGATAAAGCTCGCATACTTGCTAAACCGATCAACGACAACAAGAATTGTGCCTAAGTCTTCAACCTTCAGCAGACCAGTGATGAAATCCAATGACACACTCTCCCACGGTCTCTTGGGGACCGGCAGCGGCTGTAGTAACCCTGCCTTCTTCTTACGCTCCACCTTGTCCTGCTGACAAGTAAGGCATGTTTTCACATACTCTTGCACTTCATCCCCCATTTAGGGCCAGTAGTAACCTTGTTGAAAGAGAGCTAATGTTCTTTCTCCTCCGGCATGGCCTGCCCAAAGGGTGTCATGACATTCTCGAATCAATGTTCGTCTCAGATCATCGACTCGGGGAACGTATACCCGTCTTCCTTTGGTCATCAGCAAACCATCTTCTTGCCAAAACTGTCGAGTTTTACCGCTCTCGATCAGTTTCAGTAGTTGTTGGGCAACCGGATCCCTGGTAAGGGCCTTCTTGATCTTATTTCTGATGTTGATGGCAACTCGGCTATCTGCTCTAACAATAGCATTCATGGCCATCAATGCTACCTGATCTAGTTCGGCTTTCCTGCTGAGGGCGTCTGCTACGCTGTTGGTTGAGCCTGTCCTGTACTCGAGCATGAAGTTGAATTCTGCCAAAAGTTCCTGCCACCTGGCCTGTTTCGAAGTGAGCTTAGATTGACTCAAGAAGTGGCTCACTGCAGTGTTGTCCGTCCGCACTATGAAGCTAGAACCAAGCAGGTAGTGCCTCCAAATTCTGAGACAGTGTACTACCGCGAGCAACTCTTTCTCATGAGTGGTGTAGCGACGTTCTGCTTCGTTGAGCTTCCTACTCTCATATGCCACCGGGTGGCCTTCTTGCATTAGAACCCCTCCTAGTGCAAAGTCAGAAGCATCTGTATGAACTTCAAAGGACTTCGACACATCAGGGAGAACAAGTACCGGATCTTCAGACATAGCCTGCTTCATAGCCGAGAAGGCCGATTGACACTCCTTGGACCATTCCCAAACATTGCTCTTCTTCAAAAGTTCGGTTAGGGGATGGGCCATTCTCGAATAATCTCGGACAAACTTCCTATAATAGTTGGTCAATCCAAGGAAAGATCTCAGTTCTGAAACATTCGTTGGCGGCTGCCACTCCTGTATCACTTGAACTTTACCTGAGTCCATCCTTATCTGACCCTGTTCTATCCCATGGCCCAAGAATTTAATCTTGGTCTGGGCAAAAGTGCATTTCGACAGCTTCACGTATAGCTCGTGCTCCCTCAGTCGGGCAAGCACCTTCCTCAAGTGCTTCAGATGCTCGTCCAAGCTGGAACTGTAGATCACAATATCATCGAGATACACCACTACAAAATCGTCAATGTAGTCCCGCAAAACTTGATTCATCAAGGTGCAAAATGTGGCCGGGGCGTTGGTCAAGCCGAACGGCATGACCAGGAACTCATACGCCCCGTATCTGGTGACACAAGTTGTCTTCGCCTCGTCACCTTCGGCAATTCGGACCTGCCAATACCCAGACTTCAAGTCCAACTTGGTAAACACTCTCGCCCTACTAAGCTGATCAAAACAGTCGGCGACTAAAGGAATAGGATACTTGTTCCGAATAGTCACCTTGTTTAGCGCCCTGTAGTCCACACACATCCGCAAAGAACCATCTTGTTTCTTCTGGAAGAGGACTGGTGCACCATAAGGCGACTTCGCGGGAGTGATCAAACCCCAGACTTTTGTTAACAATTATCTGTTGTTTAATGGTTCACAGCAAACTCCAAGTACTTATGACATCCACAGAGATGGGCATCCTATGTTTAGCACCCCACCCCACCCCCACCCCGCTCCACGCCCCATGTCAAGTTATGTGGCACCTCAATCAAGGAAGCTTCATTCAACTATAGAGACAAAAAGTATGTCACACTATTATCATTACAAGCAGCTGCTACTAGTATGAAGGCTAGAGTGGGAAATGTACAAAGTGGGAAACAATCAAGTGACAAAGAAGGAAAACTTTGAATATAGTCATTGACATGTAATTAGGCCAGTTATTATAGGAAAGTTTTTGTGGGGTTAAATGGTTGTAGATACATAAGTTGACATGTAATTGCTTTTGTAATGGTCAAAGTGATTATGAACATAGGAATTGCAAATTTGCCAGTTTATTTTGTTGGCCTGAAATTTATTGTAAAATTAAGATATCAATGTATTGCTTCTAAAATCAAGCTACAATTGTATTTTTCAGCGTTTGAGCTATAAATGTATCTTTTCTATTTAGCATTGGCCGACTCTTGTCAGTAGTATACAGTGGTAGATATCATTGTATTGTCAAAATGTTGTTAGTATTTTTAAGTGTTAGATGTCAAATGTATTTTGCATGCAGTGTTATAGTACATCATGGTTCTCGTCATTTTGTCAATGCAACTATTACATCTACGACATCAATAAGGTAACAAAAATAATTTCAACAACAAAATTTTCATTCATCTCATCATAGTACCAAGGAAACACATAGTTACACCCTTACTTACAACAAAAGACATAGATCAACAACACCACAAGAATAGCCTAGTACAACTTCTCCCTCCTCCTAACAATTGCCAAATTTACCTCCATTTTTTCACATTTCTCAGTAAACCTGAGATAAAAGCCCTCGATCTATCATGTCATGGGCATCGAACCATGCAAAAACCCACAACCTCCCTTCACCTAAAACAATGGAACATTAACCTCAAAAAACTCTGCAGCTAGAGAATAAAGGGTTATAAAAAACAGAGCATTAAATTACTTACTAGAAAATTGCTGCAACTGAAAAATCTTCTCTCAAAGTTAGCATCTGTCCAAGAGGTTACAACCTTTCTTCTTTTTCCACAATGACACGTCAATTCACCCATTTCCTTCTTCCTCTCCTCAATTCTCTCTTACCCTTCATTTACACAGGCGGGTAAGCATTTAAGCCACAAATATGTTTTATATGCTTGATAAAAGCGCCCATTTCTCCTGCCCAAATGTGTTCATTTCTCCCTCCAAAACAAATTAAAAGGATGGCTTGATAGAAATACCCTTCAAAAAAAGACTATATGCCCGTAACGTAGTCATTTTGGCCAGAAAAAGCTAATAAAGGGCATATTTGATGACGACACATAGTAAAAGAACTGTTTTAAAATATTTTGAAGTACAGGGACTAAAATAAAAAATGAAAAAAGTACAAGAGATTGAAACAAAATTATCCTTAGAATATGTGCAACCCCTTCGAATGTCAATTGTGACACCGAACTATTGGAAACTAGACCCGAATGAACAACGATAAAGATGCCAATTTTAGGAAAAGATTGGGATGCAAGAGTTGGGGTTTGTAAGGCCGTTAGTCTCCTACGTGAGACATCCTAGAAGAAGGAATTTGTAAGGCCCCTCACAGTTGGGGCATTGACAAACTCTTCGGTTCAGACTCGGGAGCACAAAAGCCATAAGTACAAGGGCCACGACCCATGAACCCAAAAATCCACCCACGCGAATCCAAATTGAATCGGGTCTCCCGTTGCCCCTTTCTCTCTCGCCCATTACCTCAACTCACACATTCCACTGTGCAACGCCATGGCCGTAAGCTTTACTAGCTGCAAAACCAGGTAACCCGGTATCATGTACATTTATTTGCTTCAATCTAACTATCACCAATCTTTAAGGCGCACAGTTAATTCGATGCAACTTTCATTCATACATTGACCCACAAGTTCGCATTTCAATTGAATCCCACTCTCATAAACCAATATGACCACATTCCTAAGAAGAAAACCCCCTTTCAAAACCCTGCTCAAAAACCCATTTCGCGTCTCACGCCAATTCTTCCTTGAACCATCCATAATCCTTAAACCCTCCCAAAACCCCCATATTAGGGTATCAACATTTCGACCATTTTCAGCCCAACCTGCCAAATTTCCGGAGTACGAAATGCCGTCTGTCACATGGGGCGTAGTCCAAGGCCGTAAAGAGAAGTTAGTCTCACGTGTCATAATCTGTGATTACTTGAAAACTGTAGGCATTATCCCTGATGAGCTAGAAAACCTAGAATTACCCTCTACAGTAGAAGTGATGCGTGAGCGTGTCGAGTTTTTGCAAAAACTAGGGCTAACGATCGACGATATTAATGAGTATCCGTTAACGCTAGGGTGTAGCGTGCGTAAGAATATGATTCCAGTATTGGGTTATTTGGAAAAGATTGGGATACAAAGGGCGAAGATGGGAGAGTTTATTAAGAATTACCCGCAGGTGCTCCATTCGAGTGTGGTCGTCGAGCTCGTTCCGGTGGTTAGGTTCTTACGTGGGCTTGATGTCGAGAAGCAGGACCTTGGGTATGTTTTGATGAAGTATCCGGAGCTTTTAGGGTTTAAATGTGAAGGGACGATGAGTACTTCAGTGGCGTATTTGGTTAGCATAGGAGTTAGTCCTAGGGATATTGGACCTATGGTGACGCAGTATCCGTATTTTCTAGGGATGAGGGTTGGGACGATGATTAAGCCGCTTGTGGATTTCCTGGTTTCTTTGGGTTTTCAAAAGAAGGTTCTGGCTAGGATGTTTGAGAAGCGGGCATATGTACTTGGCTATGATGTTGAAGAGATGGTGAAACCGAATGTGGATTGTTTGGTTAGTTTTGGGGTTAGGAGGGAAGAGCTTGCTTCGATTATCGCACAGTATCCGCAAATTCTTGGACTTCCTCTGAAAGCTAAGTTGTCTTCCCAGCAGTACTTTTTCAATTTAAAGCTCAAGATTGATCCTGAAGGGTTTGCTCGTGTTATTGAGAAGATGCCGCAGATTGTTAGCCTGAACCAGAATGTTATTATGAAATCTGTTGAATTCCTTCTTGGACGGGGTATCCCAGCCTGTGATGTGGCAAATATGGTTGTGAGATGCCCGCAAATAATTGCTGTGCAAGTTGGTCTCATGAAAAACAGTTTTTACTTTTTCAAGAATGAAATGGGCAGACCGGTGAAAGAGCTTGTGGAATTCCCTGAGTACTTTACTTATAGTTTGGAATCAAGGATCAAACCACGGTACCATAGATTACAAAGCAAGGGGATTAGGTCATCGTTGGCTTGGTTCCTGAACCGTAGTGACCAGAGATTTGAAGAGAGACTGCGAGCTGATTTTATTGAGACAGAGAGTGCAGGTCCGTCATTTCGCATGGGTGGGAAATTGGACCTCCCCGGGTGTCAGATTGCATCTGATGGGGAAGATGAGAGTGATGATGAAATTCTCTACAGGCACACTGTTTCTCTTTAGAAAATTTCTCTGTTTACATTGATCTATTAGTTTTATAATATGATGTTGCCTAAAGTTGTCAGTTTCTAATATGTTTCTCTATGTTGTGTTTCTGCATTGTCCTTTCTGCGGGGCATAAAAAGTGAAGTTGCTGAAAAAGTAGAAATTTTGTATATGTTTGTTTACATGATGGTAAAATCAACATTGAACTTTTTGCCTGAGAACTTAGTGAACATATTAAAAATGTCCTACATTACTGTTTACTCTTCATGAATGTGTTTCATTCTGGTTCAGAAAAAAAGTGTAGAGGGCGACTATAGCATATCATATACAGTTACAAAACCTGTACCTGTGGAATATCTAACTGCTTTAAAAGCGCTCTTAGCTCTCTTATGATGAATGTTTTTTTGAAGATAGTCATTCGTTCTAAAGGATTGCTGTTGAAGCAGTTTGATTTTGTGTTCTCTTCTTTTGACTCACTATTGGTTCCTAGTAAGATGGGTCCACTTTCCATTTTATCATTGCATTTGATCTTTCTCCTATGAAGAATTAGTTACTTGTACGTGGATGTGGTTCTTCATCTTATTGGTGCAGGGTTAGCAAGTTGAACTGTCCCTTTCTTGGATTTTATGCTTAATGTAGCAAAGTTTTTCTCATATGGAACATAAGCCCATGTGAGGGAATTACGAAGCAACTTTAAGTTAAAAGGTTGCTTGGAGTATTAAACAAATTTTGGAGCTGCCAAATCAACATTGGTACTTTTTTCTGGATTTTTTATTGGTCAAGGCTCAAATGGATTTGTCTGTGTAATCTTCTCCCAAGAATTCCATGCGGGTTAATGCAACGCAGTCTTTTGCTCGGTGACGAAGTGGCGAGTCTGCATTTGTCTCATTTCTTTTCATCATATATTTTGTTGCTGCTGTCGTCATCCCATATTTTGCTTTCTGATTGTTTGGTTAGTTTGCTTTTGCCCTATTTCCTTTTCATATCTTCTCTTGGTTTCACACACTTCCCTGGCGCTTTTGCATTATCACGAGTTTTTTGTCTTACTTCCACTGCTTTGGCTGAATCACTATATCCATATTACACACTCTCCCTCCCTCCCTTGCTCCCTCCTCTTATTTGCTTATATGTTTGTTTGCTATCGTGACATTTTGGGCTCGTTAGCTATCATTGTTAGAAAGTAATTGTTTGTGCCTTCATCTAGTTGTGCCCCAATTAGAGAAGAGGCCTCCCCCTTGTTTAGTGTAGTTGTGGTGTTTCGACTGTCCATCTTATTCTTCATTGATTAAAAACTGTTAATAGGTAATTTGATTATAGATCTTTTCAATCTTCCTTGTAATTGAGCAATAATTGCAGCCTTATTCTTCTGTTGTCTTGTATAACAAAATGGCTGGTTGAAACTGTATCTGTCATGATGGAATATATTGAAGCTTAGATGTCTCTTGAGCCCTGTGATTAATTTCTGGTTAAAACATGGTGAATCTATCTTCCTTTGGGGTGACGATTGGCAGCCCTTGGGTCCTCTTATGCGTAAATTTGGTGAAAGACCACTTTGTGATGCAGTCGGCCATTAGAGGCAAAAGCTACTTCCGTGACTCGTTTCTGGCTCCCTGTAGAACTGCCCTCCTGGAATTTCCCTACTGAAAATGACGGGTATACGTGGACCTTTTATAACTTCACTGGCGATCATATGCATGGGTATTGATTAGACCTCGTCAACCTACAGCCCCCTTGGGCCTCTTTTGTCTGCTTTACTGTCCAATTCGTAGATGTGCATATACACAAGTTATCAAGATGGGGTGTATCTGACTTGGAAGAACCTGTGTTTCCAGTGGATCTCAGACCAGAATCCATTAGTTGTCTCTCAATGTTGCAAGTAAGACATACCTTCCTGCTGTCATTTGAAGATGGAAAGATGAACTTATAAAGGCCGGTCATTTCTAGGCAAATTCCGGTCGTTGACATGGACTAGATTGCCTGTTGAATCTCTTTCAGAGCAAAGCTAATCGTGGGTTTATTATTTAGTCAAGATAGATAAGACTGTGGTAGTGGCAAAGTTTATGTCCTGGACTATTGAGAACACTGTCAAAAGTGGGGGTAATACAATTTTGTTGGTTTAAACTAGTAATTTGCTGTAAATTTGATTGGCTAATTTTTGGTGTCTGGTTTGATGTTTGTTGGGCTGAAGGGTACTACTGTTGCCTTTGTGCTTTCTAAGTGCAATAGCACTTATGTAGAAGGAATGGTGTTTGTTTTAGTCTTGTATGTGACTGCTTTTTGGTATGTCTTGGCCTTTTGGGTAACTAGTATACTTAACTTTGCTGTAATGGTATATTAGCCACTGTTTTGGTGTTCGCTCTAGTTTTTGCTTAAAAATAACATACAAGAAAACTGGTGGCTGAAAATTATCCACCAATTATCAGTAACGTATCTCTGATTTCAGTGATATTTGTTCCTTATAGTCAGTCGGATATCATCCCTCAGACACGATTTTGGAAAAAAAGGAGGTGGACTTGGAAAATATGTGTAGACGAGTAGATTTTAAACCAAATCCGAGGAAGTGCTACGAGGTTTCATGTAAAGTCGTTTGTTGTTTAACAGTGTTAGTATGTACATTTCAAGTTGTCAAATTGAAAGCTGCCAGCTGTCAATTCATTAAAAGATATGTGCGCACACAAGAAAAAAGAATTGTTGAAAGCTACCGGGTGTCAATTCAGATACGTGCACGCACAAGATTTTTTTTTTTTTTGGTCTTCTTTCTCTATCAGTTTGACATTATCTTTTGAAGAAAACCAACAAAATATGAGATTATCTCCGTAAAGAAAGATGTAATTGCAATGGAAGTTAGATTTTACTAGAACTTCGATTATGACACCGAGAGAGAGAAAAAAACTTTCGTATTTATCTTTGCATTATCACTTAGTATTATCTTTTGAATCTTTTTTTGGAGATTGCCTCTGTAAACAAAGATATAATTACGACAGAAGTTAGATTTTATTAAAACATTTTTTTTTTTTTAAAAAGAGAACTGCATTTATATCAATAAGAAATATTGTGCACACCAGATATGTACAAAGTGAAAGCACTAGTACAAGATTTACATAATGCAAAGATATGTAAAAGCGGCGTGAAACTATCATTAAGGATACTGAATGGCTTGGAATAGTATGTTCGGGTCATCTGTTGTGTTTGTTGCCACTCATATGTTGTTGGAGGTAGTGTTTTATTACAACCTTCAATTTCAAGGTGATTGCATGTCGGAAGTCTTGAAAATATGTACTTATCCCAGCTCCCGAATCAACATTGCAAGTTCGTTGTCTTTGCACATCAACTCGACCAGATAACGTCGTTTGAATTGGGATCACACCTTTACCTTAAATTGGCATTACAAAATTCGCTGTCTTTTCACACCGTTTTGAGAAGATTGAGCCATTGGACTACCTCTAGTCAACATACTTTATCGTAAGAGATCGAATCGAAGGAAAGCACACAGATTGTACTCATTCTCTCTAACTTATATTATAATTATAATTATTATGTGTTGGCAATTATATCTCGTATTATTTTCCACACGCGAAATTTATGAGTACGATATGTTACGTCAATTAGGAAGGAAAGAGGGGGCTTGATTTTGCAAAAAAGGCAGAGAAGACTGTTAGGAGATAAGACTTGAGGAGAGGTCAACGTATTTTATTTTTCTCAAAAAAGGAAAGGGAAAAAAAATCATAAGGAGCGCATAACGTAACAATGTAAACGGAGGGACAGAGACGAAAAAAAAAAAGGTTCAAGGGAAGAGATTGGCTTTGGCGAAGTTCGAGTACCTGCGGATAGAACCATTTTCCCGAGGACAATGGGGGCAACGGCTACTTCAGTTCAAAAGTTAGGTAATGCAGTTAAGAAAGCGGCGGAAAGCAAAAGCTCCAGTTGGTGGTACACTCCTCACATGGCCGCCGCCTCTCGCGCCATCGTGGAGCGAATCCCCTTGGTCGATATCGTCCTTGAAGTCAGAGATGCAAGGGTGCGTATCAACTGCTTACGTCGTTTTCAGTTTCAATCCTCGCCTTTTGAATTAGTATTACTTCCGACCAGGTGTTTGATGAAATGCCAGACAGACTTACCTGACCCCTCTTTGGAGTTCATTCCCCATTTTTTACGTTTCATGAAGTGGTTTTGTTTATTTCGGGTGATTGATGAAGATTTTGTTCAAATATACATCACGAAACGAATTTCGTGAAACGTAATATACATCAATCTGAGGGCATGTCTCTGTTTCCCTGTATCCACCCAATAGGCGTTCAAGACCAGAGTAGAAAATATAAGAATGTAGTGGCACCAGAAGTTGACCTAGTCACTGAGCAAGGATTAGAGAATGGTTCCATAATTTTGTTCCCATTGCTTCTGTGCCAGTCATTTTCCAGAAGTTCTGACATTCAACAGATTGTATAACGTGTCTGTGTATTTGGTGGCTTGGGGGGGGGGGGGGGGGGAGGACGGGGTGGGGGGGGGGTGTTCATTGCCTAAAAGTCTGTGTCTCAAATTTAATTTCCAGGCACCATGGTCGTCAAGGTGTGCACTACTGAAAAATCTTCCATCATCTTCAAATCGCATCATAGTCCTAAACAAGATGGACCTTGCAAATCGCTCGCAACTAAAGGTAATGGACTTCTCTTAAGTTCTTTGAAAATCTTTTTATATTTTGGAGTGGTTAAAAGTTGTTTCTTAGATAGGTATACATTTTGGAGTTGCATTCGGTCTTTCTTAATCTGACTCACCCAGGAGAAACTTAATTTTTTAATTCTTCTTTAGATAGATGTCGTTATTGTGATTGTCCGGCTGGTTCAGGTGGATGAATTATAGATTTTTAATATTGAATTCCCAAATTTGGCTGTAAACTGTGATTTGCCCATGTTGTTTAGAATTGATGGATTAAGAAAATCTCTTTTATCCAGTAAAGTACATCTAATAGGGATTTAAAATGTTAGCCACGTAGTAAAGGGAGAACTAAATATGTTTTGGAATCCTTACAAATATTTTCTATGAGATGATCTGACATAAATGATACTACAGATACTTGCACTTCTCAGAAGTCGTAACAGTTTTCTAAGGTCTTGAATAAGATCTTGTAGGTGTTAATTTATGGTATTATGAAGTTCGGTTACATGGATGACGAAATTAATGTGCCAGGCTTGTTTCTATTTCTTAGTTCATCCTTAAATCAAATATATGTTGTGTATGCTTGGCACACATACGATGTGCCGCATATTGTACAACACTTTCTTTTCCTTTAAATAGTTATGTTCTTCCATGTTATTAATATGCACTAGACTCATGTATCTGGATCTATGTTTTTCATGCTATCTACTCATGCCAATATAGTTCTGCGACATGTCATTCTATTCAGGAGTGGATGAAATCCTCTGAGGAACAAAATTGCATATCTTATGGAGTCAATTCCCATAATAAAGAGAATATCAAGGAGGTAACCCTGGAGTATCTTTAAACGCCTAGTGCATCCACAAGAAGTGCATTGGCACGATTTTTTTCGAAAAGAATTTATGAATGAGAAAAAGTACATTCATCTTTGTCTTGTTCTGAAGCATTCAAAATAGGTTTCTCTAAAGAAAATATGAAAAAACGATATGGCAAAGATTTTGGCAGGGTTTACATCTCCACTGGCATGCAAACACCCTCATTTACTCAGGTCTAATGAAATATTCGGCCAAGTTTTTCCATTGGCTACATTTCTCATTTGCTATGAAATTTTTTCCATCACAGGTCATCCAATTTTATGTATCTAACTCTTTATCGAACTTGAAGTTTGCTTTTGAAGGGTTATGAATATCTTTTCTTACAGAAAAGGCAGTAAAATCTGTTCTGTTTAGTTCATGCTCATGATATTTATATGTATCTACATACTTAATGTTTGTGTGTGGGTGTTTTTCATTCCATCAGTCGTATTTTTTATATAGCACAATTTGATTAGACTTACCATCATGTTAGTTCCTGAACTTTCTGCGAGCCAGAGTAAAAGAATTAAAGAAAATAGATGATTCAAGTCATACCACTACGGTAATGTTAGTAGGAATTCCAAATGTTGGCAAGTCGGCTTTAGCCAACTCATTGCATCTGATTGGAAGGACAAGTGCTGCAGGTACTTCAATCTTTTAAATGCACTAACTACAAATTCATTTGTTTACCCTTGTTAGTCTTTAGAACCTAAAGGTTGTTCGTGAATTTCTTAAGCTTAGTTTAGGACAAATTCTCTGTATGTGGTTCATTCTAACAAGTAAATTGAGATCTTTATTGACTTAAAGAGAAAGGAAGGTTGAAGCATGCAGTAGTGAGTCCACAGCCAGGGGAGACAAAAGATATCAGCAGCTTAAAGGTACGAATCCTTCTTTTGCATGTATAGTGTATTGAAGTTGTAACAGAAGCAATTAACTGTGTGATATTAGCATTTTTCTTTTCCTTAACTATTAGTGGAAAAGCTAAATCGAAATGTCAGAAGTTAGTCTCTGTATACTAGTTCTTCAGTCACTCCATCTGGTTCTCCAAATAGCCAAGATAACACTACGTATGGTTTTTAGAAACATAGGTATTTTTTGGAGTGTCCTGTAATTTTCTCTTCTCATCATTCTATTAGCTTGGTTTTCAGATTGCTAGCCATCCTAATGTCTATGTCTTGGACACACCTGGTGTTTTGCCTCCTGAGATTCTTGATGCGGAAATTTGCTCCAAACTAGCTTTAACAGGTATTTGCTGTAGCATGCTTCTATTCCTTCATTCGTAGTTATGAATGCTAATCTCTTTAGTTGTCTGACATGTATAGTTTGAAAATACATAGGACTTTAAATGGGTGTAATTCCATATATGATAAATCCAAAACTTAACTTCTATCCTATGTCATCTTTTTGTCCAAATGTAGGAGTTATTGCTGACTCTCTGGTTGGGGAATCAGAACTTGCAGAATATTTTCTGACCATACTCAACTTGAGTGATGAGTACAAGGACTGGGAAAAGTTATCCACCAGTGAGAGCGAGGGGTTATTGCTTGATCAGAAAAGAGGTGGCTCCGAGTTGAAGGGGAGTGGAAAACGGCAAAATCTCACTGATCACACACAGGTATGAGAACTTTGGTTACCATTCTGCTCAACAGTATATTAAGCGACGGTCATATTCAATTCCAGTTTTCATGTGTTGAAATTTGCTCCAATGGTATAGAATATTGGCTTCCGATATCCAACAGAAACTGAATGTGGCACAATTTGCTTCCCTTCAATTTAGCCTAATGTCAGAAAACAGATCCAAATAGTTTTCAAGAGATATATTTAGAAATCTTGGAGGGAGAGAGAGAGATCACAACGTTTCTTAATGGCTTTTTGTTTCCAAGATGGATACTTTTCTGGAATAGGAACTTGTTGCTCTTCATGTAGTGAGCCTTCCTGCCAAATTTCAACTGCTAAGCTTGGAACAGAACTTTCAGATGTGTATTATCCTAGGACATCAGTGAAGTTCTTGGATCCGTGTTGTCTTCTTGATTGAGCCTGCTTATTTTTATGATACATACTGTGAGCATGGCAGTTCCACTTTGGAGTCTGCTTGTGTATGGAGGGGGTGGGGAATCATCATTTATTTCAGATACAGAAAAAGTAGATGGTATAAAGGGTTGAAAAGCTTAACTGAGCCGAGACTATGGTTCTCTAAATCCAGTAGTGGTCCTCGCTCTTATGGTGTTGCTGAAGTATTCTTTGTTCCATGCTTTAGTTGTGTTGAGCTTGTGCCAAGTTGATGGGGGTAAGATGAGGTAGCAGTTGATGGAATATAGCATGGGCGCACATAGTGAAAAAATGACGTGATTGCCAGTAATCTATCAGGACATGTGCTCGAATAGGGGATAGTGGAAGAAAAAGATTCATGTAGCTAATTCCAGTTAGTCTGGGACAAAGCCTTAGATGATTATGATGGTGGTTGTGCTTGAGCTTCAAGCAGTATTTTAGCTAAGTTTGATTTTCGCAAGAAAATTCCACAGAGCTCTTGAATCAACTTAGAATTGGTAAAAGAGAATTGAACACCAAGAATCAAGTCAAAGATTTTAGTGTTAAAGTTCCCTTATCTTATGCCGTGAATCCAGATCAAGAGCTTCATTATAATGAAGTTAAAGAGGGCAATGTGTTAACCTGTTCTTCACGTGTCTTGGTTACGTTTCTGGTGAAGTCGTGACAGGTATTATGATTTGACTATACCATGTTCAATTTGGTTTTAAAGCGACAAAGCCTAAAAAGTCTTAGGGGTCAAATCAGCCTTGACTTGTAGTAGGCCCAGACAGGTCCCTGCAAGCTCCTACTTGACACGAATTAAGCATTATGCTGAAACCCCTTAAACAAACGAATAAAAGCTGGGTGATATTACCAGAAGGATGGAAACCCTGCTTTCTGAACATGCGTTTATATGATTTAAGTACTTCGGATTTTTATCACATCAGGATGTACACTTCATCTCCTCCCCATCTCGTTTACCCTGCTTTCCTTTCGGTACATGATTTTTCTTCTCAAAGCTTTACATTCCGCAATACCCTGATAGTTAAGTTTATTCATCACATAATTTATCTACTTTTTTCTTCTAGTTTTACATTCTTCAAGATCTGATAGTTAAACTTATTCACCAAATTATTTATCTGCTTGTTTGCTATTCTCTTGTAATTAGCTTCCAAATCCCTTCTACATAGAACCAAAATCCAGTTTTAGCTAACTGATTGTTATCAAATTGCAACTGCAGAATATTAAGCAATTCAAATTTCACTGGCACATTGTGCAAGCAAAAGTAAAGCACGACTGTTGTGTGAAATTGTTCATTGTGGAACTATGTACCAGATCCAGTGGAAGTGAGCTTTGTACTCGTGCTTATTTAGTGATGATAATATGACTAATTATTAACTTCATAACCAACTATAGCGGAAGTGAAGAGATTACGATCGGAACCTTGCTGAAAACAATTCACGTCCGTAGTTTTATTTGTGCGAGCTGTATATGAAGGAAGATAACTTCCAAGTATACAAAGCCTAGTCTACTTTGCCAAGCCCCAGAATTATCCTGAGCTTCGGCTAAAGAAGAGTTCAGCTAATAAGCAAGCCACGACCAGTAGTCTGCAAGATTGCTTGTCAGCACCCTCAGCCATGTTTGGCTTGGCTTTTGGTTGTAAGCTGAGTAATCATATCAGTTGGAGGGTTACATGGCTCACTTTTTCATTATAACTGCTGCTTCTACTCACACCATGGTGGATGGATATGTTGAAAGAAAAGTTTATCGTATCTGTTTGATGAACTTTTCATGTTTGACATGAGACAAAGGTTTTATTGGAAGACCAAGATTTTGTCCAAACGTGTTTCTCATCTATTTGTTTGCTTCGTGCCATTCTTGGCTTCATTTGCAAACCTGCATAAAGGTAAAAAAAGCACTTCATGATTGTATCTGTGTTTGTCCTTCTTTGTACAGGATTTTGTAGTGCGTGATGTTCGCCGAACTCTCTTTCGGGTTATTTCTTCTTTTAATCGTAAGCTGGAAGATGAAGAGGAGATGTCACTTCTCATTGAACTACAATTCAGAGCTTTGCAAAAAGCTTTTCATCTGCCTTCAGAATCAGGTGAAGATGCTCACACCAGAGTCGCTACCAAATTACTTAATCTATATCGTACTGGTAGACTTGGGCACTATACGTTGGACTGTATTCCTGGACATGTATTATAGTTTTTTTCTTTTCAATACTGCCCAAGTGATATACCAAATTTTCATCTGTTCTATTCAGCAAGCTTATTTTCAGACCAGTTAATTGGCTCGACTTTTTGGTTTTGTTTTGTTTTGTTTTTTTGGTTAAGTTGAGATTATTATTAGTAAATCGTAAGCCATCCCGCTAGGGGAGCGTTACATGGTTTTACAACTTTTTGGTTTTGTTGAAGTTACAGTTTTACTGGTTTAGCTAAAAACATGCTAAGATCAGTAATGATAAACCTTTGAGAACAGTTAAATCTATAAACACGCATATACTGAAGTGATCATATAGTTCATGGTCAAATTAACGATTTAAGGGAAAATTACACCGCTGAATTTTGGGTTTAATACACTCGTGACCTCTATTTTTTTTGAGAAATTACATTGACAGCCCTTCACATCAGGTTCCGCATTTCACAAACCCACTCCTGTTATCTTCCTATACGTTTTGTCTTTTTTAATTAGTTTAAAAGTAGAAAACGAAGCCCAAACCAAAGCTTCCATAACCCCCGCCCACTGTTGCTGCCGTCTGCATAACCATTCCTCCACCAGTGCTTCCAACCTCTACCTTATCCACCCACCAACACACATGGTACAGACACACAAGACAGACAAATGCGCACGCTTGGCCCTCAGTCACGCCCCCCCACCCCACCTCCGGCGCTCCACACCCACACCCACACATGGCACACAAAAATGCAGACATATACATTACAAATAACAGCCGCACACACCCCCTGGTTACGCCCCTCAGCCCCCGTCCTCACCACCGGTGATTCGCACCATACCCTATCACCCACACACATGCTCGCACACACACAAACACATACGACACACCCAAGCTCACACACTTAGAGACCCCCCCCCCCCCCCCCCCCACACACACACACACACACACAACGGATCAGTGGATTTGAAGTTTTGTCCGATTGAGATTTGGGTTTTTGTTGCTTATGAGATAGATTAGGGTTGGCATTTGAAGATTCGTTACACCTGCAAGGGCAATTTAGTCATTCAGTAAAAAATTTAACACCATCCACCAAAATCTAATGACAAGGGGTGTCAGTGTAATTTTGCAAATAAAAGCAATAGCAAGTGTATTAAAACCAAAATTAAGGGGCATCTAGTAAGATTTTTTCAAGATCTAAATACAACAAGAAAAACTAGTAAAATGCAATGAGAGGACGATAGTAGGCAAGCAATGATAGTAAAAGCACTAGAACAACTATATATGAGAGGCAGTTGACTTCCCAACTCGCTCAAAGCAAAACATGACTTACTGTCTAGGTTGAAGATACTGAATTCACTGCTGCCACTAGACCTCCATTTATCTTCCCCATGGTGGTTGATGGTTGATGCTATCATTCGTCAAGTAGATACAGTTCTTTCCAACCCCTTGTATTCAAAATTCGAGACAAAAATGACTAATTAGGACCCAAAAATAGAGCATAATCACCTATGTGCTTACACATTCCAATGTTTTGTTTGGAAGGTCTAGCTTATAAGCATCCAACACAGTTGTCTTATACTCCATCTGATCTTTGAATGGATTATAGCACCTCCAATTCTTGGGTGCATAGACTAGGAAAACCCACTTGTGTACCCGTTTCACTTTCAATTTCTCTTCTACGTGGGATTCAAGTTCCCACACCATTTCTCATTTTCCACACGTGAACAAAGAAGAAGAAACCCAAAAGACTAAAGTGTTTATTTGGAAAACTCCAACAATCCCCCACCATTTTCAAACAAATGAAAAACACACCGTGGCATGTGACCTAGAAAACGTATGACATAAACGAATGTGGCGCTTTTTGCATGAACCTTCGGTTAGTGAAAACAAATTATCATACCAGCCAGGAAAACATGGTAGACGGGCTTTGAACTAGTATCCAGTATGACCGACCCGAAATACTTTCTCAAATAAGCATTCAATACCTCAGATTTTTTTTTTCTTACAGCCGATACGCGAATGGGTCTGGTGTCGATACCTGTGTTTTTTCATGAGTGCACTAGAGTTTAACATGAGCTCTAATAAGAAGCGGCACCGCTTCTGTCATTCACATAGGTATGCTTCTTAGAAGTGCCCTAGTAACTCGAACACTCTAATCTGAAAGTTATAAACCTACTGCGAGCTTTAAATTAATCACTCAACCTCTACAATCACAAACAAGTACCTATCACTACTATGTTTTGGATGGTTAACAGTAGCATTTGCCCAATCGTTCCCACAATCTAGTGCTTTCGGTCATGGGAAAATTAGAAAAAGATGGATTTTGGAAATAAAACTTAGTGGAAGGTGAGATTGTTTTGAAAAGTTATGAAAAAGTGGGGTGACTTTTTAAAATTTCTGAACAAGGGGTAGACTTAGAAAAAAATGGGTTTTTTGAAATCCTTTACTTTGATCTTTCCGAATTACCCCTGCCCCCAAAATTGTTGATCTCTGTTCTGGTACAAGTCATTTTCTGCAAGAATGCAAGTACGATTATAAAAAGATGTTTGTCATTTTGTGCAGATATTCAAGTCGATTCTTCTATTCCATCGTAATCATTTTTGAATCACAAAAGGTGTTTTTTTTTGTTTTTCAGACTGACCCACGATTTGTTCGGAACAGAAATCTACTGGAAGAACTTATTAAGAATAAGGTTTGAACCAAAATGTTGCTTTTGTTTAGCACGAGTATCATTGGGTTGGTACAACCAATATTTTTTTCTTTTTTGTAGCAAATGAATTTAAATACTATTATTTATTAACTGCATAAACGTTTGTCAAATATGTTGTCCAGTGGACATATGAGATACTAAAAGAAGAATTATATTTTGTAGAAAAATGTCTAATATCAGTTCACAGTATCCTGCTAGTAGGCTAAGTTAGATAACTATATTTTGTAGAAAAATGTCTAATATCAGTTCATGGTATCCCGTCAGTTGGCTAAGTTAGAGCACTTGCGCCTTAAATAAACTCGTCAATTCTTACATTTGGGAGATACTAAAGGAAGATAGTTCTTCTTTTACAACATCTATGCGAAACAATTGTTCTAATAAGGGTTCGAACGTAAAGAGACATGGGATATATAAGTCACATACTTGTACATTCCAAGCAATTCAGAAATATTACTATAACAATCTTTTGATAAAGAAAAAAGAAGTATCAGATCCGCTCTAAATACGCCGCATGAAGACATAAGGATGCAAACTATTGAAAAAGTTAGAAACTATCTAAATCCATCCATCTAGAATAATACCTGCAAAAATGAGGACCGAAAACTTTCAAGTCATTTTATGCAGAAATTATGCCGATACCCAAGTCATTTTATGCAAAAATTACGGGGCACAAGGGCGCCTGCTTTTTTCTCGATGGAACCACTACATACGTGGGATGACCTTGCGGGAACCACACACACACATTGCCCTTACACGACTGGGATCATTGAGGGTTGTCAGTATGCTCCGTTTCAATGGGAACTCAAAGCACATTGTTTCGTCACCTCTCCGTTATGGCGCATTTTATCAAAAAGTGAGTTCTACAATATTTCTACTGCTTCTGTTTTTAGGTAATAAACTTTTTGTTAACAAATTAGAATACCTTTTTGAATTGCTATACCAATAATTCTTATATGTTTCGCTCGATTTTTTTTAGTACTAGCTGCAGCAATGAGCTATATCTTGTTCACGGGGTAACTGAAGAGGTGTTTTAGCAATGAATGCGTGGATAGCTTATTTCTTGTATGTATTGAATCCTCTTAAGATGTCGAGAGAGAAGTGCAGCCCCATTTGCAGTGCTTTTCATTACAAAACGGCTAAACCGCATTCGTTTCTTCAATCCCAACCCCCTTAGCAAGGGAAGGCATAGTTCCTGCAAGGTCCTCTTTTTTAGGAGTCCCACTAAAGCAAAAGTAGCGCTTGTGCCTCCCGTAATTTATGCATAAAAATACTGGGGTGTCGGCAGAATCAGGCATGCACTTTTGCATAAAAAACTTGGGGTTTCTGCACACAACGACTTGTGTGGTGTTAGAACCAAAATACTTACTTTTTTGCAGACTAATTGAATATTAATACGAAGGGACAAATACAAAACTTTGAAAACAAACTTGATACCACATTTTTGCACGTAGGTTTATGTCTGATGATCTCGTTTCCTGTGAATTGTGTGCGTGTGTCGTCAATTGGGTGTGTAGTCGATAGTGCCGTGTGAATTTTGGAGGCTGTCACTATGTTTCCACTTGCTTGGTCATCAACTGCGCCCACTCTCATCCTCCCTTAATCTCCACCGTCCTTTTTAACCTCCGCAAATTCCCTCACATAATCCTCAATTTTATCCAACAAAATCAATCCCAATCGCCAATATCTTTATTTCCATTATGCTAGTAACGTTAGTCATCATTTCCGATGGTTATTATACAACTATGTCATAAATTCAAAGGATATAACTGGTTGGTACATACAAGCGAGTTTAGATCAGTTCCAACCTATCTTTTTTTTTTAATTAGACGTTGATATTTAAAACTTTATATTTAGTTTTTCATTGTTCTATAAGCAAAGAAGAAATAATATTGCTTTGACGAGTACCACTGGCACACTTGCATGAAGAAAGGGGGCTAAAGCATTTGCATGAAAGTTGTTGTTCATGAAGGAGATTAACGTGTTTGGAATTTTTTATATTAAAAATTATAATAGGTGGGTGGGTGGGTGGGTGGGTGGGGGTGGGTTGAGGCGTGGGCAGGGGAGAGGGGGGTGAGGGACATGTAGTTTGGAGGGAAAGCTGATTTGGAAGAGAAGATGAGGAAGGGTAGTTTGGGTAGTATCACTCTTAAGTTTCAAAAAAATCCATTTTTTTTAAAGCGAGGATTGTTCAACACTCTTTGTCACTTTTGGCTTGGCAATATGAAATCATTTATATATATGAGTGCATGGTTTGTTTTAGGTACAAGAATCTGGAGAAGAGATGCAAACCTGGAAGGAGATGCAAACCTAGAAGGAGATACTGTTAATTTTATTGCAACCGAACAACTGCTAGAGTTTGGAAGTTTTCGGTCCTCATTTTTGCAGGTATTATTCTAGATTGATGGATTTAGATAGTTTCTAACTTTTTCAATAGTTTGCATCCTTATGTCTTCATGCGGCGTATTTAGAGCGGATCTGATACTTCTTTTTTCTTTATCAAAAGATTGTTATAGTAGTATTTCTGAATTGCTTGGAATGCACAAGTATGTGACTTATATATCCCATGTCTCTTTACGTTTGAACCCTTATTAGAACAATTGTTTCGCATAGATGATGTAAAAGAAGAACTATCTTCCTTTAGTATCTCCCAAATGTAAGAATTGACGAGTTTATTTAAGGCGCAAGTGCTAACTTAGCCAACTGACGGGATACCGTGAACTGATATTAGACATTTTTCTACAAAATATAGTTCTCTAACTTAGCCAACTAGCAGGATACCGTGAACTGATATTAGACATTTTTCTACAAAATATAGTTCTTCTTTTAGTATCTCATATGTCCACTGGACAATATATTTGACAAACGTTTCTGCAGTTAATAAATAATAGTATTTAAATTCATTTGCTACAAAAAAGAAAAAAATATTGGTTGTACCAACCCAATGATACTCGTGCCAAACAAAAGCAATATTTTGGTTCAAACCTTATTCTTAATAAGCTCTTCCAGTAGATTTCTGTTCCGAACAAATCGTGGGTCAATCTGAAAAACAAAAAAAATACCTTTTGTGCTTCAGAAATGATTACAAACCAATGTTTGACAAATTTAGTATTGCATCGTTTGGAATAGAATAATCGACTTGAATATCTGCACAAAATGACAAACATCTTTGCATAACCGTACTTGAATTTTTGCAGAAAATGACTTGTACCAGAACATGAATCAACAATTTTGGGGGCAGGGGTAATTCGGGAAGATCAAAGTAAAGGATTTCAAAAAATCCATTTTTTTCTAAGTCTGCCCCTTGTTCAGAAATTTTAAAAAGTCACCCCACTTTTTCATAACTTTTCAAAACAATCCCACCTTCCACTAAGTTTTATTTCCAAAACCCTTCTTTTCCTAATTTTCCCTTCAGTCATCCATATGATGTACTCTGACTCATTGAACTATGATTTGACGCATATGCCAAGCGTTGAGTTGTTGAGGTTCCATCATTGTAATTGAGTGTTATGGGCTTGAACCCAATCCCCCTTGATATTTGGGAAAATTAGGAAAAGAGGGGATTTAGGAATAAATATTTGTGAAAGGTGATTTTTTTTTAGGAAAAAGTGGGTTTTGGGATAAAAATTTTGGGGATGATGGGTTTGTTCTGAAAACTTGTGAAAAAGTGGGGTATATTTTGAAAATCTCTGAAAAAAGGGATTAGTTGGAAAAAATGGGTTTTTTTGAAATCATATCTTTTTCCCATCCCCAAAATACCCCTCCTCTTGTTTGTCCCACATCAGACTTTTGGATTGGAATTGGAATATCATTCTCAGCATTTTCTTCTCTTTCCAGCCAAACTCTTTGGCTCTCTCTCTCTCCATTTCCATCTGCCGACGACTCCTCAACGCCGTCCACTTTCCGGTGACAACACGACGACGGCACGTCCACCTTCCGGCGACGCGATCTACATCCCCCTCTCCAAACCAAGTGTCTCTATCTCTCTCTCTCTCCCCGATTCCATCTGCCGGCGGCGACGACACCTCCACCTTCTGACAACGACGATCCATGGGTTTCAAAATCGATCTATAGTCGTCGATGACGACACCCTTTCTCTCCATGGGTGCTGAAATCGATCCATTGGCAACGTCGACTCCCTCTCTCTCCTCCAAACCGAACCTTCCGACGACGACATAGCTGGACAGCACCCTACGGCTGCATCACCTCCCCCTTGATCACCCAAGTTTGGATTGTGCTGTCTATTTGTGGATTGCTTGGGTAAGCTATATTGTGTTACATATTACTGGAATTTTCTGTTTTGTGTTGTCTGTGAAACTTCTATATTTGGTTCTTATGAATGACCATTAAGATTAGTGCAATTCATTTATTATTTTCTACCATGAGAATCCCTTGTTAGGTGAATAATCCATCTTTGTTGAGTTAATTATCTTCTGCTCTGCACATTGATTTATGAAGACTCAAAATTTTCGCTCCTGTAATGTAATTAACCTACTAAGAGCCATCCATAGCAAAATGTTGCCCTCCATTGGAGTGAGGCTAGCTGACTTCATTCCCATCAAGATGACGCCAAATTTTGAGGATTGATTTTTCTTCTCTGTAATGGGGTGGGTTTTAAGGGGATATGGGTGATAGGTAGAGGCTTGTGTGTGTGTGTCAAGTTAGGGGGTTCAGTTCAATGTTTGAGATGGGTTATTAAGGAGCTACTGTGAGTATTTATATGTGGATACTTACTGAACTTTTGATGACAAGTCTTTGTGGAAAATGCATTGCAGTGGTCACAGCATTTCCAACTAAAAATGACTTGCTTGCCAAAATCAGTAGTATTAGGTTAATTGATATTACTTTGAGTGACTTTATTTTATGTTTTTTAAATTCTACAGTTTTTTGACAAAATCATGCAGTTGGTACTTTGGCACTACAATTGGTTTGGTAAGAAACAAATGGGCACGCATGCAATGATAACTACACTTATGTTGAATTTCTTTGTAGTTTTTCTCGTGGCTTTTTCTTTATTTCATATGCAAATCTCTACTCTTTACAATTTTTCATTACATATAACGAATACAAATCTTGTACTAGTACATCTATCTAATGTTGGGCACAGATTCCACATCTCACTTAACTGTCTATTTGTTGTATTATCCTTCAAAATTTTCCAGCTCAAGATGCAATTCTTGATCCTCCCCTCTATCTGTGCAACGATCATTCCTGTACTGCTGTTTTGCTGAATAAAAAGCTTCAGGCAAAGTTTCTGTTTGCATTGGTTGCAAGAATATAAACGCCTTGATTTTCTGCACAAAATGTTAATAAGGTGGAGAAGTACATTGACACAAGTCGGTTTCTGCAAGAATGCAAGTACAGATGTGCGGAGATGCTTGTCATTCCTACTACTTTTCTAGTTATCATTTATGCATGCTAATCTAGTTATCATTTTGGGCCTTTATTATACGACCATTTTTTTCTTATCTAATTGGTGGTCATAATTATCTGAATATTATGTCTGGTTTCAAGTCCTTAATTGTAACTTTTTTAAAATACAGTATCTATGTAGTTATTCATGTATGTTTATGAGTAGTCAAACCTGTGGGACGCTGAGATGCACTGCATGGTGTGAAAATTACCTATTGGCTTAAGCTTTTAGGTCAAAATCGGAATCATCTTGTATATGTGGGACATCTTGGTGGTGGACACTTGACTCTTTGTTATCTCCCCAGCAAGGGAGACTCTCACTTTTCCGTGCTGATTAGCATGCATTGATTTGTCTTGATAGTACTTAGACATTTCATATAAAATAGGATTTCTGGATGTGTTGAGTAAAGGTGCAATTGTATTTCTTGTTACACTGCTTCGGTGCCCCCCCCCCTCCGGCCCTTCTCCCCTCTGCCACCAGCTAGTTCATTTTGCCGTCTTTGAAATCTATATTTTTGGTGTTATTTATGCAGATGCTTTTGTTACTACTGTCATCACTGGTCGCTATACACGCCTGCTATCTCTTGCTATAATATGGAAGAGTGCGTTTACTCCTGATTGAAGCTTACTTAAATAATTCGTTCACCATTGCCTGTCTTGGACCAACTTAACTATTACTGTACTATATTTTGAGTAATCTAGGTTAAACATGCATTTTTATTAGTGACTGCCATGTGCAGTTACTATTGACTTTAGACTTGTAGCAACCTCTTGTGTCTGGATTTTCATATCTTGGTTAGGTAAAAGGTGGTTGAAAATTGCTTCAAGCTTAGTCATCACCTTCACTTTTTGTAATTTCCGTAATCCTCTGATAAATACTCAGAGCACGTCAAAAGCAATCCACTTAGTATTTTCGAGTATTGCCTGTACTTATTGTTGGCTGATAATTGCACAAGTTCAATTGTCCTTCTATAGGCTGATATGTGGGGTCGCAGATTTATGTATGGATATTACAAGAAATTACCTTTTTTGATAAACATACATTGGCTGTCTCAATGAGTTTGTTAATTAATTTTTTTTGCTCCATGCAGAATGGACTTGAGCCTAAAGTTGATGACCGCGCGGGCAAGAGGACGTAAGAGTGAGAAGAAAGAAGGCTTATGAGGTGCGAGAGTGCCAAGACTTTTCGGCTTACTCCCTCCTCTCCGTCTATACTCGCACGAACGAGAAAGGATGGTGATAGCATAGGAAAGAATCCCTTGGTTATTGGTGATGACGATGGTTACGAGTATCATGCAGACGGAATAACTTCATGAGGTCATACATCGAGTCAATGAAGAAATCACGACAGATACAGCAGCAAATAAATAAGTTTATGTAGTGTATTATATTTTTAGTTCCTATTAGTAGTGAAGAGAGTGTTAGGCATCATTCTTTTGGTTGAATAAACTTGCGAGACTTCTACTGTATTTAATTGTATGTGTCGTCATGTGTATGAAATTTGGTGGTGCCATTGCAATAACCGCTTTTTGATTGATCCGACGAGTTCAGGTTGACAGTGTAATGATTTTTTTTACTGATTTTACTGAATCAAATGCAGAATTCAGGACTCTAAAAAAAACATAAGGATTATTGACCGCAAAAATTAAATGCTAACAAAAAATCAGTGACCGCTTCTGTAGTCGCTTATCTGGTCAATGTGATATCTAATTCAAAAATAATTAATTGCCAAAAGAGATTTAGCGAAGGCTTTTTGGGACTTACTCATGGTTTCTTGGCGTGGGCGGACTTCACAACCTATATGGTATTGTGCCCCACCACGTGCATACGAAAAGTAACCTTGGGGTGCTCGGACATAAGCTCTTCCCCTATCAAAAAATGTTTAGGGCGCATTTTATCGGCCCAGCTACGCATGGTTGTTGAGGTCGTAAGGAGTCCGATGTGGAGTGGTTGATGTGTTTACCGACCAAGCACAGAAGAACGTTGTAGACGCAAACGGTTTGTGGTGACACCAGTCATTTTTTGTGGAAAGACAAGTCAATTTTTGCAAACGTGTGTGTCCAATTGTGCTAATGCCCAAGTCGTTTATGCAGAAATTACGGGGCGTGTGCGTGTTGGTGGAGTCAGTGTCTCTCGGTTTGGAAAAAAGTCTCTATTTGAGGGAAATATGGGGTGGGGTGGCCGCAACAAGGTGGGGGTAAGGGTGGCGTAGGTAACCTTGCGGGTGGGAGAGTGGAGTGGGGGTAGGCCGCATTTTACACATAAGTGTTAAGGAGAAAATAATCCACTTTGGAGTGTGTTTACCGATCAATCATAGAAGAACGGTGTACGTTTTGGGTGAAACTTTTTCCAATGTCTGATAAAGATGACTGAAAATGGTTAGTGTCGAGACTAACTTGTTTATCAGCGTGGTCATGTCGACATACTGCTTCTCTATAATTTACTTTTAAAATCTCTATGGTGCAGCACGTTATATTCTAATGAAGATGATTACAAATGATTAGTAGTCAACAATGCACGTGATTAATACTTGAAAGCACGTTGAAGTCTCCAAATATGCTTTCGTCGTTTGATTGGATGCGACGATTGTACTAAGCGAACCGCACCACTGCATTTGTATGTTATTTTCATGCATTTGCTCATGTACTACTCTTGTGGCTACACATGGAATTATCGTCATTACTAGGGTCTGTTATAGCACCTATGTAGCTTCTCATCCATTCAAAACTTTATGTAGCTTGCATCTAGCTCTGTACTGTGCTCCCCATTTTCTAACTTATGTTCACCTTACGTGATGATTCTTGTCAATCTGTGTTACTATTCGTCTATGTTACCACATTTGGAGTTTTTAAGAACCCGTTAAAATTATATTTAACGGGTTGACAATAAACATTCCTATGCTTGTAAGCCAGTTACTGGAACAACGTTATTTGCATGGCGCCATATTCATCGCTTCATTATTGTTTTACTAATACCGTATTTACTAATAGTTAATGTGTCGTCATATTGTTGTTCTCTTCCAATTTTTCACTCTTATAAGTAGTAGGATCAAGCGACACTCAAATGATAAATACCGTCAAGTTATCTGCACCCATATGATTAACCATTTAATTTGGCATTGATAAAACTCCCATGTTTTGATGAACCATTCAATTGTTGGGTTTTATCCATTCCTTCTTGGTGTGAATGGATCTCGCAATTGATGTGGTATTTGTGGCCAACCATTTGCGATTAAAACCTACCCTTGGGGTACCGGAGCATACTGACAACCCTCAATGATCCCAACCGTGTAAGGGTAATGTGTGTGTGTGGTTCCCGCAAGGTCATCCCAGGTATGTAGTGGTCCCATCAAGAAAAAAGCAGGCGCCGTGCACCCCGTAATTTTTGCATAAAATGACTTGGGCATCAGCACAATCGGACACGCAATTTTGCAGAAACTGACTTGTGTTTCCACAGAAAGTGACTGGTGTCACCACAGAAAATGTGTTGCAGCTGTGTTGCAGTGGGTGGATTGGAGGGAAAATAGAAAAGAGGGGTAAACATTTGGTTAAAAATTACGACACATCCGATTTTTAGAACTATATCTTTGTGCCATGTAGGATTCCTTTGAAACATATGTATCTACCATGTAAGCTTCAACTTTGCACGTCATAGTCCCCCTACTTAGTTGGGCAAGACTTATATTGTATATTTGCACACACTTTGAGAAGTGTTTATATTATTGCTAAATTTGGAGCTTTCACGCTATACTCCTTTTGCTACGAATAACCATAAGGAGTTCTAAATACGTTGCCATATTACAAAGATGTTTGTCTGGTGCAATTGATCCGACACCCCAAATTACTATCGTGTTTGTCGTTGCGAAAATTTACTATTCTTTTGGAACATATGAAAGAAGTGGTAGAAATTCCAACAGAATTAGACGCTCGCAACATTCTTTCTTTGAGGTAGCTAAAGGTAAGTTTCAAAGGAATCTAATTTTTTATTAGTTATACTGTTAAGTTCTAACATGTTACACTCAGTTTTAACTAAAAAGATATTTGATTTCAATTGAAGATTAACTTGTGTCAAGCTAAGATTGAAATTCTATTGTCCAAAAGATGTGAAACACCAAAGGAGGTGGTCGATGTGTAAACAGATTAGGTGACACAATCATTTTCTGTAGAAACACAAGTCGGTTTATGCAAAGGTTCTTGTTAGATTCTGCCGATGCTCAAGACGTTTCTGCAGATGCAATACTAACTTTGCCTATAGGAAGAGCTTAAAGCACCTCTTAGTTTTGCCTCGTGTACACATGGCAGGGCATAATACCACATAGGTTGTGAATTCCATCCACGCCAAGAAGTGAAGAATGATCCAAAATAATGGTAGGTTTACATTGCACAAGTCAATTTCTGCAACAATGCAAGTCCTGATATGCAAAGATGCATGTCATTTTGTGCAGATATTCAAGTCGTTTCTTCACTTGCAACCAATTCAATAGAAACTTTGCCCTATTTGCGAATGAAGACGTGGTTTTGGAGTTCTTAAAGCTCTTCATTGGCAAATTGGGCAAGCGTGATTGTCAATGGTACTAAAATTCATGCTACACCATAATGGCACCACATGTATAGGATGAGGCCAAATGTACTATTTTTGTCACTGTAAAATGGCACAATGTTTTTACCATGAAAATCTACATTGAATTGTGCTATGTTATAAGCTCTTCCCTTAGGCAAAGTTTCTATTTTATTGGTTGCAATAT
This sequence comes from Escallonia herrerae, assembly GCA_033070095.1. Classification (NCBI taxonomy): domain Eukaryota; kingdom Viridiplantae; phylum Streptophyta; class Magnoliopsida; order Escalloniales; family Escalloniaceae; genus Escallonia; species Escallonia herrerae. Next base: position 162,271 of record JAVXUP010000173.1, on the reverse strand, counting down.
TAGAAACGACTTGAATATCTACACAAACTGACAAGCATCTTTGCATATCTGTACTTGCAATCTTGCAGAAAATGACTTGTGTTAAAGTAAACCATCTTTACACCATATTAGCTTAACAACAAAAGTGCTGCATTTTTGGTTTGTTGTCCTACGGGAGAATCAACTTCCTAAGCGTTGTAAGAGAATATCAACGTCTGTCTATAGGAGAATCAACTTCTTGGCTCGGTAAAGGGCGACCATGCCACTGAGTGAACATGCCAAACCCCGAAATCCTAAGCAAGCCTCTAAAATGGCCTATGGCAGCGGTCGAAAAGCGATGTTGTAGGTCCAATAACCGCTACTATAGGCTTTGGTGGCGTTCACATACGGCTGGCGTAAGTCTCGGCTGCCAAAGACTTATGGCAGCGGTCAAGGGTATCTACAGCAGCGGCTGGTCGCTGCTATTGTGGCTTCCTTATCCGCTGACTATGAAGACCTATAACAGCAGCTAAAACTGTATGCCAGCAATTAATGGCCGCTACATGATTCTTTATTTCCTCTTTTTCTTTTCGTGCCATGACATAGTAGGAGCTTTTGAACACCCCACTAGGCTTGATTTTTAGCTGTTCAGCTTAATCTTCAGTGCGCCTAAACCACATAACCCAGTCTTGCCTTTTGTTTTTTGGGTATTACTTAACTTTCAGTATGATAACATTCACTCCTATATAACTTCTTTTGGCTGATTCTATCTTAATCTTCTAGGTGTAAGTAGTATAGATCGTGGTATTTTATTTTCCAAAAAGCATAGGAGGACTTAGATCGCACCCAATCCATGTAGTAAACCGTTCTCTATCTATTTTTGTCTCTGCAATTGCAGCTTACCACGAACAAACTTAGTGCAACTTTTCAACGTTCAAGCAGCCCAAATTCCAGGAGTCAATAGGCGTTTATGAGTAGTTGTGTAGGATGAGTATGCATTAGCATTCAAATGCTATGAAAAACCAGTGTTAGGCTGGTTCTATTATGAACATTTATGTTACGATTTCCTATGACTTGTTCCTCAACAAGGCTTTTGGAATGGCATGTGTTTCCCACTTATATGGTCTATCCAGACTTGAAGGGCTCCAAAGCTTGTCATTAGGACAACACTGAAGATTATTACTATACCAAGTGAAAAGACAATGAGGGAGGGCCTCCCGTGTTCCTTTTTGGCTCTCTGTAGTAGCAGTAGTCCAATAAGTGAGCCCACGAAACAAATGATGGTGAAGATGAGGGCGCTACGGGTGTGCTCCATGCCCAACAAGAAGTATTGCATAGCAGACATGGTTGAGGATATTAATACCATGACTGAACAAGTTGTCGCTGTTACCTGCACCATGAGAGACGACAATCATGGCATGGACGAGATGCTATTTGCTCTTATGATCTAATTCAGGATCTGTAGTGCTTAAGCATAAGGTTCGGAGAGAGGGATGTAGATCGCATCGCCGGAAGGTGGATGCGCCGTCGTCGTGTCGTCGCCAGAAAATGGCTGGCGTTGAGGAGTCGTCGGCAGATGAAAATGGAGAGAGAGGGAGCCAGAGAGTTTGGCTAGAAAGAGAAGAAAATGCTAGAATATTATCAATCCAAAAGTCTGATGTGGGACAAACAGGGGGAGGGGTATTTTGGGGATGGGAAAAGATATGGTTTCAAAAAACCCATTTTTTCCAACAAAACCCCTTTTTCAGAGATTTTCAAAATATACCCCACTTTTTCACAATTTCCCAATACAAAGCCCTCATCTACAAATATTTAACTCTAAATCCCATTTTTTCTTAATTTTCCCTTTTTTTTATAAACTTAAGAAAAAGTGGGTTTAGTTTTCTAAATTTCTGAACAGGGGAGGCCCTTAAAAAATGGATTTTTTCAAAACTTCAATTTTTGTTTACCCAAATTACCCTTCCCCCATCTTTCCTCCAAACTTCAATATGTACAAGCTCCCCCAGCCCCTTCCTTTCCCTTTCCCTTTCCCACCCCGCTCTCCTCTCCTACCCACCCACCGGCCCAAGTCCCGCATTAGATTTCTCCTGTATCTGGACATTGAGGACTGATTTGTTGGATGAAATTAAGGTTTAGGTGAGGGAGTTCGCAAAGGCTGAAGAGGCACGCCAACTATTTGATGAATGCCGCTGAGAAGACTTGATGAGTGAGTTTAATGTTAGCAGGTTATGTTGGCTGTGACACAAGTCTCACTCTGCAAAAACACAAGTCATTAGATGCAATAGTGTTCATCTGTTTGTATTAATATCCAACTACTCTGCAAAAAAGGAAGAATTTTCAGATTTCCCCTAGATCTCGACATTGAAGATTGATTTGTTGAATGAAATTAAGGATTGGGTGAGGGGATTTATGGAGGTTGTAAATTTTTTGTTAGCCACATGAGGCTTCAAAATTGTTCATTTTTTTATGTATCTTGTACAATTTTGAGATTCACATCGTATAGAAACGAAAATTTTGTTGTAACTAGGGAAGTTGTATATAGGATAAGAGGGTTCATCATTTTAACCCCGGACTCTCATTCAATTCCTTATTTTCTTTACTCGTGTTGTGTAAAGTTCATTTTTGTTGTCGGTAAAGCACTTCATCATTTTGTAGATTATTTCCATCACTTACAAAAAGTGACTTTTTGGGACTTATCCATGGTCGCGTCCCAAAAAGTGACGCGATCATTGTCATCTTTACAGTTCCTACCACCGTCGTACTGTGACATCTACCACTGGAAGCTCCATAATACCTTTACCATAACTATTATAATTTTTCGTTGTTATTGATCAATGGGGGGAAATTAGTTTTACGCAAAAAATTAGTTATTGATCAATGGGGGAAAATTAATTTTTCGGTGTCAATTTCTGCAGAAACCCAAGTCATTTTATGCAAAAGTGCATGTCAGATTCTGCCAACGCCTCAGTCTTTTTATGCAAAAATTACGCGGGGGGGGGGGGGGGGGGGGGCACAAGCGCTGCTTTTGCTTCGGTGGGACTCTATAAAAAAGAGGACCTTGCAGGAACTACGCTTTCCCTTGCTAAGGGGATTGCGATTAAAGAAATGGATGCACTTAGGTCATTTTGTAATGAAAAGCAAAGCGTTTTGTCACTTCTCAATTAAGCCGCATTTTTTCTATCCAAATATACACGTAGTTGTTGATGAGAAAATAATTGGAGGAAGAAAATGGCTGCTCTGATTCTGTGTTTTTGTTATGAAATGTCTTTGATGTTTAAATTTTTGGTTCCGGAAGAGATTGAAGAAGGAGATTGGGAGAAAGAGCGATAGGAATTAGAAGAACTTCGACAGGAAAGCGTAGGAATCCTTCGATTGATTTCGTTTTGCTTCTTTTGCAAGTAATTTGAATTGGTTTTGGATTGTGTTTGTTGCGGCTTGAATTTTATTAGATGGTGTTATCACTGATTTTATTTGGTGAATTTTTGTTTTTTTGGATTTGCAAGGATGTCGGCAACTGTGGTTAGCGAAGCAATGGTGATGACGGCGGCAAAATCACAACCGAAGCCGAACGGCGACTTTGAGTTTGTGAAATACAACTGTTGCAGGTTGAGGGAGGAGTGCACGGCGGCATTCATAGACAACATCCTCAAGCGGTTCAACAGGAGGTGGATCTACGAGTTATGCGGCGAGGCGGTGAAGGACGAGATCATGCGGTGTGAGAGGTTGGTGAGCGCAAAGGAGGCCATGAACTAGCACATGAGTTTCTGCTACAAGTTTAATTCCGCCAGTCCCCCGCTGAATCTGGCCATGCATTTGATATCCGCAATGAGGCAGATCTTGCGATGGAGTGCAAACTCACCAAGATCAATGCCAATCAGCCCCACCAAAACTACAGCGTCGAGGCTCTCGATTGGGCCAGTCTCACAGTTGTATGCCGAGCTTGTCGCTGGTTGATTGGTCGCCTTATCGCGGTGTAGAAGAAGGTAGTAAATGAATTGGTAGGACAGTCTGGGCATGTCAAGTTTCATAATTTCTCTTCCTGCAGATGAATTGGTAGAATGGTATAGACGCACAGTTTGGGTGACACCAGTCGTTTTATGTGGAAACACAAGTCTATTATGCAAAAGTGCATGTCAGATTCTGCGGATGACCCAGTCTGTTATGCAAAAGTGCATGGAGGGAAATAGAGGGGCAGGGGGTGGGGTGGGTATCCGCTGCAGGGTGGGGTGGGTGGGGTTGAAAGAATTTGGAAGGAATAAGATTGTAAAGGGGAATAAAAGATCAACCGAGATTGGGGGAGAAGTGGAGAAGAAATTGGGGAGGGGTAATTTGGGAAGTGGAAAAGTAGGTTGTAAACAAAAACCATTTTTTTCCAACTAACTCCCTTTTTCAGAGATTTTAAAAAGTGGCCCCCCTTTTTCACAATTATCCAAAATAAACCCATCATCTACATATATTTAACTCCAAAACCCATTTTTTCCTAATTTTCCCTTGATATTTTAAACACTAAGTCCCTTGCAAGACGTTTGGTTAGTGGACCTACCAGATTTTGACATGATGTCACATGATCTATAAAGATAACCCCATCAGATATCAATTTAGAGTTGTCAAACGGGTCGGGCAGCCCGCAGGCTGGCCCGACTTGGCCCCTTCTGGCCCGGGCTGGCCCGGCCCCGTTTATGAACAGTAGAGGCCCGGTCTTTTAGGGCTTAGGGCCTGGACCTAGACCAAGCCTGAATTTTTGAGAAAAAAGCCCGGGTCAGGCCAGGCTCAAAAAAGCCCTGGTTTGGCCCGGCCCGAACCGTGGCCCGGAAATGGCCTGGGTTTGGCCCGGCCCTAGTCTGGCCCGATTCTGGCCCCCATCTTTACTTTTCAAATTCACTTTTTCCCCCTTCCCTCCAACGGATTTATTCCCCTTTTTCTCCTAAATTCCACTTTTACCCCCCCCCCCCAACAGCAAAATAACGGCTAGTTTGGGAGGTATTTTTGTCCAAGTTAATTTTTTCAACTCTTTTAAGATTTTTACACTCTTACCCTCCCCAACAACTATAAACGGATAGTTTTTAGGGGTATTTTGGTCTTTTGTGAAGTTTCAAAAATCTATAAATTCACACCATTTCTCTCTAATTTTTCACACCAATCTTCTTACTCTCTCTTATATAAACATTCTACATTTCTACAAGCTTTGCTACTCTTGCTAATTACTGTTCTTATTTACTTATTAGTACTCTTGCATATTATTACTCTTGTTTACTTATTACTACTTTTGCTAAATTTTAATTACTAACCACTCCTCTTATTAATTTGTTACTCTCTAATTCTTTTATCTAGTAATTAGTAATTAGTGAATTTTTATATTTATCAATTACTATTACTAATTTTTTTAATTACTAACTCTTTCCAATTTCAAATTACCCTCAGTGATTCATTTGTTACTCTTTAATTCTTTTAATTGTTATTTCTAATTACTAATTATTGCTCTTATACTTGTGTATTTAGTTACTCTTACTAATTTTATTTTTCAATCTAGTAAAAAAGTTTAGCATCAAATATGGCTGGATTACTGAAGAAACTGAAGCGTGGATCATCATCACGAAAAACATCATCATCATCACAAACACCACCACCAGCACAAGCGCCAGCACCACGGCCATCACAAACACCAATCCAAGCACCACCACAACCATTCGTTCCTGGACGAATGAGTACAGGCTGTATGATAGATACCCAAGCCAATTGGGAGTTCAATCAAAACATTCCAGATTTTGAATACACGCCTGATCAAGACCCCCCGCATTATAGTCAAGGACGCAGCTCGGTTGGCGAAGCTACTACTCCGTGGCATAATCTTAACCCTATGCCTGGTCATGATGAAGAAGGGCCGAGCAATGCCTCCGGTAATGAGCCAGAAGTCCAAAAGGGGAAAAAAAGCCGAGTGTTGGAATCATTTTGATGAAGTTATGGTGGACGGCATCCGAAAAGCTCGATGTAAGTACTGTGCTAAATTATTTTCGTCTGGTAGTGGTAATGGACATCTTAACAGGCATTACCCTCAGTGTGCACCTCGACAAGGCCACGTCGAACCTACCCAAACGCAGTTATCTTTTGACGGTAAGTTATTTGTTTATAATCAGCGAGAGCAAAGAGACGGTCTCGCTGAATTTGTTATTCACGATGAACAAGCCTTTTCTTTTGCCGATAATGCTAAGCACTCTAGATATATGAACACATACGTTCAACCTTTGTACAAAAAGGTTCATAGAAACACAACTAGATCCGATGCACTCCGACAGTATAATGCTGCTAAAGCACGCTTGATCGATTATTTCGATAAATTTGAAGGTAAAGTTAGTCTTACTTCTGATATTTGGCAATCTCCGTTTACTTTTGTTAGTTATACTTGTGTGACGGCCCATTGGATTGATGTCGATTGGATTATGCACAAGAGAATCATCGCTTTCGAGCTCTTTCCTTTTCCGCATGATGGAATGAACATTGCTAGTATTATATTAAAAGCATGTACCACGTTTAAATTAAAGGATAAGATTATGAGTATTAGTTTTGATAATGCTTCTAACAATACAGCTGCTGTTGATGCTTTACAGGAGAGCCTCAAACCTGTACTTTATGGTAAATTATTTCATGTTCGTTGTGTTTGTCATATAATTAATTTAATTGTTCAAGATGGTTTAGCTGCTGCAGGAGATATTCTTGTCAAAATGAGGGGTATGACAGCGTATGTTAATAGTTCGAGTCCGAGAACACAACAATTTAAAACGTTGTGTGTTGAATATAATATGCCTCGCAGGAGAGCAGTTACAGATGTGGTCCACAGGTGGAACTCTACATACCATATGCTTTTACACATTCTGGCATACAGAGAAGTCTATACGCATTTTCTACTAACCTTGTTCCCAGCCGGCTTGCCAACTCAAGAGGAATGGCAGATGGCCACATACCTAGCTGAATTTTTGGAGGTATTTTACACGTCTACCAATTTATTGTCTGGTACGTACTATCCCACCTCTCCTCTCGCTGTAATAGAAATTCTCAAGATGGCTACAATGTTATCGAAATGGAGATATATACGACCCTTTGAGGAAATAGTAAAAGTGATGGATAAAAAGTTTAATAAATATTGGAGTGAACTGCCTGTTGTTTTTGTTGTTGCTACTTGTTTAGATCCTAGGTTAAAGTTGCATGGCGTGAATGTCTCGATACAAGAGATATCGATATTAATGTGTCAGCTCTTCTCTCGATATTGTCTGGTACGTACTATCCCACCTCTTCTCTCGCTGTAATAGAAATTCTCAAGATGGCTACAATGTTATCGAAATGGAGATATATACGATCCTTTGAGGAAATAGTAAAAGTGATGGATAAAAAGTTTAATAAATATTGGAGTAAACTGCCTGTTGTTTTTGTTGTTGCTACTTGTTTAGATCCTAGGTTAAAGTTGCATGGTGTGAATGTCTCGATACAAGAGATATCGATATTAATGTGTCACCCAGTAGAGGATACAACCGCACTCACAGCGAAAGTGAGCAAGACATTTGAGGAATTGTTCAACCTCTATCGTAATTCTGTTGACGTGCGCGGACGAGCTTCATCATCGACTGCGGAGAGGTATTATGCGCCATACCTTAAGGGCTTTGAACATCTAGTAGCAAGACAACTACCAGGTGAAGGTACTTCTAATTCGGCAGGTTCGTCTACTTTTTCCTCTTTTAATGAGATTGGTGTATATTCAAATACTGATCATTATGGTGATTTATCAATGCAAGAACAGGTTAATTTTAATTTGTTAAATTTTTGGAAACAAAATCAAAACATGTATAAAACTTTAGCTCAAATTGCACGGGATGTACTGCCAGTGCAAGCCTCCACAGTTGCTTCAGAGTCGGCATTTTCAGCGAGCGGGAGGGTTTTGGATGACAGGAGGAGTCGTCTTAACCCCGAGTCGCTCGAGCTATGTGTATGTTGGAAGGATTATCTTGATGCGAAATACCGCGAGCAAGATAAACCGATTGATGATAGGAAGAGCAGTGACTCGGATGTTGAAGTACTTCGGATGATTAGGTAATTTCTTTTTATTTTCCTTCTCTTAAGTTTTAAGAATAAAATTTCTTACAAAATATAGTTTTTTCATATATATATATATATATATATATATATATATATATATATATATATATATATATATATATATATATATAATAAATTTTTACAAGCAAGATAGATATTTTTCCGTATATATAAAAAAATAGGTAACTTCGCCTGTTTGTTTAAAAGCAGCCGATCCCAAGCTCTGGATAAAAGGAGGAGGGCCTATAAATACATATATCTTCAATGTATTTGATTTATAATGAAATAAAAGGATAAAGATTAAGTTCGTTAAATTGTGAATATTGGACTTGCCTTGATTACAATTTGCTTAAACAATAACAACAAATTACCGTAATTAAAGCCTTTACCTTGAATAACAAGAAAATGCAAAAATAAAAAATAAAAATTGGGCCCGGGCCCGGCCCTAAATGTTGGGCCTAGGGCCTGGGCTTGGACTGGGCCAAGATATCCCCAGATTCTGGCCCTGCCCAGCCCGGCCCGTTTGGCAGCCCCCTGGCCCGACCCAGGCCCGTTTTGCTGGAGGCCCGATGGGCTTGGGCCAGATCGGGCCGGCCCAAGCCCGGCCCATTTGACACCTCTATATCAATTGCCTCACATAGCTAGGTCTAAGTCCAATATGCATGGAGTTATCACTCTACATATGGCTATAGGCACGGGATAAAACCGTCAGGCTATCACAGCGTAAAGATATCGATAGCATTGGCTTAGGCCATGCTAAAATTTTCTAGCAGTGGATTCCTTAGAGACTTTTCTTCTTTGCATCAAGAAGCTAAAGCTATAAATTTTCAAGCCATGATAGTATTTGTGGTACATGTTTTCTTCTTCGAACGTCAAAATTGAGCCCCACTCCTAGGTATATATATCCACCCACTGAATAGATGAATTATAGTTCTTATTGGTAATCCAGGTAACATCTTTAAATCCTTCCAAGATTGGTGGATTACCAAAGTAGTGCATACTATAATCCCTAGTGTCCTAAAGATACGTACCAATCTATGTCACTAGGATAAGTAGTATACCTACTAAATTTCCCTACAGCAAAATCTTAATCGGGTCTTGTGGAAGTCATAGCATACACAAGACAACCTATGATTCTAGAAAACTCTAACTGGTTAATAGGCTTATCAGTGTCACAATACATAATAAAGTCGAAAGGTGTGGAAACAGAGTCGTAACCTTGATGATGGAAGTTAAGCAAAATTTTCTCCATATGGTGAGATTGACTAAGCACTAAACCACTAGCTTTTCTTATTATTATAATTCCTAGAATAACATCAGGAGCTTCCACGTCCTTCATGTCAAACTTAGATAATCATGACTACTTAAATTTGATGATACTGCCACCATCAATACCAAAAATAAGCATATTTTACCATTTTGAAACTTACTTTAGAAACACCTCTCTGATTGATGAATCTTGATACAAAGTGTAGTGAACAGCCTTCAAAAAATTCTTAGGTCCACTGAAGGCCTAAAATGTTGAGTCGCCATCTTATTTTATTGTTAATAATAAGGAAAAATAAGAAGAAAACCTAAATGACTCTAAATTGCCAAGGTAGGCATTTAATTGAATTTCAGAGAGAAAGCAATGTGATGGGTCCGGGACTAAGTTATACAATGGGAAGATACCCTTTGTACGCTAATTAGTCTTTACTACAATCTTGTTGATCTATAATTTTTAAATTCCAAAGATGATGAACTATGAAATGTGCACAAGATCACATTTACATTAATCTAAAATTTGGTTTGAACATAACATCAGGGGTTGAGTGGCCTACGTACCCAGTTGAACTAACGGAGATCAAATCCACGTAGTTCTGAATGACCCTACGGGGATTTCAGTTTTATTTGCTAGCACCCTAAATGGATTAAGCTTCTTTTTCTCGAGCGGGACTAGAATTTTAGGGACTAACACTTCCAGTAATCTTAGAATTCTGATTAACATATAGACTTTTAATACTGTTAGACTTCTATCCATATTAGGATTCTGATTCCAATTTTAATCTTTTCATTTTTTAAGACTAAAATTTGGTCACTATAATTGGGAAATGAGTCTAAGACTCCTAAGTAAATAACAACCTAGAAATGAAAATGAAAGAATAAAGGTTTAGAATAAACTATAGCTCGGGATTTGGCTTACCTGGACTACATGATGGGAGGTTGGGGTGAATCCACAATGTGAAGAGACCGAAAGAAGGATTACCAACCAAAAATGGGCTGGAAATGGTATATAAAGTGTGAGTTCTCTTTTACAATATCTCCAGAAATTGTCTCACTAAGCAGAAGTTCCATTTTTCAATTGCCCAAGTGATTTATTTAAAGAGTTATGGGGTTATGGAGATGATAAAGCAGATTTTTCGGGTATATACTTTTAAAAAAGATAATAACCGGATTACCACTGAAAAGTTTAAAATGCCCATAACCTATGCAGTTTAATCTTGAGAAAAATCTTTATCTACCGGTTTAATCGAAGACCATCTGAATTTTATCCCTTAATCAGGTACAGTTTTATCCCAAATCTAGACAATTACCACCCCAAATTCAGATAAAATCCCCTAAACACTCATGGGACAAACCAGATTTAGCGAGTCTATCCTAAGTCATTTTTAAATCAGGCCTCGATCTTTGTATCCTATCTATCCTACCTACACATTAACCTTGGTTTAACCCAACCAACTGAACATATACTAACTAGACTAGTTTAACCAATTGAACTGAATTATAACTGAACTGGACTTTATTATTAGACTAGACTTAATCAAATTAAGCTTGATATGTACTACATGGGCCCAACCCCATAATAATAACGAAAGCCTAAATAAGAAGAAAGCAAAACAAATAAAGAAATAAATAGAATGGCATAAAATAATCCTATAAAAATAAGGTGTCCAAGAGCCCTTCAGTGAAAGAGCTCACTCGCAAGCGAACATCATCAAAACAATGAAGTTTTGTAAAAAAACATGGAAAAAATCACAAAATTTATGGGCTAAGAAGATGTTCCCCAGTCATTGATTACCTCGCCCTTCTCTTAATTTGCTGATGTCAATTTTGTAATTTTGACTTTTTGATACCATTTTAAACTTACTCACCTTTATAGTTATGATTTAGATTATTGTAGAAAAACACGGAAAAGACCACAATATCCATGGGCTAGCAGCCATGGCACATGCGATTTATGTTCAATATTAGAGATAAAAAAAAGTTACCAATAAATGAAAGTTACTTGTTTAATATGGTTGTTAGTTATATACTATTTAATATTGTTGTTACTTATATATGTTTTTTCATTGTAAAAATTCTAACTCGTAGTTCTAAAGTGCACCATTTAGATGCGCCACTTGTCATTACCTGAATGAGTTTCTATGTAACACCAGACATCATCTTTGCTATTTACTTTATCTTATGTAGACATCTTATCTTGTACAGACTTGACCTGAATTAAGACTAAATTGACTGAACTTACCAACTGGACTAGACCAATTAAACTGAGCTAAATAATTTGGACCTAATATATATAACATAAAGCCTACACTAAGGCCTACAATAGAGCGTCTACACTATGATCATAGATATACGAACACCTAAACAAACATATAAGCACCTTTTGATTAATCCCTACTATTTCAGGACTTGAACCAAATACATTGTGTGCAAACCCCAAGTTTTGCAATACACTTGGTGTGCGAATTTAAAGTTTTGCAACAATTACTGGAAGTTCCATTTGTTTATTGTAGTGTGATTGTCATGTCAATATAAGCTAATAAAAATAAAATGAACACGAAATGCTAAGCTGGCCTCTAGCTGCAAGAATCATATCAACTATTTATGAAAAGGGAAGAGTCATACGTTTTCATGATAAAGCCTATGTGTGACGCTAGATATCCAGTTGTACATGGCATATAACAAACCCTTGCTTCGCTTGTAACCCTTGGTGTGATTTGGTAACTTTACCAATTTGATTTGTTATTTGTAACTGTGACCATTATTATTGTAACGTGATGAGCATATTAATACCGATAATCTTGGTTGTTCTTTGACAAGAAAATGTGCGTGTCAGAAAAGTTACAAATAAATCCAAGCAGATTACTCATGTAAACTGTTCAAAAACCCAACCATTTGAAGTAATAAAAATTCATGCTAAGTACCTCTTAGAGAATGATGACACCATTAACATCCCCAGGTAGTGACATATGGCACTCCAGATTTTCAACTTTATCATCAGTAAAATAACCAATTAAGTGCCAATCCATGTTATCCCCGCTCCCCTTCCTTCTGTTATACCCCGAAAAAAAATTATGTGTGAAATTAATATTTTCAAACGAATAAGTTTGTGGCCTTTTGTTAATATTAAAAAAATAGTTTGGGATTGTTTCTGAAATTTTCGGTGAAAGTGGTTTCATTCGAATCAAAACTATTTGATGTTAAAGTTTTGGAGTTCTGAAAGTATCGGTCGAATGAAAAGTGGATTTTTCTTTGAAAGAAAAGTATTTAAAATCGTGAAGAGCCAGTACTGAAGTTTTCATTCGAATTAAAAGTTTAAATTAGAATGAAAACAGTTTTCGGTCGAATGAAAAAAAAAAGGTTTTAATTCGAATTAAAAGGTTTGCATTCGAATTAAAAAGATTTCATTCGACTTAAAAGTTTTAATTCGAATGAAAACATGTTTTCAGTCGAATAAAAAAATTGAAAAACAATTTTCAACTCTGTCGAATTCGGTCGAATGAAAGATGATGTTTCGGTCGAATGAAAACTATTTTTGGTCGAAGTAAAACTTGGTTTTGTTACATATAAATAGTTTCTTATTTCGTTTTGAATCTTTTTGGTTCTCTGCTTATTTTCCCTTTGCAAGAGAGAGAGAGAGAAAGTGGCTTGGAAGGTTCGTGATTTCTAAGGTGGAGCTCAAGGATTTGTATTCTCAAATGTTTTGGCTAAGGTAAGGGTTTATTTTGAAATTCAAATCACCGATGGACCAATCGCTCATGTAAGTCCTTAGTTTCTTCTTGAAATCCGAACTTGTTCGAATTGAGTTAAGTGATTCTTCTTCTCCTTTTGCTTTGAGCTTTGTTATAAAAAAACTTGTTCTCAATGCTATGACTTGTAAAATTCAATTTTCGTCGAATTCGTTTGACCTTAGAATTTGCCATGTTGATATCGTTCGTTTTAGAGATTGTCATTATTTCGTAAACTCCATGTATTGTTTGACATGTCGGATATTTGATTATGTGTTAAATTAGAATCTTTGTTTTGATAACTCTATGAGCCACATCACAGTGTATGTGACTTATGTCTGACTTACCCACGTGGATTAAAACGTGGGCTAGCTCAAGAGAGTTGAGCTAGAAATCGCGATCTTACTTTCCGAACCGGCCTCATATGTCAATATCGACGTATGTGACCACTTTCTGTGTAACGACCCGGTCCACGGCCCCACCACAGGGCATTGCCTCCCTCAAAAGGGCTAGCCAAGTAGGTACTTATGAGTTCATAGGCAGGGTCTTATAAGGCCAATCGCAAACTCTCCCATAACCGATGTGGGATATTACAATCTCCCCACCTTATTCCTTAGCATCCTCGCTAAGGCTCGATCACACATAGCCCAGAATCTTCCTCTCTAGCCAATGTGGGATATACCGGGCTCACCCTTCGTTGCCCCAACCATCCTCTTGATGTGGGATATACCTGGGCTTGCCTTCGTTTCCCCAACCATTGACAACCCGACTGGATAGCCCAGCCCGAGTTTTTGAGAGTCGGCTCTGATACCATCTGTAACGACCCGGTCCACGGCCCCACCACAGGACATTGCCTCCCTCAAAAGGGCTAGCCAAGTAGGTACTTATGAGTTCATAGGCAGGGTCTTATAAGGCCAATCGCAAACTCTCTCATAACCGATGTGGGATATTACAATTATTGTAATATCCCACATCGATTGTGAGAGAGTTTGCGATTGGCCTTATAAGACCCTGCTTATGAACTCATAAGTACCTACTTGGCTAGCCCTTTTGAGGGAGGCATTGCCCTGTGGTGGGGCGTGGATCGGGTCATTACAGATGGTATCAGAGCCGACTCTCGAAAGCTCGGGCTAGGGTATCCAGTCGGGTTGCCGATGGTTGGGGGAAACGAAGGCAAGCCCCGGTATATCCCACATCAAGAGGATGGTTGGGGCAACGAAGGGTGAGCTGGGTATATCCCACATTGGCTAGAGAGGAAGATTCTGGGCTATGTGTGATCGAACCTTAGCGAGGACGCTAAGAAATAAGGTGGGGAGATTGTAATATCCCACATCGATTGTGGGAGAGTTTGCGATTAGCCTTATAAGACCCTGCCTATGAACTCATAAGTACCTACTTGGCTAGCCCTTTTGAGGGAGGCATTGCCCTGTGGTGGGGCGTGGATCGGGTCGTTACATTCTGAATGGCTCTCTAGTGTCTCTCCGTACTCAGATATATTTTGACATTCGAAATTTAGTTTGATGTATGTTCTGTTTGAACTTTGTGCTTTCGAAATTTTATTTCTCAGACATTTTTGCTTTCATTTGATTGGTCTTTGAGTGACCTTACTGGGCATTTGGCTCATTCCCTTATTGTTTCTTCTTTCAGGTGGGACTTTGGGATCGAAGCGCTAGCTGAGTGATCAAGAGTTAGCTGCCTTTGTTTCAGAGTTAGTACTGATATTTTGAGTGTAATGATTGAGACATATTGTTATTACTTAGGTTTTATTTTTGGGAAACTCCGTGTCGGAGAACTTGAATTGTACAAAGGCTTGGGGCCACTGTATTAGATATTGATGTATTTTTGAGAATTATTAGTGTATGCTCTGAATTACCATTTTGGAATCTTCTTATAATTATAAGATTTTCTCTGATTTCTGTCTATTCGGCATTAACGCTCCGAAAATAAATTTGGGGAGTTACAGTTGGTATCAGAGCTTAGGTATGAGATTCTGTAGACTCGTGCTTAGGATCAGATAAGTTGTGAGATGGGTAGATTTAAGTGTAATGTCTTAGTCCGCATCTGACTTTAGTTTTCTTTTGTAGCTATGGCAAGTAGTCGTAATACTAGGCAAACTCAAAATCAGAATGAGGAACATCCAAACGTCACCGAGAACGAGAACTCGCCAGATCTTCTGACCCTCTTGGCAAACCAGCAAGTTCAGTTGACTCAATTACTGGCTAATTAGCAAGCTCAGTTAAATTAGCAGAATCAACCTAATCCACCTCAGAATCTAAATCACGGACAGAATTAGACCCGTAGCTTATTGGAGCAATTTGATAAGAAGAATGTAGAACCTATTGGATGAACTGACGATCCAATTGTGGCGGAGAAATGGATTTCTCGACTTGAAAAAGTGTTTAGGCCTATGGGTTACACTGATGAGGAAAAGATAGAACTCACCGTGTATAAGCTAAATGAGGAAGCAGACTATTGGTGGAAAATGATTGAGGATAGTAAGACGGCAGAACAACGCAAGGCGATGACATGGGATCAGTTTAAGATTTTGTTCTTCGACCGTTACTTCCCTAGGAGTGTAAAAGAATAGATGTATCGTGATTTTCTTAATCTAAAATAAGAGGAGAACGAGAGTGTAGCCGATTATGAGGTAAAGTTTACGCGACTATCTCGTTATGGTAAGCAGTTGGTGGCTAATGAAAAGGAAAGAGTGCAGATGTTCACTTGCGGTCTTAAGTCTAACATTAGGCAACGTATTGTTCCAGTCCTGATTAAGACCTATGTTCAACGTGTGGACATTGCGAAGACTATTGAATCTGAGGCAAAGGATTTCAGAGAGAGGAAAAAAGCCAAGGCAGGTAAGAGAGACCGCCCGGAACTATCTTAGTCACACCCGGCATAAAGTGATGGGAAGTAGAAACAGGCATATTCGTCGATTTCTGTTGGTCAGAGGGACCAAGGTCAAAGGCAGGTTCATGCTCGAGGTAATTTTAGTAGGAGCTTAAGCCAGAACTTTGCTTAGAGGCCTACGTCTGTTGGTTCTGATCCTATCTGTTAGAGGTGCAACAAGCGACATGGCGGTTAGAGTTGCTATTGGGATACGGGAGTGTGCTTCAGGTGTGGCCAACAACATCACCGTATCAGAGATTATCCTATTTTAACATCGGGTGAATCTGGCTCACAAGATTAAGTTGTGATGAGTACAGCTTCGGGCCCTAGACAGAATATGAATCAGTCATTTGGAGGACAGAAACCTAAGGCTATAGGCAGGGTGTTTAACATGACAGCTAAGGATGCGTCGAGTTCAAAGGATGTGGTGGCAGTACGATACAGGTTAACTCAACTGATGCGCATGCGTTGTTTAACTCTGGTGCTACTCACTCTTTTGTCTCTCTTTCGTTTCCACGACGACTTGGGGTTAGACCCTAGTCTCTTGACTATGAGTTGTCTGTCGATACTCCAGTTGGAGATTTTGTGATAGTTAATTCAGTAATGAGAAACTGTAAGATCCTTATATGTGATAGGGACCTTGGGAGGACCTAATTCCTTTAGATATTTGTAATTTTTATGTGATTTTAGGTATGGATTGGTTGGCATCCTATCATGCCTTAGTTGACTGCCTTGAGAAGTGAGTCCATTTTCATCTATCTGATTTGTCTGAATTTGAGTTTAGGGGTTCAAAACCTAGTGGGTTGTCAGTTGTCTCAGCTATTGCGGCTCGCCGCATGCTTCATAAGGGTTGTAGAGGTTACATTGCACACGTCCGTGATACTAGTCATGAAGGTCTTGAAATATTAGAATTATCGATAGTCTGTGACTTTTCTGAGGTGTTTCCCAAGGAATTGCCTCAAAAACCCATCGATCGTGAGATGGAATTCATAATTTATTTAGTGCCCAGTGCCGCACCTATTTCTAAGGCTCCGTATCGAATGGTGCCTTTAGAGATAAAGGAGCTAAAGGAACAGCTTTAAGAGCTGCATGATAGGGGGTTTTATATGCCCTAGTGTGTCACCTTGGGATGCCCCTGTTTTGTTCGTTAAGAAGAATGATGACATATTGAGACTTTACATTGACTACCGTGAGTTGAATAAGATCACCATCCGTAATAAATATCCGTTGCCACACATAGATGATTTGTTCGACCAACTTCAGGGAGTGAAGTTTTTCTAGAAGATAGATTTGCGTTCTGGATATTATCAGCTAAAATTCAAGGTGGAGATGTGCCAAAAACCTCGTTTAGGACTCGTTATGGTCGTTATGAGTTTGTGGTAATGCCGTTCGAGCTGACTAATGCCCCTGCTGCTTTTATGGATTTGATGAACCGTGTGTTTAGACAATATTTGGATCAATTTATTATTGTCTTTATTGACGATATTTGGTGTACTCTAGGTCAGAGGAGGAGCATCCTGAGCATTTGCGGATTATCTTGTAGACTTTGAAAGATAATAAACTGTATGCTAAGTTTACAAAATGTGAGTTTTGCCTTGAACAGGTTACATTTCTGGGGCATGTGGTATCTAAGGATGGATTAACCGTTGACCCTTCTAAGATTGCGGTAGTAACTGACTGGCAGAGACTGAGCAATACCGAAGTGCAAAGCTTTTTGGGATTGGCCAGCTATTATCGTCTATTTGTTGAAGGTTTTTCAAAAATCGATGTGCCTTTAACTCAGTTAACTAAGAAAAACACTCGGCTTGTTTGGAGCAAAGAGTGTGAAGGTAGCTTCCAAGAATTAAAGGAGAGGTTAGTGTCTGCACTGGTATTGACTTTACCCTTTATTTTCGGAGGTTTTGTGATTTATATTGACGCCTCAAAGAAAGGCTTGGGGTGTGTTTTAATGCAACATCGTAAGGTGATTGCTTATGCAACTAGACAGCTTAAACCCTATGAACAGAACTATCCCACCCATGATCTTGAGTTAACAGCAGTGATTTTTGCTTTGAAAATATGGAGACACTACTTGTATGGTGAGACCTGCGAGATTTACACCGATCATAAAAGCCTTAAGTATATTTTCACCGAGAATGAGCTGAACATGAGCAGAGGTGTTGGTTGGAGCTTTTAAAAGATTATGATTGTTCGATTCATTATCACCCTGGCAAGGCGAATGTCGTGGCCGACGCACTTAGTAGGAAGAGCTTTGGAAACTTAGTTTTGGAAGATATGATGAATTTCGATCTTGAGATTAGATGGCAAGATGGTGAAGAATACTTGGCAGCATTACAGGTACAACCTACTTTGATCAGCAGGATCAAGGAAGCCCAAGATGGAGATTTAGGTATAGCTCAACTCTTTGAGAATATTAACAGTGGAAAGGAATCTGAGTTTAGAATTGAAGATATTGATGAGATTGTGAGCTTCCAGAATTCTATGGGCACTGACCTTCGTTTCAGCACTGCTTATCATCCGCAGATAGACGGACAGTCCGAATGTACCATTCAGACACTAGAGGATATGTTGAGTGCTTGCGCGCTAGACCTTGGTGGTAGTTAGCATAGTCATTTGCCTTTGGTTGAATTTGCATATAACAACAACTATCAGGCAAGCATTAAGATGGCATCGTTTGAGGCATTGTACGGACGGAGGTGTAGGACACCACTATGTTGGGATGAGGTAGGATAAAGACGGTTATTGAGACCAGAATTGGTGCCGTTGACTACTTAAAAAGTTGATTTGATTTGGGAGTGTCTCAAGGCGGCTCAGGACCGACAACGTAGTTACACATCTCACCGTCGTTGTGAACTCAAATTTGAAGTGGGTGACCATGTGTTTTTGAGGGTTTCACCTTGGAAAGGGGTGATGCAATTCAGTCGAAAGGGCAAGCTTAGCCCTAGATTTATCGGGCCATTTGAGGGGTTGGAAAGAATCGGTCCGGTGGCTTACAGACTGGCATTGCCGCCAGAGCTATCGCACGTTCATAACGTTTTCCATATTTCGAATCTAAGGACGTATGTCTATGATTCGACGCACATTGTGTCATATGAACCTTTATCAGTTCGGGAGGACCTTTCCTACGAAGAGCAGCCGGTTGAGACTCTTGACCATCGTGATCAGGTATTAAGGGCGAAAGTCATTCCTTTAGTTAAGATTTTATGGCGGAATCACGAAATAGAGGAATCAACTTGGGAACTTGAGGAGGCTATGCGTGAGAAGCACCCTCAGCTTTTTGACACTTAAAGTATGTTTTAAATTCCGATTACAGAATTCTTTTACGGAGGGGAGAATGTTATACCCCGAAATTTTTCTTTTTTCTGTGTGAAATTAATATTTTTGAATAAATAAATTTGTGGGCTTTTGTTAATATTAAGAAAATGGTTTGGGATTGTTTTTAAAATTTTCGGTCGAATGAAAGTAGTTTCATTCTAATCAAAACTATTTGATGTTAAAGTTTTGGAGTTCTAAAAGTATCGATCGAATGAAAGTGGATTTTGCTTTGAACGCAAAGTATTTAAAATCGTGAAGAGCGAGTACTGAAGTTTTCATTCGAATTAAAAGTTTTCATTCAAATGAAATCATGTTTTCGGTCGAATTAAACAAAAATTTTGAAAAACCGTTTTCATTTATGTCAAATTCGGTCGAATGAAAGATGATGTTTCAGTCAAAGTAAAACTTGGTTTTGTTACATATAAATAGTTTCTTATTTTCCTTTCGAATCTTTTTGGTTCTCTGCTTATTTCCCTTTGCAATAGAGAGAGAGAGAGGAGGAGGAGGAGGCTTGGAAGGTTCGTGATTTCTGAGGTGGAGCTCAAGGATGCGTATTCTCAAATGTTTGGCTACGGTAAGGGTTTATTTTCGAAATTCAAATCACCTATGGACCAATCGCTCATGTAAGTCCTTAGTTTCTTCTTGAAATCCGAACTTCTTTGAATTGAGTTAAGTGATTCTTCTTCTCCTTTTGCTTTGAGCTTTGTTATGAATAACTTGTTCTCAATGCTATGACTTGTGAAATTCAATTTTCGTCGAATTCGTTTGATCTTAGAATTTGTCATGTTGATATCATTCATTTTAGAGATTGTCATTATTTCGTAAACTCCGTATTGTTTGGCATGTCCGATATTTGATTGTGTGTTAAATTGGAATCTTTGTTTTGATAACTTTATGAGCCATGTTACAGTGTATGTGACTTATGTATGACTTACCCACGTGGATTGAAACGTGGGCTATCTCAGGGGAGTTGAGTTAGAGATCGCAATCTTACTTTCTGAATCGGCTTCATATGTCAGTATTGACGTATGTGACCACTTTCTGAATGATTCTCTAGTGTCTATCTCTGTACTCAGATATATTTTGACATTCAAATTTTAGTTTGATGTCCATTCCAATTGAACTTTTGTCCTTTTGAAATGTCGTTTCTCAGATATTTTTGTTTCCGTTTGATTGGTCCTTGAGCGACCTTACTGGGCATTTGGCTCATTCCCTTATTGTTTCTCCTTTCATGTGGGACTTTGGGATCGAAGGTGTAACGACCCGGTCCACGGCCCCACCACAGGGCATTGCCTCCCTCAAAAGGGCTAGCCAAGTAGGTACTTATGAGTTCCTTGGCAAGGTCTTATAAGGGTCATCTCATACTATTCCACATCCGATGTGGGATATTACAATCTCCCCTCCTTATACCTTAGCGTCCTCGCTAAGGCTCAATCACACATAGCCCAGAATCTTCCTCTCTAGCCAATGTGGGATATACCGGGCTCACCCTTCGTTGCCCCAACCATCCTCTTGATGTGGGATATACCCGGGCTTGCCTTCGTTTCCCCAACCATTGACAACCCGACTGGATATCCCAGCCTGAGCTTTCGAGAGTCGGCTCTGATACCATCTGTAACGACCCGGTCCACGGCCCCACCACAGGGCATTGCCTCCCTCAAAAGGGCTAGCCAAGTAGGTACTTATGAGTTCCTTGGCAAGGCCTTATAAGGGTCATCTCATACTATTCCACATCCGATGTGGAATATTGTAACGACCCGGTCCACGGCCCCACCACAGGGCATTGCCTCCCTCACAAGGGCTAGCCAATTAGGTACTTATGAGTTCCTTGGCAAGGTCTTATAAGGGTCATCTCATACTATTCCACATCCGATGTGGGATATTACAATCTCCCCTCCTCATACCTTAGCGTCCTCGCTAAGGCTCAATCACACATAGCCAAGAATCTTCCTCTCTAGCCAATGTGGGATATACCGAACTCACCCTTCGTTGCCCCAACCATCCTCTTGATGTGGGATATACCCGGGCTTGCCTTCGTTTCCCCAACCATCGGCAACCCGACTGGATACCCCAGCCCGAGCTTTCGAGAGTCGGCTCTGATACCATCTGTAACGACCCGGTCCACAGCCCCACCACAGGGCATTGCCTCCCTCACAAGGGCTAGCCAATTAGGTACTTATGAGTTCCTTGGCAAGGTCTTATAAGGGTCATCTCATACTATTCCACATCCGATGTGGGATATTACAGAAGGGCTAGCTGAATGATCAGCTGCCTCTGTTTCAGAGTTAGTATTGATATTTTGAGTGTAATGATGACAGATTGTTATTAATTAGGTTTTATTTTGAAAAACTCCGTGTCGAAAAACTTGAATTGTACAAAGGCTTGGGGCCATAGTGTTAGATATTGATGTATTTTTTAGAATTATTATTGTATGTTCTGAATTATCATTTTGGAGTCTTCTGATAATTATAAGATTTTTTGATTTCTGTCTATTCAGCATTTACGCTTTGGAAATAAATTCGAGGCTTTACACCTTCCTCCCCCCCCCACCCCAGCGCGAGTATCAATCACTAATTGTGGTTGTGTCAAAGCTTTATTTCTATACCATCCAAGAGGGCACAAAGTTAATAATGAGAATGGTTCTTGGTTGCCATTCCTCAGTGAACCAAGCCAGAATAAAATCGGATCAGAAATGGAGTGTGGAAAGATTAAACAAAACAAAAAAATATTGAATTCAACAAATACTAAATTGATGAAATGGAAGGGTGAAAAATAAATGGTATATTGCAGCAATGAGTCTGAAATAATGGTACAGCTCTTACAATCTTACATGATCATGTCACACATGGTGGAATCCTTTTTCCAATGCAAGCAATTATCTCTTGCTTGGTGGTTGAGATTAGAAAACATGGAAAATATGACTGGACTTTCATGGGAGAGGACATGGGAGTTGCCAGTAAAATAAGGTGATGATAGATAACCCAATTAGGTGGAAATGTGGTATTGGCTAAGTAATTTTGCATTTGTGTCCTCAATTAACTAGAACCTTAGGTTTAAATGATGGCTAATTTTATAAAGTACTAAACCGTGGGCACTTGTCTTCACCTGAATGAGTTTTAGGATAACACCAAAAGGCGTGTTATACCAAATGGCGTTGTCATGAATCTAATATTGACTTCCAGCATTGCACATATGAACAACCAAAGCTCATAATTATATGTTGCATAGATATGAGAAATGAGTAGCAATAAGGGGGCAATCATACCTCAAACCCTTTAGCACGGCCAAATATGCCCACTTAAAAATCAGCAAAACACATCCATTAACTAATTGGGTCTTAATGGGTCAAAATCTTTTATAACCCAATAATCCATGGGTATAAAGCATTTGAGTGCCCACTTAACTAGGTCATTTAATTTGACATGGACCGTGATTAGAATTGACCACTCACGGGATTTGACATTAAATAAATTATGCATATTGTATTGCTAGATCTAAACTCAGAGTAATAACAAACTTGATTATCAATAAGGCCCAATTTTAAATAAAATAAAAAGGATAAAACAATACAATAAAAAGGGATTACTACATGTCCCCGACGTCAGATTTCTCCCCGGACATCTTGAGCCTATCCAAGATCTGCATATCCAAATGACTCATGATTTCCTCCTCTATCTAGGGCAGTTCAAGCGACAGATGATGTTCCTGGGAATCTTAGCAAAATCATGCCATTCATGCAGGTGTGCTTGCTCCTTAGACTTTTCAAGAATTTTGATTTCTTTATTGATAGGGAAATCCCAATCTAATTTAGCTAGCAAGCTGCTCTTAGTGGCAAGAATAGTCTCCCAGATACGAGGCCACAACTAGTTGATCTAGGTATCTGACAACACAGGTGGGTCAGTAGTTATACAATTTTGGCCAACACCAACGTCCATACAATTGGGTCCCCACCCTTGGGGGAAATAGTTTACATCATAGTAGAGGTGAACTCTTGCACCGCAAAAAGTTGTTGTAGACGCTGGGATAATCTACTCAAAGCTGAACTGGCCAAGAATCCGACAAGTGATGTAGAAAGATAAAAAATAATACAGGTCGATAAGACACAACTATGATATCCATCGGTCCACAGAATGAGTCTGTGGGTCCTCCACCACTTATAATACCAACAAATGTATCTGGACTCCTCAACCAGATAAAATGAGTCCAGGCATCGACCCCTGAGAGGCCTTCAAACGAACGATACCCCTAAATGAGTGACCCAGATGTCTCACGCCCCATCAGCTCAGTTACAAGGCACATTGATCTAAGAGCCAAATATATGGAAGCAAGAAGCTACCTCTATACTTGATGTTAGGATCTCGATGCACCACAATAATGGCATTAATAGTCTGTTGATACTGAAAAGGGGTTCGATGCTACGTGGAGGTACCACAAAGGATGCAGTCTGAGTCAGCTTCTAGGTAGACAAAACGGGAGACAACAAGGACGGAGTAAGGGCTGAGAGCAAGGCTCCCCAGACAGGTCGCGAGGGCTGGCAGTGCCACGCAGGTAGGGAGACGACGAACAGGGCCGACAGTCAACAGTCCGTGTTAAGGATATAGCGTCGAGGGTTCGGGGACGGGAGTCCAAGTGTGTTTCTCTCACTAGAATTCTAGAGAGAATGTCTTTTTAGAGAGAGAAAGTGAAAAGTTTAAATGAGAGAAAAGATCTTTGAATAAGCTCCAAAGTCCACTATTTATACGCAAATATGTGCATGTGTCATAAGTTGACATGTGTCACCCCTTGGGAATGACGAGTCGCCAGGGGGGCTAAAGTGCTGATTCTCCGTTGGACTGTTGGTCCCCAAGTTTGTGCTGCCCTGCCTTCGCAGCATCTCTCTGCCCGTCTGAGGAGACTGATCACGCTTTAGTAGCATGATCAGAGTAGCCCGTTGCCCCAGCCTCCAGTCCAAGCCCTTACTGAATCCCACAAGGTGTGTCAAGAGACGCGCAGAGAACCTGGCAGTGGTAAGGGTTGCCCCTGTAGCCAACTGCCAGGCAGACTAGGCGCGATGCCCTCCAAGGACCTGCTCTCGTCCTGGAGTGACCCGTGTGTCATTACCCTGGTGGTGTCGACGATCAACAGCAACATGAGTGACCATGGTCGCCGCTTGGTGCTTAGGGTCCGTTGCGGTGAAGTCTTCACGTCAGAGCTCCCTGCAAGTGTGATGTCGGTGGCTTCAAGGTTGTGTCGACGATGGCTCCAGGGTTGCGAGCCCATCCTGCTGCGAGGGCCAGAGCCCCCGGTGATTGAGCTGGCTCCACAAAGCCCGTCCCGCAGTTTGATTGAGCCGGCGATGGGGCTAAGCCCGTGATGGCACTAAGCCCATGCCACAGTGAGGGGTCCTCGTGCCGGAGCACTACGAGTGGAGCCCCCGGAATGCCGCACACTCCAGAGAGTGGGTCGAAGCATGTTCCATGTCCATGGTGGGGGCGCATGGTATGGTGAATAAGTGTGATGCCCGAAGTCCTGTAACATGATTGTGGCGCATGGGCGCGGCGACGACTGTCACGGAACAATACTTGGTGCCGGGGGCACATGTCATGGAAGTGGTGCATGGGTGCGGTGACAAAGGTCGCGGCAAAGGTGTGCGGGCGACGGGATTCGTGGAGATGGCGCACGGGCGACGGGAGTCACGGATAGGGTACGAGCGATGAGAGTCGCGGAATTGGAGCGTGGGCGACGAGAGTTGCGAAGTTAGAGAGCGGACGAGGGAGACGAAGGTCGCTGTGACTGCAGAGCACGACCATGGGCGACGGACGTCGGTCGTCAAGGTAGGTGGCCGACCCTATGCGCCACTTCCATGACATGTGCTCCCGGTACTAAGTATTGTTCTGTGACAGTCGTCGCCACGCCCATGCGCCACAATCATGTTACAGGCCTCCGGGCATCACACTTATTGACCATACCATGCGCCCCCACCATGGACGTGAAACATGCTTTGTCCCACTCTCCGGAGTGTGTAGCATTCTGGGGGCTCCACTCGTAGTGCTCTGGCACAAGGACCCCTCACTGCGGCATGGGCTTAGCCCCATTGCCGGCTCAATCAAACTGCGGG
Organism: Escallonia herrerae; assembly: GCA_033070095.1. Lineage (NCBI taxonomy): Eukaryota > Viridiplantae > Streptophyta > Magnoliopsida > Escalloniales > Escalloniaceae > Escallonia > Escallonia herrerae. Next base: position 136,939 of record JAVXUP010000173.1, on the reverse strand, counting down.
ACGGGCTTCGTGCCGTAGCCGGCTCAATCACCGGGGGCTCTGGCCCTTGCAGCAGGATGGGCTCGCAACCCTGGAGCCATCGTTGACACAACCTTGAAGCCACCGACATCACACTTGCAGGGAGCTCCGACGCGAAGACTTCACCTCAACGGACCCTAAGCACCAAACGGCGACCATGGTCACTCATGTTGCTGTTAATCGTCGACACCACCAGGGCAATGACCCAAGGGTCACTCCAGGACGAGAGTAGGTCCTTGGAGGGCATCGCGCCCAGTCTGCCTGGCAGTTGGCTACAGGGGCAACCCTCACCATTGCCAGGTTCTCTGCGTGTCTCTTGACGCACCTTGTGGGATTCAATAAGGGCTTGGACTGAAAGCTGGGGCAATGGGCTACTCTGATCATGCTACTACAGCGTGATCAGTCTCCTCAGACGAGCAGAAAGATGCTGCGAGGGCAGGGCAGCACGAACTTGGGAACCGGCAGTCCAACGGAGAATCAGTACTTTGCCCCCCTCTGGCGACGCGTCGTTCCCAGGGGTGACACATGTCAACTTATGACACATGCATATCTTTGCCTATAAATAGTGGACTTTGGAGCTTATTCAAAGATCTTTTCTCTCATTTGAACTTTTTACTTTCTCTCTCTAAAAAGACATTCTCTCTGGAATTCTAGTGAGAGAAACACACTTGGACTCCCGTCCCCGAACCCTTGGCGCTGTATCCTTAACACGAACTGTCGACTGTCGGCCCTGTTCGTCGTCGCCCTGCTTGCGCAGCACTGCTAGCCCTCGCGACCTGTCAAGGGAGCCTTGCTCTCAGCCCTTACTCCGTCCTTGCTGTCTCCCGCTTTGTCTACCCGGAAGCTGACTCATACTGCATCCTTTGTGGCACCTCCGTGTAGCATCGAACCCCTTTTCAGTATCAACATAGTCTATGCAACGACCGCATGAGCCAGGGTTTTCTTTTAAAGAGAAACCAGATGTTTGGCAATCGCATGTTGGCTACTTCACTACCCGTAATGTAAGCTATTTGGTAGTGAGGCACAAGGCCAAGGTCGCAACTCTACCATTGGAATTATTTGAGATCCAATCTTCCTCATTGAGGCATAAGCCAGACGGTTGTCAACTAAACTGGCCGATGATGTTCTGATAAAACTGGGCGGTGAACCTGTGCAACATAAGAAAATCCATGTTAAAGTGGCCATTAAGCCTTGTCATAAACGGCCAGTAAACCAATCTAAAAGATATATAGCCTGGTTAACCAATCGTGTTTTTACTTAGCCAAACATTTTGCATAGTGCCTTGTTGTTTTGGCCTATCTCTGTACATGTTCTCAAGCTCATTCATACTCCATTCTTATTTTGTTACTCATTTTATATGCTTGTGCTTTTATATCGTGCTTTTGCATGTATATACATAAGTTATAAGATACTAACATAAAAGAAAAACATTCAAAAAGAGAAAGCATATTGATAAAATATTTTACTGGCTGCAATTTTTGAAAGACAAATTGAAAAGAATGAATGAATTCCTAAGCTATCATATGCCTAGAATCCTCTCCTTCTCCCCTTGGCCTTTCCCTATACGGCTAATAATTGTTGAGCTTGAGGTGTGCTAGGCTGCGGAGTCAGAGTTAATAAGTGCTGTCATGCACACGTGATGCATGTGCGATTCATTAATTGTATGACGCTTAAAATAACGTTTTATGCAGCATTTGATAAAAGTCAGAAAATAGATATAACATCATGCAAACAAATTGAGTCTATTTAAATTTTTGGCTAAGACTTAAACACTTTCAATTAAGTAAGAACAAACATTCTTGGGCATATAAATATGCAATACTCTATTTCTTTCCCATTACTTCTTCTAATTGTTTTCATGAAGCTTCAGTCATACTCCTGCAAAATATGGTGTACACACAAAATATCACTACATTGTTCACATATAAGCTTTAAATTTTGTACAAAATCTTCATTTTAGACAGATCTAGATAAATTTTTATTTCTTACTTGGTCAAAGAACGAAATATCATTTTATATTCAGTCGTGTACATCTTTTTTCTCTACTAGTACTCATTTAAAAACATCAAATAAATTGATAGCATTTGTTTCCATTAAGAAGGGTCCGATTACCAATTCTATGTCTCTGTTGGATAAACATCACCTAGAAGTTGCTTACGATTATTTTTAAAAGGTTATAACCTCTCAACTTCAGAATATATTCAAATTTCATATATTTGTGTATCTGAAAGTTTATTTTTGTCCCACTTGGATGTCAGATAATGTATTCCAACCTATAAATAATGCTATTATTAGTGTATATATGGAATGTGCAAAAGCAGTGTGTTAAAATATATCATCTCATTTATCACGTTCTTTAAGTTCCACTCAATTTTGTGCGCTACTTTATTCTTGTAGATGTCAAAAACATATATGTACCATAGCTGATACCATAAGAGATAGTAAACGTACCGTTCTTGTTCTGCTTTCTTAGCTCTTATAACACCATTGGTCCCAAGTCAAATCCAAGACATTCTCACTGTGATGCGTGACACAGGGCATATGACCCTATTTTTATTTACCCATAGCCTTAGAAGTATGATTCAGTCTTTTTATGTGAGATGTTTTATGGTATTAGACTTAAAATCTATTTGCAAACCTTGGTCTTATTCAATGTGCTTCCTTTGTCGTATTCTATCCACATGTAACAAAGGTACAATTGATTGAGTAGAGTCTTGAAGGTTTATTATTAGGGTCAGTACATGCCCCACTCAAGTATTATTTCCTGCATTTTCAGTTATAATATTAAACATGCAAGATCTTTATATTCTTTAAGTTGAATGTAGATTTATAATCTATTTTGGAATTATAATATGCATATAGTAGATGCAAGAAAAACTTCATTGTACCTTTATAGGTCTTTATTCATATGCATGATGCTTGTATCACTTCTTTGTAAACAACTTTCTTTGTGTATACTCCTTCCAAGTTGTAAATCGTTCCTTTTTTAACTAATATCTTTGTTGCTTCCTTTGACTTTCCTCTGGAGGATGCCACGTATAGCCCCCGACTAAACACATGATCTGGAAGACACACTGGAAACTGATAAGGAACCTTCTCAAATAGGTGGGATATTAATATAACAAATAATGATGGCTCAAGTATAACATGTCAGGACTACAATGCTTTCATGCTATAGATAAACGAACTTTCCAACACATTGGAAATGTTCATCGAATCTATGGACATGCTCTTAACTCAAACCTATTTATATTTCCTTTTGTTAGACTCGTCAAGATCATCCATCGCTTTTGCTTCATGGTGGACGTTTATTATGTGAAGCTTGAGTCTCATAGGCTAAGATAGATACGTCAAAATTAGAAAGATATGCGAGGAGAAATGTTCCAAGGTTTACAAGATATATTAGATATAGTAGAAAATAATGCATGTATAACTTTTAATTTCTTAGAAGTACTTGAATTAAATTCCTAGAAGAACACATTTTACTTCATATGTTGTAATAGAATTTGCTGGACTACGGAGGATATTGCCATTATCATTTACTGGAAGATGCATGACATGTACCAACATTATCAAGATGCAATGGCAATGGTCCAATGATATCGAAGACCAAACATTTTCTCACTATGGATCGCAATTCATCATGGCTAAAAATTGTAGCTGAGTGCCTACCTGGACAAAAGCCAAAAGATCGTCCTGATTTGCTTACTAGGATATTTCAAGTAAGATACGAAGAGTTGAAGATATTACAAATAGAGGAATATTAGGCAAGTTGGTTGTCCATATTCTGGTGTTCGAATTTCAGAAACGTGGGTGCCACATTTTCATATGATTCTAAATTTGGAAGAATACAGTAAGTTGCATAAGCCTGAATATTATGACCGCATTGTCAGAGTTGAGATACCTTACAAGGATGAAGAGCTTGTGTTACATAATGCATTTCTAAGTCATATGACACATGGCCCTTGTGGTGTACAGAACCAAAGAAAGTTGTGCATGAAGAGTAGCATTTTCTTCGATAACAAGATTGTTAAAGACTCTTACCCAATATATCGTAAGAGGGATGATGGAGGTCTATTGCCTTAGATAAACGTGGGCAGGTTATGGTTGAAAATAGTTAGGTAGCAGCGTATAATCTATGGGTTCTATGCCACTGTCACATCATTGTTGAAATTTGTAGTACACTAACAAGTGTTAAGTAACTATACAAGTATGTGCGTAAGTGTTTGTACAAACTTAAACCATTAGTAGATGCAAGATGGATATGCGCACCTGAAGCGTGTTGGAGACTGTTTAAGTTTCTCATTGGTCGTATATATCTGTCCGTTAACAGTCTCCAAATACATCTACCATGTATGAAACATGTGAGTTTTATGCTCATCAAAACATTTCTTCATGTGCCGGCCAATGATGAAAATAGTCGTACAATGCTCACAGAGTTCTTCAGATTAATCGTGCAGACATAATTGCAAGGCAACATTCATATCGCAAAATTCCAAAGCATTACAGATGGGTATCAGGTGAAAACACTTGGCGCAGAAGACATTACAACCATGATGCAATTGGAAGAATCTATATAGTGCCACCATCAGATAGTGAATTATTTGATATAAGGGTCTTGCTTAATCATGTAAGAGGGCCACAATCTTTTGAAGAATAACTCATTATAAATGAAATGCTAGATATCAATCTTTCAAGCAAGCTGTAGATAAAAAGACCTACTTGAAAATGATAACCGTTTTCGTAAGTGCCTGTTTAGAGGCAGCTGCAACATGCATGCCTTTAGCATTGCGAAATTTGTTTGTGAAAATATTGTGAGTAGAGTACGTCAACTATTGGATGAAATTTATCCTTCCATGGTTGAGGATTACCCATCTTTGAGCACTATAACCAATGTTTATATCATTAACAAGCTTCTTCGAGATGTTAATGGCTTTTTGTGAACTCATAACATGAGTGTTGTAAAGTTTGATCTCCCAAGGTTGAGAGGAGATTTTGATGATAATGCCAGAACACCAAAAGTATTTCAGGATCAACTTTCTATTGTAATCCCCCAAGAGAACTTGGAATCTGATGGTACAATTAATAATGACCAAATGTGTGCATTCTATGCTATCATGGAAACAATTTAGTGCAATAAGAGTGCGATGAAGTGCGATATCCTTTGTTGATTGCCCAAGAAGAATTGAAAAGCATACTTTTTAGACACCTTACTTTTGTAGTCTGGTTTTAGTTTTCTTTTATTTAGGTCTTATTAGGCTTTATTGACAATTAAGTTTATTGTTATTATGAGTCTAAGCCTAGTAAAATAAAATGAGCTTAATCTACCTAATTTAGTCTATTAAATAGTCGAGTCCGGTCTAGTTAGAGTCAAGTCTAGTTCGAGTTTGGTCCAGTCAAGTTGGTTAGGTTTAACATAGGTTAGGGTAAAGAGATTTTGACCTGACTCAGATTGTATTAGTGATTGATTTCTGATTTGAGGATTGATCCTTGATGCAGCTACTGACTTGGGATTAATTCCCAAAAAATCATAATTGATTGAAGGGTAAACCAGACGGTTTTCAACAAGCCGTTCGGTTAGTTGAATTTTCCCAATCTCTGATTTACTAAATCAGATATTTAGCTCCGTGAGAAATATTAGACTAAAAAAAGTCTTCTTTTTCATATTTTTTTAGCCCTCAGACCTATATAAATTGATCCCTTAGGGTACAGAATTAAGGGACTTCATCTCTAGAAAATTAGGAACCTTTCTCCAAGAGAAAATTCTGCCAAAAAACCTATATATATATATATATATATAGAAAATTAGGGACCTTTCTCCAAGAGAAAATTTTGCCAAAAAACCTATATATATATATATATATATATATATATATATATATATATATAAAGTCCCTTAATTCTGTACCCTAAGAGATCAATTTATATAGGTCTGAGGGCTTAAACAATATGGTATATATACACACACACAGAGAGAGAGAGAGAGAGAGAAAGAGAGAGAAAGAGAAACCCTAGAAATCCTGACTTCCCACATCAAGCCGATGCCAGGAATTTGACCAGGCATAACTTGCTAAGAAATACTCGATTTGGGCAATTGAAAAGCCTAAATCGTGTATCTTTTTTAGAGTACAACTTTACAGCAAAAGTCAAATCCTGTTAAGGTCGTATTGAGGCCCAAAACAGAGATTTTCTAATCAGGCAAACTATCTTTCTTGGTTATTCATCTCTAAAAGAAATGATGAATGTTATGTTTGTTATTTCAGGCCTAATTACCAACCTATAGGGGGAAGCCATTCTTCAGTCTATCACATACAAAATAAAGTACCTATAAAAAGATTGGTAAAATGCCTTATCAAATTTAGAACAAACGTGCTCCTAACTTGGAGTTCTTCAAAGTGTGGGGGTGCCTAAAAAAGGTGATGTTACATGAGCTTAAAAGGAGAAAATTCAGTTCTCGAACTTGTGGCAGCGTGTACATTGGTTATGCATATAATAATATTTCATATAATTTCTTGTCATGAAAAATGATTTCATGGAAGCCTATGCTTTATTGAATCTAAAAATGCTTCTTTCTTTGATAGTCCCTCCATCCCACATAATTTGATCAACTTTTCTTTTTAGGTCGTCCCACAAAAATTGCTCATTTCTAAATTAAGAAAGATTATGTAGGTACTTTTACTTATTTACACACTTTTTTTCTTCTATTTCTCTCTTCATATTTAAATTTTCATCAACTCATTTTCTCTCTCCTAGCCCACTTTCTTACACTTTTTAATTTATTTCTCTCTCCATATTTAACAGTCCACTAACTCATTTTCTCTCCTAACCCACTTTCTACCCCTCTTCTATCTAAAAGGTAGAATGAAAAATACATAATATATCACTGAAATCCTTAGTCTGCGTGCAAAATAAGTCAATCAAATTATGTGGGATGGAGAAAATAATAGCTTTTCTATGAAAAGTAATACGCCTGGAGTTATTGATGAGTATGCTTGTTCTGATAAACCTATTAATGGAACTCTTAAACAACGTAATTCTGATGATGATTATGTTGATGATGAACCATTGACATATCATGATGCTATAGTTTTTACCGAATCACCTTTTTTGGGGAGACGCCATTAATAATGAATTAGATTCTATCTTGCATAATTATACATGAAAACTTATAGACCAACCTTATAAGACTAGACACATGGGCTGCAAATGGGTCTTTAAGAAAAGTTGAAACCAGATGGCTTAATCAAGAAATATAAGACATGACTTGTGGTTAAATTCTAAAAAAAAATATAATGTTAGTTATTTTTTTACATACTCTTTAGTTAGTAGATTGCATATATTAGAATATTGTTTGTCATTGCATTGATATAAAAACTTGTTGTGGATCAAATGGATCTTAAGACTACTTTTATGAATGGTGATTTAGAAGAAGAAATACACACACACACACACACACACACATATATATATATATATATGTGTGTGTGTGTGTGTGTGTGTGTGTGTGTGTGTGTGTGTGTGTGTGGAAGAACCAAGGGATATATGGTCCCCATACACGAGGACAAAGTTTGTATGGATTGAAAAAGGATCCTAAACATTAATGGCATGAAAATTTTGATAGCATGGTGATATTTGATGGATTTTCAATTAACCATGCTGATGAGTGCATATACTATCAACGTGTTACTAATGATGTTATCATTATATGCTTGTACGTTAACGATCAGCTTATATTTCAGAATAGGCAATGATATGATGGATGCTACTAAGAGATTTTTAGCGTCTAAATTTGACATGAAAGATATGTGTGAAGCTAATGTCATTTTAGGAATCAAAATCTTGAGGCATGATGATTCCATCACATTATAATAGTCATAATTTGTTGAAAACATGCTAAGAAAATATATGAGCATTATGACTATTTGTCATTGTCTTCACCTTATGATGCAAAAATGCACCTCCTGAAAAATTATGGTCACACGGCGTTTCACAGAGAAAGTATGCTATGAATAATTGGTAGCCTAATATGTTTTTATGAATCATACTGTTCATACCCTATTCTGGCCGCACCCAAGGGCCCGCTAAGGGACCCACTTTGCGCGACACATTACCCAGTCAACGGTCAATTATTCAACGCCATAACCAGGTCAAGCAAGCATCCACTGGCATCACCAATACAGTGACATCAACACGGTCAAACCATTGGAAAAAGGGGTCGACCCCTCAAAGGGGGTCGGCCACCCCTTCCTTCATGGGGTCGGCCACCCATTTGTTGTGAGGGGTAGACCACCCCTTCCCCGCAAGGGTCGGCCTCCCCTTCCTCAAGGGGGTCGGCCACCCTTTTGCCTTGCAACAGTCACTCCTAAACCCCGACATCATTCATCGCGCTCTCTAAAATGTGCACTCGACACTAATGGTCACGACGCTCGTCACCGACCGTGCGCAATCGTCACAACGGCAGCACACTATCCCAAGTATTGCTCCGCGACAGTCGTCGCCGCGTCCTTGCGACATGCTTATGATACGTGCCCCCGACACCAAGTATTGCTCCGCGACAGTCGTCACCGCGCCCTTACGCCATGCTTATGATACGTGCCCCCGGCACCAAGTATTGCTCCGCGACAGTTGTCACCGCGCCCTTGCGCCATGCTTATGATACGTGCCCCCGGCACCAAGTATTGATCCACGACAGTCGTCGCCTCACCCTTACGCCATGCTTATGATACGTGCCCCCGGTACCAAGTATTGCTCCGCGACAGTCGTCGTCGCGCCCTTGCGCCATGCTCATCATACGTGCCATGGCACCAAGTATTGCTCCGCGACAGTCGTCGACGTGCCCTTGTGCCATGCTCATCATACGTGCCCCCGGCACCAAGTATTGCTCCACGACAGCCGTCGCCGCGCCCTTGTGCCATGCTTATCATACGTGCCCCGGGCACCAAGTATTGCTCCGCGATAGTCGTCGCCGCGCCCTTGCGCCATGCTTATCATACGTGCCCCCAGCACCAAGTATTGCTCTGCGACAGTCATCGTCGTGCCTTTGCACCATGCTTAGGATACCTGCCCCCGGCACCAAGTATTGTTCCGCGATAGTCATCGCCGCGCCCTTGCGTCACACTGATGATACGTGGCCCCGGCACCAAGTATACATCTGCGACAGTCGTCGCTGCGCCCTTGCGCCACGCTGATGATATGTGCCCCAGGCACCAAGTATACCTCCGCAACAATCGTCGACGTGCCCATGCACCACAACCATGTTACAAGCCTCCGGGCATCACACCTGTTCACCACACCATGCACCCCCACCATGGACGTGGAACATGCTTTGACCCACTCTCTGGAGTGTGCGGCATTCCGGGGGCTCCATTCATAGTGCTCCGGCACAAAGACCCCTCCCTGCGGCATGGGCTGAGCGTCATCACGGGCTTAGCACCATCACCGGCTCAATCAACTGCGGGACGGGCTTCGTGCCGTCACCGGCTCAATCAAACTGCGGCATGGGCTGAGCGCCATCACCGACTCAATCAACTGCATGACGGGCTTCGTGTCATCGCCTGCTCAATCAAACTGCAGGACGGGCTTCGTGCCGTCACCTGCTCAATCAAACTACCGGATGGACTGTATGCCATCACCGGCTCAATCAAACTATGGCATGGGCTGAGCGCCATCACGGGCTTAGCGCCATCTCCAGCTCAATCAACTGCGGGACGGGCTTCGTGCCGTCATCAACTCAATCAAACTACGGGATGGGCTTCATGCCGTCGCCGACTTAATCAATCTACGACATGGGTTGAGCGCCATCACGGGCTTAGCGCCATCGCCGGCTCAATCAACTGCGGGACGGGCTTTTGTACTGTCGCCTACTTAATCAAACTGCGGCATGGGCTGAGCGCCATCACGGGCTTAGTGCCATCGCCGGCTCAATCAACTGCGGGAAGGGCTTCGTGCCGTCACCGCCTCAATCAAACTGCAGATTTGGCTTCATGCCGTCGCCGGCTCAATCAAACTGCGGCATGGGCTTAGCGCCATCACCGACTTAGCGTCATCGTCAACTAATCACCTGGGGCTCTGGCCCTCGCAGTAGGATGGGCTTGCAACCCTAGAGCCATCGTCAGCACAACCTTGAAGCCAACGACATCACACTTGTAGGGAACTACGACGCGAAGACTTCACCGCAACGGACCTTAAGCACCAAGCGGCGACCATGGCCACTCATGTTACTCATGTTGCTATTGATCGTCGACACCACCAGGGCAATGACCCACGGGTCACTCTGGGACGGGAGCAGGTCCTTGAATGGTATCGTGCCTAGTCCACCTGGCAGTTGGCTACAGGGATAACCCTCATCGCTATCAGGTTCTCTGCGCGTCTCTTGACGCACCTTCTGGGATTCAATAAGGGCTTGGACTGGAGGCTGGGGCAACGGGCTACTCTGATCATGCCACTGCCGCGTGATCAGTCTCCTCAGATAGGCAGAGAGATGCTGCGAGGGTAGGGGAGCATGAACTTGGGGACCGACAGTCCAACGGAGAATCAGTACTTTGGACCCCCTGGCGAAGTGTCATTCCCGGGGGTGACACATGTCAACTTATGACGCATGCACATTTTTGCCTATAAATAGTGGACTTTGGAGCTTTTTTAAAGATCTTTTCTCTCATTTGAACTTTTCACTTTCTCTCTCTAAAAAGACATTCTCTCTGGAATTCTAGCGAGAGAAACACACTTGGACTCCCGTCTCTGAACCCTCGACGCTGCATCCTTGACACGGACTGTCGACTGTTGGCCCTGTTCGTCGTTGCCTTGCCTACGCGGCGCTGCCAGCCCTCGCGACCTGTCTGGAGGGCCTTGCTCTCAACCCTTACTCCGTCCTTGTTGTCTTCGCTTTATCTACCTGGAAGCTGACTCAGACTGCATCCTTTGTGGCACCTCTACATAGCATCGAACCCCCTTTTTCGCATCAACACATACTTGTCGTGATATTGCATATGCACTTGATAGATTGAGTAGATATACTCATAAGCCTAGTGAGGAACATTAAAATGCAAAATACAGGTTGTTGAGATATTTGAGAGGCACCATTGACTATGCACTAACATATTGTGGTCACAATTCTGCGATCGAAGGTTATTATAATGCTAATTAAATTCCATATTCAAATTATCTGAAGCCCACTAGTGGATATGTGTTCCTACTAGCTTGAGGAGCGATCTCCTAGAAGCCGTCCAAGCATACAGTTATCACTAAATCCACCATGAGATCAGAGTTGATTGCCTTCAAGAATGCTTGTTCTGAAGCAAAGTGGCTTAGAAGTTATTTGATTGGTATGCCCCTTGCTAAGTAAACATAGTCCACCTATGGAGATGCATTGTAATTGTCTAGCTCCCATTGCTCGAGCTAAAAGCAAAATATATAATGGGAAGAGTCATTACATGTTGCTGTGAGGTAGCTAATTAATATGAATTTTGTGAGGTCAGAAAAGAACTTGGCCAATTCTCTTACTAAGCCACTAAGGAAAAGCCTAGTGATGGGAGCATCGAGGGGGATAAGATTGTACCAAATTTTAGAGACGAAATAATGGATACCTAACCTTCTGTTGATCGGCGATACGATGAATGAGGTTCAATAGGTAATAACGACGTCATGGAGTCCGAAGGACACTATCACTTTGTGTATATCCTCTAAAGCTAGAGGCCTTTAGAGAAGAGTCTTTCCGTATAGTGTATGACAGTGATCATTGTAGTGTGTGAAGATAAGAATATGGCTCCTAATGGGTCCATAATCTCTCATTATTGGGATGGGTGTTCAGCCGCATTATATTTCCTGATGGATACCAACTATATTTATGGGAGATCGCGCCGCCTCTAGGTGGCTTTGGTATGTTGCTAGAGCACACAAAGAATATCCAGGCATGATGCATGGCCATTAGCGTCAACTCGAGAGAACAACCCTGATTAGAGATATTATGTGGGTGGTTAGTATGCGCAATTCACAGTAAAGAAATCTGCTTAAAAGAATATTCTCTCTAGCATCGTTTTTATCTGAGTTCTTGTTCATTTATTCTATAAAAGGTTCAATCCACGTGACTGCCTCATCGATGCATAATTTCATGTCTTATCTTCTTTTTTCGAGTTTGTGTTTTGAAACATGTGGGCGATTGTTATATTTGATGTGTTTGTATCAAAAAACATGGGACCCACCAGTTATAGTATTGTTGTCTTTTTATATGTTTGTATCAAAACACGTAGGGCCTACTTGCTTTAGTATCCACATTTTGATAATGTCTGAGTTGTGGAAGAAGAAAGTCAAGAAGGTTGTTCATTAGACTCGGTTGCAAGTGCGTGCAAATAAGATTAATACTCTAGATTAATCATGAGGGTTGCATGCCGTGAAACTCATCGCATCAAGTCAGTGGTTCTGGGAGGCACAAATTAACCTTTTAAAATAAAGCCTCGATATTCAAAAGTTTGGTGAGATTGTCCTTACTTAGTTTGTAGCGTGTTATTGTTTACTTTATATGATTTTATTTGCTATTTTGTATAAGAAATTGTGATTTCATTCCAAAAAATTATCTACAAAAGGACTTGTAACATTAGTAGAGGACTTATAACATTAGTCTTTGTCGGGGCAGATATATTTGGTCTTTAACAAATGTGAGTAGTTCTCGCTTTAAATGTTCAGGATAACAAGTTGCAATGCAATTATCAGACAATAACGTAAGAGTAACTGCTGCTCGTAAATGTGGATCATGCTAGAGCACAACTGGAACAAGATCTTACGGAAATAAAAATGCAGCTTCTGGCTTGAGAATGCCAACTTATATATGCGGATGTACGTATTTGCAAACATTGCCACAGACAATTTAGACTAGTTATTCATGATGATCGCATGAAAGCTTCTAGGCAACGGCCTTGAGTCAGTGCATAGTGATTATCGTTAGGGTGAACTCAATTAGCAGCGTGTGACTCCCTTCGGATTGCAGTGATGATTTTGTAGAGGCAATAAGCTGAAAGACCCACAAATACGGCGGCCAACACTAAATAGATAACAATGGAACTGTTTCCACCTCCATCGGCACCTAACCCTCCTCCATACGCTACAGGAGTATACTCAGCCATTCCAATAGTTTGAAAAAATATAATACAAAGAAAGAGAGAGGTATAGAACTAGAATATATATATATATATAGGTCCTTCCAGACTAGTAAATTGGCACATGATTAGCTAATCTTTCCAAGATATGAGGGAAACCTGCAAGCATGCGAATCAGATAAACGTGCAACACATTTAAAGAGCTTAGATAAGGGTTGAAATCCGAAAATTACAATGTCGGAATTGTCGAAAAGTTTCTCTTCTTTCGTACTTGTACATTGAATTTTTGCAAGCTAAGACCTTAATCTCAAAATTAGTTTTGATCCCGTGCTTTACACACGGGTGTCTTATATGATAACTACAAACTTTTACGAATACTCGTATTAATAACAATGGTAATAATGATATTGTGTAATAATTATGAAGAGGTACAGCATTACAAATTCCCCCGGGGGGGGCTTCCGAGAGTGCCGGCTCTGCGAACTGACCCCAAATTTATTGCAAACCACATAATAGAATTGCCGTATTTGTGGTTGAACAACTTTTGAAGAAAATAATTAAAATGCATGATCGTCCATTTAGACGCCAGAGAATTATGTATGGGGAGAGCGAGAGGAGAGAAAAAAAATGGAGTTCAAATTATCAAATTAGATCGAATAGGTGAGAGAAGGAAAAAATAAAACGCAATCTGAATTATAATTAATGAGAGTAAATTCAAAATGGTTTTAAACTGTCAAAATGAAAAAAAAAATTCAACATGGAAGGCTAAGCAACTGTTCAAGCAAACGGTGATTGGACAACATTCTATCAGTTTCGACTTTAAGGCAAAATAATGTTTTTAGTTCTTTCATTTCAATACACTTTGGTCGTAGCTGTTATTTCAAAATTGATATTGCCAGGTCACATGAAAGTATATTGCTAAGGTTGTAATCGCCATCGCTAATCTTTACGTATAACATAAAGTTGTTAAACTTTGTATTATGAACCACATCTGATTTTAGGACACTTCTTAACAAGCATCTCTCAACACAGTTTCCTTTAGGGACACTTACACAAGCGCCTTGCAACACTAGCGGCGTTTATTTGTAGTTCATTTTACTTGGTTTCAAGATACATTGTTAACTTTTGTTATTCTATTGTGACATGCATAAATATATGTGCCCATATCTATAGCTGTCTTTATCTTGAAGTATATTATCAAATCTGAGTCAAGTAAATGAATGCATTGCTTACTCATATTACATGATATGATAAAACTAAAAAGTAAGTTCACGCAATTAAAAGTAACTAGGAGCATCTTTTATTAAATAACCACTTAGATTTATATTACTAACTCTATTCCTACGTAGAAAATTAACTCCATGAAATAGATTTTATGATGAAATTCATAATTCTAATTAAGTAGCTATTATTTGTATGATTGTCTTGTGTTTGGTAAGGGTTCTTACGCTAATTTGAAGAAGAATTACATTCTTGTAGTATACGCAATCATCTAGCAAGGCAGCAAAACAAACACAAAAATCCACCTACTAAAGGAAATACCCGAAAATGGCATGCCATGCCATTGGTGCAACTTCGGTTCATTTCTTGATGATAGAATGAGGTGCGAATTCAGCATTTGAGGGTGTCAATATAGCCTAATACGAGAACATGTAGTAGGGACCAATTTCATGTATGGTCTCGCGTGTATCCAAAATCAGTTTTCTGCTGAATTCTGCAGGTGCAGAAGACCACCCCCAACACCCTCTACATCTGCCCTTCCTCACCAATAATCACCACAAGAGCAAAGGCCATCCTGGATATGATGAAAACGATTTGCATCCCTCACCATGATTTCTCGTCCAGTTATCTTGGAGATAAGCTTAGCAGCCACGTGGCAATCCCCACAAACACGCAGATTCTTGGTAATTCTAATTGGTGTCAAAGGTTTGGTGCTAATTATTGCGAAGGCAATAGCCAACTTCTCACTATGAACTGTTAAATGAATTCCCTTATCTTCCTCCTCCAAGTCGTGCAAGGCAGAGTCTGTTTCTGGGGCATAACCTGCCTCTTTCATCTTCCCTACTAAAACATCCAACTCCTCATAGATCTCCTTCGATCGTGGATGTGATTGGTCACCGGCAAGAAAGTTATAAACCCTATTATTGACCTCTACGTTACTTACACCAGGCATTTTCTTGATTCCTCTAACTTTCATGATCGACCGTATAGTTGTAACGTCTTCCCATCTAGCAGCCTTTGCATAAATATTTGATAACAAGACATAATATCCACCCTGCCCAGGAGCCAACTGAAAAAGATGATCCGCTGCTACAAGCCCAATATCCATGTTAGAGTGAACCCGGCAAGCACCCAAAAGAGCCCCCCAGATTCGTTCATTAGGTTCCATAGGCATGCTCAAAACAAAACTATACGCCTCATTTAGCTTTCCAGCACGCCCAAGTAGGTCAACCATACAAGCAAAGTGCTCTGTCCTAGGAACAATCCCATACTCCTTGGTCATTATATTAAAATAAAAGCGTCCTTCGTCTAACAATCCTGCGTGACTACAAGCTGAGAGAATGGAAACAAAAGCAATTGAATCAGGGTTTAGACCCGAGTCCTTTAGTTCAGAAAAGAGCTTGACGGCATTGTGACCTTGCCCACCCATCCCATAAGCAGAGATCATCGAGGTCCATGACACCACGTCTCGAATTTCCATTCCGTCAAATACTTCCCTAGCATCCGATAAACAACCACACTTGGCATACATGTCAACCAACGCATTCTCTAACAAAAGATTCGGTCGAAGCCTCTTTCTTTCAACATATTCATGAATTCGCCTTCCAAGCAACAAAGCTGAAAGATCTCCACAAGCAGGAAGAAGACTAGATAAAGTAATCGCATCTGGTTCTATCCCACAAGCTTGCATTTGTGAATAAAGCTCAACAGCCTGTGCCGGCATAGAATTATTTACATACACTGCAATCATCACATTCCACGAAACCAAACACTCTCTACCATAATTCTCAAAGATATACTTAACAAACACAACATCGTCAGACGACGTATTAGTCACGGCAGGCAAGAGGCTAGCCATAGTGCCGGCGTCAGGTTTAAATCCAGACGACAGCATAATTTTGCAAACGTCGAGAGCATCATTAAACCGCCCATTCCTCGCGTACCCAGCTACCATAGAGTTCCAGGAAACGACATCTCTCTTAGGCATTTCCTCGAGCACCTTCCGTGCATCCGCTAAAATATCGCATTTCCCATACATGGCAACCAAACCATTTCCGACATAAAGATTCGAGTCAAGACCCTTCTTCACAACAACAGCGTGAAATTGAAACCCGACCCGTAAATTTCCTGACCCAGAACAGGCTTTTAATACGCAAGGGAAGGTGTAATGGTCGGGACCGATGTTATAGTTATGCAGGTTCTGGTACACGAGAAGTGCTTCTCGGTACAAATGGTTGTTCGCATAGCTTCTGATCATGACATTGAAGAAAACGATGTTCAGTTCAGCAATTTCGTCAAATATGTGGCGGGTTACATTGGGCTGGCCGCAAGCAGAATAGGCTCTCATCAGTTTGATGGCGAGGGATGGGTTTGAGCATAGATTTTGGTCGGATATGACCTTGGAATGGACTTTTTCGAGTGTTTTGATACCTGGGTCTTCGTCCAAAACTCTGCCGAGCAGATCTTCTGCGAGTAAATTAGGGTTTCTGAATGAGGAAGCAAGAGTTTGCAGGTACTGATGGGCTGTTGAGAAATGGCGGGAAAGACGATTCGATTTCGCAACGGCAGTCATGTAGTGTTCGATGGGGAATGGGACTTCATGCTTATCATCCATCTGGGCCTAAGGTTGAAATGGTCGCTAAAAGTTTGCCGCCCTGTATGAAATGACTAATTTGCCCATCTCAAAACACTTTTTAAACGGTCGCGGAGCTTGTACAATTTTCTCTGTCTGCAATCATATCAGTCGTTGAGTGGCAATTTGAACCAATTTCAATTGAGGGATGTCTAGTGCATGCACATGGTTATCCACGCGTTACGTAAAGTGTACACTTTAAAACTTATTAGCCCAGAAGAATGCTTGGAAAATGATTATAAGGGGTGAAAACACATATTTGCTTTGACATGTGTACACAAGAAATGTACCTCCAAATGTACTAAGCACTACACTGTTTAGTGGCAAAATTCAATGTAACTGTGCGGCTATAATTCCTTTTACTATTTTAAGTAAAAGGAGATCTTACGTTCAAAACTGATCCATGAAAATGTAATTGCGCAATGGTGGCTCGCAACGCCAAGAGCATTTCTATTAGAGGGACAAGAATAAACCAAGAGAACAAAGTATTTCATGTTTTACTCCCGACACCAAAATTTGGATGATATTTCAAAATGTTTTACAACGCATAGCTTTGGGAGTTCCTGGTCTGGTCGTCAATATAAAGTCAATATAAAGAAGTTCATTTTGAATCCTGATGAGCTGCCCCTCTAAACCCTAATCCTTTTATGTTCTACCTGAACCTGTAACACGAAACCAAGTTCTCGTGGTCTTCTTGTTGCAACTGGCACGTAGAATGCAAGGTAGAAAAATTAGACGCGTCATTATTATAGCAGAAACAGCATTCCCTCGTGCAGTGGGAGTGCGTCACAGTTTATTCACCAGAAAGATTGTTTATACTATCCAACCTAAAGGCATCACAGACAATGTGCCCTCATCTGGTAAACACTGAGGTATCTATAGATAAAATCTCATCCTCAATCTCAAGTCGATGCATGTCATCCTTTAGAAACTGGAAGTCTCTCTCCACATGTCTTCTTCATTTATAAGCCCGCTACTTCCTTAATCTTTCTTCGTCTTGGTCTAACGTGATAGCCAATGCCTTTTCTTTTTTAATTACCTGAAATGATAAGGTGTAGCAAACTCCTTTTCCTTTTAACTTATGATGTTAGGCAAAGGGACTCACAGTAGACGTGGAGGTGCCACAAAGAATGTCGTTCAAGTCAGATTCTAAGTATGCTGATTTGGAACAGAGCAAATATAAAACAAAGGCAGAGAGCAAGGCTTCCTAGACGATGCCTGAAAAGTGGAAGTGCTACGAAGGCAAATGCGCGGGGTGAATATACGACGAAAATCACAGTCCAATGCTTAGGTCCAGAGTCAGGATTTAAAATGTCAAGGTCATGTATGTTTATCTCTCTAGAATTCTCTAGCTCTGAAATTCTAAAGTAAAATGAGTTCAAAAGTCCTAATATATGAACTCTCAGGTCTTCTATATATAAAGGGTTGAGATGGTAATGTCATCAAGAGACACGTGGTGCCCCCTAGGAATGACACCTCACAGAGGGGCCGACAAATTTCGACACTCCATGGACAGTTGGAAAGCATATTGACTGGGCCTACCTCGTACAGCTTCACTCTGTCTATTTAAAAAGAGTGGGCCACAGCTCTGATGTGGCCACAGAACCCCTTGATTTGGCCATCAATCCAAGGACGTTGCTGAGTCCCACAGGGGCGTGCAGAGATGTAAAGAACCTGACAGTGGTGGGGGAGCTTCCCTACACCCGACTGTCAAGAAAACTAGGGGTGATGCCCTCTAGAGACCTGCTCCTGTCTCGGAGTCACTCAGGGGTCATAGTCCTTAAGGGTTTCGATGAAGATCCCTTAGAGCCAGGAGTACGTAGACTCATCACGCAGGCACCCTAGCAAAGATAGTGTCACTGATGAGTGGCCTATCCAACAAGTGAGTCCTTGTGCTAGAGCACTCGGAGAGTGCCAAGGTAGTTCCCAGAGGATTCAACTACCAGACAAGCCGAGGTAGTGTCTGGAGGGACTCACCTACCCAACACCCCAAGGTAGTGTCCCCGAGGAGTCGTCTAACGGGCTATGGCAGTGCCCCAAAGAATAAGGAGTTACCTAGTTGGCAAAAGGAAGTCTTCATGCCGGAGCACTCGGAGATAAACAAGTCGTCTATCCACGTGAGTCCTTGTACTGGAGCACTCAGAGAGTGCAAGGTAGTACTCTAAAGGAGTCGCTTACCCAACAGGTTGAGATAGTATCCTGGAGGAGTTACCTACCTGGTAGGACAGGAGTCCTCATGCTTAAGCAGTTAGAGCTCCCTGATAGTGACAGCATCCTGAAGGAGTGACCTATCCCTATGACGAGTCATTGTACCAGAGTATTCGGGGCGCACCAAGGTAATGTATTATAGAAGTCTCCTACCTCGAAAGAGTGAAGCCTTCATCCTAAAGCACTTAGAGATTCCTGAGGTAGTCTTTAGGAGGAGTCGTCTACCCTAAGAGATGCTACACACTCCTGAGGGTGGGTTGAAGCATGTTCCACGACCAAGGCAAGGTGCGCATGTGTGGTGAAGGGATGGACCAACATTAGGGGCATAATACTGTGATAGGATATCGGGGGTGCAACTGTATGAATTGTGCGACGCATGGGCACAATGGGTGCTACAAAGAAGGCGTCGTGCCAGGGATAAGTGAAATGAAGACGGTGCTCAGCTACAGCAACACCGAGGATATGAGACACGGAGACAAAACTTGTGGCAGAGATGGGCATGGTGCTTGGGGCACATGATATGGAGACAACGATGGTGATGTTGGGCATCATCTAGCAATGGGAGCCGCGATAGTCGTCATGGAGCATGGAGCTCCTAAGGGAAGGAAAGAACAAAGGGTGAGGCAAGGGAAGCCCCAAGGAGAAGGATCTCCTAAAGAGTAAAGCAAGGGAGCCTCCAAGGGGTGAGGAGAGGAACCCCTAAAAGGGAGAGGAGGCCAATCACCAAAGGGGAAGAGGGTGACTGTAACACCCCTGAAAATTTGGAGCTCCGTCGCCCCGAACTCCCGGGTCATTAACCCACCGGATCACATCGAACCTGCCAGACCTGCTCACTAACACGTATTCCAAATCATCTAATTCATCATCAACTCAGATTTCTCAAAACACTAGATCACAAGTTCTTCACAATTT
This sequence comes from Escallonia herrerae, assembly GCA_033070095.1. Lineage (NCBI taxonomy): Eukaryota > Viridiplantae > Streptophyta > Magnoliopsida > Escalloniales > Escalloniaceae > Escallonia > Escallonia herrerae. The sequence continues at coordinate 116,860 of JAVXUP010000173.1, read as the reverse complement.
AAATTTCCTAAGAACAAATTAACAGTACCAACCCGCGCAGGGGTCTTACTATACAGTGGTGATGGGCTCATCGGAATCTCACTCAGACTCTAAACCCCATTCCCGAGCAATCTACTAATGATCAAAACCTGCAGAAAGGGATCAAACGAAGGGTGAGCTTTTAAGAGCCCAGTAAGGTCGTACGAGGACCAACGAAAGAATTACAAAACGATTCCAAGACAAAGATTTCCAAAATACTTCAAACGGTCAAAAACTCAATGATTTCCAAAACGATCAAAATTTCTCATAAATAAGATACCAAAATCGCCAAATACAATCATGACGGGTTCCAAAACGATCACTAAAAGATCCTTTTTAAAGTCATCAATTCCAAGATACTATGAAGGTTTTCCAAAGAATTTCAAAACGTACACAGATTATCTGAAACAATTCTTTCCAAAATACACTGAAGAGTTCTCAAAGAGATTTCAACACGCAAATTATTTCAGAGAATACTTCCCAGTCATTTCTGTAGCAGTCACGGCAATATACAGAACAGAGAAATTCAAACATCAATGTTGATCCTATGGCAATTGCAATGCCATTCCGGCAAGCTAATCAGAGTGTACACATGCATGATGTACCAGAATACTAGTCCACTTGGGTATTAGCCTGCTTTTCCTACAAGATTCAAACCAGCCTTATTACACCCTCCCACAGAACGAAAACCCAGGTCAACACAGAAAGATCAACAATATCAATGAGCTTTAACATAAGCTCAATCACTGAAATCAATTCGGATTCCAATAACAATAAGCATACTGACATAAGTCAGTATTCAGAATTTTAAGAAGAAATCAGAATTTTCAGAAGAAATTTCACAGATAAACAACAAAAACAATTGCAAATAATTATCGAATTTAAGCACAACAATCCGAAAGAACGGATACAAACAATTGTCAAATTTGCTCAGCACGTAATAACAGGCGAGCATCACAAGATTTTCAAATAATCGATCCAGGTTCAATATTAGGGTTTTCTAGACAAGAACATACTGATATCAATGCATACTTCAGAGTTCGACATTAGTCGTAAGTAATTCAAAGGAGTATTTATGAGTATGAGTTATCAAAACAAGGGTTCAGACAAAAGTCCTTACCCAGGGTTCAGATAGAATCCCTTACCTGAATCTACAGCTAAATTATCCTAACCAGAAAGTCTTTAACTTTCACCTAAATGAAATAATTAAATCATTAGAATACAGACTATAGCAAAATATTATAACTTAATACGGATTCACGCATACTTCCGAAACGAACCTCCTCATTAAGTATGTAAATTTACCGAAACGTCCATGAGGTGTAAAATTACCAAAATGTCCCTCGAACTTAAATCACCTAAACGGCCTTCTCGCAAGTTGAATCACCCAAACAACTTTGTTATTTGTCAATTTAAGCAAAAATATATTTCTTAAGTTAAATTACCAAAATACCCCTTCGGGTGGCAAATAACCAAAATACCCCCCATTACACTTAGATCATCAAAATGATCTTTCTGTAAGTCAAATCACTAAAATATCCTTACTGTGTGTAAATTTATTCAAAATACCCTTTATGGGTAAAATTACCAAAATACCCCCTCGGGGTGTCAAATCACCAAAATACCCCTGAAGTTTTCTGGCACCAAAAAAATTCCAAAATATCTTAAAACGCTATTTTAAGCATCGTAATGTCATTTTTGGACTAAAAAGTATTTTAGAAGATTTTCATCCGACAATTCCGGAGCAGTGTCCGGACCGATCGCAGAAATGCCAGTTTCGTGAAAAATATCTATCGGCCTCGGAATGGTACGGAATTTTATAATATGAAACATATCATTAAAATAAGGTTTTCAAAAAAAATTCAGATTAAAATAACTCTATTTACTAGGTTAAATAAATCTGGACTTTTGCTTAATCGACACTCTAATTTAACATCATTCGCGGACACTGAAAATTAGCGAAACAATCCAGAGCGTAGGTCTCATAAAAATATTTGGGGTTATAGTTTTGGACTTTGTCTAATTTTGTCCCTAAAGATCTATAAAAATTTTGATTAAATCTGTCTAAATTAATTTTTTATTTTTAACGACAATAACAGTTACTATTCAAATTGTGGCATACACTATTTCACGTTAAAAGCACAAACTTTCTTCTACCGAAATCAACTCCATTCGCACACCACCTTCACTACACCTATTACACCCATCAAACACCTCAATCACTCACTAACTTCATAAAATCACACACTAATACATGATTGAACATATACACACACACCCCCTCACACCTGTAAAACACACACACGCATACTCACGGCACACACTGAAATACATTCTCTGCACACACTAACACACACACACAACTTCTTCATACCCACACTTTCACACAACTACTCTAAAAAACCCTAAAATTACGCACAATCTCACATCCTAACTCCATACCCGTAACCCCCCCCCCCCCCCCAAAACACCAAAACACCCTTTCCTTTTTTCTGCAAGAGCACACACAGTACTACGCACAAACACTCTTCACCTAACACACCTTAAATCACTCTCAATTACATATTATAACACACACACACACACACACACACACACACACACATATATATATATATATATATATATATATATACATAATAACACCACAATCACCCACTGAAATCCCAGCCGAAGCCCCTCCACTCTTACACGGCATAATACACACAATCACACACTAATTTAAACCAATAATTACACTTGATGATGAGGACATTACCCATTGAACCTTTTCCCAATCTTTCTCTTATTCTCAGATTCTTCTACCGAGTTTGCTCTTTTCCTCTGTTTCTGTTTGTTCTTCCCGCTCCATTTTCTTTTCTTTGTTCTGTTGTTCTTCTCTTCTCTCTGTTTTGTTCTCTGTTTTCTTGTTCCTTTCCCGAGATGCAAAGGTTCACTTCTCTCTTTTTTTTCTTCCTTTTATCTTCTTCCACCCGAGGCTTCATTATCCCATCCAATATTTAAACAATTCTTTAGCTTATTCATTAACCAAGGAGGAGGTGTCAAAACTCCAAAAAAACAAGGTTTCTAGAATATTTTTATATTACACAATTGACCCCATACTTTACATATTCACACAAAGACCCCCAAACTTTTAAAAAATACAACTTAACCCCCACAAATTTCCATATTCGAATAATAACCCAAATTTTATTCCAACCTCCATTAGTTTGATTAGATGACCCTAAAACATATACTGTCACTCATTTCATTATTTTTTTTCATCACTAAAATCATAATTTACAATTGCCCCCAAAGTTTTTCAAATTACGCAAATGCCCTAGAACATATTAAAAATTATATTTTTGCCCCAAGTTCTTTTGAGCTCTGATACTCTACTAATACCTAAGCATTGCTCAAATTTAACGTCCGTCTATTTTTCAGAGCACCGATGGTTATTTTAACCCGATCCCAAAGTTTGGGATATTACACTGACCCCTTAGCTGAGTGGCATGACATCCATTCTAACAAAGTATTTCTGTGTCAGATGTGCGGCAAGTGACTTAAGCACGCGGTAGGTGACTTGAGCATGCGTCTTGGTAATGTTGAACTTTGGTCGTTGGCTATTTGTCGACGTGCTGAGAATGCGGGACCCAAGAACAGTCAAAAGTGCACCTCGAGGATAGCAACATAAGCGCCCTGGATGCCGTATGCACGGGGGGACAACCCAGACGTGTAGCTCATGCATACCGACAAATCCATCCTTTGAAATTTTTTATGTGTGTTGGTGTAGGTGTCGCAGGCATTGTCACTTAACAATACAACAAGATCAATGAGTAGGTCGTTCGAGCCCACCTTGTGCACCACTTATTGAGTCCTTAGGATGCTTGCATGTTCTAGATCATATGGTGATGGCACAGAACACCGAAAGAAAGGAGTAAATGGTCCAAGCCGCCTCTCGCACCACTTACTAAGTCCTTGGGAGATCGTATGTCGCCAGGCGTCGCGGTGCGGGGGCGTATGAGCTGCTGCAGGGGCACAGTAGGGATCGCAATGTGGGCACGACCACCAATGTAGCATCAGGCACGTGATGCAAAAATGATGTTAGGGCGAGTCGGACAATGCGGGAGCTCGAGCATTGCAACAAAGGTCGAAGGGCGCCTAACGAGGGCAGCATGCAAGAGGCATCGCTCCAACCCTATAGTGGATTTTTGCAATCCCCTGTAGGTCTTCGAGATGGTGGGATTTTTATTTATTTATTCTTTTTTTTAGAATGGTGTCGACAGTGGATGGTGATGAAGGGTGAGAGGGGTGGTAGAAGTAGAGGTGTAGGCCGCATGGGGGGTAAGGGAATTTGGCCCAAGGACAGGGTATGGGGGAAGAGGCGCAGGCCTTAGGGGGGAGGTTAGGCACAGGCCGCAGAAGAGGGGCACAAACCAGAGGGGTTGGGGAATGAGGGGGAAGGCCACAAGGGGCCTGGCACAAAGGAGGAAAGATGAATATGAAGGGGCACGAAAGGACGCAGAGGCGAGGTGGCAGGGGGTGTCGGTAAAGAAAGAGGCGAGGCCTAAGGGGAACAAGGCACCGAGGTTGAGGGTGGGGAAGGGGGGCTTCGGGAGGGAAAAGAGAGAGAAAAGAAGAAATGAGTGAGAGTTGCACAGGGTTGTTAAGGAGCTTGGTTGTGGGTGGCTGTGCTAGCAGCATGGATGGAAGAAGCAAGGTAAAAAGGGCGCTTCACAGGCACCGAGAGAAGGGGGGTTGATGGGATTCCCATGCAAAAAATAGGGAAAGCGAAGCTTTCTAAAAATTTTTAGGAGCTAGACTGAGGTTGGGGTTGGGGTTGGGGGTGGGGGAGGTTGCGGCACAAGGGTTGGGGAAGATTATGGTTAGGGACGGGTCAAAGGATCCCCTAACTTTTTATTTATTTATTATTTTTACCTTAGTACTTGGGCCTCCCAGTTTGGGGAGGGATGAAAGAAATTTTGAAAATATTTCTATGTACTAGAAAAGGAGATGAAGGCGCTCGAGCAAGGATGCTGAGAATGGTGACACGACTACAAGGGGTCATGATGAAGCTGTGACCTGAGATGAGATGATGACAAGGGAGACCTTGGCATGGGCCGGTGAAGTTAAAGGGTGGGTGGGAGAATAGTAACTGGGGCGGCGAGAAGGCGTCAAATGATGGAATGAGTCAGAGAGGCGAAGGGAGGCCAGTAAGAATTTAGAAATTATTTTTGTTTTTATCAACTTATCTTTTGTGAATTTAGCAAGCCTCTCTTTCGAAAGTATTAATATGCTGAAATTATTAATAGAAAGACAATACGTACCACACTATTGTGTGAGACGACAGCATGTGCATAGAGTTATTGTTTTTTCCATAAGTAGTTGAAACCATATGGGTCAAGGGCAGTGCATATTGGCTATGATTGACATCAATCCTAAAGATAACCATTTATTTTGGTTCTATAGTGCAATTATACCTCTATAAATACAAGTGGGTTTTGGAAAGGGGAAGCACAAAAGTTTTTTAGAAGTTTTGAAGCAATTTTATCATGTAAAAGTCTATCAATCTTTTACGCAATACAAAATATGTTAATCTATATGATTGTCCATGTTTTACCCAAAAAAAATTTATAATTACAACATTTTCAATCTAATATTAACTATTTGGTCAGGTAATGAACCATACAGACTAGCATGGAATGTGGAGATGGACAGCTTTTTTATAATTTTGCTTCCAACAGAGAAGAGTAATGACCAATCCACCAGCCACAGCACTTAAGTTGTTGTACCATTTGAAGGATAGCACACGAAATGACTTTCCAGTATGACATGGTCTTTATGGAATCACAGTTAGGTTACGGCTTTCTCCATCTTAGAAAGACTCACTCTGTTATGACGTGATTCTTACAACACCAGGGCGTCGGGTGCACTTATGAGATGTCGAAGGAACTTTTATATGTAAATAAGATACGAGACATCGTCAAATCCATATAATAATGTGAATGCACGTTTTTTTTTCTTTTACTCTGTACGTTACTAGTTTCTACATAACTTTTTGTTTAATTTCCTTAGATTAACTGTCCGCGTCAACATGGCGCAACCGAATAATTTCCATGTGGTGTACTCAGCATTTTAGTTAGGATTGCTCCTGAAAATAAGTGAGGGTTGAGATTTTAGGCAGTAGAAAAGAGGAGATTTTACTTTCTACCACTATTGCTCTTCTTTATGATATTGACTGGCTTCACAATGCTAATTTGATTAATATTATATTCTTACTTGCTTCTCCTCAATTGGTTTACGAGATGTGCACTAGAGCTTCTCTTTCAGAAGCAGGGGTTCCAATTTTGTCTAGTTTGATTATCACATGCAGGAAAACGCATTCGTTACATATCGCCCAAGATTAAAATAAAAAAATAAAAAAGGGTGTGTTATCCCTTTCATCAGCTTTGGCTTCTTTTACATGCCGATCAGCAAAAGGTGATACGCAGGAATAGCTTGCTTCTGTGTAGCCTGCAGTATTACTCTCGTCTGGTTCCATTGTTGATGTGGTCCATGTGGAGTATGTTTCCTGTTGTCTATTTTGTTATCTACTATTCATATTAGGGTTGTCATCCATTTTTTTGGATTTTCCTTTCCTGGTCTTTTAAGTTGCCTAACTTTGGATGGGTGTATCATCCATAACGAAACGTTTCGTTTTTCTCTGTTCCTGATCTTGGTATAGATTTCTACTTTCAATCAAAAAGGGAAAATGGAGGTGACAAGCTACTTTTGCCAAACTGAATTACATAAAAAAAATAATAAAAAAAAAAAGGCATGCCTCAAACACATCTAGCATTGCAAACAATCTTGAAATGATGTAGCAACAAAGCAAATCTCTCCTGTGCAAATGATCAACTGAAACCTAGCTTAGCTTCCACGGTAAGTGCTGTAAGAAAATGGAGAAAGGAGCAGAGGAACGTGAAAATGTTCCCACTTCTGCGACTCCCTGACTTCAAACACGATAGAGACATGGGGAAAGAATCCATCTGGGTAGTATTTGCCAGTGTTGAAACTTATCCGGTAAACACCCGGATCCAAAGCATCAACTACACCCATTAACTGACCACTTCGCCCATCTTTGTCCGTAGTTGAAGACCCTTCATATATCCAGCAGTCTCTGGCCGTCTCACCAAATACTGGACGCGTGTTACTGCTTTGCCACTTTTCCAACAGTACTTCAACGCCAGCAGCAGGACACCCACGAGCAACGTCCAAGATATGGGTTGTGATGGGTGGGCGTGTCCTAGTTGGAATTTGAGATGGCAATCCGACAGGAGCTTTGGTTGCAGCAGTCAAATGTGATCCAATAATGCTCAAGCGATCTTCTACATATAAGAATGAACATCATATACCATGGATGGCAGTGATTGTTTCTAACATAAATAAAAGTAGCAGTAGTAGCGAGAGAAGGACAGGTCTTGCTAAATACAAATGTGGATCGCAGCAGAAGTAAACGTTAGTATTATAGGACCAAAGAAGAATAGACACCTAACAAAAATATTTTGTTGCCAAATTCACATTTTTACCTGGACGATAATCTTAAGTAACTTCTTAAAAATGGGAAGGCAATGCCAATGGAGAACAATAAGAGACATTCAATCGATTATTGTTTTTCCATTTTTCATCTAGGAACACCTTCTAACTTTGCAACAATCCTCTACATTTAGATACTTCATCATGCAAGCCACAGAAAGACGCAAAGTTGGACTTAATCCTAGCGATTCTTTATGGACAACTTCACCCCGTGAAAGCACCAAAATACGCACGAAGGAGTCAAATTGCATACTTCCATCTTTCTTCTCTTCCTCCCACGCAAGGCTTATCTCTGCCATAAGTCTACTCCAGACATAGGCATATCCACGAACTATAACAATTCTTAGCATGGACAATGAAACCGGAGGTGTTCCACTCTCTCAAATTCCAGCTTGCACATAAAGCACCAAGTCACATAGATGATCAAGAAATTCCTCAAATTACCTTCCTATGAGGGCCACGCCACTTTAGGCCGAAGAAATATACTGTGCATCCACCCTCTTGTAGTTGACATTGTTCACATCTTTTAGTAAGCTTTTACATCTTAATAGCTATATTGGCCTTTAACTTGGTTCCTAATTGTCAGTATCGCATTAGAGCTGACTTTTACAACTATTCAGCATGTTTTTGGATGGAGATGTGCCAACAAAGGACTAGAAGAATATGCTCAAATATCAGTTAGGTGGTGAAATCCTGCTTCTCAGATTTCATCTGCTATTTTGTCCCCTTAGAAACAATTTCTGCTTCATAGTTGTAACGAGCTTTTGGAGTTGAAGCAAGTTTAATGGAGGCCCCTCCTAGCTGCTATCACTAATTTCTATGATCAGCTCACTGCTGCGACTTGCAACCATGTTGGATTTCTGAAGATCAGAAATCTTAAAACTTTTAACTGTTGCATGAACATCCACCTAAGGATTGCACTGTTCTAGAATAAAATCCTCATGTTCCTTTGGTTAAGCTACAGGCTTAGCTGGATCCGAGGTATCCCATTAGATTCACAAGGGGGGATTGTTCTTGTATATTCTTTGTTCTGCGGCTATGCTGTGGCTGAAGCAGAGACTTACAGCTTTCTGTTATGAAGGCAGAATTCAAAATGCATTCCTCATATTCAATGGTTGCCGAGAAAGGCACCGAATTGGAGATGCATTCCATGTAGATGAGTAAAAATTGACCTATTCAGACAACTTCAGAACCTATCCCAAGAAAAACATTAGTCATCCACTGAGCCATGACCAGGTTCCTCTGCAAAAATATTATAGTTATAAAAAGCCTTACGCTTGATCATGATGACACCTCCGCCCTAAGAACAAAAGCATCTTTCTCTCCAAATGCATTGAAAACAAGCATGAAGAGGCAAGCTTCCATAACTTAATTCCTCCTATTCCATTTGTGAAACGACAAAACTATGCGGCAACTCAATGACAGATCCTGGCATCACCCACTCAATCACAGAAAGGCTAAACAGCAATCCCACACCTCCCAAGCCACTTAACAATGAAATAACAAACAAATGGTACATACTCCTAGTATCCACTTTACTTTGGGCACTAATTCACAATAATCTCCCTGCACTTGTTCAATCTATCCGCAGTCAATGCTGCATGTAAGGCAGCCTCCAAAACAAAACTAGCTTTCAAGGAAAGGAAGGAGACAGCTTGGCAACCAACAGTAACTAGAAAGACTTAAACTGAAAAAGCCAGCAGGAACAGTTCCAGACAACTTTATCTTCCCCTAAGCGAAATAAAACAGCCCAAAGAACATGAGGATCAAACTAACCCTCAACCTTGAAGTTGCACCCAAAACAAGCCACAAGGGTCCTAAAGTGTAACCCCGCCCTCACACACATAAAAAAGAAAAGCAAAAAAGAAAGATGCTGCCACAAAAAAGTAGGCCTGTTGAAATTGTGGCATATGAAACTCAAAACAGATTAGGTAATGGTATACATCCTTCTCTCCACACCAAACAGCACACTGGCAGCATCTCACCTGGAAATATTGCCCACAATAAACTGAATAAGATTTTCAGAAGCGCTTACTCTTCTTGATATGTGGACCATACCGGAGCTTGCGACACGCATTTGGTTAACATTTTTAGTATTGTCTTTTCATTGCCTTAGCGTGGAAGCTCCTGAATTGTAGTGCAACTGACAACGCAACAAAATTTCTATGGATCTAATGATCTCCTACAGAGGAGGTCAAAAGCTCAGCTAGGCTTAACAAGGGGATCGGTTTGAATCTTAAATTCTATTTATGATTTATTTGATGGATGTTTGGCTTTATGTCAGCCTAATGCACAATCTTTAAGCTATGCAAACTGGCAGTGGTCCCTACCAAACCAAAGATGCTTCTCCAACTAGCGAGAGAGGAAAGATTTAGAAATTGACACCCAGACAGGGGAAGGATGCGAAAAAGAAAGTTCAAAAAGAAGATACTCCAATTGGCCAAACATACCATATGATCAGTAAAAACATAAGTAAAAAGCCAATCCAAGGAAAATCACCTTCTGCTGTTGCCGAAACATCTGCATTCCACTGTTCTCTGGACTTTGAAGCATCGCTCTCTTCAATTGTAAAGAGCTTGGAAAGACGTAGTTCAGTTATTTTCATTTGCTCCTTGGCTGCAATCTCAAACTCCACGATTGGCCTGTTTGGGTAGCGTTTCTGCAAGTCAGAAAAATACGAGAAGCGTTGAGATTGATATATTGAGACAGAACCTAGTGTCATCATTGGGCGATACAAGGAAAAACCGTTTGCAGTTTTAAAGTAACCCAAACTTTGCAAGGTTCAAACAACGTTATGTGAAAGGGAATTTCTGTGGGGACTTTTCTAGACGGCATCAAACAGATATTTTACAAAGTCAGTTGAAATAGTCCTAGATACAAAATGACCAGGATCAAACGATAGGATCCCGACATTACATAAATGAAGACTGGTTACAGTTGGGAAATTTCTTCATGCAATTCTTTCCCCTTCTGGATAATATTCAATTTCCTATTGCCAAGGAATTGCAAGGCCCGAACTTGCAAGATGTCTTTTCTTCTTCTTTTCCCTTTTTTTTTTTTTTGGGGACAAATCAATAATATCAGATTGCCTAAAAATTCCGCTAGACAACACATTTACAGAAACAAAGCATTTTACAGAGTTCACCTTTAGCTCAGCAAGTATTTCAGGGGTACTCCTTCCAGATGCACATATTAAAAAAACAAATCCAAACTTCTGCCGATATCGGGTATTAGCCTCGTACAATTCCTGTTAAGACAGTGGAAAATGTTCCTATGAAAGGGTTAATGGTACAAAAGTCCAAGAAGTAAAACGAAGCTTGAATTTTGTAAGCTTGCATCGTAGTGGAAAATTCCCATTCTGTTTCACTCTTTGATGTCCTGTTGAAGTTACAAATATTTCGTAACTAAATTGCAAGGTAACGAAGTACCTGTAAAGTAGAATCAGTAGCAGTGGCTAGAGCCGTTGATTGCTCCCCTCTGCTCCACCTACATACAAAGGAGAGATTGACTTACTCATGGGTACTTAAGACTCTAGGAGATCATGTCATAAAAGGAGGCAACAAAAATTTCTGTGGCTACTCAAATTTTGAATTGGGATTAAAACATGGCTTGGAGACAAGTGAAAAAGCTATATAATAATCGACCAGTGGGAAGGTATAGATAAATAAGAAGGATCTTATTTTTGACATTGTCCTGACAAATTACCCCTAGAGATATATGTGGTGAGTCTAGAGATGATTATATAAAAGACGTGACGTGGGGCTGTGACTACGTAAGTCCCATGATCAGTAAAACTGAAAGTAGGGATTTAGCGCCAATATCTAAATAAGCACACAGAATCTAGGATACAAGCAATGATCTCATTCATATATATGGAGATTAAAGTGACACTAGAAACACGGACGGACAGGGAGCAGAAATTGATGCTTAACATATACGAGGAAATAATTACAACATTTAGGATCAATCGCCCGAAGATAGAAGTACTAATCAATTAGGGTAACAGGATAAAGTGAAGGAAAATTAAGAAGTTCAAATTCCAGTGTGTGTGTGTGTGTGTGTGAAAAGAGATGAAGAGAGCTGACTGAGCACTGCTGGGGCTCTTGTGAATAGAGGAGGGGGCTTGACCGATCTCGGGGTGAGCGGTGAATGCTTCGAGCCAGCCATTCACATCGACCTGCGGTGCAGTTAGTAATAACAATTACGGAGACATGAGAATTGTGAGCTTAGATGTGTTGAAGAGATGGGGTGCTTGATTGACCTTGTTGAACCAGATATCTCTGGCAGCTTCAACGGCTTGGAGGTAGGTGGCAAAAGGTGCGGCGGATGCCATTTCTCTGGCGAATTTAGTGCTTCCGCAGCATGCCAAGAAGTCGTTTTCTCCAAACACGGAAGTTCCCATTTTCCGTTTGGCACTTCCACCCTCTCCAATGGGTTCAAATATATGCAGAAATGCTTATAGGGAAATGCATCTGCAGCTCAATCTCAGATTAATGGTGGCTCAAAGATCATAGAGTCCCCAAAAAGACAAAAAGGACAGTGACAAAGCAAAAACGCCACAAGCAGAAAAGGGGCAAAAATGCATACCCGGTGGGACTCGAACCCACAATCGCCTGATTAGAAGTCAGACGCCTTATCCATTAGGCCACGGGTACATCTTCGTCTTTACTTTACGTAGCACACCTAATTTATTTTAGTGCATTTTGCTATATGTACTCATATTTATAGAGTATATATGATATTGCTTTTGGACTTACCAAATCTGATTTAATCTAGATTATATCAAGTACGTAAGTGTTTGGTAAAAAAGATTAAAAACTGATTTAATTCATAATCCTGAGAAATAAGGATTTATAAAATAATCACTTTTCTCGTGATCAGGTTTAACCTTCTGATTTACCACATTATTCCCGTACTTCTCGCAAAAGGACATCCCAAACTCTTTAACTAATTTGGAAATATAATCATATCATATGCACTAATGTGAGATTATGGATTTTTTAACTTAAATTGAGAGAGTGTTTGGGGTTAATTTTGAGATGGTCAAACTTGATTTAATCTATATTAAATCAAGTGTGTGAGTGTTCGACAAAAGAGATAATGAGATTTAATCTACCTAAAAAAGCTAAAAACTAATTAAATCCATAATCCTGAAAAGTGAGGATTATAAAATAATCACTTTTTTCATAAATAGGTTTGACCTTTTAATTTGCAATCCTATGGGTTTTTCACAAAAAGACATTTCATACCCTTTTAACTAATTATTGGGTTTGACTCTTAATTAGCTTCTAGAGTATATTCTTTTCTACGCTAACAGAAAGAAGGAGCACAACAGTTCATCAACAGTCGTCTTCTTACTCTTCTACCTCTAATTCAGAATAAGAAGTAACAATTTTTATAGGTGGTTGAAAATAGCTTCATCAATAATTTTTTCGTATATTGTAGTTATTTTGAAATGAAAGTTATGTTAGCATTGCTTCAGTAAATGGATATTAGAACTTTATTTATGTAGTGTCTCTTACGGTCATTTTGCCATATCAAACTAATTTAATCACTTTCTACCCAAACATTTTTTTGTAACTTTAAGCTAGTTCACAGTTAATTTTGTCAAACAGTAAACTGATTCTGCTTAAAGTAAATTAAACTTGATTTTGAAAACTAATTTTGAAAACTGATTCAGATTTAAATTGAAATCTACTTTTTAGAATCAATCACAAACGGCCTCTGAGAAGTTAATAACTTTTGTAGGTTTGCAAAATAGCTTTTTCGATAAGTTATGGTATATTATAGTTATTTACAAATGAAACTTATGTTAACATTATCTCACTAAACAGATATTAAAAATTTATTTATTAGGTTGATAACGTATGGTCATTTTGTCATAATGGAACTGATTTAAGCACTTTTTGTTTAAACATTTTTTTTGTAATTTTAAGTTAATTTACAATTACTTTTACTAAAAACTAATTAATTATGATTAAGTAGATTAAATCTGATTTTAATTAACTTATTAAGATTTAAGTTAAAATCTTTTTTTAGAATCAATATTAAATGGACTCTTAGTATGTCCATAATATTATTAAGAAAACTTACCTTTATGATGAGAATTTTTATAGGCTTTCATAAATACTCATGCATCATACGTATTACTCTAAAAATAGACAATGAAATGGTTAGAAAGACAATTTCCTTGGTTAGTTATCACTATCTTTTTCTCTCTCACCACGTTATAATCTGGCAATTCAAAAACTCTTTTTGGTGCAACTGAAGTTTAGAAAGTTACAAAATATTACAACAGAAGAAAATAATCCTTAATATGAGCAGCAATACCATATCTACAGTTAACATATGGATGACCACCTAGCTCGGGTAGTTGCATGAGGTACACAAAAGGATCCCTTTTTTGTTCTCCAAAATTTGTTAGCCTATCTATGCATGGTTGCCCTCTCAAAAAGCAATTAAATTAAGCTCATAGTTGCTCTGAGAAAAATGTCGCGTCCCTGACGAGGTTCCTTAAAAGATGCATAGCATTGTCTCCGTTTATCATCAAGTCAATGGTAGCCTTAAAGTCAGTCTCTACAATGATATTTCTTATTCTTTTTTCTTTGATCAGATATTTCTTATTCTTTATTCTTTGATCAGATGCAAACCTTTGATTAATCCCAGGAGTTCAGCTTCCAAAGCTTTGCATGTAGGGATGTGACCATAGCATCCTATCAACCACTCTCCTTGGTGATTTCTTAGGAGCCCTCCGATGCCTCCATGAGTATTGCTTTTAGTGGATCCATCCGTGTTCATTTTGATCGTACCTGCAATTGGAAAAGCCCAAGTTACTATTTGTAAGCTTTTTATATTGTCTGTAGCATTTGATTTTTTGAAAGCATTTTCAAAGTTTTTAGCTTAGAGGAGGCAAATTTCCCACGAAATCTCCGCAGGGATATTAATCCCTTATATGGCTTCTTTGTTTCTACGTGTCCATGTTTGCCATAAAAATAGCAATAAACAAGAATTTTCATTGCAAGTCAATCTTCTCTTTTCCTTTGAGATTTTGTATGGCCAGTCCTCCACACTCAGGTTTCCTTTTTCTTCCATTAGCTGCCTGGGATTAGAATTTTTTCCATAGCTCCCTAGCCTTAGGGCATTTTCTCATTATGTGCTCGATATCTTTAAAGAAATGCCCACACTTAAGACAACTAGAATTAACTGTTAGATTTCTAGTAGCCCAAAAACTATTAGACAGTAATCTATCCTGTAGCATGAGCCAAAGAAATCGAATGATTTTATTAGGAGCTTCTGATTTCCAAATCCATTTCCAGTGAAATTCAAAATCATTAGACAATACATTTTCAAAATAATATCGTAAGCACTAGGAATAGAAAAATTCCATTAGGTTGCCTTCCCAGCAAATGGTATACTCTTTAAATTCTTCCTTAGGGAGGTAAATCCTAAGGATTTGGGGCAGAATCTCAGGTTTCACATTCTAGTGATTTTGTTGATATCTTATTCTCTCTCAGTTATGAAGTTTTTAACTTTCAAGATTGAGTTATAAATTATCCTCAAGAGCTGAGGGGCCTTTACCACACCACCAATCAAACCAGAAATTCACTTTATTGCCATTGTTAATAATCCGTTTAAGCCCTCTAGCCAGGATATGATTACTTTTCTGAATACTTCTCCAAATGTGGGAATTTCTACAATTTGTTTTCCACTCTTTTGGATTATCGTTTTTGATATATTTATGTCTTAGGACTTTAACCCATAAAAGATCTTCATTATTGGCTGTTTTCCAAGCCAGCTTAGTGAGACAGGCAAGGTTGTTGTACTTTGCCTTTTTAAGACCCAAACCTCCTCGGCTTTTGGCGGTGCACACTTTGTCCCTGTTGACAAGATGGATCTTTTTCTTTTCGTCAGTGTCAACCCAGAAGAACGATCTTTGCCAAGTTTTTCAATAACTTTGGTAGGAAAGGCTTGAGTTTGCATCACATGAGTGGGAATGGTAGAAGTAGTGGACTGAATAATTGTGATTCTCCAGCCAGTGAAAGGATTTTATCTTTCCATCCAGCCAATCTTCTCCGCATTTTTTGTACATTATTTACTTAGAGAAGGAGTGGGAAGTACGTACATGTGCAGTTTACAAGTAGCGTACAATGATCAGAGGTAGTATAAGGAAGATTGCAGGCCTGGGCTTCGGGTAACACTTTATTCCAACTAGGTTGGCAAGGTAGCTGTCTAATCTCTTTTGAACATTTGTCCAGTCACTTCTTCTATCTGTCCAAGTCAATTTAGGCCCCGTGCATCCCAAATCTGTGAGCCATAGATATCAATGTTATTATGGAATTTTTGGATTCTGTTGGTTTTCCATTCATCCCATCTGCCTCTTCTTTATGATATATTGGCTACGTTGTTAAAATTGCATCCCAGCATCTAAGTTGTTGTGTTAGAAATGGAAAAATTGGTGAGATGTTGCCAAAGTTCTTCTCTTTTTTTTAGTATTATGGCTGGCTTAGATCGCCGACAAAACCCAGTTATCGTAATCACATTTCGCGACATTAGCGTGTATAACCTGACTGATGGCCTCAGTTATATTAGAATCCCACGACCTCTGTATTCCTCTGAATCTCCTTTCAAGATTAACAATGCAAAAAGTATGATAATTCAAATCATGCAAAAAGTTGTCGATTCGAGAAAATTGGACAATGGGTTCCAGCATGGCAATAAAGTTAGGTGAAACCTCTTACAATTTCCCTGACTCATGTCAAAACTTGTTGTTTGGTCCATCACAATTCCAAACGAATATATCCATTGTGTAGTTTAGTCCAAGTTTGGTTAGATGGTTACCTGCACCTAAACTAAGAAGGTCCAATAGTCATTTTCTTCCTGTTGTTGGCTTCATAACGATCTAAGTAGATGAAATCAAGTTTTTGGTTTTTCATTAGCCTCTCCGTCGTTTTTATTTCATTTAAATTTCCTTTTCGGTCTAGAAGATGTTGAAAGCATGGAGTTCCTCAGTGTTTACATTAATCAAGTGAATAATTGTCGATCGAGTAAACTTTAAGAAGCTGGTTGGCCAGTTTCCCATTTTGGGTGATATCAGGTGGTTTAAGCTTAACAAAAGAAGATGGTTGGGTGTGGTGTGGGGGGGGGGGGTTGCTTTGCTAGGGTTGGGGGCTTTGGTAGTTTGGATTTGGTAACCAATATTAGGCTAGGGTTGGGGGCTTTGGTAGTTTGGATTTGGTAACCAATATTAGTTGTGTCGGGAGAGGACGGTTGTCGACATATATTTTCCTTGGGAAGATTAGGGTTTGAATCTTCCTTGTAGAGTCCAGATTAGGGTTGCTTTGTTTGTTATGTATCTCCTCTGTTGGTGAATTTTTCACTTCCATCTCTACCATCCCTTGATTATTGAACAAGAATTTACAAATAATTGGGGTCCCTAGGGATGCCTGGTGGGCTTGTTCACTGATTTCATCATGCTCAATGCCATGGCTTAGATTTGTTCTTGTTTCACTGGGCATTTTTCACTCCTTCCAAAGGGTTCTTTAATAGCCCTACTTAATTCGGCTCTTCGATTTTGTGTTCGTCCATTCGTTCCTTTCTTTTCATCCGTTCTATTTTATTTGGCTCATCCTCAAGTGGGCTTAATCTGTTTGTTGGACCATTATTTGGCTAGGCCTTATTCATTACCACTCTTTGCCCTTTTTTCTTTGAAACCATCCAGGGTCCATATCCTTTTTCAAATTGGACCTGAACCAGGATTGTTTTGTTTGTGTCTGTTCTGGGACTTGAAAATTTTGATCGTTGAGGTCCAGATTTGTCACCCCTTCCAGTGAACTGGAATTTTGTTTTCCGGCTGATTGCTTTCTACAATAGTCTTTCTGGTGCCAATACTGCCACAAGTAAAACATATATTGTTAATGTATTTGTATTCAATACAGTATTTTCTTTTTCTCAAAACAAAAGCAGGAACAAGGGGGTTTAGAAAGATCAATTTCTATACAAATTCTTGCGTGTTTTCCCCTTATCGATGTAGCTGTGTTAATGTGATTTTGGGGTTTTCCAATTTGTTTTTCGATGAAGAATAGAGCTCTTTCTTCGTAGTACTCAATAGGTAATTCTGAAAAGCGTAACCAAATCGCCATCTTGATCGCAGTGGCTTCAGAAGGCTTGAAATTGTGCTCCCATTTTCGTACCATCCGAGTAGTGATTCAGGATGATCCAAGGCCTTGCATTAGCTACATGATGATAATCCTCCATAAAGTTAAATTTGATCAAGAAGTATCCCTCATCAAGGCGAATCATCTCAATATCCCCCTGCAAACTCCATAAATTTTTTTATCTTGGCAGTGAGAGCCCTATATCCAATGGATTTCCTCCAAGAATTTTGAATCCTTCTAATCAGATTGGGAGAAAGATTGATGTTGGGGATTAAAAGGTTGATCTTTGCTTCTTCTTCCATCTCTTCATCGAGGGGTTGTTCTTCCTAACTTTCATCCTTAGAGGTGATTCCTATGACTTAGGGGTCAAAGGAAATCGCCGATGTTGTAGTTGAAGACAAGATCGCTTTTTTGTATGATTTTGGTTTGGGGCTGCTATTAGGGGTCAGGTTGGATTGGATCGTGATCCCGATCTTGGGGATCATCCAATTATTGTAGCCTGATCGATTCTTCACTTTGTTGTAACTTTGTATGCTTGTGTTTGGGTTTCTTCAGGTTTCATTGGGTGGGAACATCTTCTGTTGCTTCTTTCCCAATTAGGACTAGTTCTTCTTGAGTTAATATGGGAGACTGAGGTTGGTTGTCGTGTAGGGCCTCGTGAGACGCCGAAAAAGTCATACTTGCCGTGAGGAGCATCTTCTAGATAGCGTTTTAGGTACTCTCATCCAATAAGAAGAAGGTAAGATTCATGTTTCCTGCAATTCAAAAACGAACCCATGCTTATGTCTTTTTCAACATATATGGAGAAAAGAATTTCATTCATTTGTTTGTGGTTGGTGTTGGATGACATGGTCATGGGATATGTATTTGAATATTAAAATCAACACAAACCAAAACCTCACTTGAATATTTTACATCTTCCGTTCATGGGTGATATTACCATATTACTCTTTAATTTTCAGTATAACATTGTGCACCTAAATTTCACTTACATGTAACAATAAATTTCTAGTTTTTGCTGCATAGTTTTTTTCATCTTTACGATCATTTCGTTCTCTTTTGATGCTTTCTATATCACCCAAGCATTGCTTGTGCACCCTAGTTTTCAATGAGAAACTGAATCTATGAAGTATCACATATAATTTTATTTCTTAAGAGGGTTGATTACATAATAACCCTTATTAAGCGATTCGTTCAAAGAACCACTGAAGGTTATTAAGGTGATTCCCACGTTAGGCTTCTCTTTCCCAAATCCCGACTACCTTTTTGTCTCGATTTTTCCACGAAAACCAAGAGCAGCGGCGATCTCCATGAAACCCATCAATTGTCATTACACCGTCGGCATCTTCCTTGTTAGGATAATGTTCCCCAAATAGTAGTCCCCCTATATTTGCCCTTCTCCCTACCAAAATTTGTTGCTACTCTCCCAAATCCTTACTTGGGGGGGCTGATCAAAGGTGGGGTAGTTGGATTTTGGATGCTGTGGGAGGACGGTGAAGGTGGTGAGAGGAGGAGGATGGTAGAGGTAGTGGTGGAGGCAAGGCGAGGGAGGACAGTGGTGTTGGCAATGGTAGTAAGGAGGTTGGAATGATGGGGCTGGGGTTGTCGTGGCAAATGCGGTAATATTCATGGCTGACGACTTGGTGGCGGTCGATGACTGTGGGGGCTTTGGAGGTAGTATCAGTCGATGGCAAAGTGGGATCGGGAAATGAAGAAAGTGAGGTAGAAGATTTTTGTGCAAATTACCTTAAATGCCCTTCAAATTACTCTCTCGCAAATAACATGCCTATGAGGTTTCTAGACCCGATTTTCCCTATTATATTTTGGGATTTTTACATCTCTCATGTGGGTATAAGCTATGTCATATGGATATAATGAGGAGTTAAGTAGACATGGTAAATGATTCGACTGGTCGAGTACGGGTCATACTATCAATTTATTTTTAGGTAGCCCTTTCTTATATCCGTATATAATCTGGTCGGTCCCGGTAGACAAGTAAACAGGTTGATCGCCTCTTCGGTTCTCTCTATTATGGTGGTCCACTACACTTATCATTAACTAACAATCTACTTCCACCTCCACCTCCCATTAGCCTCTTTATCGCAACCATAAATATTGTAGGGGCTCTATTTGGCACCTTATAATACTAGTTAGATATCAACCTTTGTTGTCACTAAAGATGAGGGTAAGCCAATTGCCAGATGGCGACGTGTGGTAATGGATAAGGTGGATGGCGACGAGGGTAGGAGTGGACAGGAATGTTGTAGTGACGATCTAATAGTGGACAGGAGGACGTAGAGCTGCTTGGGATAGTGCAAGTGGACAGTGACAGTTGACGGGGACAACAATGACAAATCTGTGAGGTGTGGACTGTTGATTTTAAAACTCTGTTGTGTCCTATGTGTTGTGTGCGACAAGTTGTTTGAGTTAGAGATAGAGAGTGAAGGGAGACGAAAGCATATCTGCGAGGGAGAGATAGAGATTGTTTCTAAAGTGCTTTCTTTGCTATTGTAAATTTCAAATAGGATTCTTTGATGTCCTCGTATTGATGTGTTATTCAGGCAAGCTGAGTTTAGTCCACTGTTGATAATGTAAAGGTCATGGTATCCTCGGTCCAGCAGGCTCCACTCTGTCAACTAACAGTGGTTAAAATTCGCACTTCTCATCCATTACATGCGGGCTGCCACCCCATCCCATGTATTTTCTTACCCACTTTTCACATGATCCACATTAACACTTTTGAGTTTAAGTTTCTATAATGGCTATTGCTCTGTGCGATGGCTGTTGTGCTTTCGACCCCCCATTTTAGACAAGGATTCAAACCAATGGTGTTCACTGCCGACTCGAGTCCATTTGTTTCTTCTTTGGGGGCATCTGCTATTGTTAATGTCCCATGTTCCCATACTCTTCTCTTGGCCTTTTCCGATCCCGGCTCTTTGAGTAGAAATGTACACATAATTTCCTGTTGATATTTACCCCTATTTTAATTACACAACATGTAATGTTATATAGTCCATCCACATTGCCTCTTTGATGTTAAATGTAGCGTGTTGCTCCTGTCCTTTGCACTATGTACTTATTGCCTAAGGATAAGAGATATATTTTAGTTTGGCCAAGGCTATGGCGGACTTCACTATTCGAGAAGGGATTTTGTGCACCAAAGGTAGTTTGATCATGTACATGCTCATGCTTCTATTTACCCGACTTGAGTGGCTATTGCGTTGTAGTAGTTTCCTCAATTTTTGAGTTGGCAGTTTTTTTTAACTTTTCCAAATATGATGGAGGTAATTGGTTCGTACCTAATAAGAACATCATTCGTGTGGTCAGTTTAGATTATGGGCTTAACTTTTTTATGTGTTGATATAACTCTTGTTTATTTGTAATCAATTGTGTATTTTCGGGAGTATTTTAAAACAAAAATGTCCAAATCTCAATTCGATTGGACGGATATAGGAAGTGCTTTGGTGAGACTAATGTGTCCCTATAAATAACTTTTTGTGGCTTTTTTCTACCCTCTTTTAGCTACTTTTGCCTGAAGTATTTACACTGAACTCTTGGACGAAGTTAGAAGCCATAAAAATTACATCAGGCAGAAGAACAAAAACGGTTGAGGGGGGGTGCTTCAGTGCTCTCTTTCTCACTTCAACTCAAACCAATCTCCGGACTCAACGAAGAGTCGTATTCATGGACGCTGATCAGGTAAATTCCCACTTCAAACTAGCTTCACCTCTGTACTGTTAAGCCCAAGTCACACAT
Organism: Escallonia herrerae; assembly: GCA_033070095.1. Taxonomy (NCBI): domain Eukaryota; kingdom Viridiplantae; phylum Streptophyta; class Magnoliopsida; order Escalloniales; family Escalloniaceae; genus Escallonia; species Escallonia herrerae. Next base: position 95,378 of record JAVXUP010000173.1, on the reverse strand, counting down.
GCTCTGTTTACTTGAACATTCTTGAATTTTCTTCCTCTGGAAAAGGGAATTTGTTTGTCAATTGAATGGCGTGTCGTTGTGATTTCAATAGCTACTTTGTTGATTGACCTTAGTTACATCTGGGTTTGGCAGATTTTGGTGGAAGAGAGCTCATACGTGAGGACAATTATACTAAACAGGCCCAAACAACTAAATGCCCTTTCTTCTCAAATGGTATGCCAAACACACTTCTCGTTTCATTGCTTTGTAAGCCCTTTTCTTGTCATAATGTTAGAAATATGTACATGTGGGGATGATTGCAAGGCAGTCAAGTTACACCAATGCCATAAAGGGCAAGGAGATAGACAAAGACATACATGGATGACATCCCCATCCGGTAGACATTGCAATAGGAAATTGGCTTACAAAGAAAAATCACACAAAAAAATAAGTTTCATAATATAAAAGCCAACATGCCTGCTTGACAAACAACTAACCAACATCAAGAGGATAATTTTTTTTTTCCTTTTCTGTTCTTTTCTTTTTTCTGCTTTAAGTTTTGGATCAGAACAAACCAACCAACAGAATAAAGATGTCACCTATCAGACAAAACCACTCCTAGGCTCCACATGTCAGCCTAGCAATTGCATAAAGCCAACAAGTGAACACCTTCCTGAGACCCTGACACCTGTCCAGTTGAGACCCAAGCCCCGAGGCCACGCCCATGCCGATGCGCCTTACTGTGCGTGGGCGCATACTACCCAGACCTGCAGTTACTTGTGCCTCGTGCATTGGGTCAGCCCTTTTTTTAATTATATTTCCTTTTGGGTGTAGATCGCAGTGATTAGATCCAAACTTCTATGTAAAGTTGAATTTTGCTTATGTAAAGCGTTGTATACACTAAAAGAACTTCATTCTACTCCCTCTTGCTTCAACTGGATTCAACATTTCATGCATTGTACTAAAAGGTTATACTTTTGGTTGAGCTCAAGCACATCCTATTGAGTTATACTTGAACATCCATAAAAGAATAAATGAGCATCCCTAGAGCATCCTTTTGGTTGACTTCATGCATAGTATTTAAATAGAACAAGCACATAGCAGGCATAATAGTTAAAGGTCTTACTTATGGCTATCTGCAATGGAGTTATCGAGCATTATAAGAAGAGGTTGGCTCACTGGAACTGTGACTACTTATTGTAGGGGAGGGGGGGACTTACCTTGATATACATCACTAAATATCCGGACATATTTTTTTCCTATGTTTCGTATGCCTAGCTTAGTAGAGAAAAGTCTCAAAAGCTCCAGAGAGCTCTTAATGTGAGGTGGTGCTGCAGATAAACTCCAATAATCGCTAGTACCTTGGAGCAAGTATCCTTTTTCCATTCAATTTGGCACTTAGTTTTCAAAAAAATAAACCTCTCAACAAAGCTTTGTTGGGCAAGTGGTTGTGGAGGTCCGGAATTAAAGGAACACCCTTTGGAGAGGGATTACTGCTGCTTAATACGGAGTTGTGAGGTGATTGGTCTACTAGGAAATTGGAGTAATTTGGAAAACTCTTCTTAGAAAGATGGTTTTTCATTTCATTTCCTCCTTTGAGGGAAATAACCTGGAAACCTCTTTTGAAAAGTAAATTTCAAGACTGGAAAAGCATTCTGTTCCTCAGTTTTTTGGCTTATTATATTCTTAATATCTGCCAGTGGAATCTACAGATTCTTGGAGTTGGGCTTCGTTTTCACATGGCTGTTTTGCTATTAAGTCCTACTAAGGTCATCTGCAAGACAATATCACCTGCAAATTCTTTCTTTCTTTTTTTACATTTCCTTTTTTAATTTTGGCTTGGCTTGGTGTTTTTGGCTGGTAACTCAGAAGACTATTAATCACATTTTGCCTTGTTGTTCCTCCGCCCAAGAGTTCTAGCCATATGTTTGCTCTATTTATGGGGTATCTAAGTTCATGCTTAGATCTGTTATTGCTTTGGGATAATATCAGCAAAGTGATTGAGATTACGGTGTAGTATCAGTCAATCCAACAAATTTGAGTAAGTAAAGGGGTGTCTATGCTCATGCTTAGATCTCTTATCGCTTTGGGATAATATCAGCAAAGTGATTGAGATGATGGTGTAGTATCAGCGAACCTCACCTTGGAATCTACAGCTCTAGTAGCACAAAGAATCTACAGATTCCACAAAGAATCTGTAGTTTATAATATATTCCCTCAACCTTGGAATTCTGTCTGTAATTGGCGGGGTCTCTGTTAACGTATACACCATGCATTTTCAAAGTGACGATACTGCCCTCCATATGTTCGACCTACGCCCCAATAAACATTAGGCAGTGAGTCAACTTACTACATGTTCTGAGCTTACTCATAGCACAGACAATTCTCTCCGAGTTAACTCCCTTCTTCTCTCTTTCTCTCCCCACCCTACCCCACCATCCTTTACCCCAGCCATCGAACATTCCTGCTCCAAAATACGAAATTACATCAGATGTAGCATCATATTTATTTGATTTATATATAATAGTAGTGAGGCTTGATCCACAGCCTTTAAACTAGATCTACACTGTTGAATCACTAAAGGGTTAAAAAAATTAATTCAGCAAAAGTGGGTGTTTGGCATAGCCCCACATAATTTTTCTGGCTGTAGATACAATACAGTAGGTCTGATGCCAACAACCATCATTATTACCAACAGTTATGTATAGTGACATCTACTTATAGATTTGGCAAAATATAGGATCACTTATGGATATGTTATCAACTATCTTCATCCTTTGCAACAGCAATGAAGATCGATGGTGGTGACATAAGATTTGTGAAGGCACAAACCTTAGGGCAACTACTTATCTAGATGTACATTTTTACAGTTAATTAGTTTGTCTTATGATTATATAACATCCACACTGCAGTGGTCTGATCTTTTGAGATTCTCTTCTTGCTTTCTCTACTTGATGTTTCTGTGTTTACAAATTTAGCATTTTCTGTCTTTACATTATCATGCCAAATGCCATATGTTGTGCTAGTGTAGCTGTTGGTGACTGTAAACCATCATTTCTTACAGTTGTTGAGACAATTATATCTTCAGAACTGGGTATTAATCTAAAGTGAAGCATCTATCTTGCTTTAACCTGAGTCCAGCAGATTTTTTAATGATAACTTGCATTGCTCTTTGTCTAGATATCTCGGTTACTGGAACTCTTTCTCGCCTTTGAGAATGATTGTAAGGTCAAACTAATAATCATGAAGGTACTTCTCCATCTCAACACAATATAATGCTCAATTCTGAAGTGGCACTATGTAGAGATGTCAAAGGGCCGGGCTTGGGCCGGCCCAGCCCAAGCCCGTCGGGCCTGCTGTGGGGCCGGGCCGGGGCCGGGCCAGTGGGGGCTGCCAACCGGGCCGGGCCGGGCCTGCCGAAGGCAAACCTAGGCCCAGTCCAGGCCCAGGCCCTAGGCCCAATAGCTAGGGCCGGGCTTGGGCCGGGCCCGGGCCCTTTTTTTTTTTTTTCTTGTTATTCAATTTTAAATTTCATCTCTAGGCAATATTCACAATTTAACGAACCTAATCTTTATCCTTTTATTTCATTATAAGTAATATACATATATATATGTATGTATGTATATACATATTTATTTGTTAGCCATTATATTTTTTATTATATGTTAAACATTTTCATACTCTTCTTGATGAGCTTTATTAATAAAATCTTAACACATAACAATTTATATAGAAAAATAATAAATGTATTCATAGGCCCTCCTCCTTTTATCCGGGCTTGGGACCGGCTGCTTGTAAACAAACAGGCGAAGTTACCTATTTTTTTATATATACGAAAAAATATATATCTTGCTTGTAAAAATTTATTTTATATATATGGAAAAAAAAGTATATTTTGTGAAAAAATTTATTCTTAAAATTCTAACAATCAAAATAATAATGAATGTCTATCCAAAATATCAGCAATCAAAGATCAAGAAATCTGCAACGTCAACCAAAAGGATCAAAAGAGGAAAATAAAAACAAATTACCTAATCATCCAGAAGTACTTCAATATCCGAGTCACTGCTCTTCCTATCATCAATCGGTTTATCTTGCTCGCGGTATTTCGCATCAAGATAATCCTTCCAACATACACATAGCTCGAGCGACTCGGGGTTAAGACGACTCCTCCTGTCATCCAAAACCCTCCCGCTAGCTGAAAATGCCGACTCTGAAGCAACCGTGGAGGCTTGCACTGGCAGTACATCCCGTGCAATTTGGGATAAAGTTTTATACATGTTTTGATTTTGTTTCCAAAAATTTAACAAATTAAAATTAACCTGTTCTTGCCTTGATAAATCAGAATAATGATCAGTATTTGCATATACACCAATCTCATTAAAAGAGGAAAAAGTATACGAACCTGCCGAATTAGAAGTACCTTCACCTGGTAGTTGTCTTGCTACTAGATGTTCAAAGCCCTGAAGGTATGGCGCATAATACCTCTCAACAGTGGATGATGATGTAGCTCGCCCGCGCACGTCAGCAGAATTACGATAGACGTTGAACAAGTCCTCAAACCTCTTGCTCACTTTTGCTGTGAATGCGGTTGTCTCCTCTGCTGTGTAGCACATTAATTTCGATATCTCTTGTATCGAGGCGTTCACGCCATGCAACTTTAACCTAGGATCTAAACAAGTAGCCACAGTAAAAATAGCAGGCAGCTTACTCCAATATTTATTAAATTTTTGATCCATCACTTTTACTATTTCCTTAAAGGGTCCTATATATCTCCATTTTGTTAACATTGTAGCCATCTTCAGAATTTCTATTACAGCGAGAGGAGAGGTGGGATAGTACGTACCAGACAATAAATTGGTAGACGTGTAGAATACCTCCAAAAATTCAGCTAGGTATGTGGCCATCTGCCATTCCTCTTGAGTTGGCAAGCCGGCTGGGAACTGGGTTAGTAGAAAATGCGTATAGACTTCTCGGTATGCCAGAATGTGTAAAAGCATGTGGTATGTAGAGTTCCACCTGTGGACCACATCTGTAACTGCTCTCCTGCGAGGCATATTATATTGAACACACAACGTTTTAAATTGTTGTGTTCTCGGACTCGAGCTATTAACATACGCTGTCATACCCCTCATTTTGAGAAGAATATCTCCTGCAGCAGCTAAACCATCTTGAACAATTAAATTAATAATGTGACAAACACAGCGAACATGAAATAATTCACCGTTAAGTACAGGTTGAAGCGTCTCCTTTAAAGCTGCAACAGCAACTTTATTATTAGAAGCATTATCAAAACTAACACTCATAATCTTATCCTTAATTTTAAATGTGGTGCATGCTTTTAATATAAGAATAGCAATGTTCATTCCATCATGCGGATAAGGGAAGTGCTCGAAAGCGATGATTCTCTTGTGCATAACCCAATCTACATCAATCCAATGAGCGGTCACACAAGAATAACTAACAAAAGTATAAGGAGATTGCCAAATATCAGAAGTAAGACTAACTTTACCTTCAAATTTATCGAAATAATCGATAAGGCGTGCTTTAGCAGCATTGTACTGTCGGAGTGCATCGGATCTAGTTGTGTTTCTATGAACCTTTTTGTACAAAGGTTGAACGTATGTGTTCATATATCTAGAGTGCTTAGGATTATCGGCAAAAGAAAAGGCTTGTTCATCATGAATAACAAATTCAGCGAGACCGTCTCTTTGCTCTCGCTGATTATAAACAAATAACTTACCGTCAAAAGATAACTGCGTTTGGGTAGGTTCGACGTGGCCTTGTCGAGGTGCACACAGAGGGTAATGCCTGTTAAGATGTCCATTACCACTACCAGACGAAAATAATTTAGCGCAGTACTTACATCGAGCTTTTCGGATGCCGTCCACCATAACTACATCGAAATGATTCCAACACTCGGCTTTCTTTTTTTCCCCTTTTGGACTTCTGGCTCATTACCGGAGGCATTGCTCGGCCCTTCTTCATCATGACCAGGCATAGGGTTGAGATTATGCCACGGAGTAGTAGCTTCGCCAACCGAGCTGCGTCCTTGACTATAATGCGGGGGGTCTTCATCAGGCGTGTATTCAAAATCTGGAATGTTTTGATTGAACTCCCAATTGGCTTGGGTATCTATCATACAGCCTGTACTCATTCGTCCAGGAACGAATGGTTGTGTTGGTGCTTGGATTGGTGTTTGTGATGGCCGTGGCGCTGGCGCTTGTGCTGGTGGTGGTGCTTGCGATGATGATGATGTTTTTCGTGATGACGATGCACGCCTCATTTTCTTCAATAATCCAGCCATATTTCGAGCTAAACTTTGTAAGAGTAACTAAATACACAAGTATAAGAGTAGTAATAAGAAATAACAATTAAAAGAATGAACGAGTAACAAATATTAGAGAGTTAGTAATTAAAAAGAATTTAGCAAGACTAGTAATTAATAAACAAGAGTACTAATTAGTAAATACTAGTAGTAATTAGCAAGAGTAGTAATTAAAAAGAATTTAGCAAGACTAGTAATTAATAAACAAGAGTACTAATTAGTAAATACTAGTAGTAATTAGCAAGAGTAGTAATTGGAGAGGAAAATAGTAGCAAAGCTTGTAGAAATATAGAATGTTTAGGTAAGAGAGAGTAAGAAGATTGGTGTGAAAAATTAGAGAGAAATGGTGTGAATTTATAGATTTTAGAAACTTCACAAAAGACCAAAATACCCCTACAAACTATCCGTTTATAGTTGTTGGGGAGGGTAAGAGTGTAAAGGAGTTGAAAAATATAGGTTAGACTAAAATACCCCCCAAACTAGCCGTTATATTGCTGTTGGGGGGGTAAAAGTGGAATTTTGGAAAAGGGGTGGAAGAAAGGGGGGAAAAACAAAAAAATTCAAACAAGTGGGGCCAAAACCGGGCCAAACCCGGGCCGCAGACTGGGCCATCCCCGGGCCAGATCCGGGCCGCAGACCGGGCCAGACCCGGGCCGACTTCGGGCCGGGCCAAACCCGTTTCCGGGCCGGGCCGGGCTTTTTCGCAGCAATGGACGGCCTGGTCCAGGCCCAGGCCCCAGGCCCGCTGTGCTGGGGCCGCTACTGTTCATCGTCGGGGCCGGGCCAGCCCGGGCCAGAACCGGGCCGGGTCGGGCCAGCCCGCGGGCCGCCCGGCCCGTTTGACAACTCTAGCACTATGTGAAAGAAAAGAACATGCTATTGTTCTGGAGTCTAAAGAAGTAATTGCAACATTTGTCGCATTAGGTGCTTTTGCTGTTTAATGTTAGCACAACAATATATTTTTGCAATGCCTTCCTATTATCTTTTCTTTTCTTGAAGTAACCTTAGCACAATCGTGACCAAAACAAGCCACTTCATCTGTGCCAATTGTGTCGCCCCGTTCAGTATCAGTCACGTCCATATTCTTTTTTGAGAGTGCAGCAAAAAGGTTACCATAAGAATCACAGATTTTAAACCTAACCGCGTAACTTGATTCTAAGTGAATGTTTCTGATTCAAAATTTATTCTTAAATAGTTCGAGGGGGGAGGGGAGGCATAGGACCTGCCCTGCCCTGTAAACGTGTGTATTACATATTACATATAAGAAAAGTACCACAAAAAGAACTAGCCGATGTAAGTAGTTGAGTGTCTTTTTTGCAGCTGTCGCACCACTTCCTCCCAATCTTCCACTTCTTCCACCCTGTTGTTATTGGCCAGTAGATTTCAAGTCAAAGAAGTCATTATTATTAGACTTCATACTTCTTCTTTGGTTATTTCTCAAGTTACAATCTGCTCTAAAAGCTTAAACAGTTAGAGGGGCCCAATTGCACGTGGAGGGACAAAGAGAAACAAGTCAACGTGCACCCCACCAGGTGCATAGACAGAGCGCTGACAGCACCAATATAAAGGGCATCAAATGATGCAAGAAAAAGTGGAACCCAAGACGTTGTTATACCAGAGATCTGATACCATGTTATGTTATCACCTGCTCTAAATGCTTTAACTGTTAGAGAATGGGGCTCACAATGCATATCATGCTTGACAATCTTTTTATGTAAATAACAAACTTAATGTAAGAGATAGGAAAACGTCCTTTGGTTTGCGAATTCCACTGTATGGAATGGAAGTTTAGTATGTTTTACAGCGTGAGCACCAAAATCGAATCCACTAGGATATTAGCTTTTCTGATGCTTGCCCGTTAGAATTTAATTGAAAGCCTTACACCGAATGCTCATAATGGCATTTCTATGGGTTTACCATCTTCTAGGAGATGATGTGCTTGTGTTATGTTATTTTTCATTACCCTTGACGAAAGTAGTCCAGATTCTAAAGTAAAATTTTCTAGGTTAGTCTTCTGGTGTTTATCCCAATTTCTACAGCTCCATCAGGTCTGTCCGTATGATTTTGTTCCATTTATAATGGCTGTAGGGGAAAGGAAGAGCTTTCTGTGCTGGTGGTGATGTTGCAGCCGTGGTCCGTGATATTAGTGGAGGCAGACCTTTCTCTTTTACTGTTATAGTTCCTTGTTACGACATAGGTCTTTGCTCTGATTAATGTTATTGTTTATATCAGGTAATTGGAAACTAGGTGCAGAATATTTCCAGAATGAGTTCACCTTGAACTACTTGATGGCAACATACAGTAAAACTCAGGTGACCCACTTTAGATAATAGTTGCGTTATATTTAATGGATCATTATCAAGGTATCACTCGTCATTTATGCTTCAGTATTGGGTATTGGAAGTGTTTATACACCACTGATATCGTCTTCCACACTTAATTGAAGGTCTCAATTCTAAATGGTATAGTCATGGGAGGTGGAGCTGGTGCTTCGATACATGGTAGATTTCGAGTTGCAACAGAGAATTCGGTATGGCTCTTCTACCTTCATAATGTTATAGTAGTCTGTAGACTTCTACTTGCACCATATGGTTCAAAGTGGGTCTCCTTGCCTTCCTCTTGCAAATTGCATGTGAATAGGGTAGAGCATTACAGACAGAGATACCCAGGCTTTTGTTCTATTTGTGGATTCTTACTTGATTTTTCTTTTTCTGAATTTGCTACTGGCACTACATGGAGCTACTTTATGCAAGTTGGATTTCTAAAAAGTTCCAAAGATGATAAACTGTTTGCTGTGTTTTTTTTTAATACCTGAGAGACAGGATAAGTAGCGTCTCCTGTCAATATTTTCTTTTCATCTTTACCTCATTTTGAAGTTGTCTGTGTGTTTGTTTCTCCTTTTCTCCTTTATGTTGACAAGTCTTTATACGTGACATTTTCTTTAAGGTATTTGCAATGCCAGAAACGGCTTTGGGACTCTTTCCAGATGTAGGTGCCTCTTATTACCTGTCAAGACTTCCTGGCTTCTTTGGTAATGCCAGTCACACATTTATTTGCTTATGTTGGTGTCTTATTTCTGGAAAAGATATTTGACCCCCCATCCCCCTCTCAAAATAGAAGAAGGAAAATCTCCAAGTTAGATTTGGGTGTTCACCCTGGTTGGTTACCGTGAGTGAGTGTGGATGGGTTCTCAAGGGTCAAGGTTTCGTATATGAATGCCAGAATAGGGTCTGATAAGGTTCTTACTGATTTTGAGAAAAATGAAATGTTGCCAGCTGTAATGTACTTTAATTTTAGTCTTTCTTTTTACTGCATCCATGATAGTCATTTTTCGTTTTCTTCAACCTTTAATCAGTGATGCAAATAAGCATGCAGTAGCTATGCAGATATTGATGTTACATAATCTAAAATCTTAGAAAATTACAAAGAGTACACTTTGCGGTCTGAACTTATTAAAAACTTGGAGAAAGCACCTTCAATCAAAATGTTCTAGATATGAGCAGCAGAAAGTAACAGCTTGGTGCTGGCCTGTGCTGGCCTCTTGCGGGTATAGCAGCGGCAGAGAGATCGGAAGGCGCCATGGGGTCAAATCCTCAAAACCTAAGCCTTTAATGCTTGAGAACCCTAGCTGGGTGGAGCTGAAGCTCAATCTTTCTATCTTCTTTTCTAGTCTCTTCTTCACAAGTGCTGGAGAAGGTAGACTTGTCTTCTTTTATACCACTTCAAAGCTTCCAAGAGGAGCTAACTCCAGTCTTCCAAGAGAAACCGCAGCTTTGTGCACAATTTCCTACCACCAATAATATCAGACTTCTACTCCCAAGCACACAAGTACTGATACAAAACGACCCAAAAGCTCCACAGGTGACTCAAATTAGAGAAACAAACTGAAAACACACTATTTTGAGCAAAAGTAGTAGATAGAATAATTTAAATACAGACTTCTTAGAAACAAAGCATAGTTACATGGGTTGGCATTACCCTCCATTCCTCCGCCTGTTTACAAAAACTGTCCTCCATGCGAGTTGGCTTTTTTAGTAACTTGGCACATTTAGCGTCAATCTCCATAAACACCTCCTTGCTTAACCATGGGTTCTCATAGCCAGCTGTCCCTCCCACTTCACGAGAAATTTTGAATACGCCCTCACTCCAGTCTTAATTTCCCGGACTTGGATCACTCCTTCAACCCTGTGCTTCTGTTTTGCAGAATCCTCACCTGATATTTCAACACCAGCATTGTCCACTTCAGCACTTGAATCGCCATAAAAGTTGTAATTATCTGCACATTGGAGATGGGCGATATGTCCAGACCACGAGGGAGCTCGACTTCATAGGCATTATCACGAAATATTCGATATCTTGCATGGGCTAACCTTCTTACTTATTGATTTCTGATACGTACCTGCTGAAACCACAACCCAGTCTCTACCCTTGAACTACTTGAACCTCCGGTGCCGATCAACGGCGTCTTCGTAGTGTTGGTTCATTTCAGCCAGTTTCTTTCGAACTTCTTCTCGAACCCTCTTCAGATTTTCCGCGTGGCTATAGCATCATCACTAGCTCGCGGTTGGGTTGACACATCCATGAAGTCAAGAAACCTTGTTTGGGTTTCGTTCGTCGACCGATTGGAAATGGCTTTTTCCAGTAGACCTATTTACGGTGCTGTTATAAGCAAAAATTCAGCTTGAGGCAAGATCAAATCCCATTGCTTAGTGTTGTCCTTTGCTAGGCATCTCAACAAATTTCCCAAATTATGGTTTACTACTGTTTGCACATCAGTTTGGGGTGTAATGCGCTGTTATATTGCAACTTAGTAAGCCACAAGGTCCTCCAAAAATGGCTAAGAAACTTGGTGGCTCGATCGGATGCTATGGTTTTGGGCAAACCATGCAATCTAGCCACTTCTTGAAAGATAAGAGTCGCCACGTGTTGCATCTAAAGTCTTCTTACATGCAATGAAATGAGCCATATCTGAAAATCGTTTGACAATGACAAAAATGGAATCAACTCCTCTTGTTGATAGCAGTAGCCATAGCACAAATAATGGAGTGTACATTATTTTGTTGCTGCCCTTTAGATACTTGGCATATACCACACCTACTAACATATTGATACAGGTCACTCCACATTGTTGGCCAAAAGAACCCTTAAGACACGTCATTTGCATGCCAAAGTGACGGCCAAGCCCCCCTCCATGCAGTTCGGCAGCCAGAAGCGCCCTTAACGAGCGAACCTACCTTCGGGTATACATCATTGGACGCCTTTAACAAATACGCATCATTTTCTACAAACAAAGAACAAACATTGCTGTCCCGAGCTGCGTGTTTCTCTATTATCTCTTGATAGTAAGAATCTTCTTTTGTATTGCTCCCTGATCACTTGCAACCCGACAACTCTAGGGGACATGGCTTTCAACAAATAAACTCTCTACTCAAAAGATAGGTAACCTTATTTTAGAAACCAGCCTTGTGTCGAATATGTGCATCCTTGTAGTAATGCCACCCACTTTCCATGTCTCCGACTTGGCTTCTTTCGAGAGTTAATGTAGCGCAAGGCTTCATGGTCCGAATGAATATAAACTCCCTTTGGATCAGATACTTTTGCCAACCATGCCTGAACATTAGCATAAAACTCAACGTTGTATGGTGGAGTAGTTTTTCCGAGCTTGATTTAGCTTCTCACTAAATTATACTGTTGGACCCCTGCTACCTAAGATGCTCGTAATCCACCTCAGATATCTTTCAAAGTCTGGTAGAGTTAGTATAGGTGCTCAAGTCATTCTCGTCTTTATCTCTTGAAAACTCTTTACAGCGTCTGAACTCCATGTAAACTTTCCACCCTTGATACATTTTGTAATTGAATTCATTATAGAGGTAATTTTTTTAATGAGCCGCCCATAGCGGAAGGCTTTATGGTCCAAGTACAATATAAGCTCCCTTTGGATCAGAGAGTGTCGCAAAATTTTTAAGGCTTGAACAAGAGCATAAAACTAAACATCATATGCGGAGTAGTTTTGCTGAGCTTGATTGAGCTTCTTATACAAGTATGAGATACAACGGCCTGCTAGACTTAATATGTTACTAACTCCCGCCTTAGATGCATCCCATTCCACCTAAAAAATCTTTTCAGAGTCGGGTACAGTTGAAAACTTTCTTCAGCCTTGTGAACTCCATGTAAACTTTCCACGCTTGATACATACAGTAATTGGAGCCATTAGAGTTCTGAAGTTTTTAATGAATTGCCTATAAAAAAATAGCTAATTCATGGAAACTTCTGACTTCGGTTAATGTTTTTGGTTAAGGCCAGCATGTAATTGATTGATTCTTTACCGGATCAACCTCCACACCTTTGGTTGACACAACAAGCCCCAGGCACTCTAATCTGTCTGCATAAGTCAGCCCTTTTTCTAGTTGGTGTAAAGCTGATTCTGCCTCAAAAGTTGTAGAAGTGCCCTTAAATGTCCAGCATGGTTGCACGATCTTTGCTATGAATCAATACACAACTACAAACTTTGCAGTAAAAGGGTTTCTATATTTGAGTCATGAATCTAGAGCCCCTCCCTGGTCTTGAATGATTCTCCCATTCATCTCCTTCTTGAATTCTAACATTGGGATAGCCACTCTTGAAGCCAATGTCGGAAAAAACTTTTGAACCCGACTACATGTCAAGCATAGCAACTGATCTTCGTATAGGGAACCCATTACTTGATGGTTATTTTACTTGTACCCTGCTCTCCACACGCATTCTCCAAGTCCTATCCCTCTTCAGTGTGACTAAGCCACAAGACAAGGATTTAGACTTTCTTGGATGAACCGCATCTTCAGTAATTCTGACACTTGCCTCTGCGGCTCCTCGTGCTCCTTTAGACACATCCTATAATGCAGTAGGTTAGTAGGACAGCTCCAGGCATCAATTCAGTGTGGTGTTGTATGTCCTCATTGGCGGGGTCCTCCAGGCAGCTCTTCAGGCACAACATTCTTAAACTCCTCTAGAAGGTTCCTTGCACTTACTGGCATAGCTTGTGGCTGCATCTCCTCCTACAAGCTTCGCCTTCCTCTCTACTGGTACTTCTTTCTGCTGGCCTCTCACGTGTATAGCAGCGGCACAAGAATCGGAAGGCACCGCGAACTATCAAAATGCAAGCCTCCAATGCTTGAGAACCCTAGCTGAGGTGGAGCTGAAGCTCAATTGTACTATTCTTCATTGCTGTCTTCTTCAAAAGTTATTGAGAAGGCAGACCTGTCTTCTTTTATAGCACTCAAAAGCTTCCAAGAGAAGCCAACTCCAATCTTCCAAGAGAAGCCAGAACTTTGCACTTAAATCCATGCTGCTAATTTCAGACTTCTCTAATTCCCCAAGCACATAAGTACTTTACAAAATGACCCAAAAACATCAGAGCTGGCCCAAGGCTAAACTGGAAAGACACTACTAGTACTATTGACGATACTTTAAAGTATAGACTTCTTAAAACTAAGCGTATGTACATGGGTTTGGATCAATCAACTAGGAAGTAAACTCTGAGATATGCAGTCAAACCTTGCTGGCCAGTTAATTTTCCTTTGTACGGTCTTTACTGTCTACTTTGAAAGCTTGAACTCCATCTTAGCCCTCAGTGTCTCTCCTACAGCTTTTGAAGTGTCGCACAACGAAGATTGATTCCTTAACAACTCATCAGTTATCAGCTAAACGTTGTGTGTTTAAGGAGCTACAGTAAGTTGCTCAAGTATAAAATCACCAACTTGATCTGTAACGCCCGGACCAGGTCAATCGTGACATCCTTATAATTTATCCTCTAACCCAGAGTTAAATTTACACAGATTGTGATGCCTTCTGCCAGAAATTTACGGACACTTGCACGAGTTAAGCAGTTAAAATGAACAAAACTTTGACATAACAGTTTTCCTGTCATTTTGCATAACCAAGAACATTTAATTCGTCCTTGCATTGATTCTCCAATTAGAGCGTTTGAGCCCTGATATTCTTATATAAATATATCGTTTTTGTCCAGCCAAACCTGAGACTTAACAAATGCCCAACAGAAGGTGCAAAGAGGTATGATGATAAGTGTACAACTTAGTAGGTGAAAAATCAGTTGAATGAAAAGACATTTAGAACATATTACCAAGTTATCCTTATGCCTCCTACTCCCTGGGAATCATTTCCTTGCTTCAGCTGAAAGCAAGGGAGCTGTTAAGCCACCATCCCAGTACACCTCAGTCATGACTGGGGAAGAGACTTATGGATGCGTTTATGCAAGCACTCTTCTCAGTTTTCGACGAGAGTGTAAGCCTCTCCATAGCATATGGTCAGCTAAGTTGTCTACACAGACATTCGGCAGAATAATATGCAGATAAATGCAGACATATGAAATAGGATCTTAACGACAATCGTGCGACTGTTTACTGGTTATCCTCTAATTCCTGGCTTTAGCTCCTCAGGAAACAGTTGGAATAATTAATCTGGTGTTTCAAACATTGAGGGTTTAAAGGAGATTTGCTAAATGGGGGTTGGGAAAGGGGTGAGAGACTAGAATGAGTTCCGAAGCGAATCCTATGATTTTCTCTTCGCAAAAGTGAGCTAAAGGTGGGAGAGGTCATGATTGTGAGTATTGATTAGATAGATCATGAAGAAAGAAAGGATATTAGAGGTGAAATTTGTCAAGGAAGTAATGAAAATAAATTTAATCATCCATGTCTAGCAAATACTAAGATCTTACCTTGGAACATAGGGCGGTTAAGAATGGTGGGAAATGTCCCCAAGTGTAAATATGGTATATTATTGGAAGCTGGATAAAATTTGTCTCCAAGATACTAAAAGTGCTGGTGGTAGACATGGGGGCAGAATATGTAATGAGGTAGGTAGGTGGATGATGGTGCAGCTGGTGTCAGTTTGGTGGGATAAGATAGTCTTTTTCTTTTCTAGGCCACACGATGAGACAATTATCCTATCCCTTTCCCACTACACAGATAAGTATCGATATTGTGATCCCATTAATTGTCTAATAGATTAAGAAAACAGAAAGAGCTGAGTTTTTAGCAATTGGGAGATTTTTTTCTTTTACATAACAACTATTAAACTCTGTGCCTGGACCAATTTGTTACTGACCTCATAAATGACTCAGTGATGAGCCAAATAACTAGAGTTCGTACTTAATTCCCTTACACTTGGAAGCTTGGTAGCAGAACTTTTCTTATAGCTTTTGAGTTTGATAATGGCGACCATGTCTTCCTTTTTAGGGAAATTGTTCAGGTTACTTGAATAATTTGGCTATTTATTGGTGGAACAATTAAATTATGTTGAAATTTGAATGTGAATTATTTGGTTGCTTCTGGGGAGAACTTTTTTTTTCTGCTTTACAAGTAGTCTGAAGTCCTCAATTCTGGAAATCTCTCAGTTCACTATCTCTTGGCGGTGTTCCTATCAATTGTTAACATGAAATGAGAAGAAAATCTCATCATTTGAACTTTAAGGCGTGGATAATAGGAAGTGCACAGTAAAAACTTGTCTAAATCCATTTTGGGTCAAATTTCCTACATTAAATCAATTTTATTTGTGATATATAAGAATCTGTTGTCCCTTGTCGTCATTTTTGGTATATTTTACATCTTTACAACTTGTATTTATTAGATGCTGTTTACATGGCCGACTTTAGGTCTAGCAGTTTTGTATCTTATGAGTGATTGTCTGTTCCTCTTTGGTCAACCCTCTGGCAGGAGAATATGTTGGTCTGACTGGTGCGAGGTTGGATGGTGCCGAAATGCTTGCATGTGGGCTTGCAACTCACTTTGTTCCATCAGAGGTACACTTCCATCGAACTTTTGGTATATTATGTCTACTTTCGTCGAACAATCTTGATAGCGTGAACTACAACTAAATTGGTTATAATATCATTGATGTTTTTACCTGTGTTACTGGGACATGATTGGATCAATCGCTCGTGTTTGTTTTCTTTGATAAGAAAAAGTTTCAAGAGAAAAGAACCACCATATGGGGGAGGAGTCCCATAAACTCCAGACATTTAAACAAAGATTAAAAAATGAAATATACTAAGGAGACTAATGTACAGTATTCTCCCTGAATCGGATAACCAAGCATACATCATCTAGCAAAGAGCTGGATGGACCTTCAGAATTTTGGCAGTTCCTTTCCAAACAAATGCACAATGAGGGCAGAGGTTCTGTTCTCCAGATTTGGGAAAGTGATTTCCTAACACATCCATGGCACCAACTACGTGCGCATACTAGCAATTTTTTTTGGCATATAGGAAATAAAGGACCACAATTCCTAAGAGAAAGGACAATGATGAAAAGTTTTCTCAGCAGCCAAACACGTCCAACATCAGTTGACAATAATAATTGTGCTTCTTCCGGTTATCTTGTGTAATATTCTTTCTAATGAAGCACACCAAAATAAACAAAGCCCCACCTTTTGTCTTCCATATGGCCTCTCATGGAAAGGCGCCAAAACGTCCATTAGACACAAGGGATTGGTCAACTTGAGGCTTAGAATTTGAGGCAAGCTAAAAAGTTTAGGGCCTCTGTGTTTACTATTTTCATATTCCGTTTCTGTAATGATGACAAAAAAGATTCTTTTAGAGTGTGTTTGGAACCATGGATTTGATGGGATTTCACTTCAAATGTTCAAACTTTGTTGTTTGGAACATTAAAAAAAGGAATTGGAATTTATGGGATTTGATTGGGTTTGTTTCTATAATGTGAAATTCGATGAAAAATAGTCCAATTTCATGGGATTTGGATTTACTTGAATTAAAAGTAATTATTTATCTATGTTACCCTTTTCTGCATCTCTCCAATAATGAACCCACCACCGGCATCTTCG
The DNA here is from genome assembly GCA_033070095.1 of Escallonia herrerae. Lineage (NCBI taxonomy): Eukaryota > Viridiplantae > Streptophyta > Magnoliopsida > Escalloniales > Escalloniaceae > Escallonia > Escallonia herrerae. The sequence goes on along the minus strand of JAVXUP010000173.1, from coordinate 78,235 downwards.
TTGCGGCTACCGCCGCACCACTTTTACTACCACCATCGGCACCGCTACTGCCACCACCACCGTCGCCGCCGCTACAACCTATCTGGAGCACTAAAGCGGTTTAACAAAGCCTTTCTGTCTTTCATTAATGAAACAGAGATTGACTTCACTGGAAGAAGCGCTCCACAAGGTAGATTCAGGTGATTCAATGGTTGTTTCTGCCATCATTGAGGAGTTCTCGCTGCTTCCTACTTTGAAAGAAAAGAGTGCCTATCATCGGTAGGTTTCTTCCTTGTTAGTGGTTTTTGCTATCACGGTAACGATACTAAGATCAGTGCGTTTTGATCTTTTTGTTTTTAACATCTTCATTATTGTTCTCATTATCCTCATTGGTATTATCATCAATTCATCATGATGGGGTTTAAAATGCTTATCATTTTCATTATTCTGCATTTAGGATTGAAGTGCCAAGTAATTTTCACCTTTCTTCTTAAGTATATTCAATTAATTATATATGGTGTTGGCACTTAAATTTCAACCCAAAAGTTGCTTTGGATTCGTACTTGGCGGCAAGCCCAAAAAGAAGGATATTTGTCACGTGGTTGAATTGTCTTCTTGGGGAATAAACCAAATGGAGGAGGACATATCTGGGGAAACGAACTGATAAGCCTAAAAAGATTCTTGTAAGAAGCCTCTAGGGAAAAGGCAAATCCTACGTAAAGGGATCAGTCTGTCGAGGTTCAGAAAGTCAAAGTGAGAAAAAAATAAGCCCTAAAAAAACCTTCAAGCACTATGGCTTGCAGGCACAGGGTTCAACCACCAGTTGGTGGAACACTTGTAACTTAGTGGTTGATCTGCCTTGTACAATAAAATTTTGTTTTTTCCTACTGTTCATGATGGTTTCTTAGTGTCTAGAATCGGAGGTTTTCGTCATCTTTTCATTTGACGATGTAATTAACGATCCTACAGATGTCGGATCGTAGATAGGATCCTCACTACTGAAAAATAAACATTGACGCTTATCTTAGTGTTGATGGATGTATGTTCGTAGTTGATTTTATTGACCCTTTGTTCTCTAAGGTCTCGAGATTCGTGCTAAAACTTCTGACTCTCAGTGGCACATCTCTCTTTCTCATCACCAGATAAAGAAACCAATATCTTCTCTATTTCAATTTGAAAAACTTACTCACTACATTTTCAGTCTTAGAGGGACGCAGAAAGTTGTAACACCGCAACTGGACTATGCTCTGATAGAGGAGGCCTCCATCTCCAGATATCAGCCGTCCGACCCCATGGAAAGACGCCCTTCTCAGGGAAACCAACCTACGGCCTCGAGACGCTTTGTTCATCTCTGTCGTTTCAAGGGTGGCATCACCCATCCGGGAGGCCTCGGGACGCTTTTTGCGTCCTGTCTTCTCTAGGGTGGCATCACCTGTCGGAGAAGGATCGGGACACTTTGTTTGTCCTGTCGTTTCAAAGGCAATGTCGCCAGCCCTAAGGGCCTCGGGTTACCGTCTGACTACTGTCATTCTAGGGTGGCATCTTCTTTTCGAAGGCCCTCAGGGTATCACGCTCATCGCTCGAACCTCGAATCCGCTAGTGCCGGAGGAAAAACTTATCTGGAGAAGACAGCTGTGGACGTCAAAAGAACTACAGAAGAACTTGTTTGATCTGATCTGCTTAAATTTTCTTCGGCAAGGAAGTTCGATGAAAAGGGTGAGCTTTCTTGCCGTCTCTAAGGAAGCAAACGAATTGGAGCCAATGGCAGCGGTGGCGACGAGCCTTATGAAGACACAGTTGTTCATATAGCGAACCGAGACAAAAGGGCTCGAGAAACTGCAATGAAGCCTCGGACAGAAAGACCAAAAGAAACTGGTTGGACTCCTCGTGCACCAATTTAATCATACCATCCTAAACTCTTGGTGAAAGGACGATTTGTAATCCTGAATGAAAGACAGAAACAACCAGATCGAACGCAGGCTGCCCAAAACCAAGATTCTCCGATGCGAATGGGTTCTGAATTTCACGAGATGCCAAACCTAAACCAAGTCTCGAACATTTCTCGAGATTCAAATCTTCACATGAATCTGAACTCCCACCAAGTTTGCCAAAGCTTGATTCTTCATCAAATTCAGAACCTTCACCAAGTTTTAAACTCTCGTCAAGACTTGAATCCTTGTTTTGGTAAGACTAGAAAAAGCAATTACAGGGGGTGATCATGTCAGATTGTGGCCAAGAAGTGATGTATGATCATCAGCCTATCGAGAGAAGGTATATCCTGCTCGATTGATCGCTCAAGGGGAGGCTATATCTAGTCCGCCGTAGACAACATAGGCATATCCAAACCCCTTACTTTTTGAACCCCTTAACAGGTTGGTACAAAACCAAAGTCGCTGACCAGCATCTTCTGGGCATTCGAATGATGTTTGTGTTGCCTTTTTTGGTTGCTGGGGCTTGCCCTTCGTCGCTACCTGAACTGTCTAATTCCTCAAAAAGAAGACAAAAGAAAAAGAATGTTAGAATGAAAACTCTGTTGGAACGAATGTTACAGGAGGCCATTTAAAAGGCGCTTGGTAATGAAGAACAAGCCGTTCCAAGAGAATCTCTGGTATCTATGCTTAGCGAATCCGGATCTAAGTTGGGATCTGCATGTGTGAAGGCAAAAGGCGATGAAGAAGGGGGAAAAGCGAAAATTCAAGATGTCCCTGCCTCCAGAAAGATGCCTACATGCAGGAAACAAGTTGTCACGCTTAGATAAGGACCTGTGACAAGATCCATGAGCCAAAACATTCGATAAAGATGGGGTGTGCACAACAACATCACAAATTTGCTGGTCTTCTACTTTGGGACTGAAATTAGAGAAAAGGAAGACGAGGGCTTCGGAATGATAACAAAACCATACCCGTCATGGAGAGATGCCGTACCATTTCCTCTCGATTTTTCTCAGCCAAACTTCAAGATGTTTGATGGAGTTAGAAGGGCCAGCTTTCAGCTTTTTGTCCAGTCATTAGAAGGGCCAGCTTTCACATAGTACACCGGTCTCTCTGAGGGCTCGATCCGAAATTGGGAGTCAATGGTAACGGAATTCCTTAAGCAATTCTACAGAACTCAGAGACGAGTCGGAGTTCCGGAGTCGATAGATACTAAGCAGCGTGATAACGAACCTGTAATTGACTTCATTGCAAGGTGGAGAGCTCTTACATTTGCTCTTAAAGAGAGGGTAACTCGCGACGAACTTGCTCAAAATATGTAAGAACAACTTCCATCATGAAGTATCTACTGCTCTGATGCCTCAAGATTTTGAAGGTTCAGTAACTTGTGACTAAAGCTCATGATACAGAGATGCATCTGAGGGTGACTGATAGAATTGAATCCTCAACCACTGCGGTTGTGAAAGCTAAAGAGAAATCTCCCGTCCTAGGTGGGGTTCGAAACCCAAGGAAACCAAAAAAGTTACTATGAAGGGACGGAGGAAAAAGAAGTCCTCGTTCTCGGATTTGGTGGAAGATCTGCTGGAACAAGCTCTGATCACCCTTTCAGAAGTTAAGCGAGCCCATGAAGTTGGGAAGGAGGAGGATCCGAAGTATTGTCTATATCACCATCTGATATGTGTAATTCCCTAAAAGATTGCTTCGTTTTGAAGGATAAAATTCAGGAACTCCTTGATTCGAATACCGTTGGAAGTACCACTACAGGAGAAGGCAGCTTGAAACCCAGTCACCACCATGGTTCAAGGATTTTCTAAGTCTTATGAACAAGAAATCTGAATGCCAAATGATGAACACGAAGGGGAGTGGGTTTCCTATGAGTCCAAAGGAATGAAGAAAAAGAAAGTTCCAACTCAAAGTATCTGAATGTCGGCCATGTGGCATGGAAAGAGAAACCAAGGAAGCCCAAGGTTTCGAAGGACAAGAAGAGAAAGAAGGTGAGCACGGGAAGCAAATGGAGAAACAAAAGAAGAACAAATCCCCAAAGGGTAATCTGAAGGCCTCGTCTTGGATGAGCTTTTGGTTCAAAGGCCTCACTCTCCGGTTTCACTTAAGGAGTTTATGCCTCCTGAATTACAATCTTCAGAGGTACCAACTTACTTTGACAAAGTGAATGAAGATGGGATACTTTCAGTTGCGTGTATGGACATAGTTATCATTAGTGACGACGAAAGTGATGAGGACGTAGCTGAAGGCAGTGCCTCTAATCCTCTCATTTTTTTATTCTCCTATCCATTAGTGGGATACTACGATACAAGAGCCGTTGTTTGTGGATGATCTGAATCATCGCCAGTATCATATCACAAAGACTCTGAAGTTAAGAATTGGTTATCTCCCCCAAAGCACATTCCAGCTACCACATTCGCTTCCATACCCTTTGACTTTATTGCCAGCTTCGCGAAGATATTTTCCGGTGGCATCATCGATATATCGTGGCTCCTCAGATTTTGTCTGTGACGCTAAAGTAGTACAAAGCTCTCGAAAAAGGCTGCGGTTTGAAAATTCCGTTCATTTGCAAACCAAACATTTACTTTGGTGATGAGCAATCAGAGTCGTCAGATTTGTTCAAGATGCATCTTAAAAACCCAAGCTTGTATTATTCTTCCCTGGAGAGCACGTATGATGAGGAAAGTGTGTCAAATGAGTGCTTTACTTGTCTCCCGTGTTCTCCGTGCTCCGTACTCTCTCCATGTAATGTAAGCACTATTGACATAGATTTTTCGAAAGGGCAGGTTCGAGTCAACATTTGTCGGAGTGACAATAAAAAGGAAAGGATCAACGCTAGAAGAGAGAAGAGAGACCAGTGAAGGAAAGAAGAAGAGTCAAATGCTCCAAAAAATCCCATAGTAGATACATCTCGGATCCTTAAAACACCCCTTCCCTATATGGGTTGAAATAGTTCCATTCCTTAAGGGATATCAAGTCTGTCTTTTCTTTATGTGCTCTGAGGTTGGTTGCCCTAGAAGACACTTGGTCCGATTTCTAGCAAAATGCAGAAACATGGTGAGGAGCCAAACCCTACTCATAGGACAATTCGCTCTCTCTTTGGATGGATGGGCTAAAGATTGGTTTCTTGACCTCTCACCTAACTCGATATCGAATTGGGTGATCAATTTTATAGGACGTTTTATGTGCCTAGACCTCTAGAGATTGAGATGTATATGGTGGGGTAATGGGGTCTTTAAGACCTTGGAACTTGTTCCTTTCTTGTGTTGAACAAACCCATTTTCCCGAAGGATAAGAAATCCCAAACTGTTATCTATGAATTCACGAGATTGCGAATGACATGTCTAGCGTTTCCTTAAGCAATGTGGAGAAACAGCCAGAAATCAAGCCTTATGCTTATGTTAGTTCGCATGGGGTCGCCTTTGATTGGTACTTCTTACTAGAATGATTTGTCATTCATCATGGGAAAGTAGGAAGAAGTCTTTCATGACTTTCGTGGAGGAAGGGGACATGACAGACGAGGGTGATAACCTATGAAGCACCGGTGCGGCAGTCTAGGGGAAGCACCGGCACCGGATGCGCGTTGGGTGCGGGTGCGCGCTGGGTGCGGCATGGATGCGCACTGGGTGCGTGTCCGAAACTTTTTCTTTTTCAATTTATTTTTTGGATCTTGGGTGCGGCTCGGATACGCACCCAGGGATTTTTGGCAGAGAGTAGAAGAAGAAAGAAAGAGAAGGAGGAGAAGAGAAGAAGGAGGAGAAGAGAAGGAGGAGGAGGAGAAGAGAAGAAACAACCTGCGCCGGAGCGGCAAGGGTCTTCCGGCGATGGCGAGGTTCTTCCGGCGATCGGCGAGGGTCTTCCGGCGACCGGCGAGGGTCTTCCGGCTATACTGCCCCTCCTTGCCCAGATCTGAGTTGTGACGGCTAACAGGGATAAACTTATAAGGTAGGGTTTTTTCTGAAGTTTCTCTTTATTATGTTTGACTCCCCCACTTTGTTAACAATCTTTTAAAATGGCCCCAAACTTTTAAAAATATAACAGAACTTCTACAAACTTTGTCATAAATTGATTATGCACTTTCAATATTTCTAAAGCAGCCCTCAAAATTAACAAAATACCTTATTGTTAGTCTAAAATAGCATTATTTTTCTTACATATAAATAATATATATTAATAAATTTTTGCCGTATCCCCGCCGCACCCGTATCCTATTTTTTTGAAAAAATGACGTATTCGCGTATTCGCACCCGCACCGGAATCCGTGCTTCTTAGGTGATAACAATGATGACAGCTCATCGCATGTCTCTGTAAACATAATTCTAATCATGATGATCCCTAAGAAACCCAAAACAGGGAGAAATCTATGATTGAAGTTTGCAGAATTGTATCCGACTTATAAAAGAAGGCAACACAAGACCGTAGACTTTTGCTTCGACTAGTCAGAAGGAACTTTCCTTCGAAGAACAAGGAAAATGCATGTTCTTGCACACCTTAAGAAAGTTCCCGCATTTTTAAGCATATATGATGCTCTAAGTCCCTAGAACTTCGAAAGTCGCTAGTATATGTGCTTTCAAATCTAGAAGATTTTTGAGAGGAAGTGGATAAAGCAAGTGGAAAGGGAACTAAGATCGCGTGCATGACAATGATTTTGTTCAATGACGATGACATGCATGCAGATGAACCAGACCACAATCCTCCGCTTTTTATCACCGGACTTTTAATTAACATGGAGATAAATCTAGTGATGGTGGATGGAAGATCTGCAGGTAACCTTCTCCCAACAGAAGTCTTATTGCCCTCAGAGTTTGATTTTTGTGCCTACAACCAAGTTACTTGGTGATTCAAGGATTTAACCAATATGAACAACGCCCTAGTGGAAAGGTTAACTTGAGGACCAAGTCTAATGATTTGAGAAAGTTATTTGGTTCTTGTTTATTGATGTTGACACTTCTTATAATGCCTTGCTTGGACGACCATGGATGCATGACAATGACGGAATTCCCATTCCCTCAAAGCATACTATGCCAATGCTCGAATGATAAAGTTGCAGACCCCAAAAGATGAAGAGTTGGCTGCATTTTAGACCCCAAAAAGGTGTTTACTGTTCCAAGGTCATGCCATTCGGTCTTAAGAACGCCGGGCTACGTACAAACGGGCTATGGCTTTCATTTTTTGAGGATTTGTTCCATAATGTCGTGGAATGTTATGTTGATGACTTGTTGCTAAAGACGACGAACAAAAAAATCACCTCGAAGACTTAAGGCATATCTTCGAAAGGCTAAGGCAATGCAAGTTGAAATTGACTCTGTTAAAGAGTGCTCTCGGACTTCCATCCGAAAAGTTTTGGGTTTTGTGGTCCGACACAAAGGAATCAGGATTAACCCTTCGAAAATTAAGGCAATTCTTGAAATGCCTCCACCAAGGAACCTGCATGAGCTAAAAGGGCTATATGGGAGGTTAGCGTGTATAAGGAGGCTCATCTCAAACTTGGCAGGAGTTAACTTGTCTCAAAATTGATGAAGAAGGGTGTACCATTTTTTTGGGACTAAGCATGAGAAAATGCTTTTGATAGCATAAAGCATATGTTACACGCCCTCCCATACTTATGAGCCTAATCAAGGAAAACCTTTGTTGTTATACACCACGGCTGTTGATGCCTCCCTAGGCGTGCTTTTGGCTCAGCACAATGCATACGGAAAAGAAAATGTCTTGTATTACTTAAGTTGGACGTTGATGGGAACTGAAGTAAAAGTACTCGCCAGCCAAGAAGACATTCTTAGCTCTTGTATTTCTATTGCAAAAGCTCAAACATTACCTCTTGGAACATGAAATACAAATCATTTCAAGGGAAGATCCGTTAACGTATATACTATCTCGAGTGTACTTTCGAGACAAATTGCTAAATAGGCCTCTGTTCTCCAATAGTTCGCAATTGAGTATGTGGCGACAATAAAGGGTATAGCATCAGTTGATCAGTGGCACATGCCATACCAGATGACTCTCCCTTGGTGATTGATGCACCGGATGAGGAAGTTATGCATATCGGAGTTCACAAGGGATGTGAGGTGTACTTTGATGCATCGGGAGTATGATGGCACAAAGCGAGAAACTACGCAAAATAAATCAAGAATTGTAAAGGTGATCATAACCTCGGAGGGTGCTCTCCTTCCATACTCTTTGGCTTTGTCAGAGGGCTGTTTGAATAACGAGGCTGAGTACGAGTTTGTGATTGCAGGTTCGAGTTAGCACTTCAAATTCCTATAGCTGAATAAACTATCTGCGGTGATTCTCAACCGGTTGTAAAGCAGTTAAGAGTATAATATACGGTTAGGCGGACGAACCTCATTCCCTGTCGTGAGAGAGCGAGTCAAATGTTGTCAGTTTGAGAAGGTTCAAATCTTTCACATTAGGGGAGGAAATTAAAACTCATGCTGATTCACAGGCTGGTCTGGCCGCATGAATGACTCTCTCGGAGAATTGCATAAATACAATCACGGTTGGAGAAAGAAGGGTTTTGCAGCCGTTGAGTCAAGCCCCTCAAGTCGAGCCTATTTTCATCATTCATATGGCCGAAAATGGGGAGGATTGCCAAGGAAACCTTCGTAAATCATCTCCAGTATTGGAGGCTGCTTGAAGAAAAGGTAGAAAGGGTTGAAATTAAAAGGTGTGCCGTTAAATTCATCATGTGGAAAGAAGCGCTCTACAAGTTCAGAGTGTACCTTAGATGTAAGGGCCAAATCCAGGATGCCATTAAAGATGTGCACGCATGTGTGCGGGGGCCATCAAAGGGAATAAAGTTGCAAATGCAGTCGAAAAGACTTGGGTATTATTGGCCTACGAAGATCTTGGACTGTATAGAGTGTGCCAAAGATGCCATCTTTGGCAGCTTCACGAGGATTTTATTCATCAACCCCGAGAATCTTTGCATGTCTCTACACGTCATGGTAGTTTGCAGCATGGGGAATGGACGTAATTGGTGTCTCAGTAACTCTATTGTTGGCTGGACATCAATACGTTCTGGTCAACATTGACTACTTTTCCAAGTGGGCCGAGACCGTGCCTTTAGAGCTCTGAATTTGTCAGGATTAACATAATATACTAGTTTGGAGTCCCAAACAGTATCATCATCGACAATGGCCAACCGTTCCGAAGATATCCCTTGTATCGGCTATTTGCCAAGTACAAGATCAAGCACAATCACTGCTCATGGTCATATGCATACGCTAACGGCATGGTGGAAGCATTCAACCAGACCCTGTCCAAAATGTTCAAGAAAATGATGGTGAAAAACAAAAGGAATTGGCACGAAAAGCTGCAAGAGGCACTATGGGCCTAAGCAAAAGGAATGGACCTAGTATTCTAATACAATTATGTACAAAGAGATTTGCTGGGCTCAATTACATGTGCGCCTTAATTGAAAAACAAAAAATTAAAACGATGCTGTTCAAACCCAAAACAGGGTTTGCAAAAAAAATAAATAAAATAAATTTCAGTGAAGACCAGAAATAGGGTCGCAAAAAAAAGGAGTTGCATTAAGGCTGAAAAAATAAAACAGCAATCTGCAACAATGCAAAATTATTGTAATAATTAAAACCCCATAAAAGACAAAGGGTCTGCAATGCAGGAGTGCCTAATCATAGATAGGTCCCTAAATATTTTTAGGAAATATACGAAAGCCCATAAAGGATTCGTTGGGTCAAGAAATTGCACGTGGCCCACAGAAAAGAAGGAAAAGAAGGCAAAAATCAAGTGGAGATAAAAAAAAAAAAAAGGTCATGGTCATACGGAAGTGAAGATGGCTGTAGGAGCTCCTAAAAGGAGGTGTGCCATGCAGAGGTAGAAGCTTATAAACGGATGTGTTATACGAAGGAACCAGCTCATCTTGTGCGGGTGGGCTCGTGGATGAAGTGGCAAGATGCTGGTGATTCATATAAGTAAAATTGGCTTCCACATCAGGAGAGGTCATTTTTTGGCACTTAAATTTCAACCCAAAAGTTATTTTCTATTCGTATTGGATGGTTCCAACTGGTCAAGTAGGTTCCGAACTCCGTCAGAGTTCGAATCCGCACCATTTGGACTTGAAGGTTAAATAAAGGCACATAATGTGCACAAGGTTCACTACAGATTGGTGGGCCGCAATTTGAAGGTTCTTGTGGGCCTAACGAGGTTTCGAACTTCACCGAACTTCGAACTCACTCATGTGGAAGGTTGACTTCATAAATTGATGGGTTATTGAGGTTTCAAACCTTATAAGTTCAAAACCATTCAAACTTTAGTTCAGAGTTCAAAGCCCAAAACCAAAAGAAGGATATTTATTACGTGGTTGAATTATCTTCCTAAGGGATAAGCCAAATCGAGGAGGACTTATTAGGAGAAAGAACCTGATAAGCATGAACAAGATTCTTGGAGGAAGCCTCTATAAAAGGAAAAGGCAAATCCTACATAAAGCGACCAAACCATCGAGGTTCAGAAAGTCACACTTACAGAGAAAACTGAGACAAAACAGAACCCTTTACAAAATACTGTGGTTCCAACAACTAGTTGGTAGAAGACTTTGAAACTTAGGGGTTGATCCCCTGTCTTCAATACAAATTTGTTTTCTTTACTGTTCATGTTGATTTTTTATTGAGTATATCTAGAATCGGAGGTTTTCTTCATCACTTCATTTGACGATATAGTTTACGATCCGACAGGTGTCCGATTGGAGATAGGATCCCCTCAACTAAAACATTAGCATCGACAGGCTATTAGATGCTCTCGGGAAGTAAGAATAGTTAGAATTTTCATCTTAAATGTGAGGTATTTGTCGTGCTTATACCTCTCCTCAGGTGGCTTTTAGGTGTGGTCTGCAGTTCATATTGACTTAATCTTTGGTGGCTGCACAAGATAATCATTATTTGGTATGATAAGTGCAAGAAGATGGGAAATCTTGCTACTCCATTGTAAAATTGCAAAAATTTTCTGGTGCTTGCTCTTTGCACCATAAACATGGTGTCCGTGATGCCGAGATCTGTTAGACATTTGACTTAAAGTTGAAATGGGGCTAAGGTTCCAAAGAGTGTTGTAACTTGTAAAGGTGGGCCTTGTGATTTGTAGGGTGAGGAACTTGAGGGATTTTGATGGGTTAAGACTGCTCTTCACAGGCTGAACTCCTCTTTTTTAAATCTCTTATTTTGTGTCAGTGAGAGTTCAGGTTTGTGGTTGGCCGGGATACCTCGTTGGTGCTTTGGGCTAATTGTATGCAGTCTTCATCCCTTTGGGGTTTCACTTTTTCATGAAAATAGTACTTGTCAAAGTTAGGCTCTCAAATTTATTTATTCACATCTTATCTGTTAAGTACCATCTCATCAGCATTTATTAATGGAAATGTCAGTTAGATGCTTAATTCTTGCTTTTTGGCATGTCAAGTGTCAACATATGGTCAAACTTTCAAGTATCCTTATGCTAGGAGTCATCATATGGATTATTGTGTTCTTTGTGAAAAGGCTAACATCCCAAACCCTTTACATTATCAAGCTTGCTTCAGATATTCTCTGGCAGCCCAAAAAGATTGAACATGCTGAATTTCTGACCACACATTTTGAAGCTTTGCAATAAACTTTTATTCCTTTCTCTTGGAATGCCGTACCTGATTCTCAAATCTGTTGGCAGGTTGGATATCATTGATAGGTGTTTCTCGAGACGAACTATTGAAGAGATTTTATCTGCCCTTGTAAGTTGACGCAATAGCTTGCTTCAGTATTAAGAAATTCATCTGATTCTCTCCTTATTTTCTGTTATGTATGCATTTTCCCCTATGCTTTTCTTAATCATGTACTCATATCCTTTTAATTGTAGTGCCTCCTTTGTGGTGATGGATAAGATGGATGATTTGCAGTTCAGTTTACAGTAAATTCTTGTTCTATTTTGTAGCAGAGTGAAGCAGAAAAAAGCAAGGATGATTGGCTCTCTTTGACTATTCAGGCCTTGAAAAAAGCATCTCCGACAAGTCTTAAAATTTCTCTTCGATCGGTATGGGCCTGTGCTTTAGTAACAGATTTGCCGCTTGGAACACAACTAATATCGTTGTTAGTCCACTAATCAGTTGAAGAAACAGAACGGTTATCTAAGAACCAACGCAAAAGACTATAATAGTAAACACAGCCCAGACTCAAATATCATTCTTCCAGCTAAATATGAATTATCAGTGAAGTCCTCGCTGTTAGGATAGAAGGTTTGGTACTAGGATGCAACACCATTTACAAAACGAAGGTCTTTTCGTACACTCCTAATTAGTGCTAGTAATCTGTATTTTCTCATCCCTGTGAACTATTGAGAAGTTGACTTGTGATCAGTTGCAAGACTAGCGGTGTGTGATTTACCATTTTGAAGGCTGTGTGTGGGGGTCTTTTTTTTTTTTTTGGGGTGTGGGGTTCCATTGGCTGGCCCATTGAAAGAAACTGGTTGACCATAGTGACTTTGAATTCGGGTCACATCTATGTCTTTCTTTGCTACTCCAGTTTCTGCATGAAAGAGGCTTAAGAACTTTTGAAGGGAAATGTAATAGTTCTGAATATCGCTTAGTAAATTGGCAGACTGCTTGCTCTGCGATTCAGGTGGATTGGGCTTGAAGGAGTTGAGGTCGTTTCATCAGTCCCTTTAGGAAAATGGTTGTGGAGATATTCTAAAGAGGAGGAATTGGCGACCAGAATCCTTGAGTGTCCAAATTCTATCTTCCTTTCCTTGGAGAGCTTATATCAAACTTTGTAATAGAAGTACACATAAATATACTTAACCTTTATGGATTTTACTGGTACAAGATGCTAACGCTGATGATAAGATCGTATCTCCAAAATCTGGTCAGAGGAGAAATTATCAAACGTAAACTAATTCCTTATGCATTGATCTTTTATTTTCTGATGATATCCACTATCTTGTAGTAACCATGGGACTCTTTGTTTCCAGTGTTTTTTTCCGTTCAAGTGATGACAGTGCTTTCTAGCAACTAAAACTTGGATAAGGATGAGCATGGGAATTATTCTTTCTAATGAGCCCGTGTAACCTGAATCTCTTTTCTGGCTCTCCAAGTAAAACCTACTGTGTCATAGTACCATTTGATAAAAGCTGCCGTGTGAATCCATGTACTCTGTAGCACAGATCTTAACTATGTGACAGAAGGAACAGAGTTGAATGTAACTGTTCAAATTGAGGAAATTTAACAATGGAAGATTGGTATTATGACTGCAAATATTGAAAACAACATTTAGAAATTTTCTGAAAAGCTTATGAAAAGTTTATCTCTTGAGAGTTGCTTGTGTTATCCAGATTCGGGAAGGTAGGCTCGAAAGTGTTGGTCAATGCCTTGTCCGCGAGTACAGAATGGTTTGCAGTGTCATGCGTGGAAAAGTCAGCAAGGACTTCTTTGAGGTGCCAAACTGCTGATTTTCTTTCTTTATGTCATCTGTTTTTCATAATCTAAACCTGTCTTCAAAAGCAGGGTTGCAGGGCTCTCCTGTTAGACAAGGATAAAAACCCGAAGGTGGGCTGTACTATTTTATCCATTTCAATTTAGATTCTTCTATTACGCTTACTTTAGGTTACTGAAAGGAGAAGTTTGCCCGTATTTACTAAGCCTCTTTACTTCCTTCTAGTGGGAGCCTTCTCGTTTGGATCTCATCACGGACAGTATGGTTGACAGTTACTTCTCCAAGGTGGATGATGATAATTGGAGAGATCTGAAACTCCCTGCCCGACCAAATCTGCCCGTGCATGCCATTGCTAAGCTCTAATACCATTTAAAGGTCATTTACACAGTGGTTGATAATAAATTCTGTCAAGAACTTAGATATGTATCTACCTGGTAATAGCGTTAGGCTTTACGAAGATCTGGAATTCACTAGGTAGTTTAGTCGCATGTGCCTGATAAAAGCAATTGATAAGATATAATTCACTCAAAATGCGAATGCCAACTGAACTAATAAAAATATCATTCATATTTGTCGTCTCTTTCACTTTTTATTTGCAATTACACCTAGATAATTATTTTTTTAACTGCCCCTTAAGGTTTTGTTGTATTACCCGACTGGTACCAACAAAAATACTTATAGTTACAGTGCCTTCTATTGGATCCTTTTTAGCGTGATTTTACTTGAAATCAGGTACTTATAACACTTAGACCTTTCCAGCTCTTTTCTTCGAGTTAGGCTAAATACGTGCCTATTATCCAAGGGTATTGAGGGACATGGACTTGTTGAATACCACAATGATATTGTATGCACCGGTTTAGTCTTAACCTAACTTAAGACGGATGGCTGAACACCAAGTTGTTACAAACACCACACATCACATGCACGGGCTAAAAAAGGCGAACACATGGACGCGCGCACGCGCACACATCCCACACCTCAAAACACGCACAGACACAGCTGCCTGCACATAACTATAAATAGGGGTTGAAAACTAGTAATAATGTCATTACCACCACGATTAGATAGAGGCAGTGAAATATGCAGGAGGTTTGCCTAAACTCGACCAGAATTTGAAACTTGTAAACATGAAATACACATGCAGTCATGGTGTGCCAGTGCAGGCAAGTAGGATTTTTATAAGAAGCAAGAAAAACTGTAGAGAGAAGTTCATGGTCAGCAATGCGAAATAGGTTAATATTGTAAGAATTTGTGGTTTGCTAGTTGATGTGGTAGTTAAACTAAGATTCTGCTTGCCTATTAGTGGTGCCTTCACATTGTTAGTAGAGGTGTTCATCCACTTTAGTCTTTTGATGATATCAGTTGACTGATGCTTGATATCTATAGCTGACCTCTACTTGATGCGTATATTTTGCCCATACTAAATATCAGCATGTGAAGTTTAATATTGAAAGAAGAAGTTATACAAGGAAGTACGCATCTGTTATCAGGAAATTGTACTGAAACATCATTTTAGAAGGGTTTACTTTTGAAATTATTCGCCCCCATTTTGTTTATAGTCCTTTCAAATCAACATTTACAGAGTTGTACATTGCTTTAGCAATAACTTCAAAAAGTTGCGTGCGTACATTAACTTTTCTTAAACTCTGTTCTGGTGTGCACGTTTCATTTCAGAGGAAGCCTATAACTTTTGGAGTTAGGTCAATGGATGAACCTAGGTTTTGACATAAGTAGATGTAGGTAGCATTAACCACAGTTGGCGTTCTAAAGGTTGAGCATGCTGCAGATATTCCCCACCAGACCTTCAATTTTAAGGTCGATGGGCAGATCCCAAAGAAATAAAGAGAACAGCTCATTCCAACTTACCAACTGGCAACTACCAACTTCTAAGCCCCAGCTTCCATGCATTCATACCTTGCCCATAAGTCTAGTGTTCAAAAGCCGCTGGCAAAATGGACCTTATTAGTATTTTTGATAAGAATATTTAGGAAGATATATCAGAATATATTTTTAAAGAAGATATATATATATATATATATATATATATATATATATATATATATATATATATATATATATATATATATATATATATATATAGGATCGTGATCCATTGCTAGCGCTAGCACTGTTGCTAGCGCTGTTTGGCCGTCCGCTGCATAATATAGTGGACGATAATTGGCCGTCCGTTACATTATGTAGCGGACGGTGCTAGCGCTGCTAGCGCTAGCAATGGATCACGATCCATATATATATATATATATATATATGGAGTAGCTGAAAGGTAAAAGACAAATTAACTGGATGACATTCCCATCAAAATTAAGCGGCTAATAAAACAAGGTAGGACTAATTACACCTATGTCCCTGAAGTTAGGGGGTAATTACAGTTAAGGACACAAAGTTTCAAAATGTAACATTCCGTGACCAAAAGTGTTTCAAATGTATCATCTGTATCTATCCGTTAGGGTTCCATCCAAAAAGTATACTATTCATCAGTACGTATTTTAAAAATGGCAATACTGTCCTTGTACAGTATCCTAAATTATTTTTATAATTTTCAAATTAAACCTTAATTTTTTAAAATTAGGGTTTGCAACTAATTTGCAAATTAAGCTTTTGAAATCCTAAAATTAGGAGGATTTGAAATCCTGATTTAAAAATTAGGGTTTTGAAACCCTAATTTTCAAATTAGGGTTTCTCTTCTCCAGATTTGATCTCGCCTAGAGATGTCAAACGGGCCGGGCGGCCCGCGGCCCGGCCCGAAAAAAGCCCGGGCTGGCCCGGCCTGTTCATGAACAGGGCTGAACCGGAGGAATTGGGCTTAGGGCCTGGGCTTGGACCAGGCCGAAAAATCTGGGGGAAAGCCCGGGCCAGGCCCGGCCCGGTTCTTGACCGGCCCGGTCCTGGGCCCGGCCCGGTCCGGTCCTGGCCCAGTTATCCGGCCCGGTTCCGGCCCCACCTGTTTGAATTTTTTGTTTTTTCCCCCCTTTCTCCCCCTTTTCCTCCAAAGGATATATTCTCCCAAAATTCCACTTTTACCCCCCCAACAGCAATATAACGGCTAGTTTGGGGGGTATTTTAGTCTAACTGAATTTTTCCAATTCCTTTAAAGGTTTTTACACTCTTACCCTCCTCAACAACTATAAACGGATAGTTTTTAGGGGTATTTTGGTCTTTTGTGAAGTTTCTAAAATCTATAAATTTGCACCATTTCTCTCTAATTTTTCACACCAATCTTCTTACTCTCTCTTGTCTAAACATTCTATATTTCTACAAGCTTGCTACTATTTTCCTCTCCAATTACTACTCTTGCTAATTACTACTAGTATTTACTAATTAGTACTCTTGTTTATTAATTACTACTCTTACTAAATTTTAATTACTAACTACTACTCTTATTAATTTGTTACTCTCAAATTCTTTTGTCTAGTAATTAGTAATTAGTGAATTTTTATTTATTAATTACTATTACTAAATGCTTTTTAATTACTAACTCTCTCCACATTGGATCAGAATTATCCTCAGTGATTAATATTTGTTACTCGTTCATTCTTTTAATTGTTATTTCTTATTACTACTCTTATACTTGTGTATTTAGTTACTCTTACGAATTTTGATTTCCAATCTAGTAAAAAAGTTTAGCGTGAAATATGGCTGGAATATTGAAGAAACTGAGGCGTGGATCATCATCACGAAAAACATCATCATCATCGCAAGCACAAGCGCCAGCGCCACGGCCATCACAAACACCAATCCAAGCACCAACACAACCATTCGTTCCTGGACGAATGAGTACAGGCTGTATGATAGATACCCAAGCCAATTGGGAGTTCAATCAAAACATTCCAGATTTTGAATACACGCCTGATGAAGACCCCCCGCATTATAGTCAAGGACGCAGCTCGGTTGGCGAAGCTACTACTCCGTGGCATAATCTCAACCCTATGCCTGGTCATGATGAAGAAGGGCCGAGCAATGCCTCCGGTAATGAGCCAGAAGTCCAAAAGGGGAAAAAAAAGAAAGCCGAGTGTTGGAATCATTTCGATGTAGTTACGGTGGACGGCATCCGAAAAGCTCGATGTAAGTACTGCGCTAAATTATTTTCGTCTGGTAGTGGTAATGGACATCTTAACAGGCATTACCCTCTGTGTGCACCTCGACAAGGCCACGTCGAACCTACCCAAACGCAGTTATCTTTTGACGGTAAGTTATTTGTAAAAACACAAAATGAGTTCAGATTATGACAAAGACTATGACAAGGTATTAAGAGTAAAAAAACACAACAAAATAAAATCTTGATAATTTTTACCTGGTTTGATGTCATAATTTTATGTCGAACACTGCGGGTTCTACTGAATCTAAACACTAGTAAAATTGAGTTCAGATTAGTACTTAATTTTCTATTAACAAAAAAGACGAAGTAATGCAAACGATTAATCAAACAAATCTTCATGAAATTACACAAATAATCCACAAAAAGCACTTAAACTTGTGATGCTATGGTCAACAAAAAAGCTTGCATGTAAATTTATCTGCAAAGAGTAACTTACTAAGAACTATTCACTAAACCTAGATAATCCTTCAATTCACTAGGGAAACAGGAGTAACGCCTCCAAGAACTTCCATGCAGCCTGAACATTTTCACCACCTTCTCTTTTGTCGACGACCGGCCGTCGACATGCAATAATGCCACAAGCTTCTTCACCGACCCGTAAATTAGCATTTCCTCCAGAACCCTTTCTGTTGGTTGAAATGTACAAATCAACCACAAGATCTTCACCCCAATCATTGAAGCAGTGTCAGATACGTGCAAGATTTTCTTTGTAATCACTGGAATTGCTAATTTATGCTCTGTGAAAGCCAATCTTCCTTCGGGACATTCGCATAACAACTTAATCAGTTGCATCATTTTCTCGCTTTTTGATTTGTTCGTGTCTGGAAGAAGCTCAATTAGGGTACAAATTCCACCAGCCTCCACGGCTTTTAATCGGCTTTTCTTCGATGAACCTCCTAGTATCGCTATCAAAACTTGTAGTGCACACGTACTTGCCTCCGTGGATATTTCATCCGATACGAGTTCCAGTAAGGACTTGAAGAAATCTACACCTTGACCATGTATAAAGAAATCCCAATTATATTCTGCTCTCACCATCTTTTGGAATATGGAGATGGTGTAAAACCTAGCATCGGCACTTCCTCTTTGAAGCATTATAGCCATGGACTTCATGCACTCAGGTTTTGATAGCAGTTTGAGCAATGTTTCATCTTCTTCTGATTGAAAGAGTTGGTTCAAAACACCCAGAGACTCTTCACAAGCTCTAAATGTGAGGAAATCCAAACTTTCAACCAAAATTTGGACAACGATTCTTAGAAGCATTTCGATGCCTCCACAATTTCTGAAATCAATCTTCACATCGCCACTTGTTTCAACGATGATTCGAAGTTTTTTGAGTGAGCTTACCTTGAATGGTGTCGACTCGATGGTGTTGAGTAGCGACATTAATTCGTCGTGCTTGATCGATGGCGGTGGTGATGAAGGCAGCAATTGCGAACCGCTGTCTTGCCATGCAAGGATGAGCCTCCTGAGGGTGTGGTTTGGAGTGATGTCAAAATTATCTAGGCTTAGCATTGTGGCTGGGCAAGATTTCTTCTTGTACGTGAAGAGCCACTTTTCGATGCTTTTACGTTCATAGGTAACGCCGGTTGAGATGGTAACCGGGTCTTTCATGAGCTCCATGGAAATGGGACAGCTAAAATCTGGAGGAAAATCCATGGTATGGTTGTTCTTCACCGTCTCCATTGTAGATAAAGTAAGTGAAGCTAGGTGGACAGCATCAAGTTTATATACATATATGTAAGGACTATTCTATGTAAAATGTATATGTAAGGAGATGGGTGAAAGTCTAAAGAAGGAAAAAATCAAAGTCAACAGTATATAGATGCTTTTGCAAGCTGCGCAAACATGGAAGCAATGAAGCCATTGGATGGAATTTGAAGTACATTATCTTGTAACCTGTGCAAATAGTGACGCTTCACATGCTAATCTCCCTATGACCGTAAGAACAAAAGTGAATTGAAGGACATTATCTTGTAACCTGCGCAAACTTTGGGGGTAGCACTCGGAGAAAAAAATATTTTATCTAAATGCACCAGGCCGATGTGGGAGGTGCGTTCTTAAGATGGCCCGAATAGTGGATTTAGTCTCGATTGGCGCTGAAGCTGACTTGAAGATACTCTCTACCGTCCAACAAAAAAAAAAAGAAAGAAAAAGGAAAATGAAGGCCAAATATAGGGGGAAGAAGTACAAAGGAAACGTAACTGTACCGAGTCAAAGTTGCGTAAGTTGACTTTAGGAGAGCCGTGAAATTAGATCTAGCATTGCGGAAGAGATGCCTGGATGCATTTTCAAACTAATAGTTTAGGTCGGTGTAATGCTTATTTAAACATTCATTCAACAATTCCTGGTTTGCACTTGAGTATTCAAACATTTGCTTACATAAGTTGATAACTTCTGCAGGAGGTTGAGCTGCCACTTTGATTGATTCTCTGTGTGTGTGGGCGCGTGGGCGGGTGTTTGCGTACAAACGTAGTTGACGATCCATTTTGCTAATTATAATATTCCCTCTTACATCTTCCCCATCACACAAACAGATGGATTGACATACGTTTTGTTCAATTTAATTTTTGAACAAATTTCGTTATTGTTAAGTTTTTCTTGATATGGAGGTGATCAGCATGTTATAAAACTAGAAAAATGGAGTACTTGTCAACACACAGAAACTACAAAAAATATTGCTGTAAAGTGTAAATACTTCTACAGTTGACAAAAAGTAGGTTTCACTATACACTGTATTTAATACAAGGTACTGGAGTGCAATTCTAAATACGTTAAATCCCCGAATCTATTCCTTAATCAGGGCTCCAGTAGAGCTGTACGACTCAAACCCACACCGAGATTCGAAGCTACAGATCTCAGATGTTTATAAATCAAAGTATCATGTACCTTTTTTCCTTTTAAAGATAAAACTAAGTGAATAATTAATATAACAGTCAATCTACAAGATTTGTCGATCAACGACAAGTGTTGCGGAACCAAATGTCTCTACGTAGATGCGCACTGTACAGAATTAGACCATTCAGGTAGTGGTAAGATGCTTGGTCCAGTCGCTATTTTGTTGAGGTGAACATTCTATTGCATGATTAAGATATAAAGTGTACTTTAATTATTAGAGGGGAGAAAAATCCGGAGTTATCACCTGCTTCATGACTCGAAAAATCCTTCCCTCCCCTCCTTTTTGTTCGGTCAAAATAGTCACTACTTTAAGTGGGAGATGAGATGGTCACAATGATTAAACTACGCATAATGTAATGGTAAGGCTAAGAATATGTCATCCATGTGGAACTAAACTAAGGTCTGAATAAGCCAGATATATAAAACTGAGGTGCCCTATGGATCTGCCTAATTCAGGTGACAAGATTTCTTCATTAATATCTGCATTAACCAATGTTGTCTCTCTTGTTAATAACTCCCCTTGAATCATGCCTGTGTATTACGTTTATGAAAAATGTTTACAATAACATGGTTGTTCGGACGAGTTAAAAGAATGTCCATTCCTTCCGTGACATGTATAAGTTGATTGCGCAGTGCACAATTGCTCAAACTTTTGTCGCCTTGTAACAAGTTATTACAATGTCCACATGGCCCTTATGGGCTGGGCCACGCACGTGTTACAACGGCAATCACAATGGGAAGCAAGGGTGAAAGGCCGAGCGTATCCAAAAATATTTTTACGAATATGTCTTTTGATATAAAAGTACATTTTTTTGGAACTGCTAATTTAAACTGAAGAGATTGCTCATTGTTAGAGTGCTCCAAAAGAGTTGAACAGAAAAATAAGGTTTAGATACTGGAACGTTGTTCATTTTAAAAGGTTCGTATGTAGTGTTGCAGTTAAAAACTGGATCGGGAACCACACAAGAAATCAGGCCTGCAAAAGAGAACACGGAGTGACCGCCGGTTGGGGTTCTGGCGGGGAACGCTCCGATGCTTAAGTCAGAGATGGCTAACAATGTAGAACTCTGAAGAAGCAGTAAGACACAATGTGTGATTGTGTGTGAACTTATCTTGACCTGAGGGGCTTGACCCCTTTATATAGTGGTAGAAGGAGGAGTCCTATTTGGACTGGGCTTTGACCAACTCTAATCAGAATATAATTAGGATCCTAGAGGATATCATGTTAATCTGAACTGATAGAGTCAGAGCCTCTTTAGGATTCTGCCCGGTGATTGATACGGTAAATGCCATATCAGTAATGAGCCAGTATGGGTTACGTGTCATAACTGCCACGTGTCATCCGTAGATTGGAGGGATATTTTTAGCTATATCATATGCCCCCTGCTTTTACCAGCGTTTACTGAAGCGGGTGGAAGCACACTTTTCCCACTGGTGATAGCGAAATATGCCAAAAGCAGGATCGAATCTATTTGCCCCCATTTCAAATATTTGAAGAGTTCTCTGCTCGGACATGGTTCTGTTCGGACAGAGTTCTGCTCGGATGGAATTCTGCTCGGGCATGAATCTGTTCGGACATGATTCTGTTCGGATAGAGTTCTGCTCGGATGGAATTCTGTTCGGCCGTAGTCACTCTGCTCGGGCAGAGTTGTTCGGACAGTGTTCAGACACGATTCTGTTCGGACAGAATTCTGTTCGGCCACGGTCACTCTGCTCGGGCAGAGTGTTCGGACACGATTCTGTTCGGACAGAATTCTGTTCGGCCGTTGTCACTCTGCTCGGGCAGAGTGTTCGGACACGATTTCGTTCGGACATAATTCTGCTCGGCCACGGTCACTCTGCTCGGGCAGAGTGTTCGGACACGATTCTGTTCGGACAAAATTATGTTCGGCCACGGTCACTCTGCTCGGGCAGAGTGTTCGGACACGATTCTGTTCGGACAGAACTCTGCTCGGCCACGGTCACTCTGCTCGGGCAGAGTGTTCGGACACGATTCTGTTCGGACAGAACTCTGCTCGGCCACGGTCACTCTGCTCGGGCAGAGTGTTCGGACACGATTTGGCTCGGGAAGGATTTTTCGGCCCCGGTCACTCTGTTCCGGAAGAGTGTTCGGACACGATTCTGTTCGGACAGAACTCTGCTCGGCCACGGTCACTCTGTTCCGGTAGAGTGTTCGAACACGATTCTGTTCGGGAAGGATTCTGTTCGGCCATTACCCTGGTTCCCTCCACATGTCTCCTTCTCCATTAATGTCTTTGAGCGGGATCTGAGAATTTTCAAGTTTCTCTACTCTTCAGCTTGTGACACGTGTGTGGTGGATGAACCGTTGTGTTTCCCCAAAAACGGTTACATGGGGTTTCTCTATAAAAAGAGAACTTTCAGTTCATTTTCACCTCACTCGAATCATTCAGAAGCATTCTTCACGTCAAGTAAGCCTCTCTTCATCTCCTCTTTCTGTTCAGCATTTCAAGTTTTCGTAGTTTGTTTAGAAGGCATGTCCGAGCCCTCAGTCTCGGTTTCATCTCCTGAAGAGGATATAGTCATTAGCAGTAGTTCATCATCAAGATCAGGTCGAGTTTCAACTTCAAGTAGTGAAGTTGGGACTTCAAATCCATAGCTTCTCCGACCTTTATCCTTAGAACCACTACGTCCTTCATCTTCTCAACCTCTCCAGCCTTCAACTTCCCAACGATCGTCATCTTTGCCTGCCAAGAATGGCTTAGGCGACGTTAAGGATCAAGCCGAAGATGAGGCTAATCCTAGGCCTTGGTATACGGCAGACTAGAAGTCGAATAAAATGTCTACCGAAGATTTGGTGGAATTGCTCCGGGAATATCCTCTTCCCGTAGGATAGTATGCTCGTCTTCCTGGCTTGCAAGAACTAGCCAACTATGGAACGAAGTATGAAACTGGGATATACGAAGAGTAAGTGAAATCTGGATAAAGACTTCCTCTTCACCCTTTTGCTCTTCGTTTCTTCGAGCATTATCGCATGGCCCCAGGTTAGCTTGTTCCCAATGGCTGGAGGAAGCTTGTCGGGCTCATTTATCTGGTTCAGACTTCAGGCTACAAACCAGATACAACAGATTTTATGAGAGTATTCTTTGAAATCTGTTTCGTCAAGGGAGTTGCCAATTGTCCAGGATGGTACTATATTCACAGTAGGCAACGACTTCTGAAAGGGGGGCCAAAGTCGAATAAAGGTTGGCACTCCAGATACTTCTTTGTTGGCCGTTCTGATAAAGGGAAGCTTCCATTTGACAGAGAGTGGAATCCTTACTGTAAGGATTTTGAGAACCCTGGCAAGCCTGCTCCCAACAACCTTACCAAACACATTTTTAGCCACATCAAACTTCGGGCGTACTTTCCATTGATGAACCCTTATCAGAGCAACAACTAGAATGGGCGAGGATCATTCCTCGCACTCTTGTTCCAGCTAGAGTTGTAACCCCTCCTCCTGCGCCTACTATCTCTAGCACATTTCCTGTTGAGAGCGCGTCTCTAGGTGTGCTTTTAAATAGGCTTTTGGTTTTAGTCTTTGTTTCAATGTGTATTCTTGTATTGATTGCCAACTCCTTTGCAAAAATGGCCAGCGGAAGTGGAAAAACACCGCAAGGAGGTTTTCTTGGTGTCTTGCAGAAAGCCAAAGGGAAGAGGAGAGAAAAGCAGCCAAGTGCAGAGTTACCCCCTGCTCCAAAGAAGACAAGGGTTATCCCTCCCGACCACTCTCCGCAGATCGTGGAGAAGGTGTCCATCGAAGAGGATCCTATCTTTCGTCCCAGATGGACTCTTCATTCCACTGATGTTGGGATGCCAGATAGTCAGATTTCAGAGCAACACCTCGTTCACGGAGTTCTCCCTCGGGACGAGGAAATATTTCAGAACCAAACTCACGAGACCTTTGCATGTTCCTTTGCTCAGGCTGTGTATACGGTGAGATTTTTTCTAGTCTTCTCTTGTATTTATTTTTGGACTCCATTTTGCTGATCGTCCCAATCTTTATCGCAGATGTATGCCAGTGGGTCTGAAATGCTTTCTCGCTTTGAGATGGCAAGGCAAGTGGCTGCTAAGGAAGCTCAGCAGAAGAGGGATGCCATTAAGGAGGCGCAAGAAGCTACTCATCGTGCCGAAGAGATGAGTAATCGAGAGGAAGATTATTTGGCTAAGATTGCGACTCTGGAGAAGAGGCTGGAGCGAATAAAGAGGAAAGCGGTAGAAGAGGTAACCAAAGCTCGAGACCAAGGCATCTGCGACTTCTTGGACGGAAATGCGGGGGATGAATGGCTGAAGAAGCGGACCGAAGATGGCCTTGAAATCTATGATCTTGGCTTTACAAAGGCCAAGGAGATGCTTGCTGAGAGTTTTCCTGACATCCCCTTGGAGGATTTCGTTCTGCCTGCGGTGGCGTCTCCATCTAGAGAGACTGCTATGCCTTCAGAGGCAGGGGATGCCGTAGTTTCTCATCTTCCGAGGGAAGGTCCGTCTGGTGATGCACCCGAGGCCTAGATTTTAGCCTTTGTATATGGGCTTTGTTGTTTATCTAGACAGAATTTTAATGCCCTTTCGAGGGCTTTATTGTAAAATTCTTTATCTTTTATTTCATGTTAATACTTTACTATGTGTTTCTTATGGTTTGTGTTTACCATTCACACAGTATCAAAAATGTTTACTTTGACTCAAACCCTTTATTCGTCACTTAAAGAGTTGGCAAAGAAGTCGAGCACCCTCGCTCGGCCTAAACTTCGAAGAAGTTAAAAGTTTTGTTGGAGTGACGATGCCCCCATTAACTTTTGTTTCTTCACGGATTCAGATATGTAGCTAATCCGTTTGGCCTACTCTTGTATTTTTATAAAACCCAAGAGTGTTCGGCCATCACTCTGTTTAGACAGAATGTTTTGCATAAGTTGGTTAGTCTGTTCGGGCAGAGTGTTCGGCCATCATTCTGTTCGGACAGAATGTTTTGGCGAAGTTGATCACTCTGTTCGGGTAGAGTGTTCGGCCATCACTCTGTTCGGACAGAACGTTTTGGCAAAGTTGATCACTCTGTTTGCGCAGAGTGTTCGGCCATCATTCTGTTCGGACAGAATGTTTTGGCGAAGTTGATCACTCTGTTCGGGCAGAGTGTTCGGCCATCACTCTGTTCGAACAGAACATTTTGACAAAGTTGATCACTCTGTTCGGGCAGAGTGTTTGATCATCACTCTGTTCAGACAGAATGTTTTTGGCTACATTGATCACTCTGTTCGGGTAGAGTGTTTGGCCATCACTCTGTTCGGACAAAATGTTTTGGCTAAGACCACAATAATACTGAGAGCAAAAATAACTTTATTGCTCGAGCAAAAGATAAAGTTTACATTGGATTGCTTTTAATAACCCATTTATTTGAAATTATCTTTCTAAAGACAATTTTTAAAAGATTGGGCTTTTGATAAGGTTTGGGCCCTTATCCCCCTAAAAAAGAAGTGTCTTGCCTTGAGGCAAGATGCTACTGCGCGACGCGTTGTTTTATAACTACAGATCGTTCATGGGCTTGAGTCCGAACTTCTTCTATTAAATCAAGATTTCCTCTGAGTCCAATTTCTTTGCCTTCTTTGGTCGGCACGAAGTTACGTAGCACTGACGAGCTATAGTCTGGTCCCCTTTCACCTCTCCAATCCCGTGTTCTGTGGGGAACTTCATATTGAGGTGATAAGTTAACACTACAGCTTGTAACTGATTGAGTGCTGGTCGTCCTAATATGGCGTTGTATGCTGAGGGGACCTTGACCACCACAAAATCAAGTATGAAGTTGGCTTGTGCCAGAGGTGTGTCAATCGTAATTGGGAGTGCGATAATACCTTCGGCTGCAACTGGATGATTAGAGAATCCATACAACGGAGTATCCATCTTTCGGAGACGGTCCGTTGGAATGTTCATCTTCTTGAATGCATCGTGAAATAAGATTTCTGCAGAACTTCCGTTATCTATCAAGACACGTTTTATATCAAAGTTCCCAGCTCTAATTGTGATGACTAATGGGTCATCATGAGGAGTTTGTATGTCCTTTGAATCTTCATCGGAGAAGGTGATCGCTGGTACGGGTATCGTCTTTGATTTCTTATCCGGGGGCTGACTCGTTATGTATACTTCTCTGGCGTATGCTTTTCAAGCCCGTCCTGATGAACCTCCTGCGGCTAATCCCCCAAATATATTGTTGATTATACCCGCATTCTCTTCCCGATCTTCTCTTTCTTCCATGGTCGGAGGTGTCTGTTGTCTTTCTTCTTTAGGAGCTACAAACTTTCTCAACTGGCCACGCTTGATAAGGGCCTCAATTGCTCGTTTAAGCGACCCGTAATTGTCAGTTGTGTGGCCATGATCGTTGTGAAAGTGACACCTTAAATCTTTGTTCCGTTTATTTGGTCGAGATTTCAGCTTGTCCGGCCACTGGAGAGCCTTATTCTCCTTGATCTCGTGAAGAATCTGTGATGGTTTTGCATTGAGGGGTGTCAGATTTTCCTAAGCGAACGGCTCTTTTGGACGCCGTTCATCATACTTGGAATGTTTTGTCGGCTTTCCTCCTTGGGGAGGAGTTAATTCCCGAGACCGTTTCTTCTGTTCTTCCTTCCCTTCTTCACGTCGTCCTTTGTGTGTCTCCAGGTATTCTTCAGCTTGGATATATTTGTTAGCCTTCTCGAGAAGGGCTTTCATGTTACCTGGAGGACTTTTGTTCACAGAGAAAGCGAACTTGGATGTGGGTCGAAGGCCTCGAAGGAATGCAATATACTTCACGGACTCATCCAAGTTGTCAATTTCCAAAGTGGCTGCATTGAATCGTCCGAGAAAACATGCCAAAGACTCGTTTTTCTCTTGCACAATGTTTAGCAGACTCGCAGAGTTCTTCCTTCGGGAGCGACTGCTTACAAAGTGCTTTTGAAAGAGATCTGATAATTGGCCAAAGGAGTAGATGGACCTTGGTTGTAGAGATTTGAACCATGCATGTGCAGCTTTTCTTAGAGTGGTAGGAAAGGCTCTACACATGACAGCGTCTGAAACCTGGAGGAGTAGCATGTTTATTTGAAACTGGTAAACATGTTCTCCTGGATCCCCAATCCCATCGTAGAGGTCACATTGAGGCATTCGAAAATTGGGAGGTAGCTTTGCCTTCTCGATGGCCTTTGACAACAGATATCCAGATTCATTCCTTGGGCGAGATTGTTCTGGAGAATGATATCTAGGGACCACCTTCCAGGAGTCCCGTTCTTGGGAACGAGACTCAGGCGTCCTCTTCCTGTGGATAGATCTTCCAGGGGTCTTAACTCAGGCGCCCTGTGCGGGAGAGGAGTTGGTACTGTCTTCGACTGAAGAATCGCGACGGTAGCATGATCCACTTCTGGTAATGTGATCTCCGCTCTTATCTTTGGGATTGTAAGTTGGATCAGCCGTTGATTGATATTTGCGGCCGTAACTTGATCTGGATGTGAGACGAAGAAGAAGGTCGCCGGGGTCAAGATGACAATATGAGTGGACGGAGGAGCCACTGCCATGTCGAGCTTTTGTTGAAGAGTGTTCACGACTGAGTCGACGAGAGCTGCTCGTTCGGGTGTGACGGTGTGGAGAATGACTATGTGAAGAGTCGTTAGAAGAAGAATGATTGGCCATGTTCCCTGTAGTGGTCCCACGGATGGCGCAATCTGTTGCAGCTAAAAACTGGATCGGGAACCACACCAGAAATCAGGCCTGCAAAAGAGAACACGGAGTAACCGCCGGGTGGGGTTCCGGCGGGGGAACGCTCCGATGCTTAAGTCAGAGATGGCTAACAATGTAGAACTCTGAAGAAGCAGTAAGACACAATGTGTGATTGTGTGTGAACCTGTCTTTACCTGAGGGCTTGACCCCTTTATATAGTGGTAGAAGGAGGAGTCCTAGTAGGACTGGGCTTTGACGACCTCTAATCAAAATATAATTAGGATCCTAAAGGATCTCATGTCAATCTGAACTGATAGAGTTATAGCCTCTTTAGGATTCTGCCCGGTGATTGATACGGTAAATGCCATATCAGTAATGAGCCAGTATGGGTTACGTGTCATAACTGCCACGTGTCGTCCGTAGATTGGAGGGATATTTTTAGCTATATCATGTAGTGACTTCAATCTCCGGCAGGTGCTTAGCTCTCGCCGGAGTGACTGATTTTTGCTGATTTTATTCAGTTTCTTGTTCTTCATCATAAGTTGGAACAAACAGACAAAAGGAATTGTTTGAAGTCTTGTAGATGACGGGTTGGTGGCGGATGGATATTTAGCAGTATAGCCGATAAGCAAGTAGGTGCGCTTGTTGTCAAAGAAGACATGACTTCTGCCAAAGCAATACATACTTGTAGGTAGACTAACCTTCTGTTTCTATAATTACACATTGTTTTGATAACAGTCATATTTACTTTTGCTATTACGGCTTGATAAAAAGAAAACTCACTAGTGTAGTAAAAATCTTTCAAGAATAATAAAATTCTACTATTACGCGATCGGTGTTTGTGATCTCACGGATCCTCTCAGAATTCGAGTTTTCCTTCTTTCAGTTAAGATAGTTGACATTGCCTTCATTGAGCTCGAGTTGAGGCCGTCATCGTTCACGAGTGACTCTAAAGTTCTTCATGAAGAGGCTTCCTTTGTATGAACGGGATCCTCTCGCACACCTCCGCAAGGAGCTAATGCAAATGCTATGCTACAATAGAATTACAGCTTCCGACTTTAAAGGAGTACCTTTTTGGAGAGGTCTTTTTGCTTGTTATAGTAAAGACATCGTATAAACAATCAGCGATCCTTTGGTCAAAACATATCTTGCACTTTTGACTTCAAGCCACTTTCCAATACCCTAATAAAAAAATTGACTTGTAGGTTTTGAAGCCAGGTCGCCTGTTGATCTAACCTAACAAACACAAAAATAACATCGAGATGATCTCCATGGATCTTGGAAAAATGAAATCAAAATGAAATACTATTTTGGCCTTTTTTTCCCCTTCTTTTTTCTCTTTTTCTTCACTTACCAAAGCCTTGACATAGTAACGTCTTACAATACTCTAAAAAGCACCTTCCAAATCCACAGCAACACGAGCCACAACCATAATCAAACAATGTTTTGGTCACGACAAAGTTTGATCATTTTCATCAACTGGGGAGACTTCAGTCAGCCCCCCGCCAGTGAAAGTTATTGACTTCTATTCAAATTGAACTTGGATTAGTGACCATGCAGCGGTATTATAATGAAAGACTTTGTTTCCGAGTCTTATATTTGTCCCAGTGTGATTGAGAGTGCGACTTCATTTATGGGATTCTAAAGCTATTAGCCTTGCTTCACTCTTAGTTCGTAGGTAGATTTGCGAAATTAAGGTTTGGAGATGGCATATTCTAGTGTCGATGCTTTAAATATTGAAGAATACCTTGTTTTGAACGCTGTGGGCATGTAGTTTTGGTTGATACTGGGCTGCCTCTCGAACCAGCGCTCCCGGTAGTCTAACACTCTGAAAGGTCGATTTGCAGATCAACGGGTTTTGTGTCACAACTTTGTTCAACATATTATCAATTTGTTTTGGCATCTTATTGGTACTGTGGAAGTGGAAGCATTGGGTGACTATTTGCTTTCCACTTCTCTAACACAGTGGATTTAGAGTGTCTCCTTGCGGATGGTCCATTGGAATATGCATGGCACGCTCTTGATTCTTGCTCGTTGGATTCCAGTTATGTGTATCCTTGTTTAGACTTCTCCACGGTGAATCTATGGGTAAGATTGCACAATATCTTGGTCAATTCCTTGCAGTACATTGGTTTGATCTTCAACAACCAAGTAAACGCTATTTTCGGATCCTGGTTGGTGTGTCTGTTGATGAACCTTTCGTTGAGGTACCTATTTGCTGACGTTGGAAATTAGTTGCAATTGAGTTTGGGCCTCCTTTAAAAAGGTGTTCTCGATTTGTTATCAATGTGATGTGATAGGACATTTAAACAAGGCTTGTCCTCTCTTTCAAGCCAAGCTTGAAAGCAAGCTCAAAGGGTTTAGATCGATATTCTTGACCTGAGAATTCTCGTTTCTACTATCAGCAACACCGAGCTTTATTCACTAGGCAATTAAGAGCTTTTGTGAATCCGCAGTGGAACCGCACTAGCCAAATTCACATTGACAATGTGTGAAGGAGTCCGAAGAAGTTGCTTTAGATTCAGTTTCAGTGGAGGAAATCAGCTTTAATTCGGACATCCATAGTACACTGATCGAGATCTTAGTTTTGGGGAAATCAAATATTGCCTCCTTATAGCAAACCGTCTCGAAAAAATCCCGTTAGAGGATTTTAGGAGTCACTATCTTATTTAATTAGGAAAACTAAGAAAAAATAAAAATGACTCTAAATGTCCCAAAGGACGACTAATTTGTCAAAAATCGAGAGATGAGTTTGGAGACTAGGTTATACAATGGAAAGGTGTTAGGCACCCCCCCCCCCTCCACCCTTTCGGACTCAACTTCATTTATATTGATTTTTAGCCTTAAAAAAAAGTAGCATGCAAAATGTAATGAAACTTACCCTAAGTTTATATTTAGACTTTCGGCTTGAAGTCGAAAGCAGGGGTCGAATTGCCTACATATCCAGTCGAACTAACTGAAATCAAAATTGCCATAGTACGACTATGGGAAGTAATTTACATTTCGATCTTAGACTTACACTGAGAAATGTAAAAAGACTCTTCTGATTTTTATAATAGAAATGTGACTACACAATGAGAGACAACTCTACGCGATTTTCTAAACTAGAAAAGCATTAAAATTACTTCTTGAAGTAGCTTTTGGGAAGGCTCGGGGACACTCTCCGAAAGATCAAGAATGCAAAGACTAAACAAACTTTTAAAGTAAGTATGAATGGCTAAAATTCTTGAGATATAGTGTATCATTTCACGGAGAAATGGTATCAAGCTCTAAAGAGAATAAGCTTTTCGACCCTTTAAAATGAAGGCCAATGGCCCAATTTATAGAGCTTAAGGTCGCAAAATATAATAAGATTGGCTAAGCCCAATTTAAACGTATGATATCTAAGGACTTCTGAGCTCCTTAGTTTGAGCTACAATATCACCAGCAAGATTTATGCGTATTGTAAGGGACATAAGAAGTTGAAGAAGAACTCCAAACTGAAGATTAAGTAACAGAAAGCAAGATTGTATTCAAGAATGACGATTCTAATGATGGTTGTAAAAGATACGGCAAATGCAAAGCAGTTGCTGTCTCAGCAGTAATGCAGTCTCATTAGGTCAACTTCAAACCATTGGCATCTGACATATCAAGCATATGGGTTCAACATGTTCATTTAGAAACCATCAGCTCATATTCATTTAGAAATATGAGCATGAAATATATGCTTACCACCTCAGTCGGACTGCCTGGATCAATTTTCATGTTTGTCCACCCCAATTGCATATTACCTTCAACTAATTTTGATCATCATCTAACACTATGCATGCACCCACTTTCAAAAGTACATATAACTCTCAAATGACTGAAAACTATCCTAAGGACACCTTCAATTGCAAATTCTCAAAGGAATCCTTCAACTTATGCACTTCACCCGACAGCTAATTTGCCATTCGAAAATAGGGGTTAATGACAAAACTATCCCCAGAGAGAGAGAGAGAGAGGAAAGATGGGGCAGGGAAAATGACAAACCTGTCCATGCCAAAACGGCATGTGCTATGCACACATGCGGACTTAACGTCCGAATTTCAACGGTCATCCACTTTTGTAATTGTTTACAATAGTTTTATCAACCCCAAAGAACATTGTTGCTAAAGTCGTAAACATGAAGAGCAAAGTGTTAATACATTTAAACCTCATAGGACAATTTTGTCATTAACCCTTAAAATAGACATAATAATCTTAGAGCACAAACAAGATCAAATATTAAAGGTTAATGACAAAACTATCCCTTGAGGTTTACATGTATTTGTACTTTGATCCCGTGTTTTTAACTTTGGCAATAATGTTACTTGAGGTTGACAAAACCATTGCAAATAGCTCCAAAAGTGGACAGCCGTTCAAATTCGAGCATTAAGGCCGTACTACCTTAAAATATTCGCGGTTTTGGCCTGTGAAGATCGGTCATTTTCGGTGCCTATTTTCCCTCCAACTGCCTCACTCCTACTTCCCTCCAAAATTTCTCCATGCTCAAGTATCCATGTATATACAAATCTAGGGTTTCAAGAGAGGAGATATATATATATATATATATATATATATATATATATATATATATACACACACACACACACACACTACCTTTTAAAAGTACGATATTGTAAATCATTTTATTCCGTTTTTGCCCTCCGTCAATCCTACCCTTTCATAAATACGATTATTAATTACTAATTTTGTAATTATTTTTGATTTTGTCCTCCGTTAGTTATTCCAATGACAACTCTACCATTTCCTAATTAGTTTTTTATAATGCGTTTACTGAACATTAGGTCAAACTTAATGTAAACCTACATTAACACATTGAGAAACAAAATGAGAGGTTGCAAAAAATATATTTATGTATATGTATGTGTGTGTGTATATTTATGTGTACGTACTACCTTAAAATATGAATGTTGTAAATTATTTTTGGACGATTATATCTTCCGTTAATTACGTCAATTACATTCTTACCCTTCTTTTATTACTCCTTTTTAAATTTTGATGAAGCTAAAAGAGCATTGGGTAATGAATCTATTTTATACATTCAAAATTGAAAAGTGTGATGAGAAAGAAAGAAAGAACAAATAAATTTCCTTATTATTCTTTTTTTATTTTGGTTAAAATGAAATAAACATCAGATATTAAATTGGTAAATAAGAACAATTATTTTTTTCTTGCATTTTTAGGTTAGCAAACAATTAACCAATTGAGAAATTAAAAACAAAAACAAAATAAAGAAACTGAAATACGTAAAAAAATCTATTAAGAAACAAAATATTGTAGGAAAAAAAAAATAGGAAAAAAAATGAAAAAACGTTAAATATGCATAAAAAATAAGGATTAAATATGGTGTCAATTTGAACTGAAAATATGTTTGGTTATTTCAGTTAAAGACCGATTGTTTTGCATTTCTCATTGATGAAATGCAAAGGACATGGTCTTGAAAATTACAAATCTTAATCATAAACCAATTTAACAGATTACAAGAACAAAGACGTAGATTAATTCTTTTAATTTCTCCATCTGCTTTTATTTTCACCAGCACCATCAACATTTTTTCAATCCAAAAACCTACAAAGAATATTTCCAAACATTGAACTGATTACATTTGAGAACATCAAATATATTTTTATTCTAAAACAAGTCACAAAAGAAATAAGAATATCATTGAATTACATTATTTTGATTCCAAAAAAGATAATAATATGACCTCAAACATCCGAATGTTTCGCATTTCTTATTGACGAAATGCAAGGAACATGATCTTGAGGAGACTGCTGAGGGTGATCATCAATGACCGGTTGCAAAAAAATGAAATTTTTTCTAAGTATTGGGCTGAGACAAGGATGGCGGGGGAGACAACTGTGCGAAAAAATCAAAATTTTTCTAAGTGTCAAAAAAAAATGAGGGTAATGATGCGACTGTAGTAGTGTAGCTCGAGCCACCTCGCGCACCACATACCAAGTCGCTGTAATGTGGGGCGGAAGGGGTTGGGAAGGGGTGAATCCCCCAAAGGAGTGGGTGATGGCATCAAGAGTGGTGTCAGTAGGCTTGTGCAAGAGCACTGTGGCTTGAAAAAATTCTAAGTCTGGAAAATGCAACTTCATTGATAACAAAAAGATAGGCAACATGGCTGGTGAGTACATGGAAGCTTGCAAAATCAAGGAAAAAAATTACAGATGTGGAAAACGCACTAGACATGCTAGGGCTTGGGCGGTTGGTTCAAATGTCCTGGACTTAGAGTTTAAGCTCGCCAGATGCAATTTTGTTGGCGAAGGTGAACTTGAAGCCCCTGCACTACTTAAGGCAGTGATCGACCTTCCAATGATAGGGGCAGTAGTTGGGATGGGCTAAGTCTTCTGGGGTAGGTTCAGCGTTGGCATTGGGTAGGGTTATGGCATTGTCATTGATCCATGTCTCGAGGAGAGCTTTGATAGTCTTCCAGTCACATGGGTATTCGGGGCAGGCATCGGCTACCTTCTCTTGTCAGGGCATCCATCCCTTCCTTGGGACTGACGCTTGCGGTTGTTGTCGTCGTTACTGGCTGCTTTTGTCGTCTCGGCCAAGGCAATATGAGGTTGGGGTTTTGGGGTCTTTGATGGACTGACCGAGTCATAGGTGCGTCGTGCAGCTTCTTTGAGATGTCCCCAGGACCGAAGCTGAAGGTTTTCAAGGTAGACCCTGTAGGTGCCTTTCATGTTCTTGATGCAAATGGGTACGAGGGTTTCATCCTTGCTGAAGTTAGTGCATTTCAAGCATTTGTGATGAAATCGTGTGACATAGGTGTTAAGGTCTTCCCCGGGGTTCTGGCGGATTCTGACAATCACTACAAGAAAATGTGTTTTTTGCGACGAAGAACACTGTTGGTAAAAGTACGTCGTTAAAAACTTATTATCGACAAAGTAAACCGTCGGTAAAAGTTTTTGTCGACGGTGTATTTACGGCGGTCTTTTAGCAGCGGAATTACTTTCGCTAAAACTTTTTTACATAATTATTTTTTTCGCTGGTTTTATAAAATTATTTTAGCGAAGGAATTGTGCCATCATTAAAACTTCCGTCCATAAAATTTACCGACGGCCTTTTAGCAACGGGTGTTCCCGTCACTAAAAGTCCTCGATTAAAACACCGAGATCTGCTTCTTTCTCTTTCCCCGTTTCTCTCTCTCTCAAAATCACCCACCGCCATTCTGAGCTTTGGCGATCAACCTCCACGGTGACCCACCTCCAGCGATCCCCCTCCATGGTGACTCCTCCACCGTCGCAAGTTAAAACACCGAGATCTGCTTCTTTCTCTTTCCCCGTTTCTCTCTCTCTCAAAATCACCCACCGCCATTCTGAGCTTTGGCGATCAACCTCCACGGTGACCCACCTCCAGCGATCCCCCTCCACGATGACTCCTCCACCACCGCCCTCCATTGCTGCCACTTGAAAAGCCTACCACCGGCGTCGAGCCACTAACGTCGCCGCCCTCCACTGCCGCCGGCTATTGTGCCTTCTTCATTAGAAGGTAAGTTCCTAACACCCTAATTATTTTCTTTACCCTACAAATTTGTTTCATAATTTTCTGCTCATGCTTAATTTTGCATTGAATTTGTATAATTCTTTCAAATTTAACCGTTTAGTCTAATTTTTTTTGCTAGGATTTTGCTGGGTATCTGTTTAGTCTAATTATTTCCAAAAAAGTTTGCGGACTTATCACTGTAAATCATAACCTACGATAATGAGACAATTTATGAAGAAATCAGCCGACTGTTCGTAGTAACCATCCCTATGATGAGACAATCTGTAAATTGAAGTAATTGAACCCTAATTAAACCCTAAATTGAATGCCCTAATCGAATCAAACCCTAAATTAAAATAATTGAACCCTATATTAAATGCCCTAATCCAATCGAACCCTAAATTGAATTAATTGAACCCCCTAAATTGAATGCCCCAATTCAACCGAACACTAAATTGAAGTAATAGAACCCCTTAATTAAACCCTAATTAAATTCTAAATTGAATGCCTTAATCGAATCAAACCCTAATTTAAACTAATTGAACCCTAAATTGAATGTCCTAATCCAATCGAACTCTAAATTGAACTTATTCAACCCCCTAATTGAACCATAAATTGAATGCCCCAATTCAACTGACCATAAAATTGAAGTAATTGAACCATAATTGAACCCTAAATTGAAGTAATTGAACCCTAAATTGAATGGCCTAACCGAATCGAACCCTAAATTAAACTAATAAAATCCTAAATTGAATGCTAATCGAACCCTAAATTGAATGCCAATCGAACCCTAAATTGAACCCCCTAATTGATATGCAAAATTGAATGCCCCAGTTCAACCGAACCCTAAATTGAACTAATAGAACCCCCTAATTGAACCCTAAATTGAAGTAATTCAACCCTAAAATAAATGCCTTGACAGATTACAAAAAAAAGATGTTGATAAATTCTTTTAATTTATCCAATTGCTTTTTTTTTTAGCAGTACCATTAACATTTTTTCATTCCAGAAGCCTACAAAAATATTTCTAAACGTTGAACTGATTACCATTACTAACATCAAACATAAATTTCTTCTAAAACCAGTCACAAAAAAATAAGAATATAATTAAATACATTATTTTGATCCCAAAAAAGATAATTATATCACCTCAAACATTACTCTCAACTATATTCACGTGCAATGCACATGCTTTATACTAGTGTGTATGTATGTATATATATATATATATATATATATATATATATATATATATATATATATATATATATATATATATATAGTTTAGGGGAGGAGAGAGAGAGATTTCAAAAAACCCATCTCATGATGGCTCATGTATACTGTCAAAGTGGTGAGAGAGCAGTCACAAGGACTTCTTGGTCATATCTAAATCCGGGCCGAAGGTTCTGGACTTGCAACAACCAAGTGGGTTTTGTATGTAACAGTTTCTTCTTTCCATTTCGTGATCTGAAAATAATACAATCTCCAATTCTTCCTCACAGGTTGCTAGTTATTGGTTTTTCACCTGGCATGACCCTCTAGTTACGATTAACAGGTAGAAGGAGAGATTTTAGAAGATTGTTGCTATTAATAGTTGGGTGTTGCTTCTATTAATTTTGCTTGCATTATTATCTGATTTTGACGCTGGGACAGTGGTCGTGAGCAACATTGGAGGCGAAGATGCGGGCAACAGCTTGTAGAAATTGCTAGGAATGTACCGAATTATGGAGCTTTGTAATGTTTTGAGCTATGGCATGAGGGATTATACTGAAAGAATCAAGATTCCCCTATTTTCAACATTTGTACTGAAGCAATGTAATGAAGTCAATTTTAGCATTCCATTTTTTACAATTTTGTCCCCTGTACTTTCTTGTGTAATGGCAGAGGTGTTCCCTATACTTTTAATGTTAATGGCAAAGATGTCCCATATATTTTGCAATTTTGTCCCCTTCCCTTTAAAATAATTGACAAAAGTGTCCCCCGTACTCTGTATTTTTAGACAAATATGTCCCTTATATATTGTTACATGTTGACAAGTCTGTCCCTAAACACTTAAATGGAACTGTCCCTAAACACTGCATTATGCTATATTCCAATTGCAATACAATATAATGTAGAGCATCATCACAATCATACCCAAGTGCAAAAAATCTTATTCATTATAGATTCATAATTCAATCTCATCAGAATTAATCAAAACATCATCAATCTTCGAACTAAATTACATCCAAAAATAGGTAAATTTCATCATCCATCAGTTATTACAAACATTATCATCCATTCCAATTACATCCAACATCCATAAACATATGTTGGCACTATCTTTCAATGTATGTACTATCTTTCAAAAACTAGCCACCTACCAATTTATGTGCTACCTTGCAAAAACCATCCGACCTACCTATACTTTGAACAAAAACTAATAGTGACATCCCTAGATTGATATCCTACCTACATTGGCATTCTAACACTTCTGCTTTCCCTTGTCCTTTGCACCAGACTTTGCTTGTCCTTTACCTTGACTCCTTACAGCTGCTCTTGATCTTGTACTTATTTGTCCTCCATCATCATTAGTTTGTCTTTGAGGTTGAGTCTCATTCCCTTCTCTTTGACCTTCCTTCACAATTGTATTTGGGTGTCCCTTGTCTTTTGACTTCTCTTTCCTTTGGCTTGGACCTTCCTTGGCAATAGCCTTTGGTTGTCCTTTTGCAGCTATCTTCTCATTCCCTTTGCTCTGGCCACCTTGGCTTTGGCCACCTCCAACAGTTGCATCTTTCAAGTTTGACTAAGTAACATATCTCTTACCCCCTCTCATTATGAATGATGGTCATGGCCTAATGTTGGTGGTGGCTCTACCATGCTTGCTTCTATAATATGTCCAAAGTGACACATCTAGTTGGTGATCACTCATCAATGTATTCCTCAAAGTACCAAACTTCATTTGAGGATTTAATATGAACTCTCTTCTATATCTAGCAGCTAGCCAAGTACTGGTCACATGTTTATTCTTGTGAACCCTAGTACAGGTGTGCTGGGTGGCTACAGTCTTCACATCCTTCTGAAGCACACTTAGCCCTAACCTTCCCTGATTCATTTTTAGGGAATACCACTGGTTTTCCTTCCAAAATAGAATATTTCCTAACGGCCTCCTTGAATACTTTGTTGTCTTTAAACACCATACTAACCTTGAACCTAGGCTGTCTCATGTCTGATTTAGGGTTAAATTCTCCATTTAGTTTCTTATTTTTTTGCATTCTTAATTTTACCCTCAGAAACTTATGGCGGATGTTCCTGCCACTCATCAGAGTCATATTCTTTCTCTTCAAAATTTGCCACTAAGGGTTCCTTACCTTCGCTACTATTTCCCATTACTTGTTTTACTACATTCATGTCAACATTCTTCTCATACAGTCTATCATCCTCATTAGCATCATAGTCACCATCAAATAAATATGTGCAATATGATTCATCATCGGAATCAGTGTCAGAATCACTTTCCCTTTGTCCCTCAGTACCACCACCCCTTGGCCCCTCATTAGCATCAGTACTACTGTCCTTTGGCCCATCAGTACCATTTTCCCTGTGTATGTTATCTGCACTGCCCCTTACTGTCCTAGTGCTCTAGTGTATGTTTCTCCTCCCCTCAGTGCCCATTGTTACCTTATTGCTCTTGTTTCTGTTTCCCTCCCTCTCAGTGCCTACATTTACTGAGGCTTATGTAGCAAACCCATCATTACCAGCACTGTTTGGACCTTCTAGACTTAACCTAAATATAGAACCACCTTTCTCACCCTGTGTACTTGCTGGATCCTGTGTACCTAAGCTCCAAACAGGCATAGTAGTCCTTGTAATCACATTTTCTTCTACATTGCCTACATCATCAAGTTCTTCAATAACCACACTAGACCCACAATCTCTTTAAGCCCTAATTAAGTCTCAATAGATTCCATCATCTCATCCATTGACAAACTTTTCAAATATATTTTTACTTGGCCCTGTGAATTTATGTAGTCTTTCAATGCCAAAATGTCTGAGTTTACAATTATCTGCACTAGTCTATTGTTAAGGGTTAACCTAGGCTTCTTATAGTAATAGTTCATAAATCCTACAACTCCTACACTCTCTGCCATGTTATCAATTTCAATCAGACTTAACATGTCAAGGTCAGAGTAATCAAAGTAGTTTTTTTGCAAGGGGTGTAAACCTTGTGTGGAATGTTCTTAAATTGACCCCCATAATGCAGTTTTACGGTTAACAAAGAAGAACGGGGATCTGATAAAACACAAACAAACCCAACATGCACAATAACAAATTAACTACTGCAAAAACATAAACTAATAAAAAAAGAACAATATTCAAACTTTTTTTTTGGTTAGACCACCGGGTATCCGGACACCACATTGGGAGCCGACTAATCCGGGTTCGAGCCGGGTAGGACCACATGGGCGGTAAAGCTCTCCCTTCCAAGTTTTAACGTAGCTGCATTCCCAGGGCTCGAACCCAAGACCTCTGGTTATTTCATCAATAAACAATGCGCACAAACAAATAACAAAATGGCAACAAACAAATTATTTAATTACGACTACCATTATAAAATACTTATAATGCTGTGAAAGTCATTAATCTTAAAACCCTAGTTTAATCAAATAGAGACAAAAAACAAATTTTTTGAACTAACGATAAATGGGCTGTTGGACGTCGCTTTCTCAGGGTTGCCAATCCATTTTCGGTCGTCAATCTTTCACGCTTGATCTTCTTCGTCTCAAAATAGGGATTTGCAGGTAGTGATCACACTTTCTCTCTCTGTTTTCCCGCCTTTTCTCTGTTTCTCTCTTTTTAATCGCATAACGGTTCGATTTTTTTAGTTTTGTCATAACCAAGGGAAAATGAGTATCGAAAATGACCGATCTGCCCATGTCAAAACCGCGTGTGCTATGCACATGCAGTCTTAACGCCCGAATTTGAATGGCTGTCCACTTTTAGAGTTGTTTGCAATGATTTTATTAACCTCGAGGAAAAGCCACAATAGCACTTTAGAATATATAGATCCCCTCCAACTTAAGGTTTTTTGGCAATGCGGTGATGGTGGCACGCCTAATGTTTTTTTCTCTTAAAGAAATTGCAACTTTTATATAACATTTCTCTATTTCGACAATTTTATCTTCTAATAAAAGTGTACCACTCCTATAATTTTGGGGGACATTACAAGGGGCT
The DNA here is from genome assembly GCA_033070095.1 of Escallonia herrerae. Lineage (NCBI taxonomy): Eukaryota > Viridiplantae > Streptophyta > Magnoliopsida > Escalloniales > Escalloniaceae > Escallonia > Escallonia herrerae. Next base: position 37,499 of record JAVXUP010000173.1, on the reverse strand, counting down.
TTTGTTTTTTAGGGAGGAATTTTCAACCCTACTGTCAATTTTGTCTACTCACTCGTTACACATGCATTTTCTGTCCACATTATATGGAATTTTATACTTATTGGCACTCTACATTATTTCCTTGAGTAGGTTTCCGTAAGGGCTTGTATGTAGCTGAATAATTCTGTATGACTCATGAATATACGTGTGCACAAAGTAATTAGAGTGATTATTCATTACCATCCTAAATGCATTTAAGACACTATTTTTCTGTTAAAAAGTTATACAATCTTTGCTATCGTTTTAAATAATTATTAAAATGAGACAAATACTTCTTAAGATAGTACCACACTGTCTCGTAAAATAATTTCTTGTGGTATGTGTAAACCGATAAATATGCATGCTTACGTGCCTTTTTGCCTTTTGCAGAAAAGTTAAAAAAAAACATTAGCAATAGAAATCTACAAAAGAGGTTACTTTAAGATATCAACGAATCTACATGTTTTTGGCTAGTAAAACACGTGGCTTGTGGTTCACTGTATCCAGGGGCGGATCCAGCAGGGGGGACCAAAATGTCATAAAAAAGTTAATGGCTAACATCAAGAATTTGCGTCACGATTGAATACGTTAAATGCAAAATATATTGCTCAATTTGACTAATAATCATATAATTTAACTATTTATAGTGATTTATTTAACTTGTAAAGTTAGTTAATAACAAACTACTAATCTTACATTAAAGAAATTTTACTCTTATTGTATATATGTATTATTAGTGCGATTATCCGTTGTATGATGACAATAGTCACATATAACTTAATATATTATAAGAATTTAAATCAAAAAAGAAAAAAGAACTAACATTGATATATTAGTATTTGCTTTAAAATCTGAAGATTTAGAATTTGAAAGAATGAAGATAGACAAGGGAACAAGAAAGATAAAAACTACGACGGTTAGTGGCACAAAAACTAAAAAAACATTACAAAATAAAATCTAATACATTGAATTAAAATGGTGGCATTTTAGTAAATATTTTAAACATAACTTCCTATTATTTAAAACAACTAAAAAAAAAATTCTCAAACTTTGGGGGGTCCCACAGGCTTTTTTGCCAACATGGCTTTCAATAGGAAATATTGGCTCTCTCTCAGCTGTAGGTGAAAAACCTTTGAAGGATGAAAGTGTTGTGGGGGGTGCCGTGGCCCCTTGGTCATGCTTGGGCTCCGCCACTGACTGTATCTTCTTTCTTGATTCAAATAAATGATATCTAAAGGCCTCTTAGCTCCTTATTTTTTTTGGTAGAAAGAGAGTGGCATTGAAATTAAAATATAGGATATTATAGACTAGTTACAATGTCACCAACAAGATTTATGCACATTTTAAGGAAAATGAGAAGTTGAATAAGAACTTCGAACTGAAGACTAAGGTAGCGTTTTTTTTCCTAGTTTTTTTTCTCCAGTTTTGTAAACTGGAGAAAAAAATCTATTTGACAGGTAGTTTTTTTTTGCCATTCAGTTATGAAATCAGTTTTTAAAATAAGGCTGTTTTTAAAAACTCCCATTTTGGAGTTTTGGGTTTCTAATTTTGGTTTTTGTTTTGAGACTACCACCACCACCACTGCCACACCACTGCCGCCACAACCGCCCCGACCCTTCCCCCGCTGCCGCTATGGCCACTGCTACTCACACCCCCACCCCTGTCACAGCCACCCCACCCCCACCCCTGCCACCGCCATCGCCACCACCACCACCACCACCAAAGAGAAAAACTCAAAATACCACCACCACCACCAAAGAGAAAAACTCAAAATACCACCACCACTATCAAAGAAAAAACTCAAAATAAAAATTGGGTAATCAAACACCCAAAAGAAAAACTAAAAAAAAAAAAAACTGAGCAATCAAATACCCAGAAAAAAACTCAAAATATAAACTGGGTAATCAAATACCCATTTTTTTTGTAAAAAATAAAAAATAAACTGGTTTTGGTTTTCATTTTTTATAAAAATTGAAAACAAAAATTATAAGTGATTTCAAACAGATCCTAATAAGTAGAAGAAAGCAAAATTCGAGGATGATAATTCTAATGATGGTCATAAAAGAGATGGCAAATGCAAAATCAATTGTTGTCTCGGCACTAATGCAGTCATTAGGTCGACTTTAAACCATTGGCATTTGACATTTCAAACCTATGGGTTCACCATTTTCATTGGGAAAGCATATGCTCATAATTGCTCATATTCATTTGCAAATATGAGCATATTACCTTAATTATATGCTTGCTACCTCAGTTGGACTGCCCGATTAGTTTTCATGTTTGTAGCCCCAGTTGCATATTACCTTTAATAATTATGATTGACATCTAACAGTATGCTAGCACCCACTTTCACAATTACATATCTATACTACCTATAGAAGTATGAATCTTGCAAATTATTTTATTCTATTTTTGCAACTTTGTTAATTACTCTAATAATAATCCTACCCTTCTGTGATTAAGAATTAGTAATGCTCTAAATTATATTGTTTGTTTTTACCCTCTATTAATTACTCTAATGGCAATCCTACCCTTTCGTAATTACTTTCTTCGTAATGCGTTTATTGAACATTACCAAGGAAAAGTCCACCAATAAGATGTAGGAGAACAAAACAATTTGAAATTTCTCTAAAACCGCAATGAATAATGTTGTGTTTTTCATGCAATTTTCAAAGTTGAAAGGGTCAGTCATGTGGAGGCAAACATGCATGACCATCATAAGTCTTGAACGCGACAAGAAAATTCATAATATTACATTACAATAAAACCAAGGAAAGAAAAAATTAGCCAAAGAAAAAAAATAAAGTTAGTTGAAATATTAGGCGCCAAATATCATAACCGATTAAAAATTGCGGACAAAAAAACAACAACAAGAAAAAAAAAAGAAAAGTTCAAGCTTCAAAAATAGTCAAAGGAAAAAAAAATAGGGTATTGAAAAATAAAAAACAATAAAACCAAATAGAAAAAAAAATTGGTCAAAGAAAAAAAAGATTAAAGTTAGTTGAAATATATAGTGCAAAATATCACAATTTCAATTCAAAGACTCGTCCCTTTTCCTTTTGGTTCATGCATTTCTCCATACTCTTCCCTTTCCTCTTCGGTTAATCTATTTCTCTGTGTAAAATCATCTCCCTTCATTCAATTCAATTGCCGTATAAATGTCTTCATGTATGCCTTTCCACCTACAGATTAATCCTCCGAAAAAATTCCCATTCAAATTCGCTTTTAAATTATTTTGTTTTATTTTTACCCTATATTAATTACTCCAATGACAATCCTACCCTTCCGTAATTACTTTCTTCGTAATGCTTTTATTGAACATTTCCAAGGAAAATCTATCAATAGGATGCAGGAGAACAAAACAACTTGAAATTTTCGAAACCACAATGAATAATGTTGTGTTTTTCACGCATTTTACAAAGTTGACAAGGGTCAGTCATGTGGAGGCAAACATACATGACAAGAACCATCAGAAGTCTTGAATGCGACATATTCGTAATATTACATTACAATAAAACTAAATAGACAAAAAATTGGCCAAAGAAAAAAAAAGTTAGTTGAAATATATGGCGCTAAATATTACAATCGGTTAAAAGTTGCTTATAAAAGAAAAAAAAAATAGAGCTCAAGCTTAAAAAATAGTTAAAGGAAAAAAAATCAGGTACTAAAAAAACAATAAAACCAGACAGACAAAAAATTGGCTAAAGAAAAAAAAATTAAGTTAGATGAAATATATGGCGCCAAATATCACAATTTCGATTCAAAGACTCCTCCCTTTTCCTTTTGGTTGATGCAGTTCTCCAGGCTCTTCACTTTCTTCTTTGGTTCATCCATTTCTCTCTGTAAAATCATCTCCCTTCATGCAATTGTTGTAGAAATGTCATCATGCATGCCTTTCCACCTGCATGTTAATCCTCTAAAAAAAACTTTCCGTTCAAATTCCATTTCAAATTCCCTCTGCCAAATGCCTCAAATCGTTTTTCAAGTGTTGACTATAGATATTCATTGAACCTGGTAGAGAAGATTGAAAATTATATATTAGTCTTCTGAAATCAGTCATTCTCTTTGCTTTCTTCCAGTGTGCCGCTGACATTCTTTACCTACAATTTTTTCGTTCTTACTGCAAAAATCTTATGTTTGATTAAAGGCAAAATTTTCGTTAATAAAAGCAGAAAACATAAGAGAAACAAATTACTAACTAGGCTTTGGGGCCAAAAATTTTAACCAAAATCGAGCGAAGGACACAATAAAAATGTTGTTATGATGCCTTAGGTCTACCTTGTATTAACTATAATTAGATAGCTCCTGGCATTAAACTATCTAGAGACTTAGCATGCTAAGAAATTAATCTAAGTTAGACCCAAAACCAACCAGCCACAAACAATCACACGTCCTTAACGCTAGCCACCTGCCAAACTCAAGTTCCATAGCTGCACAATTGATATCTGCACTCTTATAGTGCCAAACACCAACTAAAATGATTGGGTGCAACCTAATTCTAACAGGCACTGTACTCTATAATAGGCCTGAACACTTACTATTTCTTACACTTTAGACATCCAAGTTTCTGCCTCTCCTTTTACTTTTTTTTTTTTTTACCTTAAACAGATCTTCTACCGTACCAACTTCAGTGTACAAGAAAATATCTATACCACCTATAAAAGTAAAAATGTTGAATATTATTTCTGGACGATTATGTCCTTCTTTAATTACGTCAATAATACTTTTACCCTTTCTTTATGACTCCCTTTTAAATTTGGTTCAAATTAAATGAACATCGAGTAATGAATATATTCTAAATACTGTGAAATGAAAAATGTGATAAAAAAGAAAAACAAAACAAATAAATCCCTTTATAGTCCCTTTTTAATTACTTGAAATGAAATAAACATTGGATAATGAGAACTGTTATTTTTTTTCCATGCATTTTTGGGTTCGCAAACAATTAACCAATTAAGAAACAAAATCAAAACAAAGAAACTGAAATACGTGAAAAATCAGTAAAGAAACAAAAAACTGTTGGACAAACAAAAATAGAAACAAAGAAAAACAGGGTTAAAATATGCATCAAAAAATTGGGGGGGGGGGGGGGGGACGAGGGTTACATATGACATCAATTTTAATTGAAAATTTATTCAATTATTGCAATTGAAGACCAAGTGCGTTGCATTTCATATTGATGAATGCAAAGCACCCGGTTTTGAAAATTAGAAATCATATATGTTTATCATAAACCGATTTAACAAATTACAAAAACAAATACGTAGATTCGTTCTTTTTTATTTCTCTATTTGCTTTTCTTTTCAGCAGCACCATCAAACATTTCTTTAATTCAAAAGCCTAGAAAAAAGATTTTTAAACGTTGATCTTATTACAATTGTGAACTCAAATATACATTTCTTCTAAAACAAGTCCAAAACAAATAAAACATAACTGAATTATATTATTTGATCCAAAAAAAAAGAGCTAATGATATCATCTGGAGAATTACTCTCGACCACATCTACGTGCGTTACATGCAACGCACGTGCTCTATACTAGTAACTCTCAACTGAGTGAAAACTATTCGAAGCACACCTTCAATTACAAATTTGCAAAGGTATCCTTCAACTTCTGTAGTATATCCTGCAGCTAATTTACCATTTGAATAGCATCACCAATGTAACAACCTTGTCCAATTTGGTTAGCCTACCAAGCAAGCTCTAGGATAGAAGGTCAAAGTTAATAATATCACCATCCTCAAAAAAAATAAAAATGCTCTATTTTGACTTGGCACTCATATTAAGGATATAACTTATTTCCTACTCTATCCCGGGGAAGGGGGGGGGGAGGGAGCAACCAAGAGAAAGAAAATGACTTGGTGGAGGATTAAATGTGGACAAAAAATAGAATAAAAATAAGTGTATAAAGGATAAATATGAAAAAGTACCTTAAGAATATTTCTTAATTTGGCCAAAAATAAAATATAATTATTTTTATTCTATTTTTTGTCCACATTTAATCCTCCAATGTATAAAGGATAAATATGAAAAAGTACCTTAAGAATATTTCTTAATTTGGCCAAAAATAAAATATAATTATTTTTTTTGGGACGAAGCGAGTTTAACACACAGGACAAGTTCCTCAGGCTTGGTTTCTAACCTTTTTCCCATACATGCCTATTATTTAGTCTATCAGTCAGCAATTTTTCCCTAGATGCTTTAGGATCAACTGCACTTTGTAATTTACCCTCTGTCATTAAACTAGATATAATCTTAGAGCACAAACAAGATCCAATATTAATGAGATATAATGGAAAATATTAGCATAGTAAGGTCCCACTGAAGAATAATATAGGCTAAGTTGCACACTAGACCATGTGTTTGCCAAAGAATTGCAATCAAAATCCTGACTTTTACACGTGACACCCAATAACCTTGCAATTTTTAGATTTTACTAATGGTGGTCAATGAATAAGTTAGTTGTCCAGGATATTTTTGTCTTCTACAATCTCCTTTGCTCAAACCCTTCTTCATCCGCATCCATATCCACCACCACTAACTTCCTTACTGCCTCTTACTTCCTCACTACCTCATCCCGCTCTGCCACAAGCTGCCCCTTCACCACCACCCCCTCTACACGCCCATACACACCTCGTAACGTACAACACCCCCCGGTAACACCCACCCACCCACACACACACACACACACAGAGGGAGAACCCACACCCCCAACACAGAGAGCATCTATCCACATCCACTCCCACTCCCACCCCCCACATAGAGAGAATCCAAACCGAGCAAAAATAATAAAAAGATACAATATAAAATTAAATATTGACGCACATCTAGTAAAACTAGCAAAAAAAAAACTCAAAATTTTTGTTTGTGTGTTTATGTGTGATAGTGTGACGATGTGTGTGTGTGTGTGTGTCTTGAGGTTTTGTGTTTCGTGTGTGTGTGTCTTGAGGTTTTGTGTTTCGTGTGTGTGTTAGGGGATGTGGGTTTTATTCTATAGTGTATGAGTGTGTGTGTTTAATGGTATGTTTGTGTATGTGTGGGTGGTGTTACAGTTTGTTGTTTAGTGATTTGGGAGACCTGGTGGTGGAAATGAGGAGAAAAAATCGTGCGCTAACGGAGGAAGGAACGACGAGCAGAGATAGCAGTAGAAGCCACGATGACGGTGGATCAAGGTGGAGGCGGCGACGGTTAGCGCAAGTAGAAAAGAAAGAGAAAGGAAAAAGGAAGAAAGGAGAAATTACCATTCAACCCTTCTCCTTTGATATCATCCGTCTAAATTGCTTGTAAAATTTTACTAATTTTTTTTTAAAAAAAATCCTAAAAATTGCCTTAAAAAGTGACAGAATAGTTGACTCCCGTTAGTTAAATCCTTAGATTGTAACATATGGCAAACCTTGGAGTCTTAGGTGTCGAGTTGTAAACTTTACACTTTTAATTGCAATTCTTTGGCAAACACAGGGTCTAGAGTACAATTAAGCCAAGGAAGTTGCAGCCATGGGAGAAAAAACGAGATGCCTGGAATTAGTAGTATAGGGGCCTTCAAAGTTCAAAGAGCATGCAATTCTCTAAAAAAAAAAAAAAAAGAAAGGCATATCATTCACCAAGGCTTCGTTTGACAAAATTTTTTTTTTGGTTTTCAGTTTTTAAAGAGCAGTTTTTTAAAGAGCAGCTTAATTTTTTTTTTTATAAAAACAAGTGGGTGTTTGATAACCCCTTTTTTTTTGAGGTTTTTTTTTTGGTGTTTGGTAACCCTTTTTATTTTGACTTTTTTTTTTTGGTGGTTTGCGGTGGCGGTGGTGGGGCGTAGCGGTGGTCGACGGTGGTGGTGGTGGTGGCCGACGGCCGGAGGTGGCTGCCGGCAGTCACCGGCGGTGGTGGCCGGCGGCTGGAGGTAGCTGCCGGCAGTCTCCGGCGGTGGTCGCCGGCGGCCGGAGGTGGCTGCCGGCAGTCACCGGCGGTGGTGGCCGGCGGCCGGAGGTAGCTGCCGGCCGTCTTCGGCGGTGGTCGCCGGCGGCCGGAGGTGGCTGCCGGTAGTCTCCGGCGGTGGTCGCCGGCGGCCGGAGATGGCTGCCGACAGTCTCCGGCGGTGGCTGCCGGCGGCCGGAGGTGGTTGTCGGCAGTCTCCGGCGGTGGTCGCCGGCGGCCGGAGGTGGCTGCCGGCGGTGGGAGGGTGGTGGTGGTGGTCGAAAAAAAAAAACCAAAAGTGAAAAAAAAAAACCAGTTTTTAAAGTTTTTTTTTTTACTCTGCAGTTTAAAAACTGATTTTTTAAATTGAAAAAAAAATGGTTACCAAACGTTCTTTTTTTTTTTTCAGTTTTTAAAATTGAAAAAAAAAGAGGGAAATTTTTTTTGTCAAACGGGGAATGTAAACCTTTTTCAGGAAACGTACTCATGAAGGCCATCCACTCTCCCGCACTAAAGACATGAAAATGAAAAACTTGAGATGGGACAACGAAGATGAAGGTGATTGATGACAAGATAGGTCTTACCTGAAGAAGATAAAGTTATCATTAAGGTTTGGGCGCTGACAATGGCTGCGTGCAAGCTGGGATAGCGGCAGCCCTGATTGATGACAAGATGGGTCTTACTTAAAGATGATAAAGTTATCAATTAGGTTTGCGGCGCCAACAATGGCTACGTGCAAGCTAGGATAGCCGCCACGGCGCGGTGGGCTCACGGTTTGAGGGTGGCAGTGGCACGAAGAGAGTGTGGTCTGGGGCAGTAGCCACGGAGGCGGTTGGCATGGAGAGGCAGCAAAGGTGGGAAGAGGAGAGGCATCAAAAGAATGTCAGGGTTTCTTTTTATCTACACGTCTTTAACGACTGATTTTTGATTGCTACTGAAAATTCGTTACTAAAGACTATTAAAGTATTATGAATATAAAGACTTATATCTACCAGAAAGTGCCCGTCGGTAGAAATATGCCGCTAAAACCCTTTTTTAAATTATGCTTTGATAAAGAGATGGGAGAAATAGAAAAAAATACGCGATCGATAATTCTATCACCAGTACTCCGTGCTTAAAAGTCTTTAGATAGAATTTTCTGTAGGTAAAGGTTTTTAGCGGCGGACAAATCCGTCATTAAAAAAAAGTAACTTATAGCAAAGAATTTTGTTTGGTCTGTAGAAATCCGTAGTTAAAAACCCTTTTTGTTGTAGTGACATGTAATGTATATAGCTTAGAATTTTTTTAAAGTGCTGGATTTGTTAATATGCTTTCTTAATGTTATAAATGTAACTCATTACAAGCATATAATACTTTTTTTTTGAGGGGTGAGAACACATTAAAAACTAATGCCTATTTTTTTGTTTACAAGAGGATTTTAAAAGCTAGATATTGTAGACTTAACTTTTTTATGAGTTTTGGAAATATATTTTTATTCTAGGGTTAATTATTCTTGGCACTGCTACGGTTTTTGTTTATTCAACGTGTCTCGGCTTATTTATTGAAATTATACTAATTAAATTTTTAGTTTCCAAAGTTAACAAAATTAATTAAAAAAAGGGTAATACCCTCCATACAAAATAAAACTATCGAGGCAACCCACCACGTCAAGACCTCCCAACACTACCATGTTCCCACCACCACTACTTTCCACACTACCATCGAAAAATCCACCATCACTTCCACAACAGACCCAACTACCATCTTAAAATAACAACACCGTTAAATCCCCTACTATCGCCACCTCCACAACCATGTACAAATCCCAAAAACCAACCACCACCACATGTTAGATCCTCTGCACCGTCATTGACCCCACCATCATAGAAATCAATCACCACCACCTTTACCAACAGTGAAGTGGGTTTTACGCCGCATGCATGCATGTGCATGTGTGTCTTGGGAGTGGGGGGTAAGGGGCACTCGTCGGTGAGTAGCTGCTGCAGGCAACATTAAATTTTACAATTCTCTAGGCTTGGATCTGCGTGCGTGAGTGTGGGTTTGATGTTTGGTTGCATGGTGGGGATATGTAATGGTGGAAGTTTTACAGACATTAGGAATGAGGATTGGTTGGGTATCTGCATGTTGTGCATGTGAAAAATCAGCAAAAGGTGGCTACCGATGTGTGTGGAGATGGGGGGAAGGTGTTTGTTGATGTGTATACTTATAGGTGTGCGTGTTTATATGATATGCAGGTGGTTGTCAGTCTATGTGCGCGCGTGTGATGACAGTGGGCAGTGGTGTTTGAAGTGGAGTTTGGTGTGGTGGGATGGTATTCGAATAGGCGAAGAGGGATAAGTGTGTGCCAGTGGTGGTCAAGAGTACGCGTGGGTGCGCGCCCGCGTGTGTGATTGGCAGCGGTGTTCGAGGGTGGATTTGGTGGTAGGATCAGGGGTGAATGACGGGGGGGGGGGGGGGGGCATAGCACCCCCCAACATTTTGGAAAATTCTTTTTTTAATTTTTGAATAATGAGTATATTGTATTTAAAATATTTACAAAAATACCATTATATTGTAAATTAATGTATTATGATTTATTTCATTGCGTTTTGTAGTTGTTTTTGCCACCAACCATCATAATCTTTCTCTTCCTTGTTCTTTTACTCCATTTTCATTCTTCCAAATTTCAAATTTCATATCTTCAGATTACAAAGAAACACAAAGAGATCAAGGTTAGTTCTTTTTTTTGTTCTAAATTCTTATAGTATGTTAACTTATATGTGACTATTGTCCTGAATACAATGAGTAATTGTTGTTGATTAACCTTAGCAACTTAAATAAATCGCTATGAATAATAAAATTATATAATAAGTAGTCAAATTGAGTAATTTATTTTGCACTTAAAATATTCAGTAGTGACGCAAATTTATGTTTGCCATCAATTTTTTTGTGACCTTTTTTATTGCCCTCGATTGCACTTCCTGGATTCAGCCCTGGGTAGGAGTGTGTTTGAGGGTGGGTTCGGTGGTGGGATGGTGTTTGGATAGGCAGAGAGGGGGAAAGGCGGCTACCGACGGTGGTAGTTGGTGTGCGAGTGTGGGCATCGGTGACGGTGGTTGAAGAAAGGGAGGAATTTTTAAGGGCAATTCGATAGATCACAAAAGTTGAGTGGCGCCTTAACTTTTTCATGGATCCGTGACAGGATGGAAATTGGTGTAGACTTCTTAGAAACTATTGGATGCAAAGTGTATTTCAACATATAAGGAGTAGTGTGTATTTACGGGTAAACCTCAGGAGCGTTGAGTGTAGTCAACCATTTATTTGAATATTATAGTATTTTTCAGGGACATAATAGTCAAAATTGAATCTTGCTTGGTTGCTATATTGGTTAAGTAGAATTTTTAAATTAGTTTTGAAATTATACAAGGTTTTACACCACAAAATTAATTAATTTGAAATAAAGATCCCATCCAAGTTAAAGTTGAAGGCATTTAGCGACACTTTTGTGTTTAACATATAATTTTGATAAATACTGCTTTACATACGAAACATAATGTGATGATGCGTGGCCGAAAGAAGCTAACATATATAGTGTGATGGTGTGTCGCACAAATAAAACTATTGTTGGATTTTATTGCGGTTCTCGCTTCGCTTATTACATATTACATTTCATATTGATTCTCCTATTAAAATTTGGTCCCGGCTTGTTCGTCCTTGTTATTTGACAGTGACATGTATGCTAAATCTATATTTCAGTGCGGGTTGTAAATTCTATATCTTGCAGCTCCTATTATAAATCTATCTGATATAATTACTGCCCTCCTGTATCAACGCTGTATGACTCATGAACATTAGGATGATTCATTACCGTCCTAAATGCATTTAAGCTGCCGTTGTAAATAATCATTAAAACGAGGCAAATACTTGTTAAGACAGTACAACACTTGCTCATAAAATAATTACTTGCTATGTCTGTAAACCGATAAATATGCATGCTTACGTATGAAGTCGAACCCAGCGCCTCAGAAATACTATACCTGAAGAGTTACGGAGGTGCGTGAGCTTTAAAACAAAAGAAAAGGTGTGAAAGTAATCTGCCTTTAATTTTATATAAAAACAAGTCACCGAAACCACCAATCTTGTCACAATATGATTGAGTAACAAAAGAGGAAGGAAAGTAAATTCCATACAGAAGAATCATATTATTATTTCTTTCTGGATTGAGTTGTCGAAATCTCAATCAGATTGTGCAGATATTACACAAGAATTAAGGCCATGGACCTCGTCTGAGCACTTTGACGATTCACACCCACATATGCACCATACGCATGGCTGCCATCTGCTGAAAACCACACCACCTTGAGGTAGAAAAGCAGAGCTCAAACATCTGAAAAGCTCTCCGTTCTAAAGTTTAACCGAACACTTGCCTCCCCACCCCACAACCCCACCTCTCTCATCACTCATCAGTAAGTTTCTCTATCTTCTATTTGAGTTTGGTTATGCTTGTTTAGCTTTGTGTGGCATTTAAATTGAATTCTATTATCAATATGCATGCGTTGTTGCATCTCTTGTATCTTGAATTCCCAGAGGATTTCCATGGCATTTTTCTCCTCTAAAAGGATACTCGAACTTTGTTACAGATGGGAGTACCCTATATCTTACTTTTTTCAGTTTCTTTTCTCGTCCACTTTGCTACAGATGGGAGTACCCTATATCATACTTTTTTCAGTTTCTTTTCTCGTCCACTTTGCTTGCACATACAGAGAAACATATGCATGTATAAATTCTTTTTTCAGGTTACGGAAATTTTGGTATGGAGCGAGTAGGACATTGTTGTTTGAAAAATCTTCTTTTCATCGACTTGCTTTCATGCACGAGAATGTGTTCAGTATGTATGCTCCTTGGTCAGTGTGCCTTGCACTTGAAATCAATAAAAACGTTACTGCCCTTTTTTTCTTTGGTTTGTGTGAGCCTGAAGTTGTACATGATTTTGTTTTAACATACTAATGATCCTATATGAACAGATTTGAAATGATAAACACGCCCACAAGCATTCTCAGCATTTTGTTTCCCTTGTTTGTAAAGATTAGGTACTAGTTATAATTTGAAGCTGTCTACCCTTCTTGTGAATCAATAAATTTCCCCCAAAATTTTCCGTTTTCAGGCCGTGTAATGGGTGGCTCCGGTAAAGGCAAAAACATGAAGGGCAAGGGAAAATCCACGTCAAGGAAATCTGATAATGTTAGTAAACACTCTGAATCCTCTAAGCCTAAGCCTTTTGAGGGTCATAGACAAGTTAGCGATCCGGTTACGTCGAATAAACCTAAGAACGAGAATGCATATTTGAATGTGGCTAGGAGTGACTGGAACAAATACTATGAAGAAAAACTGGTAAAACTACTTTATAGCAAAATCGAAATGCTATTTGATGAAGCTTTACAAAGGCTGTTGGCTTTGGGTTACGATGGTAAACTAGCGAGGAAGGCCCTTTTGGAGAATGGTCATGGAGATGGTGAAATGAGTGTCTTAAGTAACATTGTGAGCAATTCAATTGCATACATCACTAGGGGAAATGATGGTGCAAGTGCCCCGGAAAGAAGTAAAAGTGCCGAGGAAAGTGTATTTGTATTCAAACATTTGAGTGAGAGGATAAATAAAACACTAGAGCTGCTGGAAGAATTTATACGAGAATCTCAGTCCGGATGGACGAAATCTGAAGCATTACTGTATCTTTTAAGCACAAATCTGCATGATGGCTTCGCAAGCGACATGTTTGCCCCATTATTGCCAGGTAGAACTCGTAATCTATCTGATGAGTCTTGTGTAGATAAGAATGATACATCTAAAGAGAATGTTCTGGCACCACCTCATGTTAACGTTGGATTACTGAACAGAATCAACCTGAAACCAACTTTGGTGGCTCTATTAAACCATAATGTTAAAACTATTGCAGCCGCTTATCGTCCATACATAATATCGTCACCAAATTCCTTGGTCTGTAGTGAATCTGAAGAACCTGATTGGGAAGAGGACGATTTGTTCCAGTTAGTGGAGTGGATAGAAAGCAAGTCTGACGACCCAAAGAAAGAGGGGATATTGAGATTGGTCAAACAAATTAGAGACCTTATGGCACAGGCTGAGGGGCGCAAAGAATGGGCCAAACAGAAAATGTTACAAGCAGCACAGAAGGTAGGCCACGATCTTTTAGAATGGAGGAAATTAAGGATGGAGAAGGTGGAAGTAAAGGAGCTCATGAAGAATCATATTCTAGAGTTTGAGGATGGAAGCTGGAAAAAGTTCTTAACGACGGCGAATGCTGCAAGGCAGGCAAATCCTCAACTTAATCACGTGACTGAAGCTGTAAGAAGACTGAAGAATCAGAATTCAGATATTAGAGCAAACGTTGAAGCTTACAAGTTAAGCGCATCAGAGTACAATAGACTTCTGCGTGAAGTTGAAAAGAGGGAGAAAAAGTCCCTCAAGAAGGTTATGACGCTAGAGAAGGAGTGTCGGCAGCTTCAGGAACAGATTGACGAGCAAAGGGAGAAGAATCTGCAGTTGAACCATGAATTACTTCGGCTTAATAACGGTCAAGAGGAAGCTGAGGTGCGTCACTTTGATTTTCAAAGTTTGCTAATAGCTACTGTTTGACTTTCTGTTTTCAAGAGTTTTTGTGGTTTATTATCCATCCGACTTTGTGTCTCTTACTTTTGGGGCCTGCCATTTCTGTATGGGACTTTTAACACTGTAACTTGAGAAAATATTTCTGAACTAATATCTGAAAAGGTAGTTTTTAATTTGTCGTCTCATGATTGATCTTGGTAAAATCGCTTCCAAAGCATAATTTAAAGCCTGCCCATAATCTGCAATAGGACAGACTCATGACTTAGTGCGTTGATTTAACTTTTTAACCTAGATTTGTGCATCTTAGCTCGCTCAGCCTGTCTTTTACTCTTATCGTCTTAATGTGTATGCACTTGAATTTTTTCATGAATATTGTGCTTCGCAACGAGAACACTGCTTCACTCGATATGTGATTTCGTTCTGTGATTATGATCCAACTTAGGTGATTGTTTGTTTGATGCAATATAGTACATGGAAAGATTCTGAACAATGCCGTGTTTACAGTGTCACATGAAAGCTAAAACGACTTACTAAATAGAAGCTAGAGCAATGTTGCAGCATATAAGGAGCCATTTGATAATTTTCTGACACTTGTTTTTTACATTTTTTATCTTTAAAGGACGGAGTGGCAATTTTCTTGGCCTAAAAGCAGGATCACTATGAAGGAAACTAAAAACTATTGTTGCAGAAGAATTAATTGTGGAAGATCTATCTTTCTCGAAAAAAGAAAAGAATCTGGCAGAAACTGCTGCAACATTGATGAGTCCGATTTAGTTATCTCATTCTCTTCTCAGCATCATCAGAATAGGTCGAATCTTCCATGATTCTCGTTTATAAAACCTTCATAAAGAGTTACCGTGAGAAGATAGACAATATGAGGATGTAAGCTGTCAAGGGTCTCCGTGATTAGTGTGGATATTGTATCTACTCTCGACTCTTAGTTGGTTAGACAGAAAGCATGCCTTGGAGTTCCTTCCACGATTGGGGTTCATAAAATTCTATATGCCTGTGGTTTGGTTTAGTTTATTAGGTGTTATTCCTATAGCTTTTTGTACACCGCGGACTGAATCTCCCAAACTGCTACGCTTCATTTGATGATCTGCATAACCCTCCAGATCCCTGTTGATTCACTAACACGGGGAGGGAATTGGGAAGATTTTCTGTTGACAGTGTTGAGTCTTATTCAAATGCGAGATGACTAGGTCATGCTAGATGTTATCAATTCTCTGCTTTGAGTGAATGCACCATCAGCTATAACTCCCCCTCGAGTGCAAACCTTCCACCATCTAAAAAGCAAAACACCTTGCTTAGAAAACCGAATTTTGAGAAAGGTCACCTTCTAATCGTCACAACATGTCCTCCACCAGGAGTATCACTAAGATCCCACGTGCTACGGTGTTATCAAGAACCACACAGACTGCAGAGAGGCGAGCCTGGTCTAAAAAGATCTGATGCGTCCTTTAGGGATCAGCCTCACGTTGGATGCCAAAGTGCATGTAGTCTAGATGTTTTGCATAAAGCAAAATACTTTGGCAGTCATCATCTTTTAGAGAGACTTATCTCTATGATTCGAAAACTGAAAAGGAAGTGGTTAGCAGTGGACTTCAGAGTTGGACTCTGACAACCAAGTCAAAATAAATTTGAAACTTGTTTTCTGTACAGAAAATCCGTCAGCTCTGCAACCATCGTTTTTTCTTCTTTTTTGGAAGAGAAGAGGGGTTTAAAGGGCAAAAGATGGTCTGCCAGTCAACAGGCAGAGATGGTCCTTGGGGGTCAATTCATTATTTAATTTACCCATTTAGTATTTGATGCAGGAGACAGGGAACCTAGGCCTAGGGAAAGGACCTGATAACTCTGTTTATCCATTTTATCAAGTCGTTACATTTAAAGCCTTTTTTGCGTCGCGTGACCTAGATTTTAGAAGGTTTAGAGAGATGTTATTCTATTGAATGCCTCTTTACCTCATTAGGAGAGCATAACATGTACGATAACGTGTAACTCTAGAGTAAATTATTTCAGAGTGAAGTCAAAGCAAAAAAAGGAAACCTCAGTATTACACGTTTGGTATTGTTCTCCAATTATTTCGGAATTCACTAGAGACAACTCTCAAGGGAATTCGTGCTGTAGATTCGCACTAAAACTTAAAGTAGTGTTCAGTATAATTCCTTCTATAAGTTTCGCTCAGCCTAATAGACCCACGATGGAAGGTGGGACTTTTTTTATCATATGAACGTTGCCGACATTTGAAGTTGTGAAATATTATAAGTAAAGCAGTGAGACATGTTGAAAATTAGCCGACATAAATATGATGCCACAATGTGAGTCTATCGAGAAGCATGGACTCTAATCACCCCGAATCAAAACAAGTTGAGAACTAGACCTCTCATTAGATTAATAAGGGATCTAGTTCATGCATGAAAATGGTGGGGGTATTCTTTCAGCGATGATTGTGAAAGAAGTGAGTTGACAGACACATTTGTGCATAGAAATAGTAGTCTTCAGCGATAACGGTAAGGGTAGGTTGAGCAATCGCATCTGCTGAGGACCTGTATAATATGTTATTGCTTGAGTGAGGAGAGCAATCACTTGGTAAAGAAGATTGATGACATTTCTGTTAGCAAATGTTTGTTCAACCAGGATGGTATCTCAAGGTTACCGAGAGATGGATCAGTGAGAGAGAAAAACGGGAGATATTTCAGTGTAAGTATGACATGGGAGAACACGGCTGATAAGACATGAGCCAGTGTGGATATGAGGAAAGGCTCTTCGATGCATGTTCCAAGCTCTTAAAGCAAGGATTTGTCTCTTTACACTTCTAATCTTCCGTAGCTGCTTAAAGGTCAAATCCATCGTTTGGCTGGTCAAGTATGAATCGGTAAGCTGGTTTTGAGACAGCTCCGGTACTATTCTCATGGGATATGAGGACTTATGGCAAATTTGAACAGTTCCTTTTGTTTGCATAAATTCCATTTCCGGTATTTATGCACAAAATCTTGGAGAAGGTTGAAACTGGACTTAACTAGGATCAAGGAAGCATATGATCTCACACTTTTAACAATGACTTGCCGGCTAAGATAAACTTAATGTCACAAATTCATACCATAGTGAAAATATCCTTGGAAGAGGGCGGCAAAAGAAAATAGGTAGTGGATTTTGTGCCTCTCGGAAAAAAGAAAGTATCTCCAGACATCATTGATCATTCTTACCAACTCAGGAGTCAAATGAATCCCTTGCATGAACGTTGACCCTTGGATTTGGGGAGGCTAATCTAAGGAATTCTGGATCACGCTCCAAGATAGCCATTCCATTTTCATCCAAGAGAATCCATGCTTCTATCCCTCTGCATTCATTTTCCATCAAGGTAACAAGGTTTACAAATGCTGAGCTGTCATTACCCCCAATACTAGACACCCGTATAGGTTTTCCCCATCCAAAGTCCACCTCATTGAAGCCGAAATTGCACCAGCTACTAAACATATATGAAGTAATTGCATCATGGTCTTTGGAGAACATTCCTTCCACCTCTTCCCTATAAATGGACATTGCTCTCCTTCATCCCCTTGTAGATTTTTAGTGTATTCCCCATCGATTTTTGCAACTGCTTCTGTCAGAAGGCGCACCAAGTCACTCAATTCGGTTTCTTTTGATGACGGGGGGTGTGCTCTGTTAAAAGATGCTATAGCCTGCCAGACCATATTTCCTGTGCAACTTAACTTCAAAGGTGGTACCATTCGTGGCCGCATGTTCACTGCAAAAGCCAAAATTGATGCCTGTTTGGAACCAAGTGGTACTTTAGAAGCAGCAGCCATGACACATTTCCATATGAAGCTGGACACCACTGTGACGCTAGATGGTTTAGGAAGGAGATCTCTGGAGGTGACATTGCCTTTAAGGGCGGCTATTGCGTTAGCATCAAATACAAATCTCCTCCTGACACCTTTTCCTTTTCTTGTGAACCTCCCTTTGAACAATGACTCGAGTGCTTCCCTAGGAGGAAAGTGTTGAGATGCTGTGGTGTAATCAGGGGAAACTGCTTTATCATAGCACCCACTAGCAATGGCAGACCAGCACTTAAGGAAAGAAGCCATGGTGGCTCCGTCTACGGTCTTGTGGAAGAAGCACACTCCAATTTCTATTCCAGACCCAGCAGCAAATATGTTAACTTGAATGGCTATTTGAATCGCAGTATCCACACCTGGCACCGTGCGATATTGTGGGCACGGAAGAAATTTATCCAGTAAGTCAATTTTGGGTTTTTCTAGAAACTCAAAAAATTTACAACTGATTTGAGCTTCTGAGAACAGGACCCCCGCATCATTACATTTAACTGAGAAGTTATCTATAATCTTTCCTGAAAGGGGGAAGAACTGAGATAGAGTTTTGGAGAGTGAATGCTTTAGTTGAGTCAAAAGTTGTTTGATTTTCAGTAGATTTCCATCCTTCATCTGGTAGAAGAAGATAATTGGAACGTAGATAGGCGGCGAGAGCTGGTCCAAAAGGGAGAGCTTGATGGTGCCAAGTTGAGAAGGTTTTGGTGAAGATGGTTTGATAATTTCTCTTGAAACCACTTCAACTTCCATGTTCAGCAATCAATTTTCAAGAAACAGATCCTGTTCACCCTCCAATGATTTTCCTACTTGTTTTACACACCGTATTTATGTGGGATTGAACATTATCGAGGAGGAATGTTCATTATATAATCATTGAATGCATGATTCTCTTCTGGTACCTTCTTTCTCTATTGTCACATCACAGCATATGCATGACCTTTTGTTCTTGGGGTTAGGTTAGTTGTCTTAAAGAGTGTAGTAAAGTTTCTTGAAAATTTATTTGTTAGAGCTGAAAATTCTGTTCTCATAGCAACTTTATGTATATGTAGAGATTTGGTTTGTTAGACACATCGTTCCCAATCAAGTAAAAAAACACAGACTAGAGTTCAGGTTCTTGGCATGGGAAAACATTCTTGAAGTTTTTCGCTCTCAGTTAGCTTACATTTTATTAGGTAGATCATGTAACAACTAATAAAATCTAATAATATCTCATTAGTTTTTTATTGTGGTTTGTGGGCCAGAAGTAATTAGCAAAGGAAGGGCTTAAATTATGTAAGTTTTCGAGCTTTTTCTTTTTTTGGTAAAGAAATATCCTCAATCTGCTTCTGAGGTGAGAAGGTGTGATGATTTATTTTGTGTGTGAATGAACTGATTCCCCTGATAAACTAAATGAGATTTATGAGAGGAAAAATGCCATGGCATACGAAACTTGAGCTTCTTGTAATTATGTGAGTGGAGTGGATTAATATGCCCATCCAAACTCCTTCGAAAGGCAAAAACTCTAGGAGGCTCGTGTAGATATTGACATGGAGATCCATTCTGATAGAAGATATCGTCAGTCGTTACACGAATGAAGTTTCAAAAATGCTACCAATACTGGGCACATGGAATGAAGTTTCAAAAATGCTACCAATACTGGGCAGATGGGCCACCAAGGAGCATATGTCTATGTGGCGGGCCGCATCATATTGTTCATGTAACTTTGGGCATTGTGCACAATATTAACCCCAAAATTATCATGATCAAACTGTCTAGTTGATCAACGTATTAATATTAACCCTTCAAGTTCCAAATCAAAAACTTCTGTTTGAACTCTCCAGTTGTTACCTGTAGAGGAACTAAAACTACAACGATGAGAATCAACTTTCATGGTACTAATGCCGTCTCTACTGCTCCTATACCGACATTAATACAGGTTTAGTCATAAACTGGCAGGAAACTAGATTGAGCCCTCAAATAGAAAGAACTAAATTTGGAATGCCTAGTACATGTGATTGAGAAGATCGGAAGCTATCATCTCACCCTGAACCAAAGGTCCTTTTTATTACTTATAGATCTCAAGTTAAGACCATCCTTTTTCCATCTGTCGAATAGTGGTACTTCGCGGCATACATTATCCACGGCCAGATAATTTTCCTGGTGAGATACGGGAAAAAAACAGTATCATCAATTGCTGATTGAAAAAACATGTAAGAAAGAGTATAATATTGGTCTTTTCTAAAGCATTATATCTAAACTAGGAAAGGTAGAGCAACATTGGTCATGGCAAAGACGCGTGACAATTCATGGTGATCTCAATTCACTGGTGACATACCCCGTTTACTAGTGCCGCATTATAGCTAAGATTTAGTTCGCTATTGTCTCATCTTGTTTGTTTGAATGTGTTGAAATTTGGGATGTCCGTACCTTCAGTTTATGAGGATGCCAATTTATTTAAATTTTTGATCAAGGAAACTTTGAACGGTACAAGTAATAAGCAGCGCTATTTTCCGCAGAGCAGAAGTGAAACATATCTGTCGAAGATTTTTCCAAATGATCATATCTGTTAGGATACTGACAATAATGGAGCGGGAATCCGAGACTAAGATTAATATCAAGGGGTTGTTCAATTGACTTAAATGTCTATGTTTAGGATTAGGTCATACGTTCTTTTCCACCTGAGCAGTAGTGCTCAGGTGGACTAGGTAATTTTGTTGGTTATCCTGACTCTGTTAGATTTTTCAGTTTTTGAGTCCATGCTTGATAATAACTATCATCTTCGATCCTCTGCACGCCATTCTCCTTATGTCAAAAGGTAAAAGTGAAGCGTTGGTTTATGTTATAGACGATGATTAATAGTCCACTAGAGGGAGTTATCATGTTTGTAGTTATACTGGAGAGATAATCTATGATGCAGTAGCGTACATCTCGAAGCATGTGCGTAAATACTTCGATTCGAAGTTGTTGGTAGATTGCACTTGATTTGGTAATAAAATGCAGTAGTCTACGTCTTGAAATTGTAGTTACTCTTTCTTAAATAGCTGATTGTTATCCTTACCATTCTCTAAAATGCCAGTGTACTTTTTGGTTATTTTAGCTGAGATAACAGGGTTTTGGATGGGTTTGGGGGGTGGGGGAGGATAAAAATTTACAGAGCTTGCAGATCTGCTGGACCTCCTTGACCACTGGCAGGGAATATTGAAGTTGGGAGTCCTTAAGTTGATTCGGATAATCTTGTTTTGGCTGTTACCTAATTTGGTAGATCACTGCTTGTCACGATTCATTATTGCCCCTAAAGTGTAAGAGGGCCAGCCTTGGTGCTAGTGTATGGTTGCTCCTTTATGACATGAAGGTCAAGGTTCAAAATGCGGTAACTATCTCTCTGAGGTGGGGATAAGGCCATGTGCATCAACCTTCCCCAGACCCAATAGTGGCATGAGCTTCATGCACCAAGTTGCGTGAGTGAAATTTAAGTGCATATTAACGTATGGTACTGCTCTAATCGCTTTGTTTGCTTTCAAGGTAAAAGAGAAGAAGAGAAACTATACTTTCTGCATTTTCTGATTTCAGGTAAGATGGATGGAAAGTAGGAAGGAGAAAGAGGTCGCCACTGCTCTAATCCACGAAGAAGAAAAATTAAAGAAGACAGCAGAAGTTGACCTGAGACAATACCAGGAATCACTGCACCAGAAAATGAAGATGGACTGCCAAAATCTGAAGGACAACATGCATAGACTTCAGGATGAATTTTCTAAGCTCCAGAGGTCTCATTGTTCACCAGATATGTACTTTCAGGGAACATCAATGATGCTTCCTCAGTTAGGCAGTTCAAATGATTCTTCTAGCAAAGAACTGCTTTGTTACAGGGAATGTATATCCTGCTTAAAGAATGAAGCTTCGACTCTTTTGCTACCATGTGCTCATCAAGTTTTATGTACCAATTGCACCGAGGATGCAGCTGTGGGAGCTTCATGTCCATGTTGCCAGGTCCTCATAGAACAGCTAGTGCGGGTCTACAGTGGAAGCTCATAAAGATACCGATTTAATTAACCTTTCGGTAAGAACCAACACTACATGTTTTACTGTCTTTCTTTGCATTGTAGACCAACTGAGGTATTTATCTGGTACTGCAATTTACTTTGCAAAGTTAAATTTTGAAATAAGATGCCTTTCACTGAATGCTGAGCTTTCCACACACGTTTTTAAACCGAACCATTCCGAGGCTAGGCAGAAGACAATTTCATTGATAGAAAGCAAGACGAGACCAATATAAGGTATATTTCACAAATTTTTTAAGGTACATTCACAAATTTCCACTCCTAAACTTCGGTCAGCCCCTACTCCATTGGCCGGAGTGGTTAAATTCGGCCATTCCATGTAATTAACTGCGCCCCGCGGAGTCTTACCATGGATTAGGCTTTAGATATGCGATTCTCTTCCTGGATGGCAGGTTATAACTGTTTGTAGTCTAACCATCATTAAAACTTATCCAATGTCCAGTCTCATCGTTAGGAGAGAGCTCGTCTTGACCATAAGAAGACAATGTCTACTTTGACCTCATCTTTCACGAGTCAAAATAAATGTTACCACAGAAGTAATCTTCATCATCATTTACCGTCCAGTGCAGATGTTCATTAAGAACAGGCCCCATATTCACTGATCTAACAACATAAGGAAGCCAAATCCCTTGAAGTTTTACCCTGAGAAACGGATTCCTCTTAGAAAAATGGGGAGTAAAATGTTAGTATAAACTAGCCAATTATATGGAGGCCAAAAAGGAGAACTATATATAACCAGTCTCTCAATACTTTCTGCCAAGACTTCGGTATAGCAAGTCGGTGAACATAGAGAGTCTCCACGTAGTTTACAACTACAACCTTGCAGAGCTGCACTATGTTCATTCAGTATGGTAACGTAATACCCTGTTATGCATTATCATCAAAACTTCCACATTCTTTGTTAAATGCACTTTTGTCAGTTCTCCATAAGACAGCTAGCTATCCACTAGAATCAACAGACGTGTTGACGTTCATATGATGAACATAATAATCCAAAGTTCCTCAATGTTTATAATTTGCCGTTCACCACGGGATTTAGAAGCCACACAGAAGCATTTTATTATCTCATACAAATGTGGACTAGCCATAGGGTACCACGGGGAAAAGGTGAAACTTAAAGCGACTGGTTGACAATGTTCAAGTATTAGGCAGCTCAGACCGAGAAATCCCATGACAGTTCAAGCACATATGGGTGTATTATTTGACATACAGAGCAGCTCGACCAAAGCAAAGAAGTTACTAACATATGGATGAATCAGAAAAGAGATGCTCCCGCTTTCAAAACTTTCATTCCCTCTAATCGTTTGTTGCTAACCTATTCTGGTCACACTCAAGGGCCCACCAGAGGTCCTATTTTTCGCATGACATGTCACCTATTCAACGGTCAACTTTTCACCGGTGTCGACATGTCACCCAGTCAACGGTCAATTTTTCAATGCTGTCAAACTGGTCAAAACGTACACGCACGCGCAAGTTACGTGCATTGTTCTCGTTGACTTTCTGGACTACTAAACTTATTCTATCACCAATGCGACGACATCGACGACACCAACACTTAGAAAATTTACGAGAACGCGACATGCCTTCCCCTAAGGGGGTCGGCCACCTCCCTTAAAGAGGGGTCGGCCACCCCCTTTAAAGAGGGGTCGGCCACCTCCTTAAAGAGGGGCTTGGCCACCTCCTTCAAGGATGGGTCGGCCACCTCCTTGAAAAAGGGGGTCGGCCACCTTGGTCTCGGGGAGTCGCCAACGCTCCTTTTTTGCTTCTCATTCGCGCACAACGGTCTCTAACGCTCACTCATCACTGCGATGGCACGGTGCCCTTTGTTGCCCGTATATCGTCGCAGCAATGACCGTTGCCCGCGCGCCGGCTTCCCGACTCGTCTTCCGCATACCGTCTTCGCGACCTTTGTCGCCCGTGTCCTCGAGATCACCCTGCGACCCTGTCGCCCGGACATCGCTCCGCGACCCTCGTCACCCACTCACTCCGCCGCGCCTTTGCGCAGCACCGTTGATGCAGCCGTGTCCCCGGGCTCTCTGTCACTCTACGGTGCCCTCGGCGACACTCACTTCACCAGGCCCGTGCGCCACGTCTATGGCATGTGCCCCGGCACCAGGTATGGTCTCGCGACGTTCGTCGCTGCGCCCGTGCGCCATCTTTATGATACGTGCCCCCGGCACCAAGTATAGTTCCGCGACAGTTGTCGCTGCGCCCTTGCGCCATTCTCATGACGCGTGCCCCCGGCACCAAGTATTGCTCCGCGACCTTTGTCGCCGCACCCATGCGCCACTTCCATGACAGGTGCCCCGGCACCAAGTATTGTTCCGCGACAGTCGTCGCTGCGCCTTTGCGCCGACACCAAGTATTGCTCCGCGACAGTTGTCGCTGTGCCCTTGCGCCATGCTTATGATACGTGCCCCTGGCACCAAGTATTGCTCCGCGACCTTCGTCGCCGCGCCCATGCGCCACTTCCATGACAGGTGCCCCGGCACCAAGTATTGTTCCTCGACAGTCGTCGCTGAGCCTTTGCGCCGACACCAACTATATCTCCGCGACGTTTGTCGCTGTGCCCTTGCGCCATTCTCATGACGCTTGCCTCCGGCACCAAGTATTGCTCCGTGACAGTCGTCGCTGCGCCCTTGCACCATTATCATGACGCGTGCCTCCGACACCAAGTATTGCTCCGCGACAGTCGTCGCTGCGCCCTTGCGCCATGCTTATGATTCGTGCCCCCGGCACTAAGTATTGCTCTGTGACAGTCGTCGCTGCGCCCGTGTGCCATTTCCATGACATGTGCCCTCGGCACCAGGTATGGTCTCGCGATAGTTGTTGCCGCGCCCTTGCGCCACAATCAATGTCTCGTGATGTAGGCACCGCGCCCATGTGCCACAATCGTGTCTCATGCTGTAGGCATCGCGCACATGTGCCACAATCATGTTGTATGCTTACGGGATGGGCTCGCAACCTTAAAGCCATCGCCATCATAATCGCAGGGGGGCTCCGGCCCTCACAGCGGGATGAACTCTCAACCTTATAGTCATCGCCGCCACGGGATGGGCTCACAACCTTAAAGCCATCGTGGTCACAATCACAGGGGGGCTCCGGCCCTCACAGCGGGATGGACTCTCAACCTTATAGTCATCGCCGCCACGGGATGGGCTCACAACCTTAAAGCCATCGCCGTCACAATCACAGGGGGGCTCTGGCCCTCACAGCCGGATGGACTTTCAACCTTATAGTCATCGCCGCCACGGGATGGGCTCACAACCTCAAAGCCATCGCTGTCTTCATTTCGGGGGGGCTTCGTTCGTAGTGCTTCAGCACGAGGACCCTTCGCAACGGGATAGGCGACTCCTCCAGGACACTATCTCCGCCAGGGTGCCTGCGTGACTGGTCTACGTGCTCTGGCACTGTGGGCTCGCGTCGGCACCCCTAAGGACTATGACCCCCGGGTCACTCCGAGATGGGAGCTGGTCTTCGGAAGGGTATCCCGCCTAGTCCACCTGGCAGTTGGGCGGCGGGTCTTCCCCACCGCTGCCAGGCCTGTGGGATTCAGTAAGGGCTTGGACCGGTGGCTGGGGCAATGGGCTTACTCTGATCACGCCATCATGGTGTTTTCAGTCTTCTCAGACAGGTAGAGAGACGCTGTGTGGGGCAAGGCAGTGCAAATTCGAGAACTGACAGTCCAATGGAGAGCTGGTATTTGTGGACCCCCTAGTGACGTGTCACTCCCAAGGGGTGACACGCGTCAGCTGGTGAGAAATTGATGACACCGGCACACTTTGCCCTATAAATAGTGGGCTTTGGAGCTTATTCAAGGATCCCACTCTCTCATTTGTCATTTTCACTTTTTCTCTCTAAAACTCATTCTCTCTGAAATTCTAGAGAGAAAAATACATTCGGACACCTGACATCGGACTCTTGACGCTGCCCCTTGACGTTGACCTTAGCTTGGACTGTCGGTCGCCGGCTCTATTCGCCTTCGCCTTGCCTGCGCAGCACTCCCACCCCTCGTGGCCTATCTGGGGAGCCTTGCCCTCAGCCCTTACTCCGTCCTTATTGTCTCTCATTTTGCACACTTGGAAGCTGACTCGGACTGCAGCCTTTGTTGCACCTCCATGTAGGCACGAACCCACTTTCCCGGGCAACATTTTGGCGACTCCGCTAGGGAGGTGAGCATCGTACTGCAGTATGTCTGTACGCTACACTTAGCACCATGCCTCTGCGACGAAGAGTTACGAGGGCTACCAGCCAAGGCCTCTTCCGCACCGTGCAACAAGAGCATCAACTCGGTGAACAAGAAGGGACTAGCGCCATGCGCCCCCAAGACCAGCCACTAGCCATCGCGCCTGACATACAAGTTGCAGTCAATGCAGCCATCCAACAGTTCACTCCCGCTATAGCCAACCTTCAGAACTCGCAAGCTACTCTTATGACAGTCATCATGGAAATGCAAAAATCCATTCAGGCAATAGTCCCCCAACAAACCCTTGCACATGGCCAACACCACGGACCTGAGTTGGCTCTTGACACTGCTCAGGCCCCAGTGCTGCAACCACCGCCGCCACAATCATCTAGACCTTTGGCGGTAGGGCTTGCGACATCTTTGCCTCCTGCGGTTGATGTGCTGCGTCCTGCCAGGCCATCACAAAGACCTCAGGCAGACCTTGGACCCGTACTGCAACAGATTCACCCTGTCACTGTCCAACAGCCCATGCCAACACGAGGTTCATCTGAAACTCATGACTCCATCGAGATGGAACCTAATCCTTATCCACCTGAGCAGCAGCAGATCACCGGCCAAGCGATGGGCATGTCTCGCCAACCCACACACGCCCCTGCGCAGCTGCCCTTGCCACCCCCTGTACTATACCAACCCTCCCATGTTCCCATTCATCAAGCTGCACCGTCTGTGGGCTTGGGGGCTCGTGATACACCAGGCAGTCATCACCCCTTGACCGGCAATGAAGCACCATCCTCCAACTATGTCACTCAGTCAGACCTGGAAGCTCTTGCCCATCGCCTGTCGAGGAATTCAAAACCAGACTCTTCAACACGGTTGATCGGACACGCCCCGTACGCCAATGATATCGCCATCACACCCTACCCCTTCAAGTACAGGCAACCAAACTTTGTGCTCTTTAACGGACGTGAGGGCAACGCCCGTGAGCACTTGACAAGGTTCGCAGGCTCCTTGTAGCAGTATGGTACAGCAGACGGCTTAAAGTTGAGAGAATTCCACAAATCCCTTACAGGCTTGGCTTACACTTGGTCTCACCAGATCCCCGCAGGGACCGTCCACACCTGGAACGACATGGTGCAGCTATTTTTAGACAAGTTCCATTACGAGACCGAACGCGTGATTGTTGTTGATATTGCTGGCATTCGCCAGAATCCAGGAGAAGACTTGAATAGATACGTACATTGTTTCCATCTCAAATACCTTGAGTGCACGGATTTCAGTAAAGACGAAACGTTAGTTCCCATATGCATCAAAAAATATGATTGACATCTACCGAGTGCACATCGAGAATCTAAAGTTGAGGTCAAGGGGACACCTCAAGGAAACAGCCCGATGAACTTACGAGACGGTTGGTTCTGTCAAGTTATGGAAGCCTTGACCGCAAAATACACTATTGGCCTCGACAGACACACCCATCACTCGGCGTAGCAACAACAACACCAACAACAACAACAACTACGCAGGCTTTAAGCGTCAATTTCCAGATGGGGACCGAGGCTCTGACAAGTGGAGGCAACAGGGGCCTGCACCCGGCTATCCATGTGATCTGAATACAGTGAAGGAACTTTTGGCGGAATGGGTGGCACATGACAAGAATTTCCAACTGCCACCAATGCGGACCAACATCACGGACGAAGAAAAAAACTGACCCAACTACTGTTCCTTCCATCGAGCCTTCGGCCATTCTCTCGGAAACTGCAATGCGCTGCGAACTATCTTTGCAAGGAAGGTCGCATCAGGTGACCTACAACTACGGAAGAATAACGATGTACGTAAGGATCCCTACCCCCCGCATCGCAACAACAATAGGGAGCATCAGGTCCTCACGGTTGTCACTGACCACGTCGAGCCTGCAATCCCCGAAGTCCCAGTAGAGCCCGTACCAACGGGCATGCCTCCTCCAGCTAATCAGCCAATGCCTTCCTTTGGGCAGGTGTCAAAGATCAAAAGTTTTTTTTTTGATGAAATGGGGTTTTCACCTATCGCTCGGTCTTACCTTTCCAATTGCCTGATCGAGGTCACCACTGGCCTCGGGCCCGAATGCTTTGCCGCTCAGGCTGAATTGCGTCACATCCCTTCCACGGCCTTAGTCTTCTCAGACGAAGACTCACCACCGGTCGAGCATCACAATCGACCCCTATTTTTAGAATGTACCGTTAATGGCACAGGCTTCCGTTGTGCCTTGGTTGACTGCGGCGCCTCGATCAACATTATACCTCTCATCACCTTGCAATAGGCCGGCATTTCCCCAAGAAAGATCATCCGCGACCCCGTCAAAATCACTAGCTTTGGACAGGGTCCCCAGTCGATCCTTGGCCACATCACTGTCGACCTCATGGTCGGAACTGTCCGTCACGACACTACTTTTCACGTAATAGACAGCGAGTCTGCCTTCCACCTTCTACTCGGGCGACCATGGATCCATTTTAACGTGGCCGTTCCCTCGACATACCACTAGTGTGTGAAACTGGTTGCCGGTGTTGCAGGGCATGAGGTAGCAATGACAATTCCTGCAACCAAGGCCCCCTTCGAATGTGCAGAATCTTACTTCGCCGAGGCCTCCTTCTTCACTGACTTTGCCGAAGATGGTGAGAATGCTACTCATATACACTCCACCAAGTTGCCAACTTGGGATGAGCTGTACGGAACAAACCTCCCAAATCCAAGACCAAGAAAAGCAACAAGAACAAGGGATCAACCGCGGCGCCCCCTCCTGCTGCCGCGATCAACTCTCCTCCTGCATCCCCCAAATCTAAAAAGCACAAGCCCGAGCCAACCTTCCAACGCGTCATCAGAGACGGTAAAGTGATTTACCAATTATGACGGTGCGCGGGGGCTCTAGATAGTCCCTCATTTGACCCCCTCGATCCAGACCCGCTTGTGAAAACTGACTGGTGCTGCACTGTCGAGCATTGTCTGCCAGACCCTGACCTCACTCCCGGTGAGGCACCACCTTGCTATGAAGACGGCCCTAGACCATAGGCCGAAGATCTTGAAGAAATTAACTTGGCCGACCCGGGCAAAGAACCGCGGCACACTTACATTGGCACAAAACTTGCCCCCGGCCGAAGGAATGAATTGGTTTCCCTCCTGCGCGAATATCACGATGTCTTGGCATGGAGTTACAATGAGATGCCCGGACTGGATCCTGCCTCAGTCACACACTATCTCAACATTGCCACTGGATCCATCCCTGTACGACAACACCCACGGACATTTCATCCCGAACTCGAGTTGAAGATCAAACAAGAGATTGAACGTCTTCTGCAGGCAGGCTTCATCGAACCTATCACTCATCCCATTTGGCTGGCCAATGTCATCCCTGTACAAAAGAAGAATGGCCAAGTCCGCGTTTGCATTGACTTTCGGGACTTGAACAAGGCGTGCCCCAAAGACGAGTTTCCGTTACCCAATATCGACATGCTTACGGAGGCCACCGCCGGATATGAAACCTTATCTTTCATGGATGGTTTCGCAGGTTATAATCAAATTCGCATGAACCCTGACGACAGCGCCAAGACAGCCTTCCGCACTTCTATGGGTAACTTTTGTTGGAAAGTTATGCCTTTCGGTCTTAAGAATGCAGGTGCTACATATCAAAGGACAATGACAGCAATCTTCCATGACATGATACACCGCACTGTGGAAGACTACGTCGACGATCTTATTATTAAATCCAAGAAGGAAAGTGATCACCTCACTGACCTTCGAGCAGTCTTTGATCGTTGCCGCCAGTATAACATGCGGATGAATCCATTAAAGTGTGCCTTCGGCGTCTCCTCCGACAAGTTCCTCGGCTTCTTGGTCAGTCGACAAGGCATCGACGTTGACCCTTCCAAAGCTGCCTCCATTCAAAAAGTGCCACCACCCAAGAACACAAAGTAACTAAAGATCTTCCTCGGAAAGGTCTTTTACCTCCGACGCTTCATACCCGCATTGGCCGAGCTTATCACGCCATTTCAGCACTTGACGCTCAAAAGTGCACCATGGAGTTGGGGTGCGCCCCAACAGCAAGCATTTGAACAAATTAAGGCGGTCCTCATGTCACCGCAAACCATGGTCGTACCACAGCAAGGCATACCGCTCCTACTCTACTTGACCTCCACACCCAGATCCATCGGAGCTTTGCTTGCCCAAGGGTAGAAGGCGTGGAGCGTCCTGTTTACTACCTCAGCAGAATAATCAGGGGACCCGAAGCCAACTACTTTGAGCTCAAGAAACACTGTCTGGCCTTGGTGTATGCTTTGCAGAAATTCAGACATTACTTTTTGGCGTACCAGATCACACTCGTCACCAAGGCTGATCCACTCCGATACATGCTTACACGCCCTGCCTTGTCTGGCCGCCTCACCCGTTGGCTGTTGCTCTTGGCTGAGTTCGGTCTATCTATCAAAAATCCCACTGCCCTGCGGAGTCAAGCCGTTGCAGATCTCTTGGCCTTCTTTCCACGTCAACACTACGAGCCAACCTTGGTTCAATTGCTGGACGAGGAGACCGCTCTGATCACTGACATAGACAACCAGTGGACACTCGAGTTTGACGGCTCGGCCACCAGCAAGGGTGCCGAAGGGCCCCTTCGACAGGGAGGTGCTGGCATAGTCCTCCGAAGCCCAGACCTCATCACCACCTCCCTCTCCTTCAAACTTGCCTTCCCGGTCTCCAACAATGAAGCCGAGTATGAGGCACTTGTCATTGGTCTCATGCTTGCCATCAGTATGGGGGCTAGAGCCTTATGTGTGAAGGGAGATTCTAAGTTGATCATGAAGCAGGCTGATGGAGAATTCGGGGTTAAGGAGCCAGCCTTGGCACCTTATCGAGCCTTGGTACAACACTTAGAAGGAAGACTTGGCTATGTCCAATATGAACATCACCACAGGTGCCACAATAGACATGCGGACAGCTTGGCCACGATCGCATCGAAGACGGAGGTTGATGGTGAGCAGCGAATGCTAACCATCATCAAGAGATTGGAACCATGTACGGCATTGAACCTAGTCTTGAAGGACATTACTGCAGACTATTGGAGGCAGCCGATTATCGACCAACTTAAAGCACCATCTCTTACTCATGCCTCTACCCTTACGGACTTTTTGATGATGGGAGATGTCTTGTATAGGATGTGTCCCGGAGGCACTTTAGCCAGATGTTTGGCACCGGAAGAAGCAAAACACCAATTACAGCTTGGCCATCGAAAGTGTTGTGGCCTCGACGGTCCCCCTCTATACCATCGCCTCCAGCGTATGGGCCTCTATTGGCCATCCATGGCCAAGGATGCCTCACACATACAAAGGGACTGTTCCGAGTGCTTGTATGCGCCTGACAATGCAGAAGTTCTTGTCACTGACGTCGAAGGTGACTGGCGCCAGCCTTTCATCCAGTACTTGTCCCACGGGGTTCTACCACCTGGCCACAGCTCGGCACGATCTATCAAGCGCAAGTCCATCAAGTATTTTGTGACGGAAGGCGAGTTGTTTGGCAAGTGTTTTTCGGGGCGCACCCTGCGATGCTTGCAGGGTGCACAAGTAGTCAAAGTGATTAACGAAGTACACAATGGTGATTGCGGTAAGCATCAAGGCTCCCAGAAGCTGTATGCAGAATTGCTGAGGTTGGGGTATTATTGGCCAACTATGGAATCTGACTCCATCTCTCATGTCCGACACTGCCAACCTTGCCAGCGGCACGCCGACAGAATGCACACACCAGCATCCGACCTGCGCATGATCTTAGCACCGTGGCCATTTCACTCTTGGGCCCTCGACCTTATCGGTCCCATTCACCCGCCATCCAGACGTCACTCATGGATTATGGTTGCTACTGAACGCTTTACGAAATGGGTCGAAGCCATACCTTTGCGGAGAGCCACGGGAGGCACCGTTTCCAACTTCTTACGTGACGTCATCTGTCGCTTCGGCATACCACAATGTATCACATCCGACAATGGCACGCCATTCATTAATCGAGAGGTTAGAGCTCTCATGGAAGGATACAACATCAACCATACCACATCAAATCCCTATTACCCGCAGGGTAATGGTCAAGCTGAGGCTTCCAACAAGACTCTGCTCTGCGTATTATCACGAATGGTTCATAGCACCAACGGGTCATGGTCCGAACAACTAAATCTGGCACTTTGGGCCTACAGAACGTCCCAGCACACAGCAATGAAGGCCAGCCCTTCTCTCTCGTTTATGGGGACGAGTGCGTGATACCGGCCAAGATCGCGGTGCCGTCGGCATGACTTTCTGTAGACAGCGGTCTCGGAGATGAAACAATCAGACTGGCGACACTTGACGGCCTCGACGAACAACGAGCCACATCATGAGCAGCTCACAAAAGTGTATGGGAAGACCGTCAAGTCACGCTCCTTTCTCGAAGGCGACCTTGTTCTTCAAGCCGCCAAACATATACGAGCCAACATGCCGGCTCCCAAATTCATGCCAAACTGGGAAGGCCCTTTTACGGTGCACGAAGCCTGCACTAATGGCTCATACCTCTTGCTCAACCCCGACGACGGTCAGATCACGGCCCCTGTCAACAGCCGCTACTTAAAGAAATATTATGCATAATTAGTCACGGCAACATTCCCACGGCCCTACCCGCCCACATCATAGTACTCACTCTCATAGAATTTTTGTATATGCATCATTACAGACTTGTAATTTTTGTTGATCTTTACAAGATTATACGCTACTCATGTAATGGCAGTCTGCCTCACGTCTTATTAATACAAAGTCATTCTGTTACCTCGGCTTCCATTTAGCCAACACTTATTTTCAACCTACACTTCCTAAGTCGCTTTCTATGGGCGGAAAAAAGGGAACATTCACAAGCAACCAACAGTCATAGGCAACCACCAGACGCAAGACGTTCAAACACGACGAAAGCAATCAGGCACAATATGCAATAGCCAAGATCAAGCTTGGATAACATAACTGCGATACTCATATCATCAAGTAGACATACATTTACATCAAACGTTTGCTCGCCATCATTCGGCGCTATAACTATGGAAAAGTGAAATATAAACTATGAAAGCCTAGAAAATAACGATGCAACTGGATGGGAGCTGAATGCCTGAACTGCCTGTCGCTCTGCCTGCAGCTCTGCCATACAGTATCAAACTCGGCCTGCCGCGTCAACCGCTCTGACTCTCGACCATCCACCTCACCCCGCCGCCTCTGTAGATCGGCCAGCTGCCTCTGCAAGTCAACAAGCTGTCTCTTTATATCTGCTACCTACATGTCAATCCCGGCCAACTCTACAGCAATCTCTAACTGCTCTGCCTCTAACCCTGTACGACGCCGCTCCAGCAACATCTCCTGCATGTCCACGACTGCACGCCTCTCATCCATCTCGAGGCTGCCATTCCTCGACCTGAAGAAATCTGGCAGCCAGTCCAGCTGCATGCCCAGTGATGTGAACGACGCAAACTCCAAAAGCGACAGACCAAAGAACTCTGCAGTCCAGCCCGCCGGTGGCACGTTAGCAAATGGTAGCAACCATTCCATAAACTCCGCAGATACCCACATCCGTAATACTGGGTTCTCTATCGTCACCCTCTCGAACGTCTGCGGGAACGCTGCCTTCACCAGCTCCAGCCGGTGCACCGTCTCCGCCGGTAATTGGAGGCCCTCCCAAGTCGCCATATCCACTTGTCAACTCGACGACCCTCTACTCATCTCTGCGGCTGTCGTGCTACTGCCACTTGCAGTAGGAATCTCAGACACTCCACCAGCCATCTATGCACCAATAATGGCTGAATGCATCGCCAGTAAAGTAGCACCAGCCTCAACCGAAGACCCTGATAATATGTCGTGCCGTCACGGCACCACAGCCTGAACTGGTGCCTCCTGCTCATGAACCAGAGCTGCGACAACAGGCTCGGGCACCACCGTACTCCCACCATCACCTCCTACAACCTCAGTCTCCATGCCTGTCCACCAGTCCTCACCAACATCGAACATTACAATATCACTCACCGCATCGCCGTATAGGGACTCCACCGTCTCCTCGGCAACAGGCAATGGACTTACCCTCCTCGTCACCCCGGCCACTGACGTCTCGACTCCCTCAGTCTTCTCATCATTAGCTGATCTGCCAGCCCCGGCTCCTACAGCCACTTCTACCTCGGTATCAGTCTCCGCTTCACTGCCCTCCTCGATTGCCTATTCCTCATCCCCCTGGCAAAATAGCTGTCAGTTCGTAATTGATAATCAATATGCGAACCATATTCATAATACGAAAGAAGCGACAGAACAGAGATAGAGGAACTAGGAATAAGAACTTATACCTCCTTGTTTGTTCCCCTTGCTCTCAATAGATAAGATAATGTACTTTTAACAAAACAACAAAATAGTAACTCGGCAATAGATAAATACACACCTTTAATCACTTGACCACCACCAAGCTCAACTCAATTGGGTCACCCCTCTCAAAGTTGGAACCAAAAACAGTTCCATCTGTAAGTTTTCCCTCCCAAGATGAGAGAAAGCCAATATCACTAAGGAGATGACAACGATATCAGTAAGTAATCACTTGAGTACAGTTTTCTCCACGTTTAGAGAAAAATGTCAAATTCCTCTTCACAAGACTTCATTCGTTATCCAATCATTTTTTTCATTACTGATATCTTCGCTGGGGATTACTATAGAGGCTGTCACTTTAGCCCGCGTTTTGCTATACAGTCTTGGAAATGAATTTTTATTCAATATTCAAACGGGATATTTTCTCCAATGTAATAAAATATATGAACTTTTATTCAAAATTAATATGGGATATTCTCTTAAATGTAATAAAATGTATGTATATCCAGGAGCTTTTATAACTCCCTAAATTAGACTTCAGGAGCTTTGCTACCATATTGCTATAAACATCAAACTGATTCTTCACAAGTCTAAAAACCTTCCATATACATTGCTTTCAACTTTTTACATAAATCTTGTGTTGAAACTTAGCATATCCTCCTACCTATTATAAGCATGTAATTCCTTAGAGCAGTAAGTCGCTAATTAAATAAACCTAGTTACAATATGCTGAAGCTAACATTCCACTTATCTGATAGTGTATTCTAATCCTATCACCCTTATGAGCCTAAATTTCACAAGATTCTGGCTTATACTGCAATATAAAAAAACGATGAAAAACCAAACACAATTACGTATGTTTTCTTTGGCAAGTCCTCTTCAATCAGAAATAAAAAATCTAAACATATTCTGATCAATGCTCTGATATGAAATGCTTCCTAATGTCCTACAATCAGAATGAAAAAAGTAAACAACAACACATATTACTGTACAAAATTAAAAACCACTAAGTCAAGCAATCCTTTGTGATACTAAAAGCCATCTATTACATATCCTATAAATCTCTCTGCTTTCTTTGAAGGACCTGTAACCAGTGTTGCAACTTATTCTTGACAACTCATTACCTTCTCTAGTCATAGGAAAAGTAGTTTTAGGATACACTACCAATCGAAGTGTTCAATGAGTGAAAAACTAAATTTAATGACTACAAACTAGAACTCAAATTGATATATGTCCAGTTTTACAAATCAATACAAATAAAAAACCCAATAGAACTTTTTACAAACTAGAATCGATATAATTTTCTTCAGCGCCATTGCAGGGTATGCAAAGGGTTAATGCGCTCAGGTGATGAGAGGAACAATTATTTTAGCATTTAGAACAACATAACTGTTGCATCACAACATATCGTCACAAAATAGATTTAGATAAAGAATCCAAACAGAATACATGCTCTGATCCTCAAAAGAGTTGGGAACTTCAAACGTACTTTCAGTGGCAGAGCTAGACTTCGGTGTCCAAGACTACTTTGTTTCAAATGCCAAATAGTAGCAAACATATACACAAAGGGATTGGCAAAGCATTGTATTTTGGATTGAAAAATCATCCCTAGGAGTAGTATGAAACCAAAAAATTGGGACCTCAATCTGAATCTATTCTTAGGAAATTCCATTTCCAATGACCACCGTTCAATGTCTAAGGACCACTGCATGCAAGCTTACCTGCTCACTCACCCACTTAAACTAGATAAGTTAAAAGCACCATTTAATAACTACCACACAAACATGACTAGTTATCCCATGGCATACTACAAATTTTAATGGGAAAAATTTAATTTTTCAGTATGACTGTTCAAAGCTGGAATACACAGCACCATGTAAACCTTTCTATACCAAGACTACATACACTTCATACCCCACAGAGAAAAGCTAACTTGATCAAAAAGGTGAACCGGACTAACTCACTTATCCATCAAATTCTTCAGAGGATCCAAATATAGCACTTGAAAAATGGTAGCCTGAAACGATTTTCCAGTATTTGTCAACTACCCAGATGCCCAGACACTGAAAACCAATTGAAACACAAAAAAACCATCTGAAAAAAATTGTATTAAATTAGTATGAAAGGGTACTTTACTATCCAATGATCGAAAAGTGTCGTCTATGCATTTGCCAGTTCCAAAATGCTAGATAGAGGTATTTAGGGTATGAGAGAGACAAAGGGAGAGATTAGACAGGTCTGGGAAAGATAAATAGAGACAGAATTAGGGGTATGAAGGGGCATTTAGGGTTTATACCTCCGATTGGAAGTCAAAAATCCATGAAGAGCAAGCGTATGCGGATCAAGCTTTGCGAGAGAGATATACCGCGAGGGAAGGTGGAAAACTGGTAATCTGAGCCGACGACTCATAGGCAATGGATTGGATAAGAAGTGGTCTTTTGCAGAGATTGGGCATTTACTAGATTTTCTAGTTCATCCATCAGAACGAGATTTACCTTCCCTGAGGCTTTTTGTGGAAAATGTATTAAAACTATTTTCACCGGAGATTTCACAGAGGAGGG